>OZ022252.1:7114630-7174630 GCA_963978915.1 Caenorhabditis parvicauda
CGAGTGATAGGCTTAGATGACTGGCTGAAATTATAGGCTTATACAATAGGATCAGCTGAAGACCTTAGGTTATAGGTTTCACTAAAAATATGAGGTGCTTGTTTCAGGTGATCGGCTCGAGCCACGGGCTAAAGTCACTGGGTTAATATTCCCATCTAACTCTTAGGCTTGACCAACGGGCTCAAACCTATGGGACACCTCAACCAATCCACTCAAGTGATATTTCACGACCTTTTCTTACAAACAATCTTTTTGCAAGAGAAATCTTTTATTTTCTCGCTCTTCATGTTTTCATGTAAGTGAGGAAATTTGTTTTTCGGAAGTCTCAAGGTGGTATTGTGTGCGGAATTCATGTTTAATAAGCTTTATGTTGAAAACGATGTTTTTCACATGAAATTGGGAGACTCCAATATTACATGTGTTCAATTCAATCAGACTGTTTTATCTAGTAAAATCCAATGAAATCCAATGTAATTCGACTCTCTCTAAAATTTTCATCACAGGGCGCAAAATGGACTTTGCGTTGGTGTAACCTATCTACGCCTTGGAAAAACCAGCGAGAGGGGACCAACCATCAACGCCAAGTGTGTTTTGCGCCCTAACCTTTTCCTCGGGCGGTCACAGGGTTGGAGTCTATAGGCCATAGTAGCAGCAATGTGTACGTGCAGTTCTGAAGTTCCTTATACTAAGGTTGCAATTATTTCGAGCTGACGTTCAGTTGACTATGATGTATCTACAAAGAGTTCTCGGAAAGAAACTTGACTAACTGCAAACTGAGAAAATGTTCAACAATTTCATTTAACCGTCTGACTACGGTATTTCTACTGTTTTCAGTGAAGACTCAGTGCATGAAAATTTATTAAGTCTTTGAAAAACTTGAAAAACTACCAACAGTAACTGATGATATAAACTTTGGAATAGAAAAATGAAGTGGAATGAAAAATGGATTAGAAATTTTTTGTTTGATATAAACTGTGTCGTCAATGAATAAAATTTATCATTTTCAAAAATTAAAAAAAATCAAAAAACCACCACTTCTGAAGAAAATAGAGTCTATTCATCCAACCTGTTCTCTGAAACTCTTTCATCAAAATGTTTCCTTATTAATGATCATTCCCTAATTAGGACGAGTTGCATAACGTCTTTCAAAGTTCCTCCTACACTCTTTCACAGATTTGTTGGCGCTTGACATCATAGTCCATATGAACCCATGGATTATATCGCCAAGCAAGCCTATCATTATTATCCTACTCACTTGCTTGGTATAGAAACTTGGAGACATCTTTCGTCCGATCATAGTCCTATGTCGGTCCAAGTGTGATATAATGTCGATCCGGCCCATTTTTGGCCCTATCCAATGCCGGTCCAGCCCATCTGTTACAGTCCGAATGCCGACAAGCAGCTGCAATCTCCCCAGCAGCAGATTCAATGTCAGTCCGTTCGAAGTCCATCTGTCGCTCATCTATAGTCAGATGCCCGCGCAACTAAAACTGTAGAGTTTGAAAACGACAGTATCTAGATTCAAACTTGAGGTCAAAGTACAAACGATGTAGTACTACAAAACGTCATTGTCAGTGCGATTAGGTTTCTAGCTGTCCTACACGTTTTCACAGAGCGAATTCGGTGTCGACCGGCTGTTCAACATCACAGTCCACATAAACCCATGGGTTATAAATATTACCCCGTCAGGCCTGTGATTATTGTTCTTTTTTGCTATCCCCTTTTCACATTCTCGCCATTGCATGATAGCTGTTCGTTCTGAAATGTGAAACGCGAGTTTAAAGTAAGCTCATGATCCATATTTTCTCGCGAGGTGTTAATGTCCATGACTCGAGTCGAGCCTGTCATCTGGATGGATAGGCCAGAGCTATTGGCCTGTGGCCTGAGCTCGAGGTTTGATGGTTTAGCCGGCCGAAAGGCAACAACCTGATTCTCAGGTTTTGTATCGACTTAAGTCCATAGTCTAAACTCATCCTTCCCTACTTCCCGAGGTTCACGTAATGCCTGAACTTGACTATGCCAGTTAAGTCTCTAAGCTTATATGATCCTAATTTATCAAGGATATTGTCCAAACCTGAACTTCTCCTTGTTTATCTCCAAGCCTATCGCCTTATCATAACTGTATCTAACACGGTAACAAAGTACGACTTACTTATAGCATCTAAGCTCGTGCTAAACAGCTCATAGCCTAAGCTCCATCTTAACCTCTAAGCTGGAATATCTAAACTTAGCCCTAACCACAAGCCTATTATTATGTTTGAACACAGACAGAACCCAAAGTTGGCATTATTGTCTGAGCTCTGTCTACATCGTGATTTTTAAAAATTTCTATACTGAAATTTCATCTGGTAGTTTTAGTTATTGAATACTACTTACTCTTTTAGCCGAGCTTGTTTTTCACAAACATGTAATTGAATCACATTGATGATAATATGAAGTAATATTTGAGGTTTTTCGTATATACTTTGTTCCATAGTTTCTCAGGAAAATGAGAATTCACATGATATGGTCATACTCATCCAAGATTCATTCCAAATCGGTCGGAGATCTGATTACTTAATATTAGATTTCGTAATTGTATAAGGCCTTCTAAAAACACAAACAGCGGTAGACCACCACTCTTTTTAGGCTTAGGAAAAGTTAAGAATCTAAGTTTGGACAAGCCTAAGCCTGCAACCAGTGCTGAACAAGACTCACAACAATAGGGGTCCAACCGCCCCCCTCCGAAGTGAAGCATATCACCTGAGCCTTATAGGACTACGACCTTAGCCTAACTACAATTATCCTAGGCGTAAGGACCAAGCAACAAAAGGTTGAGAACTTCTCACGAAGAGAATCATAAAACATATTTTGCATTCAGCCAGGCTGTTTTCACTTATGAAAGGGACGTGTGTCTTGCTCCTCTTCTTCCTGAAAATCAGTTTTTCGTCCGATTCACCATTCTCCGAGCCATCTGATTTTTTATTCTCGGACTGCGAGAAACAAAAAATAGAAAATGTCAGTTTATTTTTGCCGCTGCAGACCTGTTCTTATCTGATGCAATTATTTTCACGAAAATTAGATTGAAGATTGAATGGAGTAGAGAGAGAGAGAGAGAGAGAGAGAGAGAGAGAGAGAGAGGGAGCGAGAGAGAGAGAGATAGAGAGAGAGAGAGAGAGAGAGAGAGAGAGAGAGAGAGAGAGAGAGAGAGAGAGAGAGAGAGAGAGGGAGAGAGAGAGAGATAGAGAGAGAGAGAGAGAGAGAGAGAGAGAGAGAGAGAGGGAGAGAGAGATAGAGAGAGAGAGAGAGAGAGAGAGAGAGAGAGAGAGAGAGAGATAGAGAGAGAGAAAGAGAGAGATAGAGAGAGAGAGAGATAGAGAGAGATAGAGAGAGAGAGAGAGAGAGAGAGAGAGAGAGAGAGAGAGAGAGAGAGAGAGAGAGAGAGAGAGAGAGAGAGAGATAGGAGTGATAGAGCAAGTGGTTCTGAAAAATTTTATCACTTTTCTTTCTCCGAATCTTGCTTTATCTGTTTCTCTCTTTCTCCCTCTCTCTCTCTCTCTCTCTCTCTCTCTCTCTCTCTCTCTCTCTCTCTACCTCTCTCTCTCTTCATTTTATTCTTGACCCCACTGATCCCTTGTGTGCAACACAATAGAACATGTTTCCAACCTCCCGCCATCTACTCGATAATTCTTATTGTCGTTAGCCAAAAGACCCGTTTTCTGGTGCATATTACATGAATCTTTGACACTTTCCTCATGTTTTCTCATTTTCCGTTCATTTCAGAGGCAAAAAATGACCTGTGATGTTTGAAGAAATGTGCGAAGAGGACCGCGAGTTGTTCAACCTCAACGACAACGCGACCATTTCGTTCTTCGAGAAGTTGGAGGCTTTCAATGGGTTCGTAGGGACATTTATGCGACTCGGACGATCTTGGAGTAAAACCTGATCACTCCAAAATCATGCATGATATTTATATGGGTGGCCCGGCATAGGGCTGTTAATTGGCCACAGTTGTTCTGGTGACTCTGAAAATTCTGGTGGCAACGGCATTTTCAAGTTTTTAGTAATTTCACAATCTCTCTTTCTTTTTTGAAAAAAATGGATCTGGCAATATTCGTTCAAGACCTTCTAACCGCCATACTATGCTGGAACTCATATTCACAAGGTTTTATAAGCTTTCATGAGAAAACGTCCTATAAGAAACGAACGGCAACTTTACTCAAAATTTTATCTCAGGGTACCAAAAATACAACCTTCTGGTTTTTAAAAATTCTAAATTTTGTAAATCCCGCCAAATTTAAATTTCAGGGTTTACACAAGGATCCATCGTTACTTATGTCTTGCTCTCTGTACTGTAGGAGTATGTTTGAATCTACTTCACTTCTACGTCTTGAGGTTTGATTTTCGATTACGGTATCAGTTTTTCCTCTGTGCTGTTTTTGGTCTCACCACGATGGTACTGTACCCTTTGTTGCCATGTACAAACGTTCACTGTATCCCTAGTTTCCCTGATCTGTTTTGGTCTCGACACGATACTACTGGACCTTCAATTCCTATGTGAACTATAAATTTCAGTCGACGTGCCATGCGGGTCTTTGTCATCAATGCACTCCTGTCGGCCATGTGCGTTTGTGACGTCATAACCATGACGTCATACCTCGTCTACATCCTCCGGTTCCGGATTTTCGACACATCGCCAGAATTCATGGGGTGAACTTTTGAATTCGTTCGAATTAGTCGATCTGAAAATCTAGAACGCTTCAAAATTGCAAGAGTTCGTAACAGAGGTACTATTCCGAGTCACTTTCGAAAAGCCTAACGAAAAAGTTTCTACAGTATAACGTCATAGAATACAGTACCGCTCTTGTTTCTACGAATCTTTTATAGTTCCCAATCATAACCACAAAACATTAAGGTACTCCTACCCATGGCTCGTGTTCTTGATAGCTCATGTGACCTGTTCAATAGCCTTGCACACTTCCAGCCTGTACCTGTCTGTAGTAATGGCCTACATTCGGTGGACTGCGTTAGACCGATTGGATGCGAAATGGATCAATCATCGAGCGTTGAGGTACTGACTAGACAAAGTAAATGTGAAAAAAATGGGGTGATGACTTGTTTTCTAATCAGCTTCACATAATGTTCAACTAATTTTCACTGGTCCGATCTGTCTCTACAAGTCATGTCGAGTCGGAAAGGATCGATCCCTGTAGGTGACCTTTATGACTTACTCAAGTCAACCTGAAAGAGGTAGGAAGAAAGGATATGACTGCGATGTTCCACAGTGTGGCTCACAGTGCATTCTACCCTTGTTCGATCTGACTCTACAAGTCATGTTGAGCTGGAGAAGTATTTGGATCGATCCTTGTAGACCACATTTGACACTCTTCCAAGTCAATGTGACATCTCTACAGTAACACGAGTACGGTACTTTTCAATCATTTCGTTTCAGACACATCTTCGCTTCTACTGCCATCGCGGTCTCTATCATTTCCGTTCCGACAGTCATGGTCCACAAAATCGTCTCGGTCCAGAGTATTCTAGGCCTTAACGATACTACAGCACAGACGAGAAGGGTGAGAGCTACATGGGAAATACGGTTACAGTACTCCTTTTTGCAGTTGCAAGGCCTCTACACGGTTACGTTGGATGAGACGAAATTCAATGGATGTGCCTTGTTTCGGATCAATCTGTGGTTGACTGGGATCTTTTTCAAGGTTTTCAATACAGAATTAAAGTATTTAAGAGCCTGAGAACATCCTTAACATGACTCAAACCTCTATATTACAGGCACTACCCTGCTTCCTGATCCTATGGTTTACTATTGCTCTCATCTTCAAGCTGTGTGAAATGAGCGAGAAACGGAAAATACTTCGAGGACTGAAAACAGTCGATGGGCAGTGCAAGATACTACTGACTCCAGACGCGCAAGTGTGAGTTGAATTTATCTTCCACATATCTTCCTCTACCTATAAAAAAGTCTGACCTCCGTAAATCGGTTACTTAGTTACCGTAGCAGTTTCACTTTGAAATACATGAACGATTAAGTAATGCGCCTTCAATTTCAATGGACTGAAAGTAAGAATATTAATTTAAATCCACAAAGATCTAACTGTTCGTTGTGAGAGTCCCGACCCTACCGTACTCATTTTACAAAAATGCGACTGCCGCGAATTTGAAATCTGTCAGACTTTTTGCTAGATATGTGTCTTCCGCTTCTGTTGCATTCTTTTAAGAAAATGTTTTCAAACTGAAATCTCGACTTTTGAGTGTGTGAAATTCAATTAAGCATATCGCCCCAAAACATTTATATGTAATTGTATGATGTTGTGCACAAATTTGAATCAGAAAATACATATTTTTGTAAATTTCATACGAAAAAGTAGACTGAACACGGTGTAACAAGATTAAAAAATAGTATGGGGGTAGAGTTTCAAAAAAGGCGCAAATCACTCGACTCCAATCGATAGATTTAATTTTACGCTCCGGATGACCGCTTTGCAGCCGTCTATTGGTATTTTTAACCATTTATTCCACATATTCAGCTCAATTTTAGTCCTTATTGAACAAGAAAATTGTTTTAAAAGTTATTGTAAGATACTTCGAGGAGACTAACCAGTATTGATATTGAAAATGTAGTTAAGGTCTCGATTTGAAAATTTTGCAAGTAGGCGATTTTTGACAGACCATCTGTAGTTATCCCGCCCCCGTCACGCCCATTTTTGGAATGGCCGAAAGTGTTACGCCGTGCTGAATCGTATGAATCAAGCATCGTGTCATAAATCTTTTTTTAAAGAACAATTAAAAATAGTTTTTCTCCTACAAAAAGTACCAAGAAAGACGATGTTTTCACTGAAAGCCATTATTTTCAGGAGAAATCGAAAACTGAATGCTGTTAGTATCGACCGTACGACCCTGATGTTGATCATCATGCTCGTTGTTTTTCTTTGTACAGAACTACCACAAGGCCTACTGGCAGTATTGTCGGCGATATATCCAACCCATGTTCATACAATGATTTATGTTAATGTTGGAGAGGTCAGTTTACTTTTTTCTTGAAAAGTCCATAACTTATATATTTTTCTATAGTAAGATTGTTTAATTATCATTGAGAGTATTTCGTTTACCTTTTTGTTCACCATTTTATGATATTTTCTCATATCGCTTGAAAACTTTTATATAAATTCATGAGATGACATACGAATTTAGGTCCTGGATCTCCTGTCGCTGATAAACTGCCTAACATCATTCGTTGTCTACTGCGTGATGAGCACAACCTATCGAGCAACGGTCAAATCGATTTTCAACCGGAAACGACATTCACGAGCAATGAACACGCAACTGCTGCTCCACTCGTTCAACAACAACATGAACAACAATAATATAAATAATCGAATGGTTTCTTCCAGAAGTTGATGATCTCACTTTGTTGTTACGGGTTGAAATAAACGTGGTATAGCTTGACTTTGAAATCTGAACAGCACGAAACATGACACCGATCTCGAGTGAGCATCGTAATGCTTTACATCTGGATCTCATTGTACACTCGTCTATGCAAAATAAAATTAAATCTTGTTTAATATTGACTTCAATAACCTTTAGTTTAGTTTAGTTCAAAATAGTTTTTCATAGAACTCGCTGTGTTAGAATGATGTAGGAGATATATTTTTCGAGAAAAAAAACAATAATTTGAAAAAAATATTGAAAATAACCCTTTTGATGAATGTTTTCATACAACATGTTGCAACAAATCAAGAAAAACATAGAAATAAACAAAAAATAAATAAATAAATAATTCTGCATTTTCCCGTACATCTGTCTGCAGACGAACCACATTACTGTCGTTAACTATTCTTTTTTTTTCTTTCGCGCACAGCCGGCGTGGTTATACCAGTCTTTTATTACAGCTCACTCTCGTTTACTCATCATCATCCCAGACCAACTAATATAAATTTTTACTCAGAATGGATGAAGATGGTGGATCCGTGTCGCGAGGCTGCTGGAAACAAAATTTATATTTGTTGCAAGAAGGCGCTCCTAGGCCAAAGGTGGTCAGGTGCACCAGGAGACTTGAAAATCGACCTCCACAGTATGGAGAAGAATTCCACGGGATGATTGAAAGATCTGAGGTATGTGTTTTGTTGATGAGCGAGAATGAGTCACATGTAGCTGTCAAAATCTGACTGCGAGTGAGTCATATTTTGTTTTTATTCACAGAAAAAGCAAATTGCAGGCTGAGCGGCTATTGCTAAAATCAGGAGAGGGTTCCTTCCTCGTTCGTGAGTCACAGAGGGCACGCAACGCGTACACGCTGTGTATGTTCTTCAACGGAACGATTCTCAATTACAAGGTTTTTTCTTTATAAACATAGAAACATCTGCTCTGACGTTGAATTCTGCTTTGTATTGGTAGTTTGCAAACAAACAGGTGAATTAGCCAATCTTTAGGGAAATTGGAGGTTTCGTTTGAATTGTTCTCTAGAAAAGTGTTCGAATGCTAATCGTTCAGCTCTTCTACGACGGAACATTTTTCGTTGGCGAGAAGCGGTTTGAGTCTATGGAACTTTTGGTCGCTGACGGCCTGATAACTATGCACGTCGAACTTCACGCTTCTGAATACATCAAGAAAATGGCAGACGAAGCTATTTATGAAGACAGGTGAAATTTCAACTTAACCTTTAAATTATGAGCTGTGGAAAGGGTGTACCTTTGCAATATCGACTCTGAGATATCTGGGGTAATGCTCAATGCAAAAGAGTTCCCGAAAAATTCTAGAGCTTCGAGAAATGTCATCCCAGAAAAATCCAGACGGATTGAATTCAGTTTTCTCAAAATTTATAGTACTCTTATGATACTCTTATAATGCACATAGCTTTCTCTACCTGTAAAAAAGTCTGACCTCCGTAAATCGGTTACTTAGTACCGAAACAGTTTCGCCTTGAAATACAAGAACGATTCAAGTAATGCGCCTTTAATTTCAACGGACTGAAAGTAAGAATAATACTTTAAATCCACAAAGGTCTAACTGTTCGTTGTGAGAGTCCCGACTCCTACCGTACTCATTTTACAAAAATGCGACTGGCACGCGTTTGAAATTGGTCAGAAATTTTGCTAGATATGTGTAGCGCCTAAAAGTTATAAAAAACCTCAATAAAAAAGTAAGTTTCGAATTATTTTTCAAAAAACAGCTGAAAACTTCGCAAATCAATGTTCTAGAAAATTTCCGAAAGGTACAAAATAGCTTTTCAGTCCATACTCACAACACAATAAGTCGATAGCAAGAAGACCAGTTGCACAACCTCACAACTTTGTACAGTACACCTTCAAGACCCCACACTATTGTGATTACTGTCGGAACTTTCTGTGGGGACTCGTGCATCAGGTAAATTTTCTCGAAAAGAAAAAAAATTGTATGTTAAAATTTTGTGAAAAAACCGTCACTCTAGGGCTTAATATAATGAAAATTAACCGGTTACGAATTAAAAATTAATCAATTTCATTATTCATTTTTTTTCTAATAGAATGAATTTGAAAATTTTCAAAATTCAAATTTTTTTCACATCAATTCTTCAAAAAGTGTGATTTTTCACAGTTAATGAGAGCTCCAGGACACTAGAAAACACTGTTTTGGCATATCTGTGAGAAATTGGATTTTCTTCGATATGAAAATTAGAGAAACGCATTTCAGGGTGTAAGATGCGAAGATTGCGGCTTCGTGGCGCACAAGAAGTGCTCAGAGAAGGTTCTGAACGACTGCAGACCGGAGGCCAAGTACGTGAAGAGAATGTTCGCAGTGGACATCACAACACTCTGCCTCGCTCATCAAACGAATCTTCCTCCGGTTGTTTCGGCTTGTATTCAGGAGGTAATTTTCTTAATATTTTTTGTGTAACACACGAAATAAATTTGTTTATGTTGAAAACCATTCGTTGATGTTAGTCCATAATTGGGATAACCATCAAAGTCATTAGAAGCTTAGCCAGATTTCTACAGGTGGCAAAATGATGAAATGTTCATCTGGGATATTTTTGAATTTTTAGTGTCGTTTGATGTGAAAAGTAAAGGATTACCATGAAAAAGTTCATTCAGGTTGAAAGTCGAGGACTCCGCGAGGAAGGAATCTACAGAGTATCCGGATCTCACGAACAGATGGAACGGCTGAGGGGTCAATACGACTCGAATCATAATGTGGATCTGTCTGCGGTTGGGTTTTGAGCATTAAAAACTTGTTTTTCACAGATACCGATCTCCCATGTCTCATAGGTACGATTTTTTTGAATAATGATAGAATTCGAATGCCAACAGCATGAGTAGTTCTTATCATTCTTCTCTCGCTTTTCAAATCCAACGATCATCAGAAAAAATAGCCCGGTTTAAATAAAATGAAGTAATGCCACACTGCTGTACTAATCGAACTACCTCAAACGTTCAGGTCGACGATATTCACACTGTCTGTGGACTTCTAAAGTTGTACCTTCGTCTTCTACCCCAACAGTTGGTTCCCTTCTCCATCTATAAGCAGCTACTGGCAGCTCACAACAATTTAGGAGGGAACAAGTCGTCGACATATGACAGGAGAAGAGCTTTCAGGTAATTTTTGGAATTGTCTTCTGTAGTGCAAAAAGTAGACAAATTTCTATACTGATGTACGATATATCGCATTTTCATTAAACAAAGAAGCGCTAAGCTGCTAAATGAGTCATAGTTCCTACCTACAAACCTGCCTGTAGAATTTTTAACACTGACACATAGATTTCAGAAAAGTCATTCTTGAACTATCTGATGCGAATATCTCGACGCTCTCGGCAATATTGACTCATCTCAACAAGGTAAGATTTCGATATCAGTTTCACTGAAGAGATGGAGAGAGAGAGAGAGAGAAGGGGAAGAAAAGGAGAAAGAGAGAGAGAGAATGAGAGAGAAACAGACATAGAAAGAAATGTCTAGGTCTCCCAAATGTCCGACGTCAACAAGATGACAGTGGAGAATCTGGCGACCATCTTCTCGCCAACCCTCTTCTGCTCCGGCACCACACCCGCCCTTCCCCAACACCAACACCAATTGCTCCATTTTCTCATTCTGCACCCGACGACGGTTCCAGTGCCAATGCCACCAACCAGGTGATCTCAGATTTATCCCGATTAGGTTGGAGTTGGACAGTTTGGCTGGAGAATGAGAGAAACGCATGTGAAAGTCTGTTTTGAAGCTAAATTTTCCTAATTTTGTAGTGAGAAGGATGTAGTTGTTTAACTAGATCTATTCAAAACATGATTTTCATATGAGAATATTAACTGTAAAAACACATTATATATTGATTTTTCATGTTGATAGGTGTCTACATGGGATCTTTCCCAGTAATTTGTAGAATTTTCAAGAAAAATACTTCGTTTTGATATGAACTGATAAAATTTTTTGGTTTTTTCAAGAAATTACTGAAAAATACCGTATGTAGACCCTGAGAATTCTATAGACTGTTTTCACCGATTCTATGCCAAAATGTCCAACCAAATTTCTGTTAATATGTACTTGCCAATTTCCGCATTCATCCATCCATCCACCCACAATCTCGATCCCGAAGTGAACAGAAAACACTCTTAATTCCGGTTGCTTGTTGTTTGCATTCTTCGTTTTACGCACGTCCATAACCCGATCTCTACTCCGCTTTAGAGAATTCGCGAGTTGAAATTTTAACTCAATTTTTCCTTACCGGGTTTGCATTGCTTCAATTCTCACCCTTCTATGTGTATGATACTTAATTTATGCTCGATTGAATAAAATTATGAGGTTTTTAGCTGAGAATAACTCATAAAAGGGCGTGGTGATGACAAGAGACTAGCTAGTGACTCATCCTTTGGGGTAGGATCACTCTCGGTTACTGTAACCTCTAAATTTCATACTTTTCGAAAAACTGACATTTTGAAAGAATCTATTTATCATCTAAAAAGGCAAGATTTGAGAGTAAATTTGGAATGGATAAAAGGTGGGGTTGGGATGGCAAAATACCCGTATAAATATGACTAGAAAGGATTCTCACAAGAACCAGTGTTAACGAATACCGATTTGATCGTGGTATAGTGTTCTAGAGCAGCCAGACCGTTTTCTCTTCCGAATCCTGATTCTCCGATGCCGCCAAACGGGACGAGTGGGGCTGCAAAGAATTTATTGGTTACAGTAGTCATGAAAGTTTTGATCTACCCCCTGGGATATACAGTAGTTAAAGTCTCCCTATAACTTAAAGACAGAGAGGGAAGCCTTGCTGCTCATCTGAATAAATTTTCTCTACAGTAACCATTTAAGTACTGATCTACCACATTGGTTCTATAACTTCAGTAACTAGTTTTCCTACGACTTGCGAACAATTATGAAAACCTGGGTGACTCCTTTTATTGGAACATAATACACTCAAGTTTTCCTAGGTCTCACTCTTACAGTAACTGATGAGTTTGATCTACCACTCGTGTTCTGCAACGACAGTAATCGGAAGTTTCCTCTAAATTGTTTAATGGTAAAAACCTGGCTGGCATACGTTCGTTGGAACATCATGTCTCAAATTATTACACTTCAGATGTCCATCAAATAATTCGGAATAAAAGTTAAAAACTCACAAACATCATTGTAGGTGTTAACATAAACGTTTCCAGCGTTCAGTTGCTCCGTTATCCTCTGAGACTTCTCTATGCTTCTGTAATTGATGACTTTGTTTTCTATGTCCTACAGAGAGAAAAAACGAATGAACCGGTCTCAAAAGTCGCATCAACTTGGTTTTTTTTGTGCAATGACCGTGAAAAGCCCATTATTCTGTGCTCGTGGCGGCTATTGCTGGTCTTCATGAAGCTTATGAACTTATTCTCAATGAATAAAGTTATTATTATTAAAAGCGTTTACATTTTGAAAAATCACATTCTCTGGCTCGGGTTCGGTTGAAAAGTATCTTACTGGGACAAGTTCAGAGCGTGTAAATTCAAGGACCTAACAGAATCATTTTTTAAAACTATGTCACTAAAAGACCTCCATGACGGAAAATGAGAACCTTTCGGAAAAAAGTCAAAATAACCTAGTGACAACACCAGCTGCCAATCCCATGTCCGTATCGTTGGCCATATCGATAGAATCTTGTTCTTTCTCGAATGGAATCACTAGAAGGACGCTTCCGAAGATTTCTTCTCTGAAAAATGAGACTTGACACTAGGTTATCACTGTTGGACGAAGTTTCCTACAACTTATCCCATCATATTCGTTTTTCGACCGTTTTCAAAAATTCTCAGAAAAACGATCGTTTTCGATACTTTTCAGTAAGAAATTGTCTTTTTTTTAGAGATTCATAAAAACCATCTGGTTTTGATAATTTATACAGTCTACTAGGTTTTAAAATATTCAGAGAAGTATAGAATCGATCTTAATCGTGTGGAACACGCCGATTTCATTAACTATTCGGAACGCGCTATGTGATTGTGAATCCTTACTTGTAGACTCTCATCTCAGGTGTGATATCTGTCAGGATACACGGTTCCAAGTAGAAACCTCCAGAACATCCATCGACGTCAACCTTCTTCCCTCCATACAACAACTTGGCTCCTTCGGTTATAGCTCCTAAAATTATCATAAATTTGATTTATCTTATAACTTTTTTTCAAAAATAAAAATCTCACCGTCAATGTATCCCTTGACTTTCTCTCCATGCTCCTTGCAGATATGAGCTCCGACTTTCGTGTTCTCATCGAGTGGGTCACCAATTCTCAGGTTTTTCGTTTTTTCAATCAACTTCTTGGTGAATTCTTCCAGGAGGGATTTATGAACGATAACCTGAAAGGGTCTTAAGGACATCAAGATACTTCGATTTTTTACCTTACTGGCGTTCGAACAAACTTGCCCTTGACTGAAGAAGTTGGCCATCATGGCACATGCAACGGCAGAGTCGACATCGGCGTCGTCACAGACAATCAACGAAGATTTTCCGCCCAACTCCATGGTAACTGGTTTGATTCGACGGTCGGCACATGCCTGATGTACCGATTTTGGCTTATTTTTCTCACTTTTCACTGTTTAAAATCTCGCGCCATGTAGGCATGGGCATATTGCCAATCATGTCTGCAGCCAAGAATAATTTCAGTCTGCAGCCAAGAATAATTTCCGACTATAAAAGAATTGAGGTTTTTTAATTATTCAAATTCGTCGCGTCTGCACATGCCTACACATATATCGCTAGAAGCATGGCCGTTTTCAAACGCGCTCTAATCTCAATTTTGCAGAATGAGTACGGTAACTCTCACAACGAACAGTCAGATCTTTGTGGATTTAATTTATTATTCTTACTTACAGTTCATTGCAATTAAAGGCGCATCACTTTATCGTTCTTGTGTTTCAAGGCGAAGCTGCTACAGTACTAAGTAACCGATTTACGGAGGCCAGATTTTTTTACAGGTAGAGGAAGCTATGTGGCCTACTGTCAGTTTTCTTCAAGAAAACCAAAAATTTACCTTCATGATCGCCTTCCCTGTGGGTATACTGCCAGTGAACGAGACTTTGTTGACGTTCGGATCCGCTATCAAAGCTTGTGCTGTTGTTGCGTCTCCCTAAAAAAATTAATTGCGGAATCTCGATGGATTTCTACTCTTCCATTTTTTTAACTTTTATTTTTAATGTCTTAATGGATTTTTTTAAAATTTTTGCATAGTTTCACGAGTTTCTGAGTTTGAATAGCCGATTTGTACTGTAGTTACCTAACTACGCACAAGGTACGACACAAAAGTCTATGCCTTTACAGAAAATATTGGCTACATTTCAAAAATAACCGTCATTTGAGAATAAATGCAGCATTTTTCTAGTGGTTACCGTTTTTCAAAGTTTCGTCAAAACCAGAATCGCCTAAGATAATAGAAATAAAAGTCGAGAATCACCTGCAGGACATTGAAGACTCCATCAGGCAGACCGGCTTCTTTGAGGATTCGACCCATTAGGAGTGCAGTGACTGGCGCCAGAGGACTCGGCTTGTAGATGACCGCGTTTCCGCAAGCCAAGGCGGGCGCGGTTTTCCACGCGCACGTTTGGATTGGGTAGTTCCAGGCGCCTAAATGTACCGTAGTCAGGGGTTTGGCTCAAATTTTTTTTCCATTTTCTCCATTCCTTGATCTGATTCATGTTCAACGCTCCACAACTTCTCTTTATTTATGTTAACTTCTACCTTTAATTATTATTTAAAATGAAATGCAAAATGGTTTTATCTCTGTTTTATCAACATTCGTGTTTGTTTCTAATGCGGGCTTTCCCCAAAATAAATATATTATTACAAATTATAACTGTTCCTATTTTTTGTGAAAAGTTAACTAAGCTTATTCTACATACTATTTTCGGACCATCGCAACTTCCAAAAATTTCTGCGAAGATTTAAATAATTTTTCGAGTTTCATAAGATCATCAAGTCATCCATCGTTTTTATAGGGTTGTTTGGTTATTATAGTTGATTAAAAAAACAACTCATAAATCTCACCAATACACGCCACGACACCAATGGGCATCTTCTTGGTGAAGGCGTATCTTGTCGAATCGAGTGGGACGTGAGTTCCTAGTAGATTTGCGGCTGAAAACGTGTAATTGAGAAAGAAAAACAGACAGAGAGAGGGAGAGAGAGAGCAAGAGAGGAAAAGAGAGAGAGAGAGAGAGAGGGAGGGGAGAGAGAGAAAGAGAGAGAGAGAGGGAGAGAGAGAGAGTGAGAGAGAGAGAGAGAAAGAGAGAGAGAGAGAGAGAGAGAGAGAGAGAGAGAGAGGGGGAGGGAGGAGAGAGAGAGAGAGAGAGAGAGAGAGAGAGAGAGAGAGAGAGAGAGAGAGAGAGAGAGATAAGAAAACGAACCGACACCGGAGTAAAAGTTGAACGTGTCAACACAAGATAGAACATCAGCCTTCGCTTCGTAAATCGGTTTTCCATTATCAACACACTCCCAGTGAGCAATTTCATCTGATTTTTCTTTCAGAATCTGAAAAATTCAAGATTTCATTTGGAAAATCTCTCAAAACAACTGATTTACAAGATAGAAGCTAACTTTTCACTACATTTTTCATATTTTTCGTTTGTCAAGTTATTCTTCTATTGATTCTCTTTGTTTTTCACTCAAATTTTGAGTATTTTTGATGAATCTTCGATAATTCCAGAAAAATAACCTTGGCAACGTTGTTCAGCACTTCACTTCTCTGAATCCACGACGTCTTCGCCCAAATCTTCTGGGCTTCTTTCGCCAACTTCACCGTTGATGTAACTTGATTCGGAGTGGCGTACGTCCAGTTTGCTTTTACTTTTCCTGTTTAAGACATTTCACAATTCTTCAAACTTTTAGCTGATCTTTGAATGGAAATAACATTTTTCTTCATAAAAATGAAAATACGATTTTCTTCGGAGTAAGTTTATGTTTTCAGGCGAAAAATGAATCGAACTTTAGCAAAATGTAAACTTTCAAGAAAATTGAGTATAATTCTCATATTTCCAAGCCGATATATTTAAACACGATGAATTCAATGTTTAAAAGCTCACCATTCCTCGGTTCAACGACATCAAAACTTCTTTCCGAGACCAGATTCACCGCCGATCCTCCGACCCAGTGGGCGCTTTCATAAATTGCTTCAAATTTGAGATTCGTGGAAATTCTCATAAGAGGCTGAAAACTGAACATGTTACCGGTGAATAGACTGTATAGATGACATAGGAGAGAAACCGGACAAGGACAATGTGTTGTGATACGGTACAGAACAAAGTGAGCACGCTACAGTAATCCCATGAACTACAATTTCCGTATAAATATTTAATGGTGTACTGCAGGTGTTCAGGTCAGTATCTCACAATGGTGGGATACTAATTTTCTGGGCCTAGATAAGATTGAAGGCCAAGTTTGCGACGGATCTTTTGCAGTACACTCTGTTGGATTAGCTCTTGTTCAAACATGGGTCACTAACTTTTTCTCCTAGCCGAGATCCAGGTTCCAATTCAAGTTGGAAATCGAACAAGGTGTGTATAAATTAGTACGTACTATCAACACAAGATTCTATCTCTTAAGTACAAATATTTTGAGCTATTCCGAAGCCTGTGCTGTGAGATACGTTCTCCTCTCATATCTAAAAGGTGCCGTTTCGTGAAACTTCGCAGCAGGCACTTGCTTGGCGCCGTTTTGAAACTCTATTGTGGTTATTCTAATAGATCACAAATCACAGCATGCAAGAAAGCAATGTCACATCACGACATGATCACCTTCAGATCCTGAGCTCTTCTCAGTTGTGATGGATGCGATCCGGGTTCTCCTTGTGGAACTGTCCTGTTCCTCTGCTGGTAGTACTCTTGCCAGTACTTCGACAAGGTTCCAGTCGCCGTGTTAAAGTTGAGTGTGTGATGTGGCCACTCGACTAGATCCTTGAACGCTTCCGTCACTAATTGACTGCAGTAGAAACTTCGCTGACCGCTTGAATTGAGCAGGGACGCGCAGAAGACATCGTTGTAGGGGCAGCCTGAATGGTGAGAATAATAATAATTTTGAATCGATTATTGATTTTTGACTCTTCTTTTTACTTTTGGAATCATAAAAAGAGATATATGGATAGAGAGAGAGAGAGAGACAGAGAGAAGATTTTCTCATTTTCTCGAAATTACGGTCCATCAAATTCCCTACTTCTTCAAAAGAGTGACATGACCACCTATTTTTCAGATCAACATTCAAAATGTATCCCAAAAATTCACCTAAACTCTCTTCCGCCGTCCTCACGACCCGTCTGCGTTGTTCTTCTGTCAGATTCGTGTCGACAATCTCCACATAATCCGGCGTCAGACACTTGATCGACTCTTCCAGACTTTTCTCCCTTACTCCTTCACTCTGCGACGCGTCTATGACAGTTCCGCGGTCCGTTACAATGGCCACATGATAGTAATCGCCAAAGTTGACTTCCTTCACTGCACCCACAAACGCTTGGGTGGATTTGGTGGAGTAGAAGATCAGGGAGCCGGGAGGCGCCAATTTAGCCAGCATCTGTGGATGAGAAGTGGGTAAAGACAATGCGCGACAATCTCTGGCAGACAGAAGCAGCAGCAGGGTCAAGGACACAACACGAGGCTTACAAAAAGTGCAAGGCGCCGATAGTTAGTTAGCTGGGTAGGAAGAGATAGCGTGAGCTAGGTGCACTGATAGGCAGTTCATTTAGTCAAAAAAAAGAAGTGTCGTTTCTGATAAATTCTGATACCACTCTCAAATGTTATTGCCACGCTGATATCGAGCATTCTGACAGATCTTCAAGGTTTCGGTACATGCTGAAGATGATGGAACTGCTCTCTAAAGTTGCTGAACCAACTTGGCTTCTGGGTTATGATCAATACCAACTTATCATTTGAACTAGGAAGAAATGGGTACATCTATAGGCAGGTCGGTTCCGCAACTTTTGAGGACAGTTCCGTCATCTTCACCATATTCGAAAACCTACAAAGACAATTTTAGCGTTTCATCATGTCAATATCCCATCAGACTACGGTATTCTGCAGGAAAAAGTACTGTTGTTTCTCATTCAGATTAAACTCAACTTGAGCCAAGGGAAAGTCGCTACAGTAAAAGCAAGAGAACATAAAAGTCTATAATAACACTTTGAAAACAAAAGTAACTTTACCCACGGTCAAAGCTAGCTCTGCTCTGTAATTCCACTATGGCAGCACACCCAAGGAGAAATGAAAACATGTGAATGCCATAGTCACAGCCGCGCCCGAATTGTGGCAAGCACGTGTCTAGACTGTGGCTGGCACTAGTCTTTATTTCTCCGCAGACGGCGGTCACTGTTGGATTTCTATATACAATTTCGTAAACTATTTCAGAAAACAGTTAAAAACTAGATAATCCACTTGAAATTTTTAGAAAAAGAAGATAAATTTTCGGCCTTGCTTATAATGATTAAAAGTGTGATAAATCGAATAATGATAATAGGTAAAACTGGCAACAAACCAGAGCAATAAGCGGTAAACTGAGAGAATAGTGGAAATTTATTAACAGTTCTTCAGAGTTTGGGAAAAATCATATTACAGATGATCACATGTAGCTGACTGAGGGAGTGTTTCTTCGTTGAGGAAAGGGGCGTGGTCATCCACACACTGGGACCAGCCTTCCCAACAAAGAGTTTTACTGGGCAAAAAGAGTGATTTTGGTCCTAATATGGCTAAGGTGAATGCATAAAATTATGACAACTAGTTTTACATGGGAAATATATCACAGAAGTTATGATCGGTACTCGTTTCACATACTAACATCTATTATGAACTAGTTTGACGACCCGTTGGTCAATTTTGAAGATTCATGCGCTTCACTGCGAATCGGATTGCGTACCCGCGACGCATTTAGAGGTTTCAATGGAGCGAACTAGACAATCAAAACTGGGTGCAATGTGTAAATGTTATGAATACAATCTTTGGATAAACCGAACCGAATTTCATCTCGGTTGATCGATGACAACTTGTGGAGAAGGCGGAAGACTGGACGATTCTTCGAGTTTGGCAGCCTTCTCGAGAAGCTTTGCCACGTTGTGTGGAAGGTGATCTGACATGGATGATGCACTCAACTTGACTTCGTTCAGACATCTGAAGTATATTCTTGAACTGTCGGTTCCTATCACTTTCACTCCTCTCTCTCTCCTAGTTTCCGTAGCATTTTGCTTATTTTGATTACTACGCGTAGTAATCAAAATAACCAAAATGCAGATATAAAACTACGAATCATCTAGAAAATTGAATGAGAAGACTTATCGACACTGTCAAACACAAAAAAAATACTAAGCACTAGTTAAGTACAAAGCTATAGCTTGTAGACATTATAATTTAAGATTTGATCAAAGTTTAAACTTGATTACCACACCAAAATTTTTGCACCTTGTAAGGAAACGATTCTTGATTCGATGATTCAGTCTACTTTTTCGTATTAAGTACGTAGAAAATGTACAGGAAACGCTTCTTCGTGAGAATACTAATTTCATATTTCTTTCAGTAACCAACCATTGACTCAAACGAGGTGAAAAACTTATTGGAATCGTGAAACGCAAAAAAAAACCTTAATCATGAATGTTACACATTATAAAAGGAAAAATCTACCTATCTGCTTTTATCTGCTTTTTCAGTCAAAAGTAACTCCTTTTTACTGGTAAAATATCAACTTCGCTACGATTGATACATTTTTAGTAGGAAACAAGTGAAAAGTACACGAAATTTATGATGAATAAGCTATCTCTTGTTATTATTCAAAAAAACTTACTTGGCATCAATCCATGTCTCAGAAAACACTCCTTCTTTCTCTTGTACATAGAGTATGCGTCCCGGTGGGAAAAGCTGAAACATGGTGTTGGTTTTAACACGAAACGATTCCTATTAATTCCGATCCAGTTTCTCACATTTTGTATTCTTTTCAGCATCAAATCATATACTAGAAAGAGAAATTCAATAGAACTCAAATGAAAAAGAAGCATTACGATTTCATTTTCAACGTAAATTCGAATTGATAAAAGAAAAAAAACCGAAAATATTCATCTTCAACCGGTCTCAGGAAATGAGTATTTCATAGTACTTTTCTCTTAAAGTTGATATTTTTCACATAAAGATAGGAAAAATCGCATCTATAAATGTATTTTCACTATTGATGATCGTATCAAGAGAATTATTTTTTAGGCATTTCTTTTCATAACAGAAATCTCACCTGAATACGTTCCGCTTCGGAAACTACGGTATTCTGCTCAAAGGCAGCTTCAACTTCAAACTCGTTCGATCCATAAGATCCATTTGTTGATGGCATTAGGTTGGAACTGTCGTTGTTGTCTGGAGAAAAAGAGGAAAAATCATGTCAAAATCGGGCAAAATTTAACAAAAACTATAAAAAAGCAGTGAATTTCATTTTTTTCAACTATCATGTTTTCTTGTTTGAATCTTGAAATTTGTAGTTGCAATAAATTTCTTTGGATCTTCAAACAATCTGGTCGAAAAAAATTAACATCGGAAATTTTTTTTCAAACACGTACTTTGTATTTTTGTCACATTTTTTCCTGAATTTCATTCTATTAAAAAAATAGTTTGAAACAAATACTTTTTTAAAAACATTACAGGAAAAATTTAGTATTTTTTACTG
Source organism: Caenorhabditis parvicauda (assembly GCA_963978915.1). Taxonomy (NCBI): domain Eukaryota; kingdom Metazoa; phylum Nematoda; class Chromadorea; order Rhabditida; family Rhabditidae; genus Caenorhabditis; species Caenorhabditis parvicauda. Next base: position 7,135,727 of record OZ022252.1, read on the forward strand.
TTTCACCCACAAAACGTATAACTTGTTTTTTTTTTCAAACTGATGTCGAGTAAAATCTTCTAATTTGAACAAAAAATACCTCTCTCGAATTAGACAAAAATTCATTTCGAATTTTGTCACTGAGTTTCTGAATCTTCTACGCGGTTGGAAAAAATCTTGTCAAAAATTAACATCAAAATTTTTTTCAAACACGTAATTTGTAGTTTTGTCATATTTTTCCCTGCATTTCATTCTTGTAAAAACAAGTCAAGTTTGAAACAGATGAGTTTTTGTTTTTAACATTACAGGAAAAATTCAGTATTTTTTACTGTTTCATCCACAGAACGTATAACTTGTTTCTCTTTCAAACTGATGTAGATTGTAATGCAGTCGTGTGATTTGAACAAAAAATACCTCCAACAGCAGAATAATTCCATGGCGATGAGACGAAGAGTTGGTAGAAGCCTCGAATCAAAATCTCGTGCTTCGCCTTTTTGCAAGCGTTCAGTTCTTTGAAAACTCGTTGTCGGAGACCGTGCATTGACTGAAAATCGAAATGTTTTTGAGAACATTTTGGAGTCTGGGAAATTTGAAAAAAAAATTAGGAAAATGTGTCAGTTTTCGAACATTTTTAGGTTAGTAGAAACTACTGTATATTTCTGAAAAAAATATATTCGTACTTCAAAAAAAAATTTTCTTGATAAGGAAGGATATTTTTCCATCTTGCATGTAGAAGAGGTTAGCTCTAATCAACGATGAATTACAGCATCATAGTGCAAAAAAAACATGATATCGATTTCCGAATGGTTACGGTAACATTTGGTCAGAGAGTTTGGGAGTAGTTTACTGTACTTACTGTGGCTACCTCAATCTCTCCAAAATCAATATAATAGAAATTCACCTGATAACTGATTCTTGAAATGATGTCATCACCGGAGACGATGCTCATCACATACTTCTCCATCTCGTCTTCTCCGAAGGCGCTGATGACACATCCCGGCGGTGCGAATGCGTAACATCTCACGAACGGATATTGTTGCCTTTAATTTTTTAAATGATTTTTCTAATGAAGAAATATTGAAACCATCAAATTTCGAACAATTCATTTATAAAAATTGTATTTTCATCAAACTTTTTTCCCAGTCAAGATTTAAAATGTTCGAATTCGGAAATTCCCTCATTAACTTGCTGCATTTTCAAAGTCGAATTTCTAGATATTCTATGAGTTTGAAAAAACCATATCAGAGTGATGAATTGAAAAAAAAACAACAATTTTATTGCTATGAACATTTTTCTGGACACAACACTTCAAATTATACAAACAACTGAAAATTGATACATTAAATTCAATCAGAATATTTACTTTAACATCGGGAAATGCGTCTTTTCCTTATAATAAGTTCAATTGTCCAATAACTCAAATTAATTGAATTGATGAAACTGCTTCCCCCAGATAACCCCGAAACACTCACTTCAACAGAATCGTCAGCAACGATCCGACTCCAGCTCCCAAAGAGTGTCCGCAGACGACGAGACCGAATCCCTGATTTAACATCAGAATATCCTCGAGAACGTTGTGTTTTCTAAACAAAAAGTTACATTAAAATGCGAGTCATATAACACCATCGCATCACCAAAACTTTTCCACCATGAAACACAATTTGAATGTATGAAACCACAACTTCAAGGGGTGACACTAGGCATGGGCATACAGTAGCGTTCAAAAGTTTAGAAAGTTTTTATTTTTGGTCATAACTCTTGTCAAACTTAACCAATCGACATGATTTTTTGTCGGAGAACACATCAACTCATGAGAAATCTAATTTTGAAAAAAATCAGGATTACTGTAGCTACATTTTGATCTACAGCGTTTTTACGAAACCGCGACTTTTGAACTGATTTTTCACTTTCTTTTTTTTTATTTTTTTTGAAGGTTTTTTTCCCGATTTTTTGTACTTTTTTCTTTCTATACTACTAACAATACTTTTTAAGTAATGGGAAAAGGAAAAGAAGTGCCCACCGACCAGCAGAAACTGATCATCGATGCTGTCCTGTCAGGAATACGACAGAATCAAGTTGCACGAGTATTTCAAGTTCACGAAACCACTGTATCCCGAATTTTGAAAAGATTCCGAAAGTTTGGAGTTTTTGGAGTGTTGCCAAGATCAGGACGGCCACGGAAGACGACAGCAAGAGACGACGCACTGATTGTTCGCCATTCACGTCTCAATCCGCGTCTGACCGGAGAAGACATCAAGAAGGATATGGTCGCTGGAAACGTTGCCAGAGTCTCTGTTTCTACAGTCAAACGTCGTCTAAGAGCTGCTGGGTTATTTGGAAGACGTCCTTGTAAGAAGCCAATGATTTCTGAGAAAAACAGAAAGGCTAGAGTTGAGTGGGCAAAAGACCATTTGAGCTGGACCGTCCACGACTGGAGGAAAATCCTTTTTTCCGATGAAAGTAAGTTTTGTTTGTTTGGTTCCGATGGCAGTATGTCAGAAGGCCAATCAACAGCCGGTTCAGTTCTAGGTACCAATTGCCCACGATGAAGCACGGTGGCGGTAGCGTCATGTTGTGGGGTTCGTTTAGTTACGACGGCGTTGGCCCATTGCACTGGATTCAGGGCAAAATGAATGCCAATGACTACAAGGATATTATTGTTAATGTTCTTGTACCATTTGCTGGTGCCAACATGCCGATTGGTTGGGTGTTTCAACAAGATAACGACCCGAAACACACTAGCCGTCTTGTTCGCGAATGTCTCCAGGATGAGGCTATCGATGTTCTTTCGTGGCCCAGTCAGTCTCCAGACCTCAACCCTATAGAGCACTTATGGGAAGAACTCGAGAGACGCGTTTCCGGCCATTACACATCCAATGCCGCGCAAAAATACGCGGTTTTACAAGAAGAGTGGAAAAAAATTCCGCGAGTCAAGTTGGAGAACTTGATTGAGAGCATGCCGAGAAGATGTAAAGCCGTCATTGATAATTTTGGTTATGCCACTAAGTATTAAGGTTTTAATAATGTTTTGATGTTCATTCCTTATCGATTTGAATTGTTACAACCGTTTACCATTATGTTTTTGAGTTTGTGGAAAATGTGTTTTTTATAGTGTCTGAGAATAAATTTTTTTATTTTTTTTCTCTTTTGGTCTGATTTGAATTCGTTTTGACATAAGATGTAATAATGTTTGAAATATTACCATTCAAAAAATCAGACCGATAGGTGAGGTTTGACAAGAGTTATGGCCGAAAATTAAAACTTTCTAAACTTTTGAACGCTACTGTATTTCCAATCATTGACAGTCGATTGGCAATGCAATTGACTTGGATTTTTTGATTTCTAGGCCTTCTTGACGTTGAAGATGGTGTTATAACAAACTGCATTGCCAATCGACTGCTAATGCTATTGGCAATAGAAAAGAGACGTTGCCAACCGACTGCCAATGATTGGCAATGGAAAAAGAAGTATTGCCAATCGACTGCCAATGATTGGCAATATGTCCATGCCTAGGTGACACGAAAACATTGCTAATTTTAAAAGAAGTTGATTGAAGACAATTTTAACGACAGAATATTTTCCGAGTTTCTTGAAGCATCTCCGAATAAATTTTGAATTCTAGCTCCAAATCACGATGGCTTGCAAGCAAATCAGAATCGAAAACAGCAAAACTTTGTCGGTCAGTTCTCGTCCAATAGTTCTTTTTTTTACCTCGCGCGTTCAAGTTATTAAGATGTCGTGTTTTCGCAGAATGCTCGCTCAATTATACCTTTTGAATCTCAGGGAAAGCGTTCGGTGTCTGTATGGATTAAATCGGTGTCCGTATGGATTCGCTTGGTTATGAAAATATTACCGATTTGGACACCGATTGAAATCATACAGACACCGATTGAATCCATACAGACACCGACAAAACATACAGACACCGATTGAATCCATACAGACACCGATTGAATCCATGCAGACACCGTTTCAATCCATACAGACACCGTTTTCGCCCATACAGACACCGAATTTAATACGCACACTCTTTTCTATATATTAGTACTCTAATATATCAAAATACATATAACACAATCAAATAATAACTTTTATTGAAAATACATCATAAAAATGTGACTTTCTTCGTTTCCGACCACTCCAATTCGACCAAGCACTTGCAAGCATCCATCCCAGTACTCATTATCTTCTCTGGCTCGTTCATGGTTCTGCTCCATGTTCTGGACTGGTTGTTCCTCGAGCTTGAAGAACATCATTTCCTGAAAATTAATCAATATATGACTGGTTACATTAGTGGGTACTAGTTGCAAGTCAAACGAGCGAACTTAAACTCAACTACACCAGTGCGCCGAAAGCTTAATCTACGTTGCAAAAAAATACGTACTCATGCGAAAAAATACGTACTCACTTCTACTTCCTCTGACTTCGGTTGGTTCCAACTTCAGTGGTATTGGCTTCAATTGAAAACTTTCCAGCTTCTCGCGGCTATGCTCCTGGTCGCAACTTGGCTCCAGTCTTGACCAGGGAGCCCGAGGTCGACTTTGTCGTTTTCCCGAATAGACCAGAGACGGGGTTGGTTTGGCCTAAAATTTGAAGGTGTAGTCAACGTATCGAGTCGATTCGAGTTACAATAGAAAATCAAGTTCGAAAAAGAATCCAACTTACATTTAATTTACCTCCAATGCCATGTGTCATGTCCCAGCTCAGAAACTTTGAAGATGGTCGTCGGATGTATCCTTCGTCACGAATGATGCAAGAATATCTGAAACATGTTTCGTAATCGACGTCCAACGTATTCTCTGAGTGTTAGGATTCTTTTTTTATTTGTTCTCAGCACATGGTCTGATAAGCTCTCCGGAACTCCTAACTCTCAATCAGAAAATTACAACAAAAATTAAATAGAATTTCAGCTTGACAAATAAAACTCACGGTAACTTCCTCGTGTGAATCTCTAGTCTGAATGTCGTGAGCCGTTTTCATTGATACTGAGTCCCTGCTCACCATTGACCGAGATTGATACGGTCTTTCATTGAGATCGACCCTATAAGAATGAATACTTCAATTGTACTGAAATGAACATGATGCTGGATGTCGTTGCAAACGTATTAGATGCAAAATAAGTGAAATATTCATCAAAGTACCTTCTGACAGGTATAATATTTTCAAAATTGAAGTTTATTCTATTTTGGGACTAAAAGTGTTCAGAAACAGGGTGAATTGCATTTTCGAACGGAAAAGATGACAGGAAATGTTTCTAAACGTGCAAAACAGTAACGATAAGCTACAATAAAGCTAAACAAGGCTACTTAGATGAGCAAATAGGAGAACGTAGGCCTAAAAAGGAAAATAAAAACACGTTTGAAGTAAAGTGCAAAGGAGCACACATACACTTGCCACGCCTATATAGGCACCGTTTTCAAAAACGGTGTCCGAATGGATCCATACAGACGCCGATTTCTTGCTGTTTGCAAACGGTGTCCGAATGGATTCATACAGACGCCGATTTCTTGCTGTTTGCAAACGGTGTCCGAATGGATTCATACAGATACCGTTTCAACCAATATGGATACCAGAATCCATACAGACACCGAACGATTTCGCAGAGAATCTGAGAATAAAATCTCACCTCAACGTGTCAAAAACAAATCTGGCGCTTCTGAGCATACCCCTGTGCACTCTGACATCTCCTCGCGCATCCAATTCGTCGTCTTCTCGAAGAGTCGCATCGGCGTCGACGTCAACCGTCATTGCTTCGTCTTCTGAAATGTAGAAACATGTATGTGCTTTGAAAAAATCTTACCTAAACACAAATCTGTGATCAGATCCATCAACGAGCAAGATCCGCGGATGGCGATCACCACCATATTCTTCTCGTGATCGATAATCACTGAGAACGGGACCTGAAGATGGGAAATGAGAATACTCTCTAGCTACTTGTAACGAAGTCTTGGAAAGGCGGGGGTGAGGAATTCGACGACACATTGTTTGGCACTGCTGCATTTAGGCTTAGGATTAGCCAAAATGGCTTGATTTGGGGGGTCGACCTGATTGGCACTGGTGCATTTAGGCTTAGGATTGGCCAAAATGACTTGATTCGGGGGGTCGATTTATAATAAGCTTAACAGGAATTGACTTTCAGTGTTATTGGGATCCAGAGTTGAGACCTAGCCAGATGTGTTAAGCAGGTCAAATAATGAAGTTTTCATGTAGAAAATTTTTGCACGTTTTTTGTTACAAGCGAGATATTTTAATTTTAAAAATCACTTTTTAAAACCATACACGTTAGCGCCAGAGGGCCATTTTGACCTCACGCACAACACAATTGGATCTAACCGTGAAATCAATTGGCGGCGTGGTGAAGTGGTTGCTCAGAGAACACGAGTTGGACTGGATCCAGAAAAGTGCCAACTGGATCCAGAGTTTTTTGTCCGTTCGGGACGAATTATAATTGAAAATGATCGCTAAAGTACTGAAAACGATTCCTGTTTGTTTTGTGAAGAAAAAAATATTTTCAAGAAAGTTATGACAATTTAAAAAATTTTCGCTAGCTAGATCCAGCGCTGGATCCAGTTCGACTTTTTTCGAGAAATTTGGAATGATTTCATTGCCCTCTATTTCATATGGTGAGTGACTATTTCGCTGGGATTATCATTTACTTCGAATGTTTCATTCATTTCAATGTCTGTACGGTTTTTTGGAGCACAAAAACGAAATTTTGAAAATACCAGCTGGATCTAGAAAAATGTCGAGCTGGATCCAGACTGGCAAAAGCAAGTTTGACTGGATCCAGAAAAGTGCCAACTGGATCCAGAGTTGCACGTCCGATTGTGACGAAATATACAGGGCTTGAGTTGGAACTGGGACGGAAAACCAACTCATAGGTTTCTTACGAAGTGTATCAAGCGTTTTAAACAGTTCCGATGTTTCTCGGACTAGGCATCGAGGAACGTCGAGCTCTTAAACGATCTCCGGCAGGTTCTCTCCCTCATTTGACTTTTTTGAGAAGTGTAGGGTGATATGTTTATGGTGTTACTTCTTCTGTTAAAGTGGAAATATGAATACTAAATTTCAAGGAAATGTACCTAAAGGTTATACGAGAAAAATAAAATTTTAAAAATTGAATTTTGACGCGTGACGTGGTAGCATACTACACGCAAAGTGATCGACCAATACTTATGGTTCACCCTGTAGATTAAAATGATCTATATCATCCTGGAAACAATCTCTATTTTACAGCGAAGTAAAATTTTATCAAAAACATGTCATGAGAATTTTAAAATTTTTCGCTAGCTAGATCCAGCGCTAGATCCAGTACAACTTTTTGCAAGAAGTTTGGGAAGAGCTCATTATCGTTAATTTCTTATGGTAAATAACTGTTTCTTCTCGTGATTATTATTTACTTTCAATGTTTTTTTTTTCAATTTCATGCCTGTACGGTTTATGGAAGCACAAAAATTTCATCTTAAAAAATACCAGCTGGATCCAGAAAAATGCCTACTCGATCTGAAACAAATCTAAATAGTTTTGTATAAAACATGACTGCATTAGAACTATTTTTAGTTGAAAATTTCATGCAATAAAGTACTCCAAAACTTTTGATTGCTGCTCCAAAACTAAAATTAATTTTATTGAACGCAGTTACTAAAATAAGTTTGTCACGCGCGTGTCAAGTGAAACATCGTATTTTTTTAAGCGTTCTTCGAATTATTTTCGTTTCCTCTTCTGTATCATGTACGTATCATTTTATTGTTCAACAAATTATATTATCTGTTAGAATGTAGGAAATCTGACCTAATTATATTTCTCAGATCGTTGACGACTCACTTGTCGTCGATGCAGAAGACACCTTATGGCGAGATGGAAGCGTCTGACTTGGGACACGAGAAAGGTGTGATAGTTTAAAGTGATTGTGATCGCACAATAGTTGGAGGTAAGAAATAACGTGTGGAGTGTTATAATCATGAATTAGGCGAAAAACTCTTATTTTGTTGTGACTTCTCTAATTTTTGCAACATTTTTCGATATCGTATTTCAGATGCATCTCCTCCATCCCCAAAGAACCCAGTCTCTAACTACTGCTCCGTGGTCGATGCGGCGTATCACAGGCCCGGTGAGGTGAATTTTTCCTCTCATTGTTATTTTATACTAGGACAAGTTCTCATTCAGGTATCCACGCTGAGATTTCGTTCGGGTCAACCGTGAAAAAAACCAGAAGAACGCGCTGGCAAAGCTCAAGCAGAAAAGAAAGAAGCTTGAGAAGAAGAACACAAGATCGCAGGCATTGAAGAAAGGTGTGTGTTCGATAGAAATTTAAGAATCTGTCAGTTGTCAAAATTTCAGAATCAGCCGATCTTCTCGTCCACACATCTATCGACATTTGCAAATGGAATAGGACAAAACCATCAGAAGAGCCGTGGTTTGAACAGGTAAATTTTTTCAGTTTTCTCAGAATACAGCAAAGGTTAGAAACGATTATGGTAAAAAAAAATTCAGATCAAATGAATTCCACCCTCAGCCACTCCCAACAGAAAAATGGAAATGAAAGCATGCATGGACGACATTTCAACTACATCTCAAAAGGTAAATTGAGAACATTTTCTTTCGAAAAATCTGTCAGTTTTATTTAAATCCAAGTTTTAGGAATTCCAAATGTCATTCAACTTTCGAAGATGTGTGTGTATGTAAGAGAGAGAGAGAGAGAGAAAGAGAGTCAGAGAGAGGAAGCCACTGTCTTTATTGAATGTACTGGCTAAACGACGAGGATTTACAGCAGTATAGTTTTGAAAAGATGGACCCACTCTAGTTGCGCTGTAAACAGTTTGAAGCTTGCAAAAATGAACGGATGAGAAAAATTCAAATGTAAAGTTCTTAATATTTTTACGTTCAAATTTCAGACTTTTCCCTCCCGCAGGGCAGACTCTAGAACTTGAAGATGAATCTTCAAGGAAACCCAGAATTACTACTCACGGAAGGTCAAAGGAACACACGGTCAAAGAAGAACTCTAACGGATTAATTATTTTCTGACGTTTCAATAAATATATTGTTGATTAAAAGTGTTTAGTAAAAGGAACTAGATCGAGAAAATAGCTGACTGGATCCAGAAAAGTGCTGACTACATATGGAGAGTTCAGCTGGATCAGGAAAAGTGCCAACTGGATCCAAAATAGTCGAGCTAGATCGTGCCAATCGCCGCCCTACGATTTCTGGATCCAGCTGGCACTTTTCCAGATCCAGTCCAACTCGTGTTCTCTGAGTGTGATCTTGTATTCAAACCGAGAGGTCAGGGGTTCGATTCCACTCGCTGACGAGTTTTTTTCTATTTTTTTTTGAATGATGACAAAAATGTGCCCGAATTGTGTGAAACTACTCTTTTGAATATTTTTCAACCTTTCTGTTCATGTGATCGCCCTTCGGAGTACCCAACAAGTCAATTTCCGATCTCATCTATCACCACCTTCATGAAGCTAGTGAAGTGATCATCATAACTTTGATTTTTATCAGAAACAAAATTTTTGCGATCGATATGTAATTTTTATTGTGAATTGAATGAAAATCTTTCAAATCGAGTCTTTTTCTGAAATTTCCCAAGATTGTGAGCCAGAACCATATTGACTAGTAGCTGAATGAGGGTCTCTAATCACAAATCCGGATAACATTTTCACTAGGTCAATCTCGAAATCACAAACTCTTGTGACTGTCCAAACTACAAAGAACCATTTCATCGAGACATTGGATCATTGAAATAGAATTATGAAAAAAATCTTCTCGAAATATCGCAAGTCCCTAACCGTCATATCCTTCCCATATATCCAAACTTGATGAAGTTGGGTTCAGAAACTTTATCTATGGAACCTAATCATTGACCTAGTTCAAATAAGAAATTGTTAATTGTCATTTGGTTTAATCTGGACGGTCACGAGATCGACCTCGTGAAAATTTTATCCGGATTTGTGATTAAAGACCCTCATTCAGCTACTAGTCAATATGGTTCTGGCTCACAACTTGGGAAATTTCAGAAAAAAACTCGATTTGAAAGATTTTCATTCAATTCACAATAAAAATTACATATCGGTCGCAAAAATTTTGTTTCTGATAAAAATCAAAGTTATGATGATCACTTCACTAGCTTCATGAAGGTGGTGATAGATGAGATCGGAAATTGACTTGTTGGGTACTCCGAAGGGCGATCACATGAACAAAAAGGTTGAAAAATATTCAAAAGGGTAGTTTCACACAATTCGGGCACATTTTTGTCATCATTCAAAAAAAATAGAAAAAAACTCGTCAGCGAGTGGAATCGAACCCCTGACCTCTCGGTTTGATTACAAGATCACAACCACTTCTCAGAGGCGGCGATTTCAATCAGATCTGGCCAAAAACACATCAGATCTGGGGAAATGCACGTCGGCGTTGGCACGATCTGCTCGTATTTTGGCCAGATCTGACGTGTTTTTGGCCAGATCAGATTTGAATATTTTTTCTCCCAAATTGGGTTCTTCACTCAAAATAACACTTTTATATTTATAAAATATTTATTTTACAAAACTACACCAACAATTTATTTATTTTTTCTTCCACTGGTGTCGGGTTCGGGATCGAGGGGACTTGTTGTGGGAAACTTGATCTTTCACTATTCTGCTCTAGCACCTCCTGCAATGAAACAGTGTTTATCGAGATTAGAAATTTGAAAATCTGGCAGTTCTGTCTACGACAAGGCAGCGATGTCAGAACCATGTCTACGACTAGGCAGCGATGTCAGAACCATGTCTACGACTAGGCAGCGGTGTCAGAACCATGTCTACGACAAGGCAGCGATGTCAGAACCATGTCTACGACTAGGCAGCGGTGTCAGAACCATGTCTACGACAAGGCAGCGATGTCAGAACCATGTCTACGACTAGGCAGCGGTGTCAGAACCATGTCTACGACTAGGCAGCGATGTCAGAACCATGTCTACGACTAGGCAGCGGTGTCAGAACCATGTCTACGACAAGGCAGCGATGTCAGAACCATGTCTACGACTAGGCAGCGATGTCAGAACCATGTCTACGACTAGGCAGCGGTGTCAGAACCATGTCTACGACTAGGCAGCAGTGTCAGAACCATGTCTACGACTAGGCAGCGGTGTCAGAACCATGTCTACGACGAGGCAGCGATGTCAGAACCATGTCTACGACTAGGCAGCGGTGTCAGAACCATGTCTACGACTAGGCAGCGGTGTCAGAACCATGTCTACGACTAGGCAGCGGTGTCAGAACCATGTCTACGACTAGGCAGCTATGTCAGAAACATGTTTACGACTGTACAGCTATGTCAGAAACATGTTTACGACTGTACAGCAATGTGAAGAAAAATACCTTGAAAGTTCAAAAGATCCGCTTCTTGTCTGTTCTCTTATGTCCTCTACTGTCCTGTTACAGCTACTTGCTTTCTCTTTCGAATTAGTCCTATCTTCATCCCATGAGTCTAGAAAGTATAAAATAATATTCTTACTTCCTCGCAGTTTACCTCACGAGTTTGGTTTTCAAGTAATTTACCTGAATGAGTCCGTGCTCATTCGGCATACTGGGTTTAAGATATGAACGAGTTCGATCCATATTCCTTATAAAATAATTTTTAGTTAAACGATAAAACAAACCCCTTTTTCAGTCATTTTTCCTGATCGCAACTTCCTCCTCTTTAGACTTATTGATTGCAGCTTCCCTGCGAGAACCAAATTTCAACTTTTTGGAAATTGCAAATCATCTTGATCCGCTGAAATTTTAACATTAGGGGAGGACCAGATTTGTTGTGCAATTTGCATATTTGCTTTTCTGTTACTTTACTTTTACTGGTAATACTGTTACTTTGTAACTAGGCGGGCAATTAGTAAATCGCATCCCACCGCATCCCGTTTTTTTCAGACGCCTGTAACTTTTTTTGGAACAGCCCAATCACCTTGTATTTAGGCTCAGTTTAAACGTTAATCTGACCCAAACCTAACTTAATCTTTGAAAAAAGGTGTCCATGCGATGCGAAAAAAGTTATCACATCTCGTTTTTGTAAATGGGATGCGGAATGCGATGGGATGCGATTTACTAATTGCCAACTAGACGACTTGACTGTTTACTTTTGTGAACAACGCAGGTAACTAGAAGTTATTAAACAAAAGAATCCCATCAAGACGAAAATTCGAATAATTGATTCAGTAAAACACGCAAACTTACCTTTCCTCGGCATATGAATGATTTCATTACCTTAAAATCAAGAACAACAAGTACAATTCGAAGAACATAATCTGAAAGTTACTCACCTGTCTTCATGACAACTAACTACGAACTAACTATCATTATCGTGACGTCAAGAGAAATGCGTTACTTCGAGAGACCTGGAAACGAAATTTTGAAGAAATGCTGTGGAAATGACTGTGATAACTGCGAAAACTTATTATAAAAACATCATATATACCTTCCATTTTCAGTAAACTGATGAAACAAAAGAGGAAAATGATTTTAAAAAGGCAAAAAACAGCTCAATGGAAACAGGAAAAACGAAAATAAAAACATTTGATCTACTGCTACAGTAACCCATGCTCATCAATTTTTACTTTTAATTTTTGATACTTCAACTTTTTCTGTACAAAACTGCGAGGATTTTGGACACATCTCATAGCGAATGAACAAAAATGTTATAAATTAATAAAAGTTCCCAAGCAGAAAATCTAGGTAAAGTAAAATGGAAAATACAAACAAACCAGTACCATTCGATTCAGGACGAACATTTTGACGAATAAAAGTATAGATGTACTGAAAATTTGTAAGAGTCAAGCACAAATACCTTAGAACTCATAAAATTCCTTCAACACTTATCTGCACTTCGTCTAGGCTCAATTGGGAAAAAATCAAAAATCTGGCCAGAACTGATTTAAAGCGCATCAGATCTGGCCAGATCTGACTCGATTCAAACCAGATCTGATTGTCTTTTTAAAATGTAGTTTATGAATAGTGAAATATCATCCAGACTGTGAAAATGACCTTTAGAAACTATTATCAAAGTGAAAAATCGGTTTTAATAACTTCTTCGATGAAAAAACAGTTTCCGAAAAGACTTTTGGAAAATCAAGTCAGATCTGGCCAGATCTGATTGGTCTCAATTGATGAAATCGTCATTTTACACATGAAGAAATGAGTTTTTCTGACTCAAATTTTAAGATACATCTGTTGAGACCATTCCCTAGGTGATAATATAGTTTCCGAAGGGATCCTAGCACCACGCCAGATCTGATGTGTTTTTGGCCAGATCTGATGCGCTTCGCCGCCTCTGAGTTCACCACGCCGCCAATTGATTTCACGGTTAGATCCAATTGTGTTGTGCGTGAGGTCAAAATGGCCCTCTGGCGCTAACGTGTATCGTTTTAAAAAGTGATTTTTAAAATTAAAATATCTCGCTTGTAACAAAAAACGTGCAAAAATTTTCTACACGAAAACTTCATTATTTGACCTGCTTAACACATCTGGCTAGGTCTCAACTCTGGTTCCCAATAACACTGAAAGTCAATTCCTGTTTAGGTTTGATTGGAAGAACAACTTTTGTAAAAAGCCCACTCTTGGATACCCAAGTACACCGTCAAATTTACCATTTCATGATGTGTCGAATTCTTCACTCCCGTCTTCCTAGCACGGCGTCGACTTTTACATATAAAATTTGTGGATAAAAACGTTTCGAGAAACTGCATTCTTGGATAGTCACACCAATGAATCATAATGGAATCATTGGATAGGTTCAAGAACTTTTAACTGGATTGAAAACTACGAAAAAAAACTTTTCAAGGCTTTTCACTCGGACTTCAGAAATATTATCCAAAAGTTGTGTCTTTATCGAACTGTAAGGCTGAAAAATAATTAAACGCAGTCAATTTTCTATCAAATAACATTTTGTCCATTCAAGGTTATAGAGTCAGAGATAAGAAAAATCCCACTTTTATTGAAGAAAAAGTTCATTTTTTGTCATGAACTGGACATTGTACCAAAATTTTGATTGAGCGCTACATCATTTCTCCATAATGGTACAAGCATAGATTGAATTCATAATTTCAAAATCGAAAACTACCTCATACAATCGATTCCTGAATGACATGAAGTTCAAATCGACGTTTCTGCTTTCAGTAGAAAGAACCATGGCGGCAGTGTTGCAGTAACAGCAGTTGTCTTCGACCACCATCGATCGATTCTATATATTTTTTTTTGGATATTTTGTTCTTTTCCATTTTTGGATAGGGAAATTTATAGGAAGTACCTCGAATTAGATAACAATTCATTTGGTGGGTATTTTTACTTTCTTACTAATAGTTCCTCTTTTCTGTGTATTCAAATGATATAAAAATAAATTTCCTTAAATGCTCAGAAAGTTACTTTTGGATTGAAATTTTGATAGAAAACGTAATTAATTTTTCAAACTGCTTTTAAAAAAATAATTCTACAGTTATGAAAATTTCTCAATTTTCTTATCCGAGATACTTCAACGCGACATTGGGAATGACTTCGATGTAAAAATTTTGAAATTTAGGTACTGTTCTTCTGGTAAACATTCGGACGCATTATAAGACGAGGACACTTTTTAGATTGTTTTCAAAGCAGGATTTCACATGCACCAAAGCATACTATAGGTTGTTCTTTGGGTTTTTACATTGATAACTGATTTCGGCTTAACCATGAATAAACTGAAATATTATGTTTAAAACCGTCTGAAACGATACAAATTTTGGTTTTTTCCAAAAAAGTCCAAAATCAGATCTTTTTAAGACACAGAAAGCACTGTTTCTTGGCGGATATTTGATTCTTATCCATAATTTACCATGATGAAATCATATTTTATGTCAAAAAACTGCGAAAATTATTGAGAAACCGAAATCAGCTTGATTAATAACACGAAAAGCTGTGAGGAAGAGAAGAAAATGGCAAACCAAACCTTATAATTATACATTTTATTGCAAATCTGACAGTCCTTCGAATTGTGAGTTTCTACTGCCGAATCGGTCGATTGTGATGGTAAACTTCGTTGTTTCGCGGCTACGCGACGTGCTGCTCGCTTAAGGGCTGTGATTCAACCGAGAAAATGCAACCAAAATGCTATTATGATTCACAGTTGTTAGTTTTTTAAAAGACGTCAAAATTCCCTACTTTGAATCAAGGTCAGTGAAATTTACACAAAAAGAGGCTCAAATTTTCTCTCTTGAAATTTTTTCTCAGTTAAAGTAGCAGGCAGAGTTGCACGGAAGTAAAATTTTTCAAAACGGAAGTCGGAAGTCGGAAGTGAAATTTTTTCACGGAAGTCGGAAGTCGGAAGTCGGAAGTGAAATTTTTTTCACGGAAGTCGGAAGGCGGAAGTCGGAAGTAGAATTTTTTCAACGGTAGTCGGGAGTGCAAAAAAAGTTGAAAAAACCCAGAGATATTGTATATTCGTGCATTCTCAACAGGTGATAGGTCAATTTCATACTGAATAGAAACGATTTCACGGTTTTTTCGTCATTTTTCACGAAAAAAATTTTTTGACGGAAGTCGGAAGTAGAATTTGTTAAACGGAAGTCGGAAGTAGAATTTGTTAAACGGAAGTCGGAAGTGAAAAAAGGGCGGAAGTCGGAATTCGGAAGTCGGAATTCCGTGCAACTCTGGTAGCAGGAGCAAAATGCAGAGCACTTTTAGACAAATTCGAAACACGGAAAGTTTCTTGCGGCAACCAAAAAATTTTATTTTTACTGAAAAATTTCGAACAACATTTTTCAAAGTGAACATTCTTTCACGCTCATTGACCTAGATATACTAAAACGCAAAAATTAGTAAATTAGTAGATAGTTAGTAAGCTCTGCTCGTGGGACCAAATCACATAAATTTTTTTTAGTGTTTATACCGTGATATTCACACAGAAAAGATCACTGTTTATGCTTTCATGTACAGTACTTCGCACAAGTATCTTCCAATTTCCTACTTTTTAAGATTCATACAAAAGAAAAGTTTTTAAAAAGATATGAAAGCTCGATTGATATGAATACGTTAGAGTACTGTACTTGAAAAACAAATAGAAGTAGGATGATAAATCAGTTCTCCCAATTGTTGTTACACATAGCATGCTGTATAGGGATTTTATTCATCAACTTAATATTTCTTTATCCATTTTCGCTCAGAATCAATACCGTAAAAACGACTTTTCCACACTATACACATTTTCAGCGCATGCAATTACCAGGTCGAAAACGTCAAACACATGCAAAGATAACAAAATTACCTGCTTCTTACATCCTCCACAGCATTGCAACTTTCTGTACAGTTTGAAACAAGATCGGACACCGAGGTTCATCCAAAGGTACGATGGCCATCCATAAACTGAAGTCGCATAGTGGAAGTAGTAGTTGGCTTCCTTTGCTGTCATCCAAGATGGTTTCTCTTCTAAAAATTCATCGATTGAGAATGTGAATCTTGCCGGAAATTTCTTTATTTCTCGATGTGAGAGGCGAAAAATATTCCTTTTAAAAAACAAAACAATCGGTAGAGTCTAATCAATCCTGAGTATTTTTACGTTCTACTCTTTCTTCTAAAACATTTCTTCACTAAAATCTCAAAATTAAACAGAAGTTCTTGAACCATTCGAAACAATGTAATACTCATTAGAAACGATATTGCATTATGAAACGGCTATGAAAATTTGTAAATTCTTAAAATTATGAAGAGAAAAATCATACCGACATAACTTTTCTCCAACAGCGGTGGATACTGATTCAACGGAGAATGAACAGCCAACAGAAGACCTGCCAGAACGTCCGATGGAACCAAGTCGGCATCGACGAAGAACGTCGAGATCAATGCCGCCACATCGTCCAAAGCTGCTCGCATCGACTCGTTTTGGCCTATTTTGAACTGGAATTTGAAATATTGGGACATTATTCAATGGGGTTCCTGTGAGATCTGTCGGGGAGACAATTTTCATTCTTTTTTATCTCAAAAAATCTATTTGACCACAGTAAAATATAATGTGAATACATGAAAACTCACTATTCTAAACCGTCTTGACCAAGATCTTCTGGCAATCATTGCGTTATCTTCAACATCTTCTTCGGAGAGATGGAAAACTGCGAAGAGACCTGGAATTCAATTTTCGAAATTGAAATCATGTGAAGGTGAAGATTTGAGTCGAAATAAACAAACCTAGAAAAACGGCAATGATCAGAACCCATTCTGAAGCCATTGTGATACACGCCAACAGTGCGAAATGACATCCATAATCAGCTCGGAGAGATCCTGAAGAAAGACGTTAAATTTATAGAGAAGGTTTCAGGGGAAGTTGAAATATGATATCTTTGAAAACTCACGTAAAGCATGAATTGAAGAAACAATGGCCCAGAGGACTTCACAAATGAAGATCGGCATTCTCCAATAGAGAAGTGTTGGTACGTGCTTCCGAGGTGCAGAGTTCATGATCGTCCCTCGACTCGAAATCACTGCAGTCGTAATACCTGTAAAACAATGATACTCAAAGATGTTTTTAAAAAAAAACGCACCCAAAAATATTGTGAGAATGTTGATAATCAGTAATGCTATGAAGTGAGGATTCATATTGTGGGTCTCGCACGAAAGCGGAAAGTGAAATATCATCACAGATACAGCGAAAATCACCCTGAAGATTGTTTTGAATCAAAAAAGGAGTTTCGTAACTCACCATAATGTCCTGAAAATCGATTCTGTGATTTCGGGAAAGACAAAATCATCGCTTCCAATGTTCCAGCGTCGATTGAAGGCAATCAACGACGGCATGTTAGCATTCTGAAGGCGAACTTTGATAGAGATCAATCGACAGTTTCAGATCGGATGAGAACGGACATTTTTAACGCATGATTTAGGAAACAGTCAGGGAAAAACAGTCCTACGAGAATTTAGGTACCAATTACCCACGCTAATAGAAAAAAACTTGTTTGCTGAAAAGTAGGTGAACATGTCTAAGGCAATGAGTCATAGATAAACCCACTATTTACCAGTTTCTACTTAAAAAATCAATAAGTTGAAAAATGAAAAATAAAAAAAAATGGTCGAGGTAATCAAATTTCGTGGCACATGCATTTGAGGAACCTAGTCCATGTTTTTATTTTCATTTTTCATTCACTTTCATCTCGGAAAAGATACAATTTCGAGCATCTGTGACATCTTGTGATGTTGTATCAACAGATGAAAATTATTATCTGGCTCAATTCATTTTTTCAAACCTAAATGATCCAAAAACGATCAAACTTTCACCAGAAAAGAAAAATAGTTCAAAATTTCAAACCGTAATAGAACGCGTATTCTCATCTCGATATCTTTTCCAAAATAGTACTTTCGTTGAACATGGAAATTGAATGCATGCGTCATATATGACGTATATACGTGATACTTGTCAATTCTTTTCTTCATTACTTTTTTCATTCACGTGATTCTGCTGTGAGTTTATCATTCGTACTTCCTTCTGTGATTTATGAACTCAGAATTTTTTTCAGAAAATGGACGCTGACGACTTGTTTGGTGGTGGTCTGAGTGAGAGCAGCAACAGTGATGACGAGTCAAATGATCTAGAATCGTGAGTGCTCTTTAAAAGTTAATGAAAACATGTTCAGAGGTAAATCCGAGCAATCGGCAACATCACCAGCAGAGCAAAAACCGAAAGTTGTTTTTACTCTTTCCGATGGTGAATCGGAAGATACGATGGATATGCCGGACTTCGATTTTCTGGCGAAAGTTGCACCAGCAACAACATCAATGGCATCGTCTTCCAGTACTAGTTCTTTGAAAAGAAAGGTAATTTTCAAAAACTTCCAAAAAATAAATTTTTCAGGGCTCCCCAACAAGCAGTAGTACCATCAAGAAAGCAAAATCTGAGAAAGACATAAAAGCTTCTGCTTCTGATTTTCACGAGGTAACTATCCGTTAACATCGCACGTATTATAATAATCAGTTGATCTTTTTAAACAGTAAATTTTCAGGCACTCAGCATGCTCAACGACAGTCCTCTCAGGAAAGATAGCAAAGAAAAACCATCGATTGCAGCGAAGGTTATCACCCCAGAGGTAATTTGTAAGTAGTTTCTGAGAATATGCAACTTTCCAGACTGAAGAACCCGTTTTCAAAGAACCCAAAATGAAATCTTCCAAGTCGGACAGTGAGACGAAGAGTAAACGGTGAGTTTTTCATTTCAAAATATTTTATGAGAAAGTGCTATATGTAAACAATTTACCTCTTTTAGCCCTTTTTAAAATATTTCTCTGAAACGTATGAAACGACGGATCTCTGGAAAACCGTATGGGCAAATAACTGTAGGTTTTTTCCGAAAGCATATCCGTCCTCAAAAGCAAGAATTACTTCTTTTTTGAAACTATACTGTATACGGATTCAATGCGGCTCTCAAACTTTATATATCACTTGACCGCATTACGATATCATTCATAACTTTCATACCGTGCAGTGAAGAACTGTAGTTCTCAAGTTTTTCTCAAAGTTTATTGAGTTAGAAATTTTGTATCGTAGATCGAGTTACTGTAGCTTTTCACATGTAACAGTTCAGATTGTAAACTGAGTTACTGTAGCTCTTTTTCATCTGGAAATATCGAAGAAAGAGTACTGTTAGCTGTTACATTTAGACTTTCCGACGAAAAGAAGCCAGACGTGTCTAGTTCTCACCAGCCAAGTTCGAGCAAGCAAGAAGACGAGGAACCGATGCCAACGCACAGCGAAGAAGACGAAATCGCGCGTCTGAAGATGCAGATTCTCATTTCCAATTTTTCACAAGAACAATTGAATCGTTACGAAGCGTATAGAAGGTAATTTTGGTCATTTATCTGAAAATTGAAGATAATAGCTCGAAATTGTGACAAGTTTGATCAATAGAGTTGAATTTCAAAAAAATTCTACCACATCCAGCCCTCAATAGCAGAATTCGATTGAAGCCTCAAAAATATTAACTAGAAAAATATGATACCGTTGAAATTGAATCCTAAATAAATTGTTTGAATGCTCAGTATTGGTTTCTTTAAACATGAGCCAGGGATTAAAAACGTGATTCTTTCCTAATTGAAAAATTGACTCACATCCACACACTTTTAGTTTGGGAATCTGTTAAGATATTGATCAGAGACTGTGTGAGACTATGTTTTTCATGTGCAGGGAAAGAAAATTTAACAGTTTTCACCACTGAATCTTTAAGATCAACCTTCTCCAAAGCTGTCATTCGCCGTTTGATCTACCAAGCAACAGGTGTGAACGTAGTTCAGAATGTCGTCATTGCAGTGGCAGGATTGGCCAAGGTAATTTTATCTATACCGTATACAATGCTCATGACTTGATGTCATTTTCACAATATTAGTAGATAAATTGACAAAAAGTGACAATTCTGTCTTCTATTGAGAGTTCCAGAAGTTTCGTTTTTTAGTTTATACTGTATCTACCGTGCTAAATTGTTGACATGATACCGTGCATCCGAGTTAAGGTGCTTGAATCAATTTCTTACAAAACTTGGGAAAAGTACGTAGAAACGCTTTTGTCATAATATTATAAAAACCTAATTGTACTTTTTTCTCGAAATACCGTACACCTGGTTACTGTAGACAAAACTCTTATCCCTCATTTCCAGGTCTTCGTGGGAGAGATCATCGAAGAAGCACTGGATATTCAAGAAGCCTCAAAAGATACTGGAACACCTTTGAAGCCTCATCACATCAGAGAAGCCTATATGGAGTTGGGACGACAAGGAAAATTGTATCCTCCCATTGGAAAAGGCACAAGCGCCCTGTAAATTGAGTATTTTTCTCTCAAAAATGTGTATTTATAACCTTTTACAGTGATGGGGATGATGTATTTTTGAATTCCTCACTTTATTTTCACTGCAAAAACGATATTTTTCATTAAACAACGTTCGGAAGCCCGAATTCACAGAAGAATCATGAGTTCTTACGACGTAAGTTCATTTTTGTGTTTACCTGTCAGTGATTCCGTTCTTTTACACTCTTACTCGATAAATTTTGGTTTTTGATTGATAACTTTGTGATTTCACAATGGTTTTGAGCACCATTTATTATCTTTATGTTGATTTTAGATTCTTCCATTTTTTGAAAAATTAGTTGTGGTAAAGGCATTAGGTTAACACTAATTTTATAGCCATATTTTTTTTGCTGGAATGTCGAGTTTCCAGAAAGTTGAGCTTAAGTTTATGCAAACTTGTTAAAAATTTCATCCTTAACCTCCAATTTATTTTTTAATGAAGTATAGTGAATGTGAATGTTGATTAGTGGTGAGAACTACGTGAAGTTGTCAGAAATTCGAATCTTACCGTAACTTTAATTCTATAATTCCGAGTTGTAGCGAATGTCTGGCATCCCGAACATCCCTCCTCCTCAAATCACGACGTTCGCCACAGTGGTCGACCCGCCAAGGCCGCTGCCGAAGTTCTTGTCTCATGTAACGGCTACACACCCCGATGAGGTTCGATTTTTTTCGAAAGCTAAATTAAAATTTAAAAAACTGGACAAAATGTTAGTTCTTGTTCTGAAATTTTGGAATAAGTACCTATAATTCTTTTAAAAAAATTATTTTTCATATATCTAAACGGAAATGTTGAAATCACATTCAAAAATGGAGAGATTATCGGGCAGAAATGTTGAATCGAAATTTTATTTTTGAAAAATCAGAAATGATGTGCTGGAAATCAAGCGATGTAGGAGGTTTATTAATAGGCAATATTAGTCGCTAAAGTAATAATGTTTTATTCCGTTATCCGGAAAAATGCAGAAATGTAAACATAAAAATATTTTTTAAAAACGCTATAAATTGTGGATCTATCTGGTTGGTAGATGGGAAGAGAGCTGTGGTGAGAGAATGAAGATGGGAGAGTAATATAAGGACACTGGTTTCATCAAAAGTGAGAGCTCGAGCTATAGGAAGTGAGAAAAGTTCTGAGAATCTGTGTTAAAAACAGCTCCAATTTTTCTCCGAAAACTTTTCAGATAGCTGAAAAAGCAGCAGAACAGATGCCTCCCACCCCAGCCAACCCGTCCAGTGTGAGTTTGGAACTCATTATAAACTGACACAAGCATAACGCCCAAATATGATTCGTGTTTCGCAAAATGAAAAAGCAAAGGAATAAGACAATAAAACCGCTTTGCGCGCCACCTACTTCGAACATTTTCCCGTTATGAACTTTGAATCTGGGATGAAAAAAAGGAGAAAAGTGAAATTTTTGAACTACAGTAACTGAAATTTGATCTACTCTATCGATTTGCTTTGCTTACACTTTTCAACTGCGTGTGCCGCGGTGTGGGACGGAGTCCTAGAAAGACGAGAGTGAGGAATTTGACACATTGTGAAAACCCGCGTTCATGACGTCATGTAATAATCTCAATCTGAAATCTGCAGCCAACAGTTATTTCCTTTTATAATAAGCTTAGGTTAAGTTGAAAGAACAACTTTTGTGAAGAGCCAACTGTTGGATACCCAACTACACTGTGAAATTAACCATTTTAAGATGTCTCAAATTCCTCACTCCCGTGTTCCTAGCACGGCGTCGGTGTGGGTGATCGTATTGTGTCTCCGAAATTCCGTCTATTAAATACCGAAGAGAAATCAAGTTATCCAGGTGCGAGTTGCCTACCCATCATCGTCATCGGGTCCAACAGAGACGAAACAAATCGAAGAAAAACCGAAAACAGATGAACTGACCAAGAAACTACCACTAGCCCCATCGGCGAACAAGAATTACAAGTTGAAACGGACATTCAAGGTTTTTTTTCCGCGAAAAATTGTAGAAAACGTCTCTTGAATTTTTTTCCCTCATTTTAAAAATCCTTTTTTGAAATTTATTTCCACTCCCGACTTTTGGTTTGTGAAATTTCAATTCATTTGTAACTCTGCTTTGGTTTTGATAGAAAAAGTAGGCTGAATCTCAAATCATGAGTTTTTTGAAGTTCATTGTTATCGACACCTCAAATTTCAGGAATAAGTGAGGTTTAAAGAAGTAGTTGGGTACAAAGATAAGATTTGATAAAAGTTTAAACTTAATTATAACAAAAAATTCGAAACTTGTAAGGAAATCATTAATATTTTGAGATTCAGCCCACTTTTTCGTTTTAAGTACTGTCACTGAAAGCTGCAGTACATTAGTACTGCTTGTTACCGGTCTGGATTCATTAATTAACCTTTAAAATTTTAACAGGTAATAATTGTCGGAGACGCTGGAGTCGGTAAAACCAGCCTCTCGTTCCGATTCTGCTGTGGACGGTTCCCTGAGAACACAGAGCCGACGATCGGTGTTGACTTCCGTGAAAGAGGATGTGTTATAGAACATGAATTGTTGAAAGTGAGATTTTGTACCGACTAAAAAGATACGAACACCACCGCTTTTCGACATAATTTCACGTTGGAGCAATAGTTCAGACCGAAATTTCCGAAAATGTTAGGAACATTAGTGGAAAACAATAAGCATTTAGTTATTTTGTTAAGCTACAGCTCGGTTTTGCAAAAGTATCGATATTTGTGTCGTTTTTCTGTAGGGACTGCAGTTTTCTCAATTATAAAGTGAATCAAACCTTTTCTAAAGATGAAATTAATTTCACATTTGCAGAGAAAATTCTTCATTTGAAACAAATTCATGAGAAATCAAAGTATAACGATTTTCCAAAAAAAAATTGAAAAAGCCAGGAAAATTTCAGGAGAATCTATGTCCAACCTTTATAGTGATACCCTAATTCGAAAATGACCATCAAAAGATGTTATGAAAATTAATAATGAAACAGTTTTTTCTTCTCAAAAAGTCATTTGCTAGTTGTATGACTAATTCAATTACGAAAAATCGGAAGAAGTCCGAAATTCCAATAAAATTACCGTAGTAATTTGAAGGTTCAACTCTGGGACACGGCTGGTCAAGAACGTTATCGACAGTCGATCGTCGCACACTACTACAGGAATGTCAATGCTGTCGTGTTTGTCTATGATGTTGGATGGTTTGATTTAATTATCATTTCTGTGACCTTTTTTGAAAACTGAATGATAGAAGAAAGTCGAGAAAAATGTGTGAAGCTTGGTAATTTTAGTTCTGTGGCTTGACAATTTTGAAGATATTTAAGTTTTACTTAACTTAAAAATTGAAGTTTCCGTTCAAGAAATACTTTCAGTAGAGACTCCTTCAACTCTCTTGCGATTTGGATCAAAGAGTGTGAAAAACACGGTCTGACGTCGGATTCAGAAGTACCCAGAATTCTGATCGGAAACAAGTGTGACATCGCGACTTCTGGAAAGGTATCGACGGACGAAGCACAGGTGAATTATCATTTTAATCAAATTGGAAATTATTTTTTGTGTTTCATACAAGTTTTGAAATGAACAGAATTTTCAGAAGTTTGTTTGTTCGAAACTTAGTGTGCTATTGATAATTTCGTCCCTCATATACAAAAGTAGTCGCTTTAAAATCCGAAATTTAAAACTCCAAATGAAAACAATAATTTTGTTCCAGTTGTTTTACATAAAAATCATAATTTTTAAATAAAAAAAATAACTGAACAGGAGTTGACCTTGAACGTTATTGGGATCCAGAGTTGAGGCGTTTTTTGTTTCAAGTATTATATTTTATAAAATATTTAGCTGTTGGATCCATTTGTGTAGTCCGTGTGGTCAAAAAGGCCGTGTGGCGTTAACGTGTACGGTTTTTAAAAGTGATTTTTAAAATTAAAATATCTTGCTTGAAACAAAAAACGCGCAAAAATTTTCTACATGAAAACTTCATTATTCGATCTGCTTAACACATCTGGCTAGGTCTCAACTCTGGATCACAATAACGTTCAAGGTCAACTCCTGTTGAGAAGACAGAAAATCAACGAACAAAAATTCCCCATCCCGATATCTTCAGATGTTCGCCGATAGGAACAACATGGCTCTTTTCGAAACGTCAGCAAAAGCTTCTTCTGAAGCTGACCACGTGGAATCTATCTTCTTGACTCTTCTCCACAAACTTCAGCAAAGCAAGCCGATGCACGTCCAATCGACTGATGAAAGGAAACAGAATGTGAGATTTGAAATTTCAATAATCAGTGAACAAATTGCAAAAAAAAAAACCGAGTCACCTTTTCTTTGTAATGTCGACTTGGATTAGTCATAATTTTGGCCAACTAAAGGAATCTCTGTACCATACTTTTTTCTACGAAGAAGAAAGAAATAATAGTGAAACCAAAAATTCCAAAGTGCAGTTATACTTTTGACCTTTTGAACGATTGGCAATTTTTTCCATTTTTTCACAAAATACAGTGAAAAGTATTTTTTGAAGTACAGTAAGCACAAGGATGCGAAAATTATAACTTACAGTAAAACCTTTTTGATCTACCTCGAAAATTTTCAGATCCAAGAAAAACTGATTCTCAAAGCCGGTGAAGCAAATGATATACCCGAAGAAGGTTGGTGTTGTTGATTTTATCCGTTTTATATTCGCGATTGTAACTGAGAATACTTTTCTCCGTGGGTGGTCCTTCTCCGCATCGAGCCAGTGATTTTTGAAATTTTTGCTCGAAACTTTCCTAGTGTTCAGGATGTGATTATAACTTGTCCCATTTCCCCGAAAAATCTTAGCGTTGTGAATATTAAAGGAAAAATTTGGTCAGATCTGATTGAAATCTTTTCTAGGATCTATACTCTGTTTCAATGAAAAGTGTTCACCTAAACTTTTCCAATATTTTCAGTTTATACTCGAATGGAGCAAATTAATCTTCAGTAGTTCTAAAATTTTCATGAAACAATGTTGTATACCAAGTTCCAGTTTGATTGGCTTGCTTACTGAAAAAATAGAACCAAAAACGTAAAAAGCGCCATTTTTGAGATTTTTGTTTTTCTTTTAAAAATCGATTCAACTTCGATATAGAGCGAGATATCAAAAAGGAAATCATTGATTCGGTTGAACTGGATTGTTCTGAACTGATTTAGTCTTGATAGTTGATGAAATCAGTTCGTTCTGACACCAAAAGAGGCAAAATCGTGTTTTTTCGAGAACAACGATTTTTGAGCTTTAAATTTGTTTTGAGTTAATTTGAATGAACTGAATTATTGTTTTACAAGTTTTTCTACCAAATGGACCAAAGACAGCATCTCGACTAATTCAGAATATAATTTTTTCTTCACTCGTAAATCACTCTTCCTACTTCAGAAGAGTGTATGACGACGTTAACCAGCTCCTAGTTGGAACACTCTTCAATAAAATATTGAAAAAAACATAAAATAATTTTCTTACATCACATGAATGTATTTTGACATATCTTCGCTATAAAAAATGTCATAATAGAATACCTCTGTTGTATGAGTGCTTCCACTCTGCTTTATAACACTCAACACGATCCAATTTTACTGGAATCACTCTAACTAAGCTCTGAACTGAATGAGAAAACCTATGTCAATCGTTTTGACTTCAATGATGTTTTTAAAAAAATTAAACTCATCCTTGAAATCGAATTGTTGGAGAAGCCACATCTCGGTAATCTATCATGTGCTTTATCGCTTGTATAATTCAGTACTTCTAGCGTTCATCTTGATCAAAGCTCACTAGCAAAAATTTCAGAAAGTTGTTTTCTGTTTTTCTACAATTTTAGAACGATCGATCCCATCTGTTCGGAAGGTTTTGTTGTCACACATTCTTCTGAAGTAGGAAGAGTGATTTTCGCGTTAAGCAAAACATATATTCTGAATTAGTCGAGATGCTGTCTTTGGTCCATTTGGAAGGAAAACGTGTAAAATGATAATTCAGTTCATTCAAATTAACTCAAAACAAATTTAGAGCTCAAAAATCGTTTTTCTCGAAAAAACACGATTTTGCCTCTTTTTGTGTCAGAACGAACTGATTTCATTAACTATCAAGACTAAATCAGTTCAGAACAATCCAGTTCAATCGAATCAATGATTTTCTTTTTGATATCTCGCTCTATATCGAAGTTGAATCGATTTTTAAAAGAAAAACAAAAATCTCAAAAATGGCGCTTTTTACGTTTTTGGTTCTATTTTTTCATTAAGCAAGCCAATCAAACTGGAACTTTTTTTACAACATTGTTTCATGATAATTACAGAATTACTGAAGATTAATTTGCTCCATTCGAGTATAAACTGAAAATATTGAAAAAGTGTAGGTGAACACTTTTCATTGAAACAGAGTATATACGAAAAGTCTCCAGGTTTTATACTGCTTGAATTTTTTCTGATAAAGAGGCGGGTCTAGTAATGAAACTTTCATTTTTTTCAAAGCAAAAACTTCTGTGAACTGAAAATCGACAAGATCCAGGTAAATCGAAACCAGTGCTTGTGAATCGAGGCCATTTCTGGTAAAACCCGATCAGATTAGGTAAAAATCCAGGTTTTTTGTGGAAATTTACTAGCACTCTGTCGATTTTTGAATCCCAGAGACGCGACAAAAGCAGCGTAGTGGCGGCGGGTTTTGCCGCGCGGTACTAAAACGACACTCGCGGTAAGATAGGGTGGGCGGGATTTCAAACCCTATTTTCACACAAATTAGAGAAGACTTGAGACCTCTTGTCTTTAAGCACAGAGTTTACCTAATTTACCGAGTCTTACCCAAACTTCACCAGATCTAACCAGATTTTTCCATGCATTTGGGTGCCAGATTTTATAGCATGTGATTCAACAGTGGGTTGTAGAAAAGTAACAATAATTTATGTATTTACACTGATTTCCTGAGATCAAAAATAAATTATTCGAGGTAGTTTCTTCATGTCGTCTTGGATTTTTTCGTCTTCTTCTTCTTGTTCTTCTTCCGCTCCTCGTCAAGTTCTTCTTCATCATCGTCAAGAAGTTCTTCGTCTTCGACCTTTGAAGCCTTTGATTTCGACTTTTCAGACGCCTGCTTGTCTTCTTTATCGATTCTCTCCAAATCCTCTATGTCAAGGTCTCCTAGTGGGTCTGAAATAGAAGTTCAAAATTTTTCTCTCAACCTCTGGGTCTTTTGTATCTACGCACTCCCTCACAATCTTTCTCTTTTTTTGTTCACAGAGGGAGAAGACAAATTCTCGTGTACGGAAATATCTTCTATCATTTCACATGTAAAACACAAAAAACTATCAGTCAGTGGCCCCTTCCTTCTCTCTCTGTTTGTCTGTCTCTCTCTCTCTCTCTCTCTTTTTCTCTCACCCTTCTTGTCGATATTGGTCTCTCCATCTTGTGCTTCCTCATCGTCTTCATACTCTTCATCATCATCATCATCATCGTAATCACCCCCGCCACCACAGCCGTCGCTCTGGCTACCGTAACCGCCTCCGCATCCACCTCCGCCACCGTACCCGCCGCCACCGCATCCGCCTCCGTATGGACTCGCTCCACCTCCACATCCACCACCGATTCCTGGGTGCGAGCGGTAGATGTTGTATGGGTCTGTAAAAATGGATTTGTTACTGTAGTGCGAAAAGTTCCAGAAGCCTAGACACATCGATCATGTTTTGTTCTTCCGAATTGTTTTTGAGAAGAATTTTTCAACGAAAAGTTCATGAATCTCAACCAATCCCTTACCTGTGTACGGCAGATATGGATACTTGTACTGAGCGCCTTGGAACGCTGGTGGGTAAACGTAGGTCATTCCTGGGCGGAGAAGATACCTCCTAGGCATACGATCCCATGGGTAGTGTTGGAAGTAGTAGCCTCGGCGAAGTTGCTGAAAGTGAATTTTATTCGTCCATTCAAGTCGTATTCATCAGTGTCTGTTCACGAAATCGAGATTCATTTCATAACAAAAAATGAATTTAACTCACATAAACTGGCATCTTGGTCGTCCTTGGCTGATTCTGTGGTACTGGAGACAAAGTTGGGATGTTGTTGTTTGAATCTGTAGAACCACATTTGTTTTTTGAGGGACATTTTCTCTCAGAAAAAATTCAGAAAGATTTAAAGTAGCGGAAGTCATAAAAAGCTACTGTGGTTCGACCAGAAGTTTCACGCAGTTCTGACTTCCATCCTTTTTTTAGTGACGAATATTAGAAAACGAACGTTAAATTTCAAACCCCAATGGATTTTTAAAGTTTCTGAAACACTCACCTCGAGTGTAAGCTGCAGCTGGGAGTTCAAACTTCGGTGGATTCGTGGCGAACGTGACTTGCTTCAGCTCATGGTGAGCTGATGTCTTGGTTGTTGTTTCGATTTGCGCCTCTGAAAAAGTTATTTCTTTCAATTGTAAATTTCAGACAGTTTCTATATTCTTACTTTTATTTTTTCACCATGAAACTGATGACAGAAAAAAAGAAAGAGTATTCCATTGAGATTACTTGATTGAAAATTTTCTTCATAATCACAATGAAAAACATTTTTTGTGAATGTTCTATCTCTTTCTTTCTTTTTTTCTCTCTCTCTCTCTCCATAATCACTTTAAAGTAAGAAAGATACCTCCAGAATTAGCCGGAAATTGTTCCTCGAAGTCGCTATAATCATCTCCATCTGTTTCTACTTGTCGTTTCGGTGTCTAAACAAGTTGTTTAGTGCATATAAACAGCAGGAGAGATTCCATCTATCTCAATGTTTTTGTTTGTCCTTGAACTTATCAGATGACGCGATACGTTCTATAGGCTTAATGGAAACTACGAAAGCGGTGTAAAAATTGTCATAATGTAGAAATCGTGTAGATGAAAAGAGTGAGTACTAGAAGGACGGGAGTGAGCAAAGTATGTTAATTATTGTTTTTAATTTCCTCCGCTTAGGTTAGGATAACAACTTTTGTGAAGAGCTCAGTCTCGGTAACGCTAGTATACGGAGAAATTGAGCATTTTATGAAGAGGAAACTTCCTCACTCCAGTCTTCTCAGCACCGCGTGATAAATTCCGACTTTATTCATGAATCGCAGTATGTTATTATCATGATTCTCGAAAATCTAGAATTGTCAATGAAATAAATAATATTTTTTAGTTACTATCTACGTAGCTTTAACTATTCACCTTTCCAATTTATGAAAAGTTTTCTTTTAGTTTTTGTGAAACCTCTTTTGTGTTTCCACTATGGATTCAATAATTCAAAAATATCAGTTTGCACTAGCGATCTGTGTAGTTCTGCGAAAAATAAAATGGTAGTTCTAATGTTGAATCTCAGATGACTAAATTTTATTACTAACACGAGTAATAGTCTTTCTGTAATATTTACTTTATTTTACAAAACAATCCCTACATATTTTGAAGAATTAAATTACCTTAGGTGCGGCAAGTGCAGAGCAGACAAGTACTGTCAGCAAGCCGACAGTCGTCGTCCAATTGACCATCTTTCTTGTTGAAAATGACTCGATCCGTTGCGTTTGAACTCTTTTATGCCGCTTGTCCTTTCACTTTCCAGCGTTGCGCAACCAAAGGGGCGGCGTTCAGGTTTCACTTGTTTTTAACGTCGTGTCCACTTGGACGTTGGTTTAAAAAACGCACAAGGTCGACGGCTTTCCGGCTTTTACTTTACACTCAACTGTCACAATGACAGTTTTTGATACACATAAACGTGATTCGACTCACATATCTTTCTCTCACTCATTAAGGAATTCACTAAGGCCTCTATAATCTTTCACGCACACTCTGGTTATGAATTCCGATAGTTTTCGGTGATCCACAATCCCCTTTTTATGCTGCCACGTGAGATGGAGCAAATGCGAGAGAGAGCGCAGACAACTACAGAAATTTTTCAATGTCCAGAGAGTGCGTTCAGGAAAGAGGGTGCAGTGTCTTCACCCCGTCCTACACATAAGCAGGATGTCATGTGGTCGTTCTTGGCTTTTCTCAGAAAAATTGTGTTGAAATAAGTAAATTTGACCCCTGCTAAATCCCAAAATACCAGTTTCGTTCTTATCGGTCCTGCCAGAATCTTGCAGTAAAGTCTAAAACTTGACACTTTCTCAAGGTCTTATCTGAATACGTCTTCCTATGTTCTGGATAACACTACACTTTTTCTTATGGCATTGCCCTCAAAGTAGTGGAGATTTTTTACAATTACTTCAGACGATTATACATACGGGAAATGTATATCATATTATAAACTTCCCAGAAAGTATAACCCTCCGAGGTAATCGTACTGTCAATTCCATGACAATATGATGACATGGATGGGGAGAGAGGGGGTGCAGCTGACAAGCTCTACTGTTATCTGAGCATGTTCTCTTAAATACCATTAGATAAAACGTTATCTGGAACATTGGGGTGATTCAGATAAGAACCGCGCAATGAGCACCATCATCTACGTTATAGAAGGTGCCTTGCATACGATAAAACCATCTTCTTTAACTGATTCTAACCTCTATGTTACAATTAAAACCTAGGTTTACAAATATCAAATTCATTTCAAAAATACAACAATCCAACCGGTTCGTAATAAATTATGTAGGGAGAAGAAGTGAAGAGCCTATGGGAAATTTGAAAACGAACTGTCAGTATCGATTGATGAAATCCAAGATGAGGTTGTAGATTCGGCCAGAAGATCTTCTGGCAATAATCAGTGGAGTATCGCCAGAGTTGCATTTTACGGATGGGTCAACTCCTGTAATTGTTTTTTTTGTTCAAGCAGAGAGAGAAAGACGGTGAAAGATTGTGAGAGAAGAAGAGATAGGGTTACCAGAAAAATGTGTTTCACTGTGATAACAAATGAGAAAAACACTGCCATTTCGATTCATTGTTATTTTCAAAAGAAACATTTCTGCATTTTCTATTGAATTTTCTACTTGACGAGTTTTTTTTCTATTTCGCGTTGAGATTAATATAAGAGCGTTTTAAAAATCACCTGGCGCTTCGAGTAGATAGCGAACGGAGTGGAAAATCTCCTCCGGGTCTTCATTCTCACTTTTGACAGCCAGATGCAGTGCCTGAAAAGATTTTCCGTTTTTTCATCATTATTATAATTTTGAAAACATTAAAAATGTTCTTTTCTCTATAAAAAACGAACTAACCAGTCAAAGATTTGTTGAACATTTTTCCAACTATCATCTCAATAATGTACAAGATGAAAAATATATTATTTACATCCATTTCCAAATGTTCAGAAATTTTTTTTTTAATCGGCGTAATTTTCAAAAAAATCAGAAAAAAATGTGATTTACAGATATCTCCGCAACTAGACTATGAATTTTTCTATCAATTTCAAGTTTTAAAACAACTACTTTATGTATAAAGGAAAAATATTCCCATCCACACCGCGCTAAGCGCAGTAGAAAAGTGTCGGATCAAGCAGCGAGGGGAGGCGACCAATAAGCAGCGAGTGCAAACCCCGCCCCTTCTTAAATCCTGCACTGCTGTAGATCAAATTACAGTAACTGTAGTTTAAAAACTGTTTTCTCTGATGTTTTTTCGAACTTCGTGATAAAAAGCTAGTTACGAAGGAAAGTTACATGATTTGCAATTTTTCAACAGCAATTGGCCGAACAAATTAGCTTGTTAAGATGAGAAAAATAGGACAAAAGATTGAAAAAATATTGATGTGCGAACGCGCCCTAAAGCGAATTTTCGTTCAATATAATTTGCGTGCAACGCGTCTAATCGATAACGATCACCTTTAGCTCGGTGTGCCATCTGGAGACATTTCCGAACATCATTCTTTCATCGATTCGAGCAAAATTACCGTTAACATTCCATTTGACGTCGCGTTCACATCAGTTCCAGCTGATATCAGTTTGGCGATCACTTGGTAGACTCCCCAATTGGCGGCAGAGTGCAGCGGTGTCCATCCGTCGTTTGTTCTGAATACAAGAAACTATCAACAAAGCATTCAGGAATATATTTTGAATGAAATCTTTCTGTTATTAGTATGATACGGCAGTTCTGCCTGAAAGTAATAATTCAACAAAACGGCAGTCAGAAGTGATCGAAAAAAACCGAAAATATTGCACACCGCGGCAAACTCAGTTGAAAAGTGTAAGCTAAGAAAATCGATAGACTAGATCCAATTTCAGTTACTGTAGTTCAAAAAAATTTACTTTTCCTATATTTTTTCCGTCCCACATTCACAAGTCGTAACGAAAATATGTTTAAAGTAGGTAAAACTATCGTTGGGAACAGTCCGCAACGTTTATTATGTCCAGTGAAACATGTATTAAAGTACAAACACATCTCAGAAAATGAAAGCGGATGTCGGCAAAGCGGTTGCGAAGCGGTTTTATTGTCTTTTGCCTTTGCCAAGGTGTGTATTGCCACACATTATCGGTTGAATTTTTTCGTTTTTTTTTTTGACGAAATTCAACAAACATGCAGTAATCTTCTTCAGAAAGAATTAATTTCCCACGAAGAAAAGAGTTTTTTTGTGAAATGTATTTTTCATAAAGTAAAATCTCACTTAGCATTTACATCAGCTCCAGATTCAATCAAGAAGTCAACAACATCTAGGTGATTACCGTATGCTGCTCTGTGTAGAGCCGTGTAACCGTCGCGATCTTTGGCCTGAAATTAATTTGCTTTTGAAACTTTTGAAAAATTATTAGATTTTTTTTCTCAAGATAGTGGAAAACTTGAAAATCGGCTTACAACACGTTCAGGCACTGAGCGAAGCGAGTGTGAATTATAACTGGTGATGAATGGTTTTCATCAAGTGTGTGCATTTTTCTTTTCAGGAGTAATTTACATCATTTTGACTTTTCCGAACAAAAAAATACCTTCAGAAAGCTGTTATCCGACTCGTACATTTGCTTCAACTTGTCGAGAGTTCCGTCTTCTGCGGCTGTTAGCCATCTGGAAAGTAAATTATCGAGACTTTTTTCAAAATCAAAAAGGTTCATTAAATGAAATTATAATGCAACACTTTTTACTATTTTCAAATGTTCACTTCTCCTTAAGGAGTAATTACATAAAACGCCAAAATGCTAAATCTCACTCTTCAATGGGATTTTCGAGGTCCTTCTCGTGGATACCTTCGTCGTCTTCTTGCCAGGCTGACACGAACATTCCAGGGTTGGACTCCTTCTTTTCTCGAATTTCATCAATAAGCTCTTTCTGAAAAATCGTATTGTCTGGAAAAGAGAGAAATAGAGAGAGAAAAAGAGAGAGAGAGAGAGAGAGAGAGAGAGAGAGAGAGAGATAAAGGAAGAGAGAGGGAAAGAGAGATAGAGGAAAGAGAGAGAGAGAGAGAGAGAGAGAGAGAGAGAGAGAGAGAGAGAGAGAGAGAGAGAGAGAGAGAGAGGGATAGGTCTTGGATAACCGATATCTTTTTGAGTAAAAACTCACTCGGAAAATTGTGAACTGATCGAGGTTTTAAACTTGCTCCACGAAATATTTTTCTTTGTTTTCATCCGAACAATATTTTTAAACATCGAATCATTTCCTTACAAGGTGCAGTTTTTTGTGGTAATCAAGTGTAAACTTTGATCAAATCTTAGATGGTTTCAGCTTCGGTTATTCAAATCTTACAAGTTACAACTACAACAAAGGTATTACTGAAAATTACCGTGAATCCCATATTCGAGACTTGATCTCTCGCCTCATCCTCCTCTTCTTCTTCTTCCATCTGTGCTTTGTTCAGATCTTCCATCTGGAAAGGTTACGATTTAATGAAATAGACGGCTCAGATATGAAGGAGTTCTTCTTTCCATTTAACTTATCTTCTTTTCAAATTGAATCCGAGTAAGATTTCAAATATTATCTTGGAAAAGGAACCATAAAATATCGGTTTTAATTGTTTTCTGAAAAAATGTACATTTAGACTAACCGAAAATTCATGTAAAATGTTAATTAAGAAAAGAACAAATAATGACCGATACTGAAACAAGAAAGATATCAAAAGCAGCTAACTTTTGTATGAGAACATGAAGATGGGATGGTAAAAATAAATTTATTAAACAAAATACCCGCTAGAATCTGAAATATCACTGGATCATTGACAAAAGTCTGTCATCTTTACACATTTCTATTATGGAATCGTGACCTCCGATGAATTTTCCGGATAGGAACATCTGAAAAAAAAACCCGTATTAAATTGCCGCTTGATTGTATTTTTAATGTATACATTGGAAATTGGAACTTTATAAGACTTGGTAAACTTCACATAAGATCCATGTAACCTTGTAGTAAGATCCCCATAACCTACGTATAAGACCTGAGTCAGTATAAGACTTGGTAACTTCAACATAAGACCTTATAAATTCACATTAACCTCACATTAGCTAAAAATGATGAATTTCTGAGATTTAACTATAAGACCTGGTAAATGTGGTATAGGACCTGGGTATGGTTCATGAGAGTCGGAGTAGTAAAAGACTTGCTAACTTCTGTTCAAGACCTACTAACTTCCATATAAGACTTTGTAACTTCCAACTAAACTCACTATACCGATGTTTAACGAGTCTTGTTACGAACATGTCAGGTCTTGTAACAAGGTTAACAGGTCTTAATATGATCTTTGAATTTTTTGTCAGATTATACCTGTCCGCCTCTTAAAAGAGACAAATGTACAGCGATTTTATAGTCAGAAGCGGTGATCAGTAGAAGACTATTTTCAGAAGGGAAATGAACGATAGCTACTATATTCAAATATAGACCGAGCAGATGAATAGAGCTCGATTATATTCAAAAACGTAAAATAATCAAGAAAATAAGAACTTTGGTGGTCAAAGACTGTTTTTTTTCACATTGTGAGTGAGTTGTATGTACAAATATGCCGCTTTTTTTCATTTGATTTTTGGATTGGTCGATGGTATTCTGGAGATGCACAATGTTATTTTGGCAGTAAGACATGGTATTCTATCAGTAAGACTTGGTATTCTAGCAGTAAGACTAGGAAAAGGTTCCAAGTAAGACTTGGTAAATTTGTCATAAGACCTGGTAAGTTCGTCATAAGACCTGGTAACCTCCATACCAGGTCTTGCACTTTTGGAATTGGAGGTTTACTACAAAGTTACATGGATCTTATGTGGATTTTAGTAAAGTCTTATAAAGTTTAAATTTCCTGAGAAGCTTTACCTCAAACGAGGGTAATTAAACCGATCATCAAACATTTGTTTACACGAATTCAAAGATCGTCTCGCTCTCGACACATTTAGATGAATTAAGACGTTGGCATGTCTGGATGTTGTTTAGGTTAGTGAGAAAAAAAAGAGTAAGAGTAAGTAGGTAAGGATTGGAACGCTTCGTCCGATGATGTAGAACTAACATCTTGAAACGAAATGAAACGATAACTACTATATTTGAAACATAAAATCACCATAGGGACCGATTTGTGGCCATATCGTGCTTGGCACAAGTTCTGCACGGCGTCAACATCGACGTCACGAAGTTCGTCGAGGTCGATTGAGACATACTCATCGTTGGTGAGTCGGAACGTCGACAGAAGAACTTTTGCTTTTCTGAAAGATTCGGATTGAAAAACGTTATTTTTCTGTTACATGAAAGTTTTCGATGATCATAAACATGACAAACTTGATGACTCCATGAATTTTTCCAATTCGATTCAGATTTATTAGCGGTGAAAAACGAACTTTCAAATCAAAATCACGTTCTTGTGCAGTTCAATAAAAACCCTCTGGTTCAGGTTACTTTTCTGGAATCGTTCGATACAGAAAAATAGTTAGAAAATTTTTTACTTGTTTTTCACGAAGAACTACCTTGAAAATGGACAGAACGACTTGGTGAGAAGTACTGCAGACCGTGACTCGATAAGACCATCCAGAATTTCTTCGGCTGTTCGTCTTCCAACAATCTTCACTGTATTCTTTCCTAGCACTTGGACACTCTTGGGTAAAAGTTTTCTTTCTTCTTCTAATTTCAATCTTCTTTCATATTTTTTCCTTTTTTCTTCAGCTTCACGTTCCAACATTCGGACTCGGCTTTCTCGGGCAATCTCCTCCGACTGCATTTCTCTTATGTAAGCAACGCGAGCTTGGCGTTCCTGTTCGTTACGAGCTTCTGAAAGTTTTTTGAACAGCAAGCAAACGTTTTCTTGAGAAAAATATTCACCTTTAAAAAATGGAAGTTGAATTAAACCTCACCAAGAGCCTCATCTCTTAGTAAACGTTTCGTCACAGTAGAGAAGAATTCGGAGAAGGAATTTGTGAATACATAGTTTATGCAGACGAATGTGATCAGTGTCAACCATCCGTAAGGTCCGAAGAATTCCCAGAAGTTGGAAACAACTTCTAGAACCATGCTGAAAATTTTGTGATAGCAGAATTTCTAAACGTTGAGAAGTGAACAAGAGTAATACTATGAAATAACATGAGAATGATAAGAATCACACTTAAGATTCAGAAATTTAGCTTGAGAAGATTGAATGCATATCTAAACAATGAACGTAACGCACCATGTGACTGAAAAATGCTAGAGAAGTTGAAAATTTTGAAAAGGAAGTTTAAAAATTAATTAGGCGGGATTTCAAAATAGTCTGCAAGTGGTGCGTAAGTTTATTTAAAAATTATTTTTTTTATTTTTTGATCTTATTTTTTTGTTGTTGTCCTATCTCTTTTTTGATTGGCGCGAAACCAAAACTATTTAAGGAACCCAAATGTCATTATTCGCCTTTCTTCATCATCATGCGTCTCTTCCTACTTGTTGCATTCATCGGCTGCACACTTTCCGCTTCGAGGAGATTCCGGGATAATATTGAAGAAGACGTCCCAGCTCTTCTGTCGGAAATCTTCAACGAGTCGACAACGACCACTACACCAGCGCCACTTCTTCCAGTCACCTTCAACTTTGGTCGTTGGGAAGGAGAGATCGCCCAGAACCTCAATCAGAACAGTGCTGTGGAACTTTGTCCTGACAACTGGGTTCGAGTCAAAGAGTCCTGCTACTTCTTTGAGCACCAGATTCTGTCATTTGATGATGCTGAGAAGCGCTGTTATGAACAGAATGCTACCCTCTTCCTGCCAAACTCCATCGCCGAATGGGTTGGTTTTCAAGTTGGGATGTTTTATCACTCAATTTTTTTAGGATCGTGTCCGTGTTCTCTCCCCAAACTCTTTCTTCTCTTGGATCGGTCTGCATCAGGAAGAGGAAGAAGGTCAGCTCCAGTGGCAGTCCGACGACGCTATCAACGGAACTGATGTGTTAGTTTCGATTTTTAACAATTTTTTTCACAGAGCTTTATTCAAAAATGATTTCTAAAGAGAATTTGAGTATTGTTTTTGCTGACAACAATTTGGATTTTAATTAGATCGGTTCAGTTATCAGATTGAATTGTTTTATCGCTACCCACTACGGTACGCCACAAATGTCTCACTTAGTTTTTTGAGATCTTTTTTTTGTCAAACAAGCGGCAAATTACAATAATGAGCAACGATGATTCCAGAAACTGGCTGATCAAACCATTCGACGCCAAGAAGAACGGATGGACAGCAAGTGCGAGATGCGCGGCCTACTTCAACCCAGCATTCGGGTTCTCGGTTGGATCGTACACCTTCTTCCAGTTGTGCTCAAGCCCCATGTACTCTATTTGTGAGCGCAACTCGACGCTTCTGCACATGTTCGGAAAGACCACATCGTTCGCATCTTAGAAGTTCTAACATCTCTATTACATATGATAACCGTTCAACGTGTATTACACATCCCTAGTAACACAGATCGCTAGATTGTATTTTTTGATTATTTTTGTGTAGACAAATGAAGTGAGTAACCACTTGTCGTATGTTTTTCACATCAACCATATTTTTCAGATTCGTGCGCAGAAAGATCTTCGCGTGTGTTATCGGGGGAGCGCCTTTCACCCAAAACTACCGTAATCAGCTGAAGGTCTTTTTCCAATTTTTGGATACATTTTGTCTTTGTGATAATGGAGTACCGAACAATTCTCTCTCTCTCAAAATGGACGTACCAAACCAGCCAATGAGCGGTAGAGCCGTACACTCTTCTACCCGTTAGGTCAATTTTGTAGTTCCACTTTTCTGAACGCGATCTCCAGCTCAA
Organism: Caenorhabditis parvicauda; assembly: GCA_963978915.1. NCBI lineage: Eukaryota > Metazoa > Nematoda > Chromadorea > Rhabditida > Rhabditidae > Caenorhabditis > Caenorhabditis parvicauda. The sequence goes on from OZ022252.1 coordinate 7,174,558, forward strand.
TCTTATCACGTATACATTCGTTGTTTTGACAGGGAACCCGTGTATATGTCAATAACAATTTCTTCTTGGGAAA
>OZ022252.1:7179630-7181895 GCA_963978915.1 Caenorhabditis parvicauda
ATATAATCAGTGAGAATATCTTCCTGTCTATTCAAACTTGAAGAAAATTAGACCCTAAAGTTAAGTTAACTGTTTGATATTAACACCTTTCTAAGGGTTGAACTTCATGGTCTGTAAGACGTAAGACCTAACACAAGCCGGTCGCCAAGCCTATAGCCCAGTGTGTGGGCTTAACATCAAAATACATAGTTATGCTCAAGCAACGTTTAGTTCAAGACCTTATGCTCAGAGCCTTAGCCTATCTTCTTACATATTAGCGTGACAGAAAAAAACATACACCCACTCACAAGGTATAGTGCAGGACGTCTTGAGCTATATTTTGATATCTGAACCTTACGTCACTCGAGCCATCAGCTTGTAAACTGGAACTCAACGTTCAATCTGTGAACTGAACTTATAGTCTAATCTATCTTCTATACCAACTTAATACGTGTCCTCTGAACACTTTGTCAAAGCCAATGGGCAACTTAGTGACGACTAGCTTGTGACAAACTGTATTCTCGGTCTATAGTTTATTGGCTTAGCCTATTACCTAAGCCAATCGAAGGCTATAGGTTACAGAGAATGTAGCCTATAACCCAAGCCTAAGGGCTTCCAAAATGCTTCACTGGCTCAACCCGACCCAGCTTCTCCAAGCCAATCACCGAAGAACCACCAAAAGGCCACGATCAAAAGTCCATACTAGCATCTAACCCAAACCAACCCCTATTAACATACCAATTCTAGACCGGAAACAACCTAAACCTTCGATGTTTTCTGCGTGTAATCTCTCATCCGCAATGAAAACATCGTGTGTTGTCTATTTTTTTTTGTTTCAGAGGTTCAAATATCCAGTCTACCGTATATAACCAACACCTCAAACTCCATCGATCCAACCTTCTTTTCACATTTGTTTTTGCTTCTTAACTCGGAACAATGGCCAACGGAACTAGGTTATGTATCTCTGGCATGTCACCTGAACATCAGAGTTGAACGGAACAACGATATTATGGGCGGCAAAAGGGTTGGCGGAAGGACAGCAAGCGGAAAGATGGAAGCGGAACTTTTTCCAAAATTGGAAGCGACAGTTCCAATGCCAGTACAGAATACCGCTAAAAACGATGCGAGAAACTTTTTCGCAATTCCCTGTTGAAGGTGAGGTCGATGTTCACTTGGAAAGTTCTGGTTTATGGGATGGTGCACACCTCGGCAAAGGCATAGGACAATATAAACGCTTCGCGACCGCGTCGCCGACCTCCGCTTTCATTTTCGAATGTTTTTTTTTACTTCGAACTTTTCAACTGCGTTTGCCGCGGTGTGAAGGGCCTCAATTTTTCATAGACACGAACAAAGTGCTTCCCGAACAATATTGTTAAGACTGCCTCTTTAATCTCACTTTCATGGTTGTTGACATATTTTTCCCACAAGTACAGTACTCAAAAAGGACATCCCAAGAGGAGATTCAACTAGTATTCATAAAGAAAGCGCCAACTCAATTTGGCGAGCCTCAGTGTTTGGGTTGAATTCCAAAACAATTTTGTTATTGCTTGGGTTTTATTTCACAAGTTCATGGTTAGTTAGAACTTTGGACATTCGATCGACCTTAAACTTGGGTGATCGAACCGTTGCGGATAAGGTTCCGTATTACTATAAACATTCAGCCACGGTAGGAAACTAATAGTGTGCTGCAAGAATACGATAAGTAGATTCTAAAATTCTGATGTGTTTTTCTGATGTGCGTAATTTTGCCTTCCGCATAAAAACAATTCTTTCGCATTCTGATTTTCCATGAAAAGTGGACTCTGGCCGCATGAGGGTCGTTTCTTGTCACACTTTTGCAGAGTCTTCATGAATTCCATATATATTAAATAACCTGTTCCAGTAATATTAGAAAACTGATTTGAGGTTCGTTCCTTGTAGCGCATGAAAAGTGGGCGGAGTCTGCACTTCTTCTCACCTCTGGTGCTCACCCTTCAGCAAGTTATTTCGTAAGATTTTCGCGCGCTTGACAGCGTGAAAAACGATCAACATGTACTAGTAAACGCTGTAAAAATTTGTTTTCGTCACGAGCCTTTCTCTTTTGCTTTTCTTCTTCTTTTTCTTCTTCTCGTTATATCAAATTCTTCTAACACCCTCGTGTTTTGACCCATCTCGACTCATTTGACTGTGTCGAGTGTTACGCTTTGCAAAAAGAGTTGTTTCATGGTACGCTTGCAAAGTTGGCGGAGTCGGACCGCCCATTTCTGTAGCAAATTTAAATGAATCTGCACATAGCTTCTTCTACCT
>OZ022252.1:7182095-7219595 GCA_963978915.1 Caenorhabditis parvicauda
CGAAATTAGTTTTTACTACCAAGTGTCAAACGGTTAAAAATGACGAAGAGCAGGATCGAACCTGAGCCTCATACAACTAGAGCACAACCCACTAGACCACTTTTCAGACTCCGAACAGTGCTCGGCTGCAACGCGCGATGTGGGTCAACCAACGGGATCCAAGAAAAAGACTTGAGCAAGAACTATGTTTCAATCAACACGCACAGTCTCAACACCAAGGCGAGTTTCTTTCTGGCCGACTAGCGAGTATCACTGTCGTTAGAGCACGATTGCATAAGGAACGAGATGATCTATATTGTTGCATTGATTGTATGTATACTACTGTATTGCATGTGAATAAAGTATGAACCGTGTTCTGAATGGGATCGTTGTGTTTTTTATCATTGGGATTCATAGCTTGGTATTACACTCTTCAAATACAAAGTTTCCGCACTGATTGTCTATCGTATGGCTGGGTCCGCCTCTGAGATTTTCAGATAAAACTGAACTTTTCTTGGAATACCTGTTGGGTTTTAAAGACTTATTTTTCTTCTTTTTCGAACTCATGTTTTTTGCTAAAATGTCTAGAAAACGCGCTCCTCTGCTAATTGAATTTTGATTACACGCTCTATTGATAATAGTTCCAAAGTTCCAAGATCAAAGACTTTACCTGACAACGCGGCAAGAATTAAGGACGTGATTGTATGCTACACACGAGTTGCGCGTCAAGTAATGAGTATAGTCTGTAGACACTGATAGGTACCCGTTCGAGTTGACTTTACGTAGAGAATACCGTTACCCATGTCAACCTGCACGTACTATACTCACTTCTTGACGCGCAAGGGTTTTATGGGTATGGTGAACACTCGGGATGTATCGGTGAGCACGGGAAGCACATTTGAAATGATTGTAGTCAAATGGATTACGGTGTCTATGAGAGTGATTACGGTAACTTCATTATCGCCCATAAGTGTTGGAACGATTGTTGAAAATCTAGTTCATAACTATGAGAAGTACGAAACTATCATATGAAATCGTTCGTATACTTATGGACCATGCTCTCTATGCACAATACAGTATGCAGAATGGTTTGAGACAGATGAACACTGTTGCACTGGTTGATTTTGCTTCGGAACAGAACGTGGATCGATTGGTACTGTAGCTGTGAGATCTTCTCTATGTAGATTGCGGTGCAAGCACCGTCACCATGTGATCAGCTTAAGGATTTTTATTTCCATTAAAGATTCATTTTTAGAGATTTTGGTGTCGACTGAATCGATCATCGGAACGTAAAACGTTACTGTAAGTTGTACGACGGGTCTCAATAAACTTTCATATCATTATTTCTGTTTATTTTGCAACGATTAAAACGGGGTGGTGAACGATTGAGCGCGTAAAAAGACACACAACGAAATGGACCACGAGCACCAAGATACAGTAAACATGAGAAGAGAGCTGGAAATTACAGGGTGAACCATAAGTATTGGTAGGTGGTAAAACCACTGCCAGGTGGCACAGAAATCATCAATATTGAGTGTCTTCAAATTTTTTTAAAACAAAATCACTATCAACTAGAAACAAAATTATTTCAAAAGTTTTAAAACCTGCCGTCTCTGGCTTCGATAACTGCGTGACGACGCTTCGAACACGAGGCACATAGCTTTCTCTATCTGTAAAAAAGTCTGTCCTCCGTGAATCGGGTACTTAGTACCGTAGCACAAGGAGAACCTTCAGAGCTCTCAAATATGACTATCTCATAGTCAAAACATTTCTGGTCAGCTTCTACAAACGAAAAAGATTTATGTACAAGAAGACATGGGAAGCATTTCAGAGTTCAACACCTGTGGACCTTACGCTTCCATGCGTCTTTAGGTTATGGTAGCTCACAATCCAATTCCAAAGACATAAGAAACCGTCCTTATCATTTTATCTGATTTTCTTCAAGAAACAAGTCACGTTTTTACAGAAATGTTTATTCGAGAAATAAAGAGGAAAAGAGTCGAGAATGTGGATAAGTGGGAAAGGTCGTCTTGTAACAGTAAGTTTGTACTGTCATTTTGAGAACTCTTACAGTCGGTGGTAGAAAGAAATCATTGAGTGTATTCAAATTTTAACACAATCACTATCAACTAGAAACAAAATTATTTCAATAGTATTGAAATCTGCCGTCTCTGGCTCCGATAACTGCGAGACGAAGCTTCGAACACGAGGTGATGTCAGCATGCACGTAGTTGTCGTCAAGATCAGCTCAGGCCTTCTGAAGGAGAACCTTCAGAGCTCTCAAACATGACCATCTCATAGTCAACTTTTCTCGGCAGCTTCTTCAAACGAAAAAGATTTTCGTAGAAAAAGACATGAAACATTTCAGAGTTCTACACCTTACACTTCCATGCGTCTTTAAGTTACGGTAACACACAATCCAATTTCGAAGACATCAGAAACCATCCATTTTATCTGATCTCTTTAAGAAACAAGACACATTTTTACGGAAATGTTTATTCGAGAAATAAAGAGGAAAAGAGTCGAGAATGTGGATAAGTGGGAAAGGTCGTCTTGTAACAGTAAGTTAGTAATGTCATTTTTGAAAAATCCTACGGACAAGACGACTTTTCACAAATCTTCTTATATATACTATGTATATGGGACACCACGACACAAAAATCTAGGCACTGTACTGTTCAGCTCGTGGTACTCGCAAGAAAAGCTGTCGGGCAATGGAGAAGAAGTTTACCTTTCAGTTTTACTCGCAAGCAGGAGAGCTCAGTCAAAAAAATAATCAGGGAAGGGTAATGATTGGTGGGGAGGGGGTTGGGCTAGGCTCGGCATTCACTCTTATGGATAGAGCTGATTTGATGATTCATTTGTTTGATACTTTTTTCCTGTCCGAGTAGTGAATAAGAAATCAAATAATTTGAGAGATAGAGGGGATGGAGTGGGAAACAACTAACCTACAAAGATGAAAACAGTAAACTTCTTAATTGGGCTATCCCGAGATAATATTAAAAAAAAAGAGATAAAGAGGAAAACAAGAAAATTGTACACTAACAGAGGCCATCAGCTAGTGTATACAGCGGGGGGAGTAGTTAGTTCTAACAGGAGGAGCTCAAAATCAACAAGTCTTAAATTAGTAAAACAATATTTCATGTGGGGATAGGGTCACAAATAAGGTGCTGGCACGAAACCGTGAGAACACTTTTTAATATAAGAAGACGAAGGCAGACGAATGTTCAAAGGCTTCGTTCCGAGACCCGGGAAAAAAACCAAAAAAGTCACCTGATAGTATCTCAAGACGATATGCTAAACGCGTAGGAGTCAGGCTTTGTTGGGCTCTAGTGATAGAGTTTTGGAAGAGTGGGTGCGATAGACCATAAAAAAGCAAAACAGAATTACAGACAGACAGAGATACCGTACTCAAAGTTGTCGTGGGTGACTTTTGGAAAAATAATTGGCAGTAGGTGACGAACATTACATGCCGAAGACAACCCGAGTACGGCTCGCTTCAACCGTTCATGTAAATTTCACAAAAATTTGTGAAGATGAAAAGGCCGTTATTTTGGTTGGCACACAAGGCATGTTTAGTCAGCGCGTCTTTTTCAATATTCAGTTTTGTACTTTTTTTTGATAAAACAGAAAGAAAACACGCTTCGTTTTGGGAATCTGGATATGATGAAAAATAGACCTCTAGTAATGGATTGAAATCATTCGGGTTTGGTGCTTTTTTTCTCGGCGAGATTTCTCCGAGCTAGTTGCATATAATTTCACAGTTTGATTCGACAAAAATCATGATTGAAAACATGCTCTATGGAGAAAACTCGTCCGTTTTCTCATGGTTTTAGACGGCCTGTAGGGTCTGTGATGGGTGGGATGAGAGAGATGGTCTGACTGTCGAGGCAATGGAGGCAGTCGATGGAGATACCTTGACCATCTTGGATGGGTCGGCAGTGCGAGCGTATCCCTTGTCCATAAGGTACGTGTCGAAGCAGATCACCTGGAATGAAACCATTGAGATCATCATTAACTTGCTTTTAAGTGTTAAAATTAGGTTAATACTTGTGTCAGCCGTTTAAAAATATACGCACTTTCAGTTTTCACTAGGAATGAAAATATTAGTTGTCAAGCATTCAAACAAAGGGATAGTTATGTTAATAATTTTGGAAGTTAGGAAATTGTTATTTCTTACTAAAAATTAGGTTTCAGTCTGCGAGCAGTAAACATAGAGATAGTGAAATTAAAGACACTGTACGACAAACAGGTAGCTTCCGATTTCTAGCTGGTTAGCATTATGATAATTAGGAAAGGACAAAAAAGCACCAAATCACGCACATCACCAACCTTCTGGCTGTTGCCATCCATGTCGTGAACTGGAATGTACAGCTCGACCATCGGGATGCGGCTTTCCACTTCGTAGCCGACCAACTTGGCAGTGATGACCTTTCCGGTGCACAGCATTCTCATCTCATCCATGGCCCTGTCTGCCCATTGTGTGGTTCCATCGACTGGACGCACGTTGGCGAGGATCACTTCGGTGGCTTGGAATGGAAGCGCCATCAGGTCAGTTCTGCAAATCATCCAGTTTTCAATACGATTCATGAGCAAGATTTGCGATGTTTGAGTAAGGTATCCATTGCACTCACCTGATCTGACGAAGGTCACGACGTGGGAGTTGTGAATAACCACCATAGTCGACGAATCTGACAAGAACCTCGTCAGTCTCTTCGTAGTAGTGGACAACGACGGCACGGAACCACGAGTTGGCGATTGGTGCGGCACACAGAAGACCATCTGTAAATGACAAGTGTGAGGTGGATCATTCATTCTTGTTCCCCATTCTCGCGTTGAAAAAGAATCCCCGTATCATAGGAAGCAAAAGTTAAAACATAGAGAGACCGGTTCTCGATTTCGAAAAGTACAAGTCAAAACGCGAGTGAGAGATGGAAGGGGGTGTCGTCCAATGACCATCCATCACGCACTTCCTCCACTTTCATTTCACGCTTATCACTCTTCTATCTCTGCGCCTCTTACTTGACCTCCACCTCTCTATCTCTCACTCACTCCTTCGACTGATCCAAATGATCGAAATCCAAGTGATGTAAAAAACGCAACATTTGACTACACACTTTTTGCAGCAGCTAATCATTCTCTATGCGGCAATAGATCGCACGATGACGCTTTTCGTATGCAGTCATTGATCAAACGCTGTCGGAGGGTTTCAGTTTCGCGCAAGTTTCGAACCTGGTTGGATTCGGAGATTTCATCTATAACATTCCAGAGAAGACGATTCAAAACTCACTTTGTCTTGGTATTGGGAGCTCTGGGATCTGCGAGTTGTCGTTGTAGAGACGGAACATGTACATGTCGAGCAGGTTGAGAGACGCAAAAGATGGGTGCGTCGGCTGCTGGAGGAAGAAGTGGGAAGCATCGATGATGGAGGCGATGGCGACTTCACATGGAACATCTTCTGGCAGTGTCAACTGAAAACACGGAATTGACCTTTGAGAAACTATTCGTGACAAGAGCATAGTACACTTCAGTATGATCATTTCATGGTTCGTATTCTACCCAACATAAACCGATGACAATATTCAAAATTCTACCCGGTTTGCTACTCGAATAGTCGGCGTTTCGATGCTCAGCCCAACGACGGGTCGCCTTGAGGCCGTTTACAGTAATTAATCAATGAAGTCGGCCGATCGGCTGTGTGTCGCTTCTACAGCGTGAAAGAAAAACCATCAATCAGATGGTGGGAGAGCGAATGTTGCGATTTGACAGAGAGAAAGGGCCAACTTTTCACTTTTCACAGACACGTACATGCGTCTAGACACATGTGTGCGCTGGTGTAAAAAAGGCTAACATGGGAAGTATATGAAAGCCCGGAGAATCTATGAGGTCTGAGTGGTCTCATAGGTTTTCAAATATGGTGAAGACGATGGAACTGCTCTCAGAAGTTGCTTCACCGACCTCGTTCAGGAGTTATGGCCAAAAATAGAACTCACATGCAATTTTCAAAAAAGGGGGATCTGTGATGTTGGGTAGGAAAAACTGTTGAGATTTTGAATTTTATTGAATTTTAAAGGTTCGAGATGTACGGAAAACTCAGTCTGTCTGGATTCTGGAGCTCGATTCCGAAGTTACATGCATCTGAAGTGGACGTTAAAAATCGTCCAACTTTCACCTTCTGTAACTCGACTCCTAGCAGATTTCCAGAGGCGAGACCTATTCCAAACGATTCAGAATGATTGACTCTATCAATTCCTACGTTTTCAGTCGATTCTGTGACAAAAATTTTTGGGTCCAAAATTGGAAAGAGTTACACAAGGGTTCATAGTATGAGCCTTGATCGCAAGTGATGAATCGTTGTAGTATTTCTCGGGCAAAAACGTGTATCAAGTGAGAATCGAACTTTGCCGTGAAAAATGAAATGCGTGAGCTTTGACCACTCTACCACGGAAGACACAAATTTTTGCGTCAACTCCATGTTCACTCATTCGCTCTTTTTCACGACAGAATTCTTCAACATTACAGATCTCACTTTTTTGAAAATTGCGTGTGAATTCTATTTTTGGTCATAACTACTAAACGAGGTCGGTGAAGCAACTTCTGAGAGCAGTTCCATTGTCTTCATCATATTTGAAAACCTATGAGACTACTCAGACCTCATAGATTCTCCGGGCTTTCATATACTTCCCATGTAAGCATGCATGCTTGGCACGGGTTCAAAAAGAGAAAGATCACAGATTGTTTCTCAACTTTCTACAGAGGGGTCTTGGATCATACGCGTTTATTTATCTTCAGTATTTGGTTTGTTTGCTGCCTCAACTCTAATCTATGCATTCGCGTGAAAACATTTAGGAGTTCAAGTTTCACTTCGATTGCGATGGCATCACGTGGGGTGAGCAAGTACCAGATGAAGCGGTTGGATCAAAAACTCGTTGGACACACGTGCAAAATGGTGCCAACAGAGATAAACAAATCGGCGGTGGATAAAGGAAGACGAACTTGAGATAGACTCTGTGGGTGACATGTGCACAAGCGGTCATTCCGACACTTGACACATTGTATATCATCCGAACGCGATAAGAGACCAATCTCTATACTTTCCCTAACTTACACATGTCCAGACAAGGGGGGAAGACATCGATGTGACTTGGTAAGAAGACAACTCACCCAAGTTGGCTGCGTCTGGATCATGTCGAAAAAGTTGTTTGGCACTGGTGGTGGGATCACAGGTTGCAGGTTGAGTTCTGGGAACCGTTCAGTTGGGAAACGGTTTCTCAGCATGCACAAGCAACGGTTGATCTCCTCTCGCTTTCCGCGAACCTGAAATGTTGAACTTTGAACTACAAAACTTCCCGGCTGTGGATCACATTTTCTTATCAACATGAAAGAAACCCTCACTCACCTGACAAATCTGGTACGTTTTCACTTTGTCTGGTTGGTGGTGTTCTCTGATCATCATTCGAACGTTGGTGCGTGTGCTCAGTTCCTAAAAGAGACGTTTGAAAAGAGTGAACAAGACTCGAATTGTGTTGTGACTACAAATTTCGATGAACCAACCTTGACAGTCTTTCCTTTCACTCCAATGATCAGTCCGACAAGTGTGTTTGGAATTTCAAACTCGTAGATGTTAAGCATAGATTCATCGATTCCGTTCATACCATTGATACCATCTTCCATTGGGGAGAGCGATGAGGCCAATCCACCGGTGGCACGTCCAGAATCTTGGGATGAAACCTGGAATTTTTAATTTAAACAATTTCTTCAGATAGATTTTTTGCTTCGACTTATTTCAAGGAATGGACTATTAGAAAGTAAACAAACCGTCTCTGAATAGTTAATCGAGCATTCGGATGTAGTTGGAGTCTGAGCCATTGCTCTTGAAGACGATCTGTTCGATGATCCGGAGCTGTTTCTTCTCGAGTCTCTGTATTCCTTGTGCCCAGACGGCTGCTTCCTTCTGCTATCCGAGTAGAACTTCATCTCACTTTCCTCGTTTCCGTCGAGTGGCATGATGGTCAAGTTGACGAGCTGCTTGCAAAGTCCCGATCCAACTGACGACGATGGGGTGAGTGGTGGAGTCGAGATTTGAGAGATGTTCTGAGGCTGAGCTACGGCGAGAAGATCAAAGGTCAGTGGCTGTGGATATTGTGTGATCAGCGTATTTGGGAAGACGAAGTGCTGTGGTTTCTGTTGTTGAGCTACTAATGCTGCTGCTCGAGTGAACAGGAACTGTTGATGTAATTTCAGGTGTTGGTAAGCTGCTTGATGCTGCTGTGCGAAGTCCGCAAAGCTGGCTGGGAACGGGTATTGAGTCACTGGGAATAGCACTGGTTCGATCTGACGTTGCATTTAACGTGAATCCCGTAGGTTAGTAGATTGTCGAGTATATGAGAAAGAAATCCGTAGTAGTTAAATGAGTCGAGTAGTTGTAGGTCGAGTAGTGTTAGGAGGCTGCGGTTAACGGGTTAGAATGCCTCGTCGATGAGCTTATTACACGATATGTATGTGTAGAGCGGGGCCCGTCGTTAGAGATACAGTTTCTGTAAGTTCTACTTGTTTTACTTTGATGGAAGTAGAATAGAGAATAATGGAATAGAGAGTAGGTGAAGATACTTTTAAGAATACCAAATACCAAATCAGTTATCCTTAAGTTATCCATGAGTGAGAATTTAAAAATGCAGATAAATCAGAGCGGCGAGTGCCGGGGCAATTCCATAAATTTAAAAACAAAAGTGGCTCTCAGAAAAGTTGTTTTCGGTTTTTTGGCAAACATAGTCGCTTGGGGTCGTGCGACCAAAGAAAACAACCGTCACATGTGATCCTACTGGTACCTTGTTTTGGTCGAATTGGATGCAAAAGGCAAGAGAAGGTGAAAAGAGAAAGAAAAACGTGACCGGTAAAGGAGCCATGGGTGGGTACTTCGAGTCGACCCCCAGTGACACACAGATGGGAGAGAAAGGAGAAAAAACTTGGCAACCGTCTGATAGGGGCGGAGCTTGATGGTAGTAGGAGTGGAAAGGGGAGTAATAGAGAGCTAGAGACGCGGAGGATCAGACAGATTCTCTCGCCACACACATGTACTCAAACGAATACGGCTGATCAAAGGAACTGCGTAACTGTTTAGAGAGAGATTGGATTGCGAGACGGCGAACCAGAGATTGCCAAAAGTTCAGAGAGTGTCAGAGACAATAGGCAAAACGATTGATATGCATGTGAGTAGGGGATAGTGAACTCATAGGGCGAGAGAGGAATTACCACGGACGCATAGACACAGACGACTGTCGGGTGAGAGAAGGACGGAAGCAAATGTTGCGATTTTTCACTTTTCGAAAATCTACGAAGTTTTTTCTCGTCTTCAGAAAGCGCAGGCGCGTGCCGATTGATGACTGAGGTAATTAATGACAGACAATTAAGAACTCATCAGGATTACTTACTACATTGGTCAAAAACAGAATAAAAATTTGAATAAAACAAAGAAAACGATAGAAAAACAATGGGTAAAAAATAATTAAATTGCGCGTCAGGTAAACTGTATGTCGTAAAGTGGCGCTTCGTGTATGCACTAATTGGCGCCTAATTTGAACTTTAATTTTGTAATTTATTTTTATTTTCAAAATTTCTTCCCTTTTTGTTTAAAGGGGTCAATAAATAAAACAAAAGTACAAACTACTTGCGCTCATGACTGTTTGTTCATCAACCATCATCATCAGTTGAGTGAGAGCTACCCCATAGACACACACAGACACTCTCTTATCGCAACATAGGAAAAGTGCATGTGCCAAAAAAACCAAGATCGCAACATTTTATCTCTGTGTGTAGTCGTTAATATGGAATGATGATAAGGCGCCTGTTGCTCGGCTGTTGGGGTGGCTACCACTGATACTGGCAATGGGGGAATCATAATTGGGGACGGGAGACCTGGGTTTCTTCATCTTTTGATTCTTAACTAAACATGTACAGGTTGCTCAAGACAGATCAGAGCAATCTTCGCTCTAACCTATGCTTCATGATTTCCGCATTCGTGGGATAACTGATATCGAAGCCGTGATATAAATCAGAAAGAGTGAGAGTGAAGGAAAGGGAACATTTCGGATTTAACGCATGTTATCATAGTTGCGATATGCGGTGATGATGGTTATCATAGCATCGTAAATCTTTCATGGTGTGTGTGTGGGTGTCGCTCCGCGCAGGGAGATTCATCGAAGAAGAGCGGTCAAACGACACGGTCGAATTAAAATTATCAGAAGACTCCAAGGAATATGCACCTAGTCCACGGGGTACGAACCGAAACGTTCATCTAGGAAGAGGGAGGTCGGGACAGCTGTTGCAAACAGACCGTTTTATGTACTTGTCTTTTGGCAGTCGTCCATGCGGATGAAAAAGTTCACAACTATTATCGGATTGAGTTTTGTACGTGATCAGTACGTCGGTGGCCATGCGTTCACTCTCGTACATGAGGATTCAATTTCTGTCATTGAAAAAAACCGGGGTGATGTTTACTACATAGTCGAACACGGTCTTTGATTTAAAAGTTCGGTTGCTAATTGGAGGTCGATCATTAACTATGTGATACCGAATCAAGACAAGGAATAATTGAGAACGTCATTCAATTACGAATCAGGCGTTATAAAGAATTCACATTAGAGAGTGAAAAGCTCACAACTGAAAGTTTCATCCAACACACAGCTGGTGTTCGCCTACGTGCAAAACCACAAGAAAATTTCGATGGTGTGTGACGGGGGAGAAAGATAGGGAGAACGTAATCGGTGCCGTCGAAGTTCGGTGCGTGTTCGAGCTATGCGTATAGGTACAATGGTTAAAAGTGCACGTGCACTGTGTGCCACTGGTTCCCATAGGGTGAAAAAGTAAAAGGTTTGAGTGAAATTGGCCGAGGAGATACGAAGAACAAGGCGAACATTGAGGTGGACACGCTTCATGGATTCTTGCAGCCTCGAGGTGATTCTTGGTGACAATGAAGGTGAGAACATATTGGAACAAAGAAAATCGAAACCGAAGCAGATCGGTCATAATTCCAACACATTACTCGATATTGGCCACATTCAAATCGAAGCAGCAGAGGGCCATGATATTCAAGTAAGTAAGTGGTGACTGATTTGTAACGACACCAATGAAGATGGAATCCAGTGGTTCCAGATAACTCTCTCGCAACCCCTTCAACACACGTCACAATCCTTTCTGAAACTCACACCAGTTAATTATCGTTTTCCATCTCAATCATCATCCTACAACCTCCCCCCCCCTCATGTATACACTAGCAAACTCAAGGTTCCTACCGTATCCCTGTTCAACTTCCATATTGAGAAGGAGATGGTAAGAGAGACGTGTCATTAATCACTCTTAATTTTACACAGCGTTACGATAAACTCAAGTTCGCAACAAATTGAGGAGGAGGAGGAGGTGGCGAGTGGGTCAGCGCCGAAACACAGTAGGGAGAGGGACAGACAGGGGGAGTGGGGGAGCCGGTCGAAATTCCCCCTTAAGGCACCGGCGGCAGTTCAAACGCTGGGTTCGCCATTACTATACTCTTCTCTAATGAATAGATCACAATGGATGACGCATACACAACTGCTCAGCCGACGGCATTTCCCTCCATTGAGAACAACAGGGATCATCGAAACAAACTTTCTCCACCTTCCTCTGTTCGACTTTTTATTGGCCCAATGTTGGTGTGACCAGGTTGGTGAGCAGACAGACGATGGGCGCACAATCACGCTAAACGCAATAAACTTTTCTTCTTCAATTTATGATGATGCATTAGGGGCGCTAGCATTAGTAATTGGCCACTTTTACAAGTGCTTTAGACTGTGTCATAAAGTCAAGTCGCAACATATTATTAGGACGATTTTTCGTATGGCAGGGGCTTCCATTGTCGTAATTCGGAAAACTCGAGTTTTTCTTTATAGAAAGATTGACGAATCTTGTCTGAAGACATTTTAAAGATCGAAAAATCCATTTAAATCATCAAGAATCCAGAGGAAAATCGGGATTCTGTTAAATTGCCATTTATATCGACAGACACGGCCGAATTCAAATAGTTCATCGACTCGGCATTTACGAGAGGGAAATCTGCCAGACAGCACGTAGGTGTACCAGACAAATAGGTTTACTGTAGCGCTTACAAAAGCGGTGATCATCTTACGAGAAACACACAGTGGCCACCCAGACAGCCGTTACCGTAATTAGATGCACGAGAGAGGAAACGGTCAGAATATGCGAGCGTCTTTAATGGCACTCATAAACCTTCGAAAATCAACGAATCGTGTGTATAAAGTTGCGGACATGATGAGATGGTTGAAAACGGGACGGCCAACGAGTGCTTGTTTCCAATTTTCCTTACGGGCATCGTACGAGCATTTAAACTAAGTACCAGTGGAAAAAAAGAACTCAGATAATACAAATCTGTTCCTTCATTGAAAAGTACCCAGGAGTTCAAGCTCCGGCTAGGCTTGAAACTTGAATAAAGTTCGTGTTTCAGCACTAAATGAGGAATATAATGGGAATCTTTTAACTCACTAACATCTTTTCAATGTCTTCACGGCGATTTAGACTTCCGACTGGCACGAAAAGAATCTCTCAGCATAAAAAAAACCGTTTCTCCATTGAATAGTACTCATAAGGCTAGGTGTAACACCGAAGAGTTTTCACCTAATTGGGAATCGTTAGACTTACTAGCTCCTTCGCGAAGGCGATCTATGTATCTTTATCGGACTTCTGGTGATCCTTTCCTCAACTGATGTTCAAGACAAAACAAATGTGGTTCACAGATTCAGGGATCTCTCTCAACTCGCGTACTCTTACGACAAATGAGTTTGCCCTATTAACGATTATGTGGTGACAGAGCTCCGCTCGACGATTTATGATTATTACCATTTTACACAAATTGTCGGGTTGTTGCGATCATGAGCAGATTCGAAGACACATGATGCGAGTTGCTTCTCGGATTGATTAAAAACTAATCGAACTCTTATTTTGGGTTCCGCATCAACTTTCAAAATCAATATAAAAACATTGATTGCTTTCTCGTTAGGAAACAAGGGTTGGGTTGACACTACTGAAGCTTGGCCATCTTCTTTATGAATTCTTTTCTACTATTTGAAACGCAAACTCTTGAACGGCTCTGGAAATCGCTTCTGGCTACAGCGGAACTTGCTTTGAGACTATCGAAATCTGTCAACTCATGCTTATGGCCTATCCATGTGCGCATGCCCCTCGAATCCTTGACCGCCACATCTCACAAAATTCCTTTTTATCTTCGCCGCATGCCGATGCCGTCGTCCAATGTGTGAAAAATCGCAACATGGTAGACGGGCGATGGGCGATTACAATCTTCTCCACCTTCCCTGTCTCTCCTTCTCTCCAATTCCGAAAGGTGTCATGACTACCATATTGGCGGGAAAGATAAACGGTGTGCGATGTAACACCTTCTTTTATGGGGATCAAATCTGACATGTTGTTAGTTTTGCAGACACATCTGTCCGTCGTGTCGCGCAAGAGACCGTGAATCATAGGGCAGAAAGTAATCAAAGATGACGGGAATGGTGTCTACACGATAATTTCTGGATTCTAAGAGAGAACGTTGAAACTAGAACAAGCGTTGTAATTAAAATGAAATCATTGCCCATGACCAGAAATCAAAATGTCATATCGCAAAATCTTTCCAATCATTGTTTTCACAGTCTCCACTTCCTAGTCACGCCCCTACATGCAGTAATGTCATCTTTTGATTCAAAAGTATATTTAGAGGTAATGAATGCGAAACTTGCTGAAATAGTGGTGGAATAATTCGAAATCGTTACTCTCTGAAAACAAATAAAACACAAGCTGGTATCTCTAACATAATTAATTATACAAACCGATCTATGTGACCATTGAAAAGTTTATCGTTAACGTTAGAGACACCAGTCATGAAACACAAAATAATAGTCCATTCCTTGATTTTGATTCTCACTAGAGAAAATTCATCCAAACACTCACCTCGCTGTTCTGAGAGGCGAGTCCTGGCGATTCACTCTGTTCGTAGCCGACCACTTCGTTGGCGTCATCGTTGATGACAACCACACCATTGCTGCTGCTGCCAACCTCGTCTTGGTGTTCCTCTCTTGGCGCCTTCTTTTGCTTCTTTGCCTGTTGTTGCTTGCCAGTTCCGTTGTTCGTGGTGGCTGTTGTGGTGGGTTTCGGCGAGTTGTTTGCTTTTTTGCCTTTTTGGTCTGCTGCTCCACCAGCACTGCCGGTACTTCCACGGTTCTTGCGGTTTCTGTAACGTTTTGTTCACTGTCGATAAGTGAGCCGAACTTCATTTGACTGGTAGAACCAATATTTCACGAAACAAGTTCTTTGAAGAAGAATGAAAACCCCAAATTCATCTCTCAAATAAATTAAAAAAAACATTTTAGGTAATTTTCAAGCGGTCCGTATTTTCAAACTGTCGCAAACTACAAGAGACACAAGGGAAATTGACGACTTTCAAATTTATCCAGTCTTTCTAGAATTGCCTTTTGACAAGATCACATTCTGACATCGTTCGAAAAATATCCCACCGGCTTGTGTGCATTTCACACACACTATTCTCTCGCTCTCGCTCTTAAACTCTAAACTCTGAAATCTCACTTGTTCGTCTTCTTTCCAAGAGTCACAGTCTGTTCTGGCATTGGGGATGGTTCCATGTCACTGGACAGTTCAAACTTGGATGGAACAACGTAGGATCTGCAAAAGCTTCTTGTTCTTCTTGTTTATGGATTTTCTAACATTGTCATGCAATATACAGTATCGCACAAAATTTTATGTGGTTCGAACAGCAGGTATCATATTCTCCGATAACGGAAATTTTCGGGTTTCAAGAGAAAAATGTCTTTCATTTTGACCTTTATTATTTTTATTCTAACCATAACTGGTTATAACTTTGTAGATTATCATATGAAAAGTTCAGAATGTTTCATGAATTTTGATAAGAGATGTTTTCGAAAAAAACTACATAAGACTTCGTCCGATACTGTATCAATAGTTTCGTCTTCCTACTCATAAATGACTTTTCAGAAATCTAAATTCTCAAAATCTCACTTTTCCATCTCTTCGCTCCACGAAAAGTTGTGAGGTGTTTCAATGTCAAGAATGTCGAGGCAGAGTGGAACTGTGGTTGGAGTGGGCTCTTCGGGAATCTTCTCGGTTTCAGCCGTCGTCGTTGGTTCTCGTTCGGCGGCGTCCATCTGGAATCGAGAATATGCGCGAAACTTCAGAGTTAAGATGACGCGGGGCTCAATATGCGTGAATAACTTTTGCACTTTACGGGATACATTGAAAAATCTTCAAAAAGCTTGAACTCAGAACGATCAACTCACATTTGTCTGCTTGAGAATGACAACTTCTTCAACTTCCTCTTGCTTGACTTCTTCTTCCGATTCGGCTGGGATTTCAATCTCCTGCAAGGATCATTTTAGGTTTGAGTTAAGTTTTTTTCATTTCTTTGCTAGTACATCTCTCGAGCGACAATAACAACAAGTTAAATGTGGTATGAAAATTCTTCTCAAGAATCAAGAATTTTTCCTCATATACTGAAAGACTACAAACAAGTGGTTGCACGAGCATTGATAATAATAAACATTATCATCAATCGAAATCCGATATTTTTCAATAATTTCCAAGTTGTAGAGAAAAATGATGGAATTGATTAAAAAACCTTGTTGAACGCGAATTTTAAACTTTTTTCGAAGATTGACTCATCGACTGCAGCTCGTCCTGTTCCAACCAGGAAGTTGAACAAAGCGAACAATAAAGTTTGGTGAGAATACAAACTGTGCTCCAAACCAATATGTTTATTGGTACACATGGAACGAGAGAGACAGAAAGGCACACACATCAATCGAATCGAATCGAATCGAACAGAGCTGAACAAAAAGTGAGACGTACACCGCACTTCGTTTGGAAAAATCGATAGGAAACTGTTCGATCTGATGTGTTCATTCAATAATAGAGGGACGAGAACTTGTCTAAAATAATGGGAAACTGCTCGACGAAACCATGTTCGTGAAATAAAAAGAGGACATTATCTTACTTAAACTTTCTGACATCCATCCGACGTTTTCAACCGTTCAGTAATGTCTTTTTGGCAATTTTGATATTTTCAAGAGTTTCAGAACAATACGAGTTGCTTCAATAGATAACTCAAAGGCAACTCTGAGAAATTTTTGAAACTGGTGAGAAAACGAAGTTTCGGTTTCCTAGCCGACTTCATTAGTCGCTAGGATAGTAGATTTTTTAAAAAATTTTCTTCCAACATCAAGAATCGAATGAATTGAATAATGTGCGACTGGAATCAAATTGAACACATGCTCTGTGGTGATGTGGGACGACTAATCACAAACTCGCGCCTACTCGCCTCTTCGCACTCCCCTATTACACAGGTATTATTAAATCCCAAAATAATCATTTGGTTTTGTAGTAGGCGGGGCCTATTGATTGCTGGTTGAAACCCCCTGTACGAACACGTGAAATGACAGATCTATACAGATCAAAACTTGGCAATTTGTATGATTCGTGATGAGACCATGTTACAATACTTTCTCTTCATACTGGAATCAGTGTGAATGCTACTCTTACCTCTCCGCATAGTTTATACTTTTTCTATCGCTACGATCTCCATGTTCCCTTCTTCCAAACCTTTTTTTGATCACAAGTCAGACAGCCAATTTCTCACACGCAGCACTAGTATTGCTTCGAAAAAAAGTGAAAATGAATGGTTTCGGTTTGTTTGGTCTTTTGCCTCGTAAAGAAAAAGAAATCTCACTTGTTGCTGCTTCTCCTCAGCAACGTCGAGCTGCTCCTCAACCTTCTCTTGTTCCTTTGTGTCAGCGGTCGTTTCTGGTTCTTGCTCCTGCTCCAAGTGGCTGTTCGACTTCTGGGTTGATTCGAAGGTCACCGTCTCTGGTTCGCTCGTTTCTTCTTCAACTTCTGGAGTGATCACAGTTGGAGTGTCAACGATCTCTTCTGGTTCTTCCTTCTCGGCTTCGACCACTTTGTCGTCGGCCGCAGTCAGGGATTCTGGCTTGGATTCAGTCTGAAGAATAGTTTTTATGAGAAAGTCTGAAGACACTCATGAGTCTATGATTTAAAAAGAAAAAAATCCCGATCTAGTGAGAACTGGTTTAACTCGAAATTACACATTGACAGCTCTCACTGACGAAAATAGAATCAGGAAAGTAAACTGCTGATTATACCACTACAAGGACATACGAAGATGGTGAAAACATAGACAACTGACTATTATGATTCTTTTTTAAGAAGGGAAGGGACGAGAGTAGGGAAATGTCAGTAAGACGAAAACAATCCTTCGCGAGTTTTCGAAAAACGTGTGACACACTGACGGTCAGGAGGGGAGGAAGCGTATGTCTGTGTGTGTGTGCCTTATTTTCCGCTACTTTGCATCTTTCTTGAACCCTCTGCGCGCGCTCTCACTGTCGAAAAAAATGTGTGCGTGTGTGTGTTCGAGGTTATCCAACAGGAGGGGAAACTGACGGTGAGGGAACACCACTGTACGTGGTGAACTGGGGGGAAACGAGCGCACAGAGTTCGGCAAGCATGTGAAAAAATAGAGGGAAGAGATAGGAGGGAGACTGTGAGATGTGAGGAGACACAAACACATACACACGACGAGAAGGAAGGCGCGCGACGTTGTTGAGTCATGTACAAAACACAGAGAAGAAGAAGGAGGAGGAAAAACTTTCGAGTTGGGAGAAGCATAGGCACACGTACAAGTTTGCACGCGTGTTCTACTATGGGAACACTCGCCTGCTTTTGTCTTACATGTCGCCTGTTCGGGAAAAGAAACAGCGATGAACGTTTCCGGACCAAGGGACGCGAATATAAATTTAAAAAAACAAAGGAGAAGGGAATGTTGTTCCGTTTTGTTGAAAAAGTAATGAGGTAAAAAAGAAATGTTCATACAACATCTTGCAACCGGAGTCATTTTTTAAAAACGTACCTCTACCGGATCGACAACATCCCGTCCAGCAGGAACTCTATCTTCTTCAACCTTCTCTATCAGCTTCGTCTTTTCTGGTTCTTCTTGGACTACGAGCGCTTCCAATTCTTTCTTTACTTCATCTTGGCTCTTTCGTTTCTCTTTTTCACGCTTTCCACGTAGATACCTGCAAAGGCATACGGTATTGGTGTAAGACTTATACTTTTTTAGAGTGATCATAAATCAGTCAATGAACTCCATCATCTGAAAAGTTCTCTCCATTCACAGAACAAGGTAAGAATGTTAAAAATCGATACAACGAAAACATTTTTGCAGTTTTCAGCTCACTTGCACTATCCCCACCAAAATTCACCCAGTGCCTGTTTCACTGAATGTGTTCGAATAACTGTTCCTGAGCTCATCGCGTCAACGTATACGGTATTGAGAAAATCCTTTTTTTGTGAACCATATCAAATTTGATGATCATTAAAGGTGAAAATAACTTTCTCAGACAAAACAACTCACCAGACCAGAATAGCTGCGAATGAGATACTGCCGAGGGCCAATATCAGCGTCTGCTTTGATTGGATAGATGACATACTGAAAGTGCATATTGAAACTCGAAAAACGGAAGAAAAACTGTTTTTGTTTACCCGTAGTGATCAACAAGACACGTGTCTTTACTTGAACTCTCCAAATCCAAAAAAGTGAACTACGTGAGAAACCAAATTACCGTTTGTTTTCCATGTCGAGTCAAGAGGAATGAATCGAGAGTTCACGTTAATAATATACTATTAATTACTTTTTTAAACGTGAAATCTCAAACTTTCACTCCAGAATAGAAAAGAAACTGATAGACAAAACTTTTCAGCGTGCTGAAATGATAACGGCGATAAAAACATCAGACTCTTCCGGATACTTCAAAGTACAATTTCCTCTTATTTTCTTGTTTTTCTAGTAATTTTCCCACGAGACAACAAGATATACTCACTCCCACGTGGCCGCTGAATGACACACATTGGGTGCCGATCCAGCCAGCGAATCCGCGATATTTTGTAATACAGTGCTCAGTGTTCTGATCACAGCTTCCATATTGCCAGCGACGGCCATACACGTGTCTTCGACAACCGAGATGGAGTCGTCTGCCGAAGACGCGAAGGGAAGTGGTGATTGTGCATTGTTCGTTGTGGATACCGTTGCAGCAGCTGATGACAAGATCACCATGCTGCTGTACAAAAAACGATCAGACCGACTTGACGACACCTTTTCTTCAAAGAATCGAGTTTATTGATGGGAGAAATATGATGTGAGGAGGAGAGAGGACACGTGAAAAGTACCTTGATTACCGTATAAAACTCAATCGTTTCACGAAATAGCTCATAAATTGAGGCAAAGTGTTCCAGAGCAAAAAGTTCAGGATAATTGGAAGTAGAGTCAGAAAATGGGATATTAGGTTCCGGAGTTTGACTTGAAGTGAATAATAAAGGAAACCTTGAAAACTATTTGTTTTCGTAGAGGAAGCAGTCTTCCAGAAGGGAAAAGTTGAAAAATATACGAATTGTAAATCAAAAGTTGGTCTTTTCTGGATGAATAACAATGGGAGGAAACGAAACCCGCTAACAAAAACAGTTATCCAGGTCGACCACCAGTTTTTGTTCATTGAGAAATACCA
Organism: Caenorhabditis parvicauda; assembly: GCA_963978915.1. Classification (NCBI taxonomy): domain Eukaryota; kingdom Metazoa; phylum Nematoda; class Chromadorea; order Rhabditida; family Rhabditidae; genus Caenorhabditis; species Caenorhabditis parvicauda. Next base: position 7,201,718 of record OZ022252.1, read on the forward strand.
AGGAAAGGGATAATTGAGAACACATCTAGGCAAAGAAGCTGCAAATGAGAGAGAAATTGGATCTCCTTCAAAATTCATAAACAATGACGAACATCATGTAAACAAACTACAGACTCCAGCCATCTTACAAAATTCACTGTAGGAAGAATGGAAAATAAAGGGAACGGAGGAATTCGAAGCGGGGGACGTGCTTCTAGCTGCATAGTCAAATAGAGATGGATGAGGGTCGCTAATGAATTCAGATGACATCAAGTGACGTTACGCTGCTTATTCAGATCCACAAAGCGAGAAAAAGAAGAAGAAGCAGAAGCAGAAGACCCTTTTCAGGTTCGTTTTAGAATTCGTGAGCGTTCTCATCAACCTTTAGTCTGTCGAATACTAAAAGAGGTAGAACTTTCTCAGGAATACTGTCTCGGAGCATGAGATTACGCAAATCTTTGTGCAGCTCATAGAGAGAGAGAGAGAGAGAGAGAGAGAGAGAGAGAGAGAGAGAGAGAGAGAGAGAGAGAGAAAGAAAGCATTCAACAGTAAGCCATGGATATTCTCAGTTGATCATTTGCGAGCTCACAAAGTCAGCCGCGCGCTCGACTCAACGTTGTCAAGCAGGTGATTTTGGCGGTAACGAGACAACAAAATCGTGGTTTTAATCAATTTTCCTTGTGAAAACATAAATTTGGCTGACTCCAAGGGTTCCGAATGGTATTCAAATGTTGCAAATGTTGCAAAACAGTCCAGAAAACGATCGTCGAGCTACCAAGGATCAGATTTGAGCAAGAGAGCTGACGTGTGCAAATCTCAAAACAAAATGGAGCATGTTGGAGCCCGAGTCTACAGTAGTGAAGTGAATAGGAGGGTCCCGTTTGTGTGACGGAATAATTACTGGTCCGTTGTGTTCGGGGCAAAAGCCGCAAAAACACATAGGAAAGAGATGAAAATTGTGGAAAAAAAAACTGAAGCCTTAAATTTCGGCTTTCCACATGTTGCAGATAAGAGGGAGAGAGAAAGAGAAGGCCAAAATGGCTAGTCTGGCTTCTCTTGGAGTTGCTTCATTGGGCTCGAACAAGCGATCGGGGAAAGTTTGTTGAAACCACCCAGAAACCAATTTTTGCTGTCAAATAGAGAACACTGGACAGCAAAATGTTTGATCGCCTAGTTTTTATGTAAGAGTCACAGTTACAGTTCAAACCTATGAGGAGAGATTTTCTAGTACAGTAATTTTCCAGAAAAAATAAATATTTTGAAAAACAATATTTTTATTCAAACCGTCCTGTCAAAGATGTTTCTAGAAGAATGGAAATACAACAATCTATCCTGAATTTCTTAACGAAACTTTCACAAAACGGAAAAAAATTAAAAGAGTAAAATTTCATTCAGACTGTTAGGAAGAATTCTGGGGTTAAAATTTACGAAAAAACTTTGCCCTAGATACTATCAGGAGGAAATAAGAGAAACGGACTTTTTTCAAGAAAGACAGTATAACTCATTCATCCGAGAAGATACATAGGATGTTCATGTTCATCTCCCAAAAATTGAACAAATTCATGGTGGTGTGTTTTGTCAGTTGGAATTCATGCATAAAAACGCAAATTGGTGAACAGCAGTGGGCCGCCGGAAAAACACAGGCGTCGTCTCACAAGCTAACCCAGCACAGCAGCCCAAACAGCCAGCATCATACATTCAATTTGGCCTAGGATACTAGTAATAAAAGTTGGAGTAAACATGGGACCTCTTCTATCTCCCCGCAGGCGAATCAATCTCTGGAAAGAGAAGATCAGCTGTGAGCAGGGAACGAAGGGTAGGCGAGTGGTGCTTGCTGAATATTTGATAAGTACACATCCTCAGATATTTTCCATCTTCATTGTCAGAATGTGAGGTCATCGAGAAAGAAAGCATGTTTTAAGAGACACCCTCCTACTCTGTAGGAGAATCGTCAAAATTTCGCCGATTCATAGAAAAATGTTCATCTGACATGATCGAGTGACACTACGGCGAGTGAAAAGTGGTGGGATAAGTGAAAGATGAAATGGTTGAATGTTCATGAAACAACAGTTCTCGATGATGAGAAAAAAAGAATTGTGATGATTTCGTGGCGGAAGTGTGGCGCTACAAAAGCGCTATCATCTCCTCTACTCAGTCTGCAACAAGACTGAAGATACCACCACAACATACGCAAATTCTCGCTGAGCACGCACGTGACTTCTCCCAGATCATCAGATGCGATACGCATTGAAGCGGACGCGTGAAGATGGGAGCAGAAATAATGCATGGGCAATTTTCGACTAATCGAGGCTTCTTTGTGGTCTAAACTTCGTGGAAAAGCGAGAATTGACTAGAAGACAAAGACGGGGTATGAAATAGTATCTGAGCAAGATACGGTATTGGTTACTGTATTCAGAACATTCGGCTAAAACAACAATTATCGTGTTTATACAGAAATACAGCACTGATGAGCACGTTTTCAAGAACGGAGTCGAGTCATCTCGGTTCTGGAGCCACAAAAAGTGAATCAAATGCTCCAGAAGTAAAATCATTGTTAATAATCTCATCGATGTTCCTGATCAAGACAGCGAGATCCATCTTGGATACTTTCTCCATAAACGTCAACAGAAGCCAACTCGAAAGTCAGAACACTTCCCTTGTAACCGATAGATGTCACCAACTTTGCAGAATCAGTTTCAGCTGTTGGAGAAATGTTGCTGACACATCCCACACACATGGTAACACAAGACCACGTCTGGCAAGAGTGCAGAAGACCATCAGACATTCGCAACAAACCAAGAACAAAAACATACATTGAAACGAGGCTGATGGGCCTGGCTCAATTAGTGTCTCTAGTATGCTTTCTCCAGTGCTGAGGTATCCTCTTTCGACAAATGAGAAGAACGGGTCCCCACGCAGCAGAACAACACACGTTCTGCTTCTCCATCTCTCAATTCGACGACGCGCGCCGTTGCCAATCGACACGCTTCTATTTTTCTCAATGAGGCTATTTTCCAGTCATTTGACGAGTATATTTTGAGTCATTGAAAACGATGAACCTTGAGAGACGTCGGGTAATGAAGCTATTGACGTCTTCGGAGAGAAAAACAGTCGCCACGTCATGAATTGAGGGAGGTTCCGTGAAAAATCAACCCTACCAACACACAGCAGTCGAAAACTTCCTACTTCATACTTATAGCCCAAGCTAGACACTGTAGAAAAATTTTTATCCGCCGTAGACGCACTTGGCATATAGGCTCGACAGTGATTTTTCAAAACCGGTTTTTGACAATTCTTTCACGCCATTGTTGGATACTCGCTTACAACATCACAGAATGTCATGTGAACATCACAGACAAAAGATGGAGAAGGAAACGACGACAAGGCATTTTGTGACTAGAGGGTTCCGATACACCTTCTAAATTTCATGCGAATTCGAATTCTTCGACAGAAACATAATCAATAATGTTGCAAAGAACCCCTGTTCATTCTTTCCCAGATTATGTTTGATCTCGTGTCTTGGTCTTGGTGAGAAGTAAACGGATTTGAACCGGAAACGGGATATTATGGTAGCAAAATACCTAGAAAATGATGCGAAGACCCAACCACGACCCATATCCATTTGCATACCTACACGAGAATGTTTCCACTTCCTCATTGACTCATGTGACATTTAAGCTCTCTGCATCATTTCCAGCTCGTTTAGGAGAGTGTTTGACGGGAATGTGGAACACTCAAATATAGCACACACGAGTAAGCAAAAAGAGAACCGAGGGATAAAGTTTGACTTCGGGATTTCCGAGAAGAGACGTCACTAATTGAGTGTTTGGAAGAAAACATGAAGAGAAGGAGAAAAAGAAGAGGGAGGGAAAATACCAAACATTAAAAAAGAAACTGAAATCGTGTACAACAAACTTGGATACTCTAACCACATTCATATTGATTCACATGATTTTTTGATGATGATGAGAGAGAGAGAAAAAGTTCATTTCTGTAGCAAAAACTACATCCGGGCTAAAACAATTCTATTAAAATCTCATCTTGTGAAGATAACTAAAACTTCTGTAGTACTTCATGAGACTAGACAAACTTCTTGAACGACTGGAGACCAGAATATCGAGAAAACGAGAAAGTACTGGTTAAAAAGTGTAAAAATGGGTTATTCTAGTCCAAAAATCCCACTTTGTTCATTTGCGAGAGCTAATTTGTGGCAGTCATAACCGAGTTTTCGAGTGGAACAACGAATAAAGTTAGAGCCCCGTCACTCCCCGTCCTCCCACCACACACAACAGCAATCCACACGTCACAAGAAGCCGGACAAAGAATGTCTACAATCCGCAAAAAAGCTTCAACCTACTGGCAGGGAAGGAACGCCGCCTCGGTGTTTTCACCTATGGAGAGAAGAAGCTATTATGCCGGAATTCGGGAATCCCGAAATCTTCTGATCACACAGAACGACTGTGCACTTCAAGCGTGGGAAAATAATGTGATGAAACTGTATGGTTACACAAATCTTTAGTAATTCATAGTTGAGACATAGACACTCAAAAAGAAAAAATATTTTTACTTCCGTACATGGTCCACTAGATCTCAATTTTGAGTAGAACATCGTTTGAAACATAGAATGAGATGAGAGAGAGAGAGAGAGAGAGAGAGAGAGAGAGAGAGAGAGAGAGAGAGAGAGAGAGAGAGAGAGAGAGAGAGAACAAGTATGTTGTACTTTTGACCGAGTTAAGCCTAACGACAAGTGATCCATGATCCATCCATCAAACTATAATCCACCGACTACCAGGACATCGTCAACTTTGCGCATTTTTCATCAGGTTCGACCCGACATCGGAAAATAGAAAAAGGCACAAAGCTAAAAACAACCTCTTTCTCTCTCTCTATTTCTTTCTTTGTTGTGGTCGGGCACTGGGCCGTCATAAAAGGACACTTGAAGATATAGGAAATCGAGAAAAACACTAATTAATTTTTCATGTTTCTCCTACCTTCTGTCTCGTGAAGAGTTGAGTAGAGCGTTGATTCATAGCAAAATTCCCGAAGTTATAAGGAAAAAAAAGTATTTTTAAAATCATAATTCTTCGGACCAAACTATTAAAAATTCCAATCAACACTGGATTTCGTAACTTTGAACAACTTGGCTTGAAAAAAAGAAAACCAAATGTTTTTACCAACGGCCGGATATGGATACGCTGCGAAAACTAAAAACCCCTACGTTATTATTCTTGGTTATACATGAAAAACTTAGTTTCAGACAGAAAACAATAAATCTTCATCAGCAGGCTCACTATCAAGAATGCGTGGGCAACGGAAAAAATGAAATCTATATGAAGATAATAATAAAACTGCACGATAGGATATCAAGTTACGCGCAGTGCCTAATCGAATTCCATGTGTTCCATTCGCCTTTTTTCATGAATACGTTTGAGATGGGCGATAAATTAAGAGGAAACGAGATGGCTTGCATAAAACATACATAGAAGTGTGTAGCACGAGTCGAGTCTTGAAACTCTTGTCCGAAAACGCATGTTTAAGTCATGAATCATAACGTCACATGAAGCGATCATTCATTCAGATTGTTTCAGAAGACTCATCAACCATTGTGAAAGGAGCAGACGGGAACTCGAAAACTCTCAATTCGAAATAATATTTCTCGGCACGGAGGTTTACCAAGACAAAAAGTGAAAGTTAGGCTATTGTAAATCTCTTACGGTCTTGAATTCATGAATTCGAGATTGGACGAATTGGGAGTTCTATTCCAAAACGGACAAAGAAGCATTGGTCATTCCTTTCCAAATTAAAAAAAACAGATGGAAGATGTTTACACCATCACACTTTTCACTCATAAAATATGAAGAAAGGCTGTCTGGGAACTTGATTCTTGAATTATTCACCAAAAACCGCCGCTATTGTTGTCTGAAACCAGCTAGCCGGTTCCAGGAAACAAGTGGAAAAAATTACAACTATTTGTGGACTAGTAACAACTCCTACGTTCCATAACTAACAGAATATCAGAATTTAGTATCGTCATGTCTGTGACGCATAGAAAGTATTCATGTTGAGAAAAATCACATCACTGTCCTGATCACAATAGTCTTCTTACAACCGGAAACTCTTGTATGGTTAGTCTCGCTGAGTTTTCTTACGCTTCTATAGCCTCTGTTAGTGGTTTTCGACATGGTGCAAGAGGGTTACATGTCAAAAAGATAACCTCAGGGTTCAAACGTATACCTTTCTCCCCTTCCCCATGCTGATCCCGAAGAAAACTTCTGAGGTTACGAATCTGGATCATCTCTGATCTTTTCGAAGGAAACCAACAATTTCAGAATTCCATAGGCAAAAAAAGCAAAATTTCATAGTTGTAGGAATGTTTGGAGACATAGAATGAATGGATATGCGGGAGCAACGTCGTCCCTTTCACATACACAGAATGTAAATGAGAGAAGATGCTGCTTGCGGGAAGGAAAAAAAGAAAAGAGGACGAGAGCATCATGTGTCGTCAGTAATACAGCTGAGACCCCCTTTTCCAGGAATTGGCCTCTGAATCTGATGCAGATCAACAGTTTAAACGATTCTTTTTGTTAATGAGGACGCTTTGGGGTTTTTTCAGTAACCGATGAAGAACGTTGAAATTCGAGAGGAAATTGTCATTGATGTCATCTCAAATGGGAAATTCCCAGTATAATGAATCCCTGAATCAATAGAGAATACTGGACATGTGAAGTCTATAAAAACTTCATATTCCACGGAACTTTCAAAATAGTTCTTTGAAAATTTGAAAAAAAAAATAGAAAATGACTACTGACCAAGTAAATAGAAGAAAATAGAAGTAGAAAGGAGGTATACCTACAAAATCAGTTGTTCGCTAAAGTCAAATTCGCCCAAAAATTCGTTCTAGAACACTTTGACGAGCCCAAAACTTGAATTTTGACAGGTTTAAGAAGACGAAGAAGATGCACTTTTCAATTATACCAAAACACGTTTTTTCCTCCCCCGATCGATTGTATCTGGATGCGGCGAAATTGTGCACAAATCATGTCTATGATGAAAAACATCTCAAAAACAGGGCCACATTTCGGATCCAAATCTCATCTCATTTTGATGAGCTTAGTCTCTCTCGAATGGCGGTTCGGCTTATTTCATGGTGTTGCCAAAATCCTTTGAAATTTTTGGATTTCGAGAGAATGATATCAGGTAAAGTGGGTTGGGCAAAGGGGGAACCACGGTGGAATCTTCGATAGATAAAGAACAATCGAGACACTAAAACGTCAAAAATATAAAAATGGTTGTACGGAGGAACTCACATATTCAGTGGAATCTATGAAAAAACCAGATTTTTCAGCTCATCAAATGAGGAAAGCGACAAATAGTGAAATTTCGCACAGAGCAACTAGGCACTGGAAAAGGAGCAGAACGAACAGTGTAACACATTGCAAAGGTTTTTTAATTGATGAGACACTGTTTTCCAATGGAGAACGTCGTACAGCCAAATGTCACATTGAGCAAAGCCAATTCTATACAGAAAATCATCGATAATTCAATATTGTACAAGCAATAAGTGAACGTTATTGCCAATGTTACGATTAGACTGAGAATTTCGTTCCATTTGGGAATATAATAAAGTCGCATATAGAAGGTCTCCACCGGATAAGTGGAGTACAGAACCAAACCGTCGTCTAGGGAAAATTGTTGTCACTGGAAGTAGGACCACTTTCGACCCGACGGCACAATTCAAAAAAACATGGAACAATCAACAAGAGAGGGAGAGAACTAAGCGTCATTAATTCTTCCAACTCTTTGCAGACGATTATTTCTGAGAACCATGCGCTGTGTGAATATAAGCAATCACCATTCACACGGTCATTATGTCATCACAACAGACTAGTAGATTAATCTTCTGAGCAGCACGTATTCCTTTAATTATTGGATACACGCAAAAAAGCGGATAACTGTTGATTGCTGGGTGAGAGTATCACGATGGATGTCCATTTCGAGATCATTCTATTCGTCACTTCCTTAGCAAGATCGCAAAACATCCTTATTCATCATCTTGCGACCACAATTACCGATAGGAGACGAAATGATGTAGAGCCTTGTCCAAAACGACCATTACCAGAGAGGAGACGAAGTGAGTGAAAACAAGAGAAAAATGGCACATTTGGGGTGTTCCTATCGGGTCCAAGTACGAAAAACAAGCGTTTACTCGGAATCCCACATGATCATCGCGGATTTTGTGGAAGAAGAAGAGAGCAGATGATTTCAGGCTTCACATGACCACTCTCGTTCGGAAGGAAATGGATAGAGAGAGAGAGAGATGGAAAGACGGGTGGGAGGACGAGAAAACTTTGAACACTCAAAAGGGAATACGTCATTCTGAAGAGTTTACTTTTTATGTTTCAACTCTCAATCTTTAGCGTTTAAGGCGAATCATCAGCTTTGCGTTTAGAATTAGTCGTCAAAAACAAAAAACTGTATTATTCCCATTGAAATCAGACAAAATGTGACAGAAGGATAAGAATTCCATCGAAAAAAATCTGAATTTCATGTCTGAAGGGGATTCCGTTCAAAACTGGTTGACCCTGCACAAAATTGTTATAGATGCGACGCTAAAAGTCGGGAAAACTCAAGAATAACATATTCGACAGAAATTGAGAAAGTTTCCCTGGGACGGTGTGAAACAGAGAGAGAGAAATAGAGAATCATATGAATTGATTTTGTATTTTCCCTTGATTCCATATGAATCATTTCATTAGGAAAAACACAGCGGGAAATTTCAAAGGCTTCGGCTCTCAAAAACAAGCCGAAGACCGTGAAAACAAGCCGCCGTAGGGGCTCGGAGATAATACACAAATGACCCTCGAAGACATTTTCAGCTCGGAAAACTACAGTTACTTTTGTGTGTTCTGAATTTGAAGGCTTTTTGGAAACTGTATTGGAAAATCATGAAACTTTCCAATCATTAGGAGAATTAGCTGGAAGATAATATCTCTTTCACATTAGGAGATTTTTTATCGTTACCGTACAGTTATCGGTAGTGTTCTGATCGTTAGGTTACTTTTTGGAGATTACTCTTCGAAAAGTTAATAGAGCTATCGGTTGTTTTCTGATCAAGCTCGTTTCTCAGCTGAGAAAGGACCCGCAATAAAAGCGTGGAAAAACACACAAGTGCAGAAAAGGAAAGCTGATGAAAGCGACAACTTTGAGAATTAATTAACCAAATCAGCTTTGTGTGCATATGTCCCGACTAAAGGCAGCTGGAATTTCGAGATAGAGATAGAGAGAGAGAGAGAGAGAGAGAGAGAGAGAGAGAGAGAGAGAGAGAGATAAATATATATATGAAATTGATACAGATATTGTCAGCCTGTCTGATTGGGGTTGGCAATAGATACTCCCGCAACTTGAAGAATTTCTCTGACGTCTAATCTATCTCTCTCTCTCTCTCACTCTCTCTCTCTCTCTCTCTCTCTCGCAGATAAAACAGATCAAACTGAAGAAAGTTTGAAGTTGGAGAAGGTAGGCAAAGTAGCTCCTATAGCTGAACTTCTCGCAATCCACGAGTCAAAAATCGTTTCTATGGTAAGAGTAACAAAAAGGAGAGGAAGGGAAGAATTAGTGAGCAGTCCAGTGAAGTGTTCGAGGACCTTTCTCTCTTTCTTCACCGGGCGACTTTCAAACCCAAAACAAAAAGGTGTTCCAGAACTTCAAGATTACGATGCTTCCCCCCTTAACATTAGATCTTTTGGAAGCTGTGGACGTGACCAGACAACATCGTGTTCCCCGTCAATTAGACTCTAACGAATGGATAGAATCTAGAGAGAGAGAGAGAGAGAATGAAGAAGAACACTTTTCGCTGAATTAAATATTTCATCGTGAAGCTACATGTGTCTTCGTGATGAGGAATTTTTCGTGGGAGACCATCCGGATGTTAAATTTTAGGAAACGAATGGGTCACAAACCACCCATACTCATTCCTCCTCTTCAAACATTTGAAAAAGCTCTATTCATCGAGATGCGTTCCGTTTTCAATGGGGTTTACTTTCTCATCAAAACGAGAAATTTTGTTTCGGGAGTTTTTAATTGTCCGAATACGGCGAATCGAAGTTTCATTCCATATTAGATCTTCGTGGTATATATTCGAAATTCCAAATGCATTTTCTTCATCATTATATTTCCACTTAAGAACTCACTTAAGAATTGGCAGTCGTTCGAAAAACTATGGGATGTCCGAAATTTTCACGAAAACTGAAAACTTCTCATCTCTAGAACTCGTTTCTACATCAAAGTGACGATGGACACAACTTATGATCTGTCCAAGACACGAAGGGACCAGAACAGAGGCAATCTGCTCAAATAAGCCTTCTGGGGTTAGAGGGGCACTACGCCTACACGGGTTGTGTATGTACATGTGCAAAACATACATACGCACACCCAGAATAGCATAATAAAGAGAGAGAGAGAGAGAGAGAGAGAGAGAGAGAGAGAGAGAGAGAGAGAGAGGGAGAGAGAGAGAGGGAGAGAGAGAGAAGCGGGGGGGGGGCGGTAGAGGATAATTGCTATCATTAGATACTGTAATCACCAATCTCAGTGATTGGCGGAAAACATATATTCCCGCCTTCTTTGTGATTTCTTCCATGTTTCTTGGATCCCGCCTAAGACACGTACTTCGAAACGTTCAAATATCCTGAAGCTCATTTGAAGACATGCTCAGGGCGTACTTCAAATCTCAAACAAAGCACGACTTTTGTATAGAACAAAGATAACCGACATAAACGTCATGAGGAAAGCAAATGAGCCACTCTATGAATAGCCACTACCCAGAATAACATGAGAGTGTCATCATCAAACTGCAATCATGTGTATTCCTGTGTGTCAGAATCAAAGGAAATTAGAATTCATCTCGCTCTTTTGCATCGTCACATATTCTATTAGCGGTCTGATCCGCTGGAAATCCTTTCAGAGAGAATTAATTCGAGTCAAAAACAGAACAGCTGCATATGGAGCTTCTCTCACGTCATTTGAGGGAAACACAGAAGACTACGGGTTGGGGGACACTAATCTATCTTTTTTTCAACAGCTTGGAAAAGTGGTCGGCGAAGAAATTTCTGACAGCGGGTCCACCGTCTTCACCATCTCAAAAAATCTAGAAAATTGTTCAGAGATTAAAAATTCTACAAGTCGAGGCACAATTCTCATGCTCGATATTAGAAATTGACATTACTTGAACATAATGTACGATCTTTATCGTCATCACTACAACTCAGTCATCAGAAGTTGTGAAAAAAGAAAGTTATTCTTGATTACTGAGAAAATAATTTCTGAACTCTTAGCTTTAGCTGTCTAACTTTCCAGACTACCAAAGATCTGGAAGAAACCGCAAAAGTTCATGTTATTGCCGAATTGAGAGAAATAATAATCATGTGAATAGGAATGAAAGGCGCGAACGAATCCGCCTAATTCTTTGACATTCAACTCGTGCTCTACAGTGACGTCGTCATCCGGAGCCGGGATAGAGAGAACAGAAAACAGCAACATTCGAGAACGACGAGCAGCTCGCTCTCTCCATCTCTTCTCGTGCCCTTCACTCGGAAAGTGCCTCTAGGCACATCGATTCACTTTCACCTAATTATGCCAAGCATGAATGGAAACGTTCGACAAAAAACGTGATGAGTATTCTGTCAATCGCCGACCTCATCGTCATTTACCGTGAGTTATTTCCGAAATGTGGTCTTCATTCGATAACTTGAGCCTTCTACCTTTTGTCGAACTTTTTCATAATCAAAGTTCAAAGATTGATATCCGGTTCATTTTTGACTGTCTCATAAAAAATGAGTGATCACTGACTACGCTTTTTTGAACAACTTATGCTAACCGCTGTTACACAATTTCACGGTAAGAATCGTAAGAGCGACAAACTTGATGACTAATGTATATTTTTTTTTCACTCTCCTAGTTCGCTCTAAGGATTTAACTGTGGAAGCGAACTTGGATTTGTGGAGAATACTTACGATCTTGACAACCTTAACTATTTCCAACACAATCACACCACAATCGATCAAAAATTAAAACCTTCACTCACCATTCCCAATCAACGATCTGGAAAACCATTACGTGCAGTGGGTGAAGAAGAAACACATGCATCTCAATCGTGTATCCCAGAACTTTTCACAAGTTTCTATAGGAACAGAAAAAACTGCACAACAACGGCTTGAGGTCATTTAAGGAAAAGAATAACGACCAAGTTCAACGTAATAGTCCAATGAACACAAAAGCTCAAATTGGGTGATAAAGGGTTATGGAATGGCCGAATGATGACCATAATTTGTCTGAGCGCATTATATTTTAGTGGTTTCGACTTGCGAGACGTTTCGTCTTAGCCATTTTCCTTCTTTTCGACTTCAAGAAATAACGCACTTTCACAGGTAATTTCGAAAAAACAAACTTTTCACGAATCACCGAAAGAAAACAACAGAAACAAAAATTTCCGAGAGTCCAAAGAGTCAGAAAACGTTGAAACTAGACCCAATTGGATGGTCATGAGATATTTTGTTTTAAATCTCGCTATAATCCACCTTCCGATTTTTGTATTCTTGTTGATCACTGTGGGTTGAACACTTTTCGGTAAATAACAAAAACTCACATTTAAATCCTGTAGTAGATGAAAGGACGAGTTCTTGACTTCAGAATGTCTGAAAGTATCAGTGTGAGACGTTGAGAGACAGATAATCGCATATCATTATGATCCAAGTTCTTTGTTTTCCGTTCACACAAAGTATGATGCAATTGTGATTAATCAATGTTGTTAGTGTTGAGCATCAAAAAACTCTAATAAACATAGAAACTTAATTAAATAGGAAGTTTGATGAAATATCAAAATTTTCTAGATTAAAAAAATAATCTTTAATAAATTATACCGCGAAATAACGAATCAATTATGTTTTTTTAAACTATAGTAAACACTTTTTTCAAAGCAGAAAAAGATCACGGCTTTGAGAACTCTCCAATTAAAAAAACAACAAACTAAAGTTTACCTTTTCTATAGCTAGTGCGTAGCGTAAATCACTTCTTTTCAGAGTTCTTCTCGTTTACCTGAAACTTTCTTGTTTTGGTGGTGAAATGTTGTGAAATACGAGATATTTGGAAAACAACGGGATGAATACTCACAATGCGCAGAGTGCAGACAATGTGCACTAAAAGTGAACCAGAAACACACAAAAAACACTTTTTAGACGTGTTGTGGGCTGTTTAAACATGAATTTCGAAAGGGACTGGGGGAAACTGTACAGCGTTCGCAACAACTATGTAGACAAAAGTGTTTTAGAGAGCAGTGAATTACGACAGATAACTGTGTAGAACTCTGGCGATTAAATTTTTAATTTAAAAAATTAATTCATTCAACACAAAACTAAACTTCTGCTTCTCATTTCAATGAATCTTATATTACTATTTTAGTTTAGTGAATCCCTAGCCTTTGATACTTAAAATAAATGAGAATCCAATAATTAAAATTTTTCTTAAATTTCAAGAGACAATCGGAATTTCCAGTTTCACACTTGAAACCACTTTACTTCCGAAATTATCCAAAATGATGTACTTCTAGTGTACTCTGGTGATATTGGTGTGATTCAACCCAAGACAGACGCTCAAATCGCTAAAGATATCCGTTACAACAATACTTCACATGAACGTGAATTCCGTCAAAACGGGGCAGTCCGTATGGAATAATGATAACATCAGAAATCTTAACAGAGACAAGCGTGAATCGTGTGTATGTGTGTGTGTGTGTGTGTGTGAGTGGTGTTGCCATTTGATAGATAACACAGAGGTAGCAGTAGATAACATCTCATTTCACGCCGCACCGAACGACGATGACGATGATGACCGAAAATGAAATAACAATATTCTAACGGATATCAAGTCAAGTCTCAAAATCAGATCATTTCTATCAATTTTCGATGATTTCCAGAGCGCAAAGGAAAATTTTCGTTGAAAATTAATGAAAACGACCCTTTCTGAATATTTCTAAAAGTGACAAAACTTTGATTTAGGAATTCACGTTCTAAGAAGATATTTAAAAAATATATATGAGATTCTCGCCAGTCGTATTTTATGTTAATTGAATATTTGTAGTGTGTGGATTGACGATTTCTATGAATTCTCTTTTTTAGATTCCGAATTAGCAAGTTTCATATAATAATTCTTATAGGCAGTTGTTATCTTGAATTTCTTTTTTTTGAGAAAGTATGTTCGATGAGAAAACCTCGAGAATAAAAAACAATTTTTAAAATTAATTTATAGAGAACATTTCAAGAATATTGTTAAATGGATTGTTATAGTTTGTGGCTAAAAACTTGAAATGAAGTTTTTTCTTTGAAATCTACGATTAATCATGTCTGATCCATTTTACTTTTCTATTTTTGCTAATGAATACTACGATATATAGATTATCTGAAAGGGCAAGCAGTGAACGTAGGTAATCGTAACTTCTACTATAGGGTGCGCTCTCGAGTAGCGCGCACTTAACCAAATAATAACCACTAGGCATCAAAGTTTACTATCTGGGAGACTAGAGAAACGAATCAGTTGGATAGTTTGGATTATCAATTTAACACATAATGCGAAAAAAAATGAAATGAATATCTCCTACAAAAAAACTATCGCTTTTCAAAACTCATAAAACATGGCATCATTCTCTAAATAAAAAACCAACTGGAAAAAGGTAAGTCTTCTGATAAAACTGACAAATCTGGGTGACATTTTGACAAAGAGATGATAACCAAAAAGAATTGGTAGACTCTCAAGGTCGATTCGCGTTCGCTAACTTCTGAGTCTACTTAGAAAAAAGTTCCGAAATTTTGAAGTGATGATTAGTTTTGAACACAATTCTGATGTAACTTTCATCATTGAGAATTTGCAAAACAACTTCTACGTTCTTTACACGTTGATTTTCTAGAATCTTAGAGAAGACCTTATGTCACTAGACTATTACGTCGTGAACGCTCACAGAAAACGGATTATGACAAAAACTTTGAGGAGTTCTTTGAAAATCGCCGCTATAAAAAGTACATCAGCAGCCAAAAGAAACATCTCGAATGCTAATCGTGTTCTTTATGTAATGGAGAACTTTAAAAAACCGCCAAAGTGGTTTTTAAAACGAACCAAAACGACTATAATAATAGTGACATTAAGGAGCACGGGAGAGTGCAAAAAGGTGAAAGAAATAGAGTAGACAGAGAGTACGCGAATTGTTACACACTATTTCGCTATCCGAAAGCCACAAATTTCACAAAATACACGGAAACTTGAAACTTAAAATGCAGGCAAAAATGTCAGTACAACTACAGTTTATCGATCGTAGTGCACTTTCACAGCGATGGCAGAAAAAAATGTGAAAGCGCGCCAAAAACCGGATAGTTTTTTTTGCCTTTTTTTCTGACGTTTTTATTTGCGCTCCGTTCCACTCAAGATAAATTAACGAAAGTTAAAATTGAACAATAATATTGAAAAAAAAAACAGAAAAAATAATTCAAAATTTAATTCTGAAAATATCACAAAACTCGAGTAAAAATGTAGTGTTCGTTTCGTAATTTAGAAAAAAATGATCCGAACTAATAAAAGTAACTTACAGAGCGTCAAAAAATGATGATAACTTAGGAAAATTAAATCCTAAAACTGAAGTCTTTTTTGCCTTTCGCAGCTACAAACTAAATTTATAGGAATCTAGTGATAATTTAAAAAATTGACGGTAACTCACACTTTTAATTAGAAGTTGAAAAAATTCAAAATGATGAAGAACCAGCCTACAACGAAGGACAATGAAAAATAAAAAGGGCGAAATAAAATTGTACCGAGAGAACACTCATTATCATGAGACGCAGACAACCCGCAATCACGTCACGTGAAGTTGCGGACCAAACTATTTTCTTAACCTTCAAAAATTTTTTAAGTTAACCTTTAAAAGCTTTTCAAAGATTTTTCTTCGTACTGTGTTCAAATTGTCACCTGCTACATTAGTTCCATCTGGATGTATTTTCATAGATGGGTTTCAATTGAATTCTTCAATGCAAACATGAGTAAATGAATTGAGTTCAGAAACAGGGTTACTGTACGTTTCAAAACTTACACGTTCAAAGAGTATACGAATGTAAATGTCGATCCCGGGAATCGCACGGAGACAGTGATGAAGCCTTGAGTCATTCCAAGAATTTACAGTCTTCATGCACACGCGAATAAATTTTCTTTTGTTATTGTTCATGATCGTCATGCAAAACGGAGAATCATGATTCGATTAGTGATTCAGAGGCAACATCTTTTCAGGTTTAATTCAAGTTGTTCCAAGAAGAAGAATCCACAATGATGCCGGTTGAAAGCTTTGATGGTCCAGATAGTGAACTCCTGTGAACGTGCAAAGCCCCCAGAAGATCATGCAGCACATATCTTCCTCTACGTGTAAAAAAGTCTGACCTCCGTAAATCGGTTACTTATTACTGTAGCAGTTTCGCCTTGAAACACAAGAACGATTAAGTAATGCGCCTTTAATTTCAATGGACTGAAAGTAAGAATAATAATTTAAATCCACAAAGATCTACCTGTTCGTTGTGAGAGTCCCGACCCTAGGGTAGGCCTACCGTACTCATTTTACAAAAATGCGACTGGCGCGCATTTGAAATCGGTCAGACTTTTTGCTAGATATGTGTGCAGACGAAACTGCCTTTATTCATTTTCTCTCTCCCTTTCTATCTATCTATCTCTCTCTCTCTCTCTCTCTCTCTCTCTCTCTCTCTCTCTCTCTCTCTCTCTCTCTCTCTCTCTTTCAATTATCCATCCCACATTCACTTACTGAAAAATGAATGAGCGAATATAAACCAATTCGAGTTACTTGAGCAACCGAAAGTTGGTTATGTTTTGTGATTACTTTCGCTTTCTTTTCCCAGCTCATTTGCAGATCTGGATACCGAGCTGCCACTGAAAACATGTACATAGAGAAAGAGAAAGAGAGGAAAGATATTCATGGACAGGTGAAAATGTCTTTCTTCAATCTTTCCAGTCAATTTGTTGTGTACAAAACAATTCGCGTCTCTCAGCTGCGGACGCTACAGAAAACTTGAGAATTTTTCTTTGAAATCTCTCTCTCTCTCTCTCTCTCTCTCTCTCTCTCTCTCTCTCTCTCTCTCTCTCTTTCTCTTTCTCTGTCTGTCTGTCTGTCTCATTCTCTGTCTGTCTCCTTCTCCTTCTCTCTCTCTCTCTCTCTCTCTCTCTCTCTCTCTCTTTCTCTGTCTGTCTGTCTGTCTGTCTCATTCTCTGTCTGTCTCCTTCTCTCTCTCTCTCTCTCTCTCTCTCTCTCTCTCTCTCTCTCTCTCTCTCTTTTCTTCATCTCTCTCTCTCCCAATCTGACACATTGCTCTCGCTTTGTCACCATGTTATTCTCCTCAACTCTCCGGCGACAAAGGATATTTGTAGTTTCGCGGGGAAAGTGAAAAACAATCTAAGCCGACTCTGTAATGTAATGTTGTATTTCACTGCACCCACACACTCCCTCACCACGGAAAAATCATATTTCTAGGCAACCGGGCAAAAATCCATGTGAGTACTCGAAACCTTGACTCACCACAACCCATTTCAACCGGCGTCTTCTCACAGTGGGCAGAACCAATTTATGCGGTTCATAATTTCTGGTTCAGTTTTCTCTCTCTTTTTTTGTCTTCAGCCAGGTTGTTCTTTGAGTCGTGGGTAGGTAACTTTCTAAGAATTAATTACATACGATATCCTGTCCGAAACCCTGGGCATGCTTGTTTGACGTCCATCACTATAGGTAGCTTAATTTCATCAGACCTGAGCGGAACAGAAACTATATTTATTGAAACTTTCCTCGGGCAGACACAGGGTGCAAAACGTCTTC
>OZ022252.1:7225997-7255997 GCA_963978915.1 Caenorhabditis parvicauda
TTCTCTTCGTTCCCGTTCCAGTCGTTCTGACTTGGATGGAAGTCCTGAAAGTTGCTCGGATATCTGTCTAAACAAAAAATGTTGTATCATCATTCTCGAGCTCAAGGATCGTCAATTATTTACCTTTTCAGCGCTTATTGTACAGTTTTCGAGAGATATTTCACAAAAAAACACCGATCCTCTTCAGACAGCCTAATTGTTCCCTGACCTCCAAAACTTTTGGTGGACCGGCATCGGACCGTAAATGAGCTACTATCGTCCCGGACATCTGTCGCCTAATTACAGTCCAATGCCGGTCCATTCACAGTCCATCTGTCGCCCGTTCCATCAAACTGGGCGACAGATGGACTGTGAATGGACCGGCATTGGACTGTAACTGGGCGACAGATGTCCGGGACGATAGTCGCCCATTTACGGTCCGATGCCGGTCCACCAAGTTTTGGAGGACATGGTTACCCCAAAGGTTTAAAAAAACAAGTACGGTATGACTCTTCTTTGTAGGCTCACTTTCCTCTCACTTGTTTTATACTCATCACAACTCATATGTTTTACTACCACGTGAGAGATATGAAAGGCGAGAAAGCGCAGACAGCTACGGAAATTTTTCGAACTTTGAGAGAGAGAGAGAGAGGGGGCAGTGAGAGAGCCTGTACTATCGCTAGACGTAGGATTTGATAGTGAGAGAATGGGGCTTATTGGAGAGGGTGAAGAGTTTCCATCACCTCTCACAGAACAGTAGAATAGTGCGATTGCATAAAATGGCATTCTTTTACATCTTTCAACTAAACAAATTTCACTCCAAACTGACCGATCATAGTGAGATAGCTGCCGGTTCCTCCGTAATCATCGTCGTCGTCACTGTCCGTGTCGAGAAAACTGTCAGATCGAAAGTTGATCGAGTGAACAAAACTGTCACACAGCTGGTCGCCTACCGCGTTGTACACTTCGTTCCGTACTTGAGCGGATACATTGTAGCGAGGCGGAGAAGTGTCGCGGTTCGACCCGTTCATTTCTCCCAATGCAAGATTCTATAAAAATTGATAGAGAGAGAGAAAGAGAGAGAGTGAGAAAGAGAGAGAAAGAAAGAGAGAGAAAGAAAGAGAGAGGGAGAGAGAGAGAGAGAGAGAGAGAGAGAGAGAGAGAACCAACCGCCAGTGCATCACGAAGAAGATCCGACGAGTCACCCAGTGATTGATTCAGGATTTGATTGCAAACATCGTTCATCTCTTGTTCTCTGGAAAGATGTTTTGGGAAGAAGGAAAATTCGATAAGTACAAAAACAGTGGAAAGCAGTCGGTAGAAACTCGGTATGTCTTATTATTTGAGAGCTCATGATGGACTGTACATAGTGTGCTCTCCTTTTTCTACTGACTAATAAACAAGAAACGGCCTTCGCAGTTAGCAACTCCCCATTCCTCTCCCGCGGGCGCGCCTCTTATTAAGTCTCTGAACTCCAAGACTCTCCCGACAACTTAACACAAGGTAAACTGACTCTTCCTTCTTCTTTCTGATGAACTCGTAAATGTTGGGGCATAACTCGCGTTGAACCTTTCCGTAACGAATGCGAGCCTCTACATTCAATTTCGTGAAGTAGTACGTGTCTGAAAGACGATTGTTATGGTTTTTCAGTAGAGTTCATTGTTCATTCTTGGTAGAGATCGAACTGCTGCCATGTACGACGATGAGCGGGAACACTCAGTACCTACAGTAGTACCAAATAACGAAAACGTACCGAATTCGAATTTTTTGGGTGTCGCGACTCCTGCTGTGATGGAAAGTGCGGTCAAGAGCGGGCGACTGTGTTCCTCGAGGGTTATGTAGAACTCTCCGATGTTCCAACTCGACTCATTCATACCCTCCCACGTCGTCTCTTCGTGCCTCTTTTTCACGTACTCCAGTAACATGTGCATATCTGAAACATTCTGGATCAGTGAAACACAGCGTTGACACGCTAATCCATGTCTATGGATAATTCGACCATTGGAATCATCCGTCATCCGAATCATGAATCATTTACATGTAATCCACAAAATGGGTTTTTTCTAATAATATGGTTCAAACACTGGTCGAATCTTAGCTTTGTACCTAACTAGTGCTTTAAACTTTACCAAAGCCTACAATTCGAGGTGAAGTTCATGATTCAGACGACTGTTACGTTATAAATATGATATGATCCTCAGAAAGGTCAAAAGCTGAAAGTATTCAGTTATCTTCGGAATGAAATCTCAACGTGCTGAAAATGACCGTACTCTATTGAAAATCACTCAAAACGATCGTGTCACTGTTTTTTTTTGGAAAAATCAAGATTTTGACTCACTCTCACAAGCACGTAGTTCCTCGTCGTTGTAGTGTTCGCATATTTGGTCGAAAAGACCTTTGAAAATCAAGGTGTCTGGACAGTCTTTTTCCAGTCCCATGAGAACATTCTCTAGGGAAGTTCTCAGAGGTGGAGTTACTGTAAAAGTTGTGCTTTGGATGATGGAAAGAGAAAGAGAGAGAGAGAGAGAGAGAGAGAGAGAGAGAGAGAGAGAGAGAGAGAGAGAGAGAGAGAGAGAGAGAGATGGATAATTTTCATGAAACCAACTTTTTTGCCTGCCATAAGCAGATCGAACCTGCATTGCTTCAGCAGCGTTCGTCCATTTCGTACGTTTCGGCTGCGGTGCTGGGGCTCGTAAAGGATGTTCTTCGTCTTCTGATGACGAGCCGAACGCTGAAAACTTTTATAATTCCTTGTAAATAAACTAGACTATTTCTTCCTTTGTACATAGGTTAATAAAGATAAAATTTTTTTCTATGCTAGTGAAGAGATCATATGACACATATATCGCTAGAAGCATGGCCGTTTTCAAACGCGCTCTAATCTCAATTTTGCAGAATGAGTACGGTAGGTCTAGCTTGGGGTCGGGACTCTCACAACGAACAGTTAGATCTTTGTGGATTTAAATTATTATTCTTACTTTCAGTCCATTGAAATTAAAAGCGCATTACTTTAATCGTTCTTGTATTTCGAGGCAAAACTTATACGGTACTAAGTACCCGATTTACAGAGGCCAGATTTTTTGGTAGAGGAAGCTATGTGTATGATACAAGTCTATAATGTATTTTTTTTGTCGCCTTAGATATCCTTACTGTAGCCTCACTGTTCAGTTACCTATTTACCGCGACTACTTGGCTCTAAAATGGTAGCTTCTATAGTACTTGAATTACTGTACAATTTTTTTTACAGTATTCGAATCTTGACACCAAAATTCTACAAACTATGTAGAGACCTGATTCGTAATTTACCGTATACATCAGTATTACACATATCTTCCTCTACCTGTAAAATAGTCTGACCTCCGTAAATCGGTTTCTTAGTTACCGTAGCAGTTTCGCTTCGAAAAACATGAACGATTAAGTAATGCGCCTTTAATTTCAATGGACTGAAAGTAGGAATAACAATTTAAATCCACAAAGATCTAACTGTTCGTTGTGAGAGTCCCGATCCTACCGTACTCAGTTTACAAAAATGCGACTGCCGCGAGTTTGAAATCGGTTAGACTTTTTGCTAGATATGTGTATTATCGTATTCTAATAGAAGACATTCTACAAAAGTTGCTGTGAAACTCGAATGATACTTCTAGAACTTTGAGAATAACACTCACCAGCATCCAACGCTCGATCCACATTCGATTTTTCTCGTTTGCTCATGCGCCTGGAAGGAAGTTTTGGTGTGAGAACTATTCACAGGTAGCTGGCAGGAATACCAAAATCGATAGGAATGCGTTAAAATTGGAACAATTTATTTCTCATAACAAGGAAGGGGGGAGGGGGGAGAACGTGGGATATGTGTAACAACGGCTCAACCAAAACAACTTTTCCAGTTTTATCCTCGAAAAATGGTCAATTCTCGCGATGATAGGCTCGACTCACTCTAACGTCTACAACTGTATAGTATGAAGATGTTCTCATATGCAAAGACAGAGTTTGTAAACTACAAAGATCGATACGATCGTGTTGGCAATAAATTTCTCACGAGACCTTTTCATCTGCCGGGGTTTTTTTCAATTCACTATCGCTTTGATAATTATTCCTTAAGGGATGTGCATCTATCGTATGTAGATACAAAACTCAGTCGTTACGGAAATTTCGAGAGTCGTACGTACTGACGAGTAAGGAAATAGAATTGTTTCTAGCAATTCTCGATCGTTTTGAAATTTCTCCGAAACATGAAACAAGGTTTTGAAAATATCGAAAAACCTTATTGTCTGGAGATTCCTAAACATCACGGAAAATGGCCTTAATTCCGGAGAATAACTGAAATCTATCATGAAAATCTGTGTTACAGAACCAAATCAACAAGAATTACCAAATCACAATTTCCTCAAACAAATAACATAGTTTCCTTGCTCCTTTTCCACGCTCAGCAGTTGACATCCTTCGATCGACTTGACCAGCTCTTCTGACTCTCCCTCACGGAACACATGATAGTACCTGAAAATACCTTCTCTTCACAAGATTTTGTCATGTTTTGTTAGATTCGTCGTAACTACTAACACTTTCCTTCAAAACGAAGACGTTTCTAAAATTTCACAAAATTACCGTAAAAAGGTTTGCTCCTGGTCGATCTGCCATGGTACCAGCACGTCCTGTTGCTCAAACTGTTTTCCGTCGTGAACTTTGAGTCGATTGCTTTCGTTTTTATCTGTTGATGAGTGCATTTCGTCCTGAAAACATTCTGCTTTCAAAAAATAAAGTACTGAGTAACTACTATTTGCATATATTTTTTTGTTCCTAATCGGAAAAAATTGACTATGAGGAATAGAGCCTCTACTCCACTATTTTACTTCACCCATCATGAACCTCGTGCAGCACTTTGCAACGCAAACCCTTGTGACATTCTTATCTGACTCCGCATTCCCTTACTCTAGATAATCTTCACAACCCTCTATCTTATGGCATTTAAGAGAACATGCTCCCACCAAAGTTGCGATAGTCAGGAAGTGCACCCCTCGCCCTATTTTCTCTTGGCCGTTATTCCTCCATTACCCGCAAAAACGTACTACGTACCCGCAAAAAAAAGAAAAATTTTGTCATATTGTCACCACAACGCCGCAATTTTGCCTCCGTTTTGGTAGGGTATACCTAAAAGCGACGTAACAACAATGTAAGTATCATGAAGCTGCATGTTGTCACATAGAATGAACACTACATCAATCTCGAAGCTGGGTAGAGCTTAACACCCAATAGGATCCTATTAACTAAACCAACAAAACGCAACCTTGTTACTGCGCATCCTCTCATACTCCGAACTGCTTTGATCCATAGACCAGACAGTAATGCACACGGTCCCTTGTGGTCTCAAAACTCGCAGAATCTCTTCGATGAGAAGTTTCCTCCTTTCGAGTGTTGCAATGTGATGGAGGACGGCAATGCAAATGACTGCATCGGCAGAGTCGTTCTTGAACGGGAGAGCTAGAGCGTCGGCTCTCAAGACGTGACACTTCTGGAAAAAACGGATATTAGAGTTGTTTTGAGAGAATTTTTTCTTTACTTTTTACTCATTACTTAGAGAAAAATGAACAGAATTACACTGACAATGTTTTAGGAAGGAGAATGTATGCGTTCATAAAAAACATAATTCATACAAGCCCTTCAGTATAATCAAACAGAATTTCGGTTTTTTTATCATGAGTTTTTAACGAACTTTAGTAATCTTATGAGGTTGAATAGGTACTTTGAATGATTTCCCTGAGACTTCCCCCCCCCCCCGAGTCCTTCAGATTTCAGACGCACAGGACCTCTACTAATTATTGAAAATTACCTTGGACTGAGCGATGCTACACAGACCAGAGCACATGTCACAGCCGATCTGAACAATTTCTGTAAATTCTAAGAATATCAAACTCACTTTGAGCAGACCATCTTCAGCGATCAAATATTTCCCGTTACCACATCCAACGTCATAGAGAAGGGCGCCGCGTGGCAGATCATCAATGAATCTGAAATTTGATATAATCAAGGGACGAATCTTCAGTGCAAGTGAAGTTTTTATCAAAAACTAACTTCTGCACGGCTTTCCAGTTTGAATGACGGGTTTCATCGAAGTGAGAAGCAATGTTTTCGTAGACGTCAGCGACGTAAGAGGACTCCAGACGGGCGGCTTCGTGACTGGACTCTGGTACACCCATTTCACCTTGAGATCAAAAATAGAATAAGAACGATCTTTTCTCATTTGAAAATTCAAGGATGAAAATCACTTCATGGCTTTTCAAAACGAAAAAAAAAAGAAAAAATAAGGTACGAAATTTTAAATTTCATTTTTTTCAAATGAAAATTGTCGATTTTTAACCATTTCTTTCGACTATTCAAACCTTGAAATCAACATTGTGTCACTTTTTTAATGTAAATTTTCAAAATTGTCAAAATTACCTTTCCTATCCCAATCGCAAAACTCCTTCCAGGCACATTCACAAGGCTTGGTTCGAATTTTCCGGAAAGTCAGCGATATTCTCTTCTGACGTTGTAGGACCAGGTTTGTTCGTGGGTCGATGTCGTGCTTCCGACTGATGATTCTGAACGGGACATTTATGATACTGTATACGATGGTATCCACCAGTAGTGACGAGCACATCTGTCTAGAGCACTGTTGTAATTATGTATAAAAAAGTACCCATGAAGATGATGAAACAAGTATGATTTCACAGTTCATTACCAGTGTATAACACAGAACCATCTTTTCTAACTGTGATGTTGACTTGGATTAGTAATAAAATTGAATATAATTTTTCTATTTTTCGTATGACTTCTACTATATTATAATTTCATGTTTCCCCGAATGTTAAAAAAACAGCCTAATTTACAAAAAAAAAACATTTTAGCTGCGCTGCATTCTTAATCTCCAGAATCTCACCCATGCTTCCATCGGTACCGAGATTCTCCTTGAATTAGACACAGGGATCTTCTGGGAAGAAGAACAGGAGCGATACGAGCCGAGTTGGCACCGTCTTTGAATTCCATTACAACGTCGGAGAGAAGGCTCAGGGATATGATCGGATCGTCGAACGCAGAATGAGTATCGTAGTGAAAGGGTATACCGTTGCCTTGCTCGTAGATGTTGGCGGTTATCTGGATGAATCGATTTCAAAATTCACAAATTTGTCATCCAATGTAGCAATTTTTATTTCTTTTTGCTAAGTAGTGATAAAATTCTGCTTCCATAGTAAAATTAACACCGTGAAGAAATTTTTCGTCGAAAAATCGCAAAAAGCCATTATGATTTTGTTGATTAGAATCGAATCTAGCAGTTCGTGCCTAGCTTTTCAGACTCGTGTTCTCAGGGGAATTTTTCTAAATCTACATTTTCAAACATAGAATTCTCTCAGCATTTCGTGCAACTTCATACAAGAAAGTAGACTGAATCATCAATTGCGAATGAATCTTTTCTCATCTATCTTTCTCGAAACCTCAAATTTTATGCTTAGTTGAGATTTAAAGCACTAGTTATAAGTACCTATAGGTACAAAGATAAGATTTGATCAAAGTTCAAACTTGATTACCACAAAAATGCTTGCGCCTTGTAAGGAAATGATTCGACGATTCACCAGTCTAGTTTTTCGTTGTAAGTTTTCGTGCAACCATGTTACTTTTTCTAACCGAAATGTTACCTGATCCGGTCTCTCTGTGATGAGTCCATCGGTGATCAACTTGTCAATAAACTGTTCCATAATTTGCGGAATCTTTTCCGTTTCTTTGAACGCCGCATTAGAACTGTAGTCGAACTCGTGTCCAAAGTGAAGTACTGCGCGGTTTTTCATGCTGGCCACTGGAAAAATGCGAAATGGGAAATTTTGTGAACAGCACTTATCAACTACAACAAAATTTACAAAACTTCTCCAACTCCATCCTTCCATATCATTGTTTTCCGTTTAACTCCATTCATTATTTTTTTCTATTGTTATCAAAAATTATTGAATTTTCAACTTATTTAATGAACCACATCAAAATCTGAGAAGTTTTGTCGTCGATCGAATAATATTTCAAACTTTTGAATTGAAGACTAACATTTCTCATGGCTGGTCAAAAACTCCACCAGTCGTTCCTCAAATTCTGCATTCACATATTCATCTTTGACATCGAGATCAGCCGGACGGAAGTCTTCTTGTTTTTTCGACATTGGCACTGTGTATAAGAACTTTGGGGATAGTTTTGAGTAAAGACTCACAATTTTTGACATACGAAATTATGAAAGGCTGGTGTGACGTTTTGAGCAGCGGATGGATCAATCCATTGAGTTCTTGAACGATTTGAACGGCTTGATCAGTTGTAGAACATTTCACGAATGAGTACGATCTGGGATACATAGGAAATGATGTGCAGCCACCAACTGTTCAAAACGTTTCAAACACTTCAAAGCGAAAAAAACAGAAAAATATGTTTCATAATTTATTATCAATTTGGTCTTTCTTTCACTATCCTTTTTCTAACTTGAAAATTCACCGTTTGTTCGGAAACACCACAAATTCACAGTTTTCGTCAAAGGGTCTGAAAATCGACTCGAGCTCTTCCAGCGACACTCCACACAAGATACTGCTGTTGCTGACAAGCAATATCTGAAGAGCATGTACCAACGTTTACAGTTGAAATACTCACATTGGTCGGGGTCTTGGAGACTTCAACATCCGGATCGTGTCTAGACAGTTGATCGATTGACTTGTGGGTCTGAAGTGGTAATACTCTAGAAACGAAATATTGTTGATTTGAAGTTAATATGCTGTTAATGGCGATTTATAGAGTTCATGCGCTCTAGATAAATTTTATGACGTTCATGTGCTGTTGGTAGAGCTTTTAATGAAGTTCATAGGCTGATATCTATGACCTATGACAGGAATGCGCTGTTGATATCAGCGGTATTTCGGTTCTAGAGTAGGCACACGCCAGTGGTTACCATGCATCCATTATTAAAAAATACTAGTGCCTCCTCAATTCGCAATAGAAATCTTGTATTCAGACTAGCTCTTCATATCAGTTTCCAAATCGCGTACTCATGAAGTCGAGATTAGAAGATTTTCAAAAATTCCGATCGTTTTCAGTAATCTCAAGTACAAAACGAGAAGTGAGAACATTCTTTAATATTTTCAAAAACTGTTCAAAAGAGAATTGCCTTTGATAAGCGTCACTTTTCCACGAGTAGGAAGTCGACTTTTCAGAATAGAAACAGTACTTGCGATGTCACTTCGGGTACTTTTTGTGAAATGGAAATAAACAACGTTTGTGAGTATACACTCTCATTCAGTCAAGATTCGCCACAGAAAATTTAAACTCAATTTGACAGCACTAAATATCCCTTTTTTTAAATAAAAAATGATGGTTAAATAAACCTTTTTAGCCAACTTTCCTCCAAAACATCGTTCTCCAAGTGGCGGTTGTTTCTCCTTGTTGTAATCTGTTATCAATATACTTCTGGTTGAAAACCAAACTTACACATGTAGATTCTGAAAGTTGATATTATCGAAGGGGGAAAACTGCATGCAAGATATATTATCGAAGCTGAATCATTCTGGAGAACAGAAAATCTGAATTTCGCAATGTTTATTTGTAACAAAAAACATGAAGTCAACAATAAAATCAACAGAACTGACTACTTTCCAATCACAATTCGGGCTTTCCTTCTTTCACGCTTCGGCCTGTGCGATTCGTGGTTATTGGTCCAAGAACCCAGAGATTCGTTAGAGTAGTAGTCCATTGGCCAGTAATCTTTTGGTATGGTAATCTGGAGCGATGATTTTGCATTTTTTCTTGTGATTCGGGAACTCAGCAGTATTTTTCATAACAGTACTCTATTAAATTTCAATCGTTCAAAAGTACTGCGAAGCTGTTTTCTTTGTTATGAAGATCGTTACAGTATGACTAGTACATCACTTAGCCATAGAGCTCACGATCACTGCCATCATGGGACCTACCATAGTACCGCTTTTGCAGTTTTGTATTTTCTACAGTAGAGTATCACTATGTTTTCATTAGAACGGAACTAGATGAAGATTTTCGTTCAACTCAAGTTCAAAATTTACATAGGAATTTTCAAAATATACTCTAGTGTTGAACGCTCACCTGATCAAGGGCAACAGACAGCTCAAACGGGTACAAGATCGACCTCTCATACTGCATTCCCCAGTCGATCGACAGTCTTGGACACGCGACTTGAACGAAGCTGAAAGACCACTTCAAAACTCATCTTCAGTAGAACAGAAACTAATCCTATCCAATAACTGTGGATATATCCTTCACATACTGAGTATTGGAGGCTAATGAAATAACAAACCTCATCTCGCTTTTTCAGCAAGTTTCGTAAAATTCAGTTCGAACAAAATCTCACCAATCGACATCTTTGAACAGTGCAACTTTTTCAGGGAAAATTTCTGACAACAGTATCCGGATGAACTGCTTTCCTTTGGCGGCTACTCGAGTTTCCATGTCCTGAAGAAGAAGTCGGAGACAGAGAGAGAGAGAGAGAGAGAGAGAGAGAGAGAGAGACAGAGAGAGACAGAGAGAGACAGAGAGAGACAGAGAGAAAGAGAGAGAAGAAAAAACTAACCTCAACAATTTTCATATTTCCTTGACGGCCTAGAGTTCCCTGAATAATACCGATGACCTGACTCTTCTTCGCGACGTCAATATCTTCTGAAAAATTTGGAATTATTTTCTCCAATATAAAAAAATGTTCATGATATTTTTTCTGAATACAAAAATGCTTCTGATAATGAAATACTTCAGGATAAACTCCAACTCTACCTTACATGTAGCGTTTTTAGATTAGTTAAGTAGAGAAAATTGCTTATAACATTGCCAATTTATCAACAACTCTTTTGGTGATATGCAAAAGCATCAGCAGTATTGTAAAAGTCACACACGAAGCACTCACTTTGTCTATTTTTCCGCATCTGATCGTGGTCATAAAATTCCCGTGTGAGTTTTCTTGCGTACGGGTCATACTGATAGGCAGGGATGGATGGATTGTGCATCATGATCGACTCGAGATGAAACCGCCCGTCTCCGAGATATCTGCGGAAGACAAAATTTCAAATGGAATTTTGATCTACACTCAGTTACTGTAATACCCCTGTTCGGTTTTAGAATCTTCATTCAACTACTGTAGTTTTTGGGCTTATCAATGTTCAGATACTGTACCAATGTTCAGTTTTGATCTCATCACAGCCACGGTATATGAATTTATGATTAACGCAGAGTTAATGTGTCTAATCTCATCGTCCGAAAAGTAACTGTAACTTTTACTTCGATCGACTTATCCAAAAAACTCACAAAATAGCATCAACATCTTTGGTGTCCAGTCGTGGCGATGTACACCCCAGAATCTCTCCCGGTGACAACGGTTTGCATTGTGGGATCACTATTTTTGGTGCACCTTCCTTGTCAATGTTGAAGTCAAGACACTTTTTCAGACGCTGAAAATCAGAACTTGCTGGGAATGAGTCAGAAGAAAAAGACGATAAACTAATCTTCGTGAGTCCAACATACCTGTAAACTAGGAATGAACTGAACTGTACTGACAACGGCCAACTTCTCTTCCTTTTTGAAATTTTCACTGAAAAATCAAAATTGAGATTTTGTTGTTTTTTTGTGTTTGAACCATTTCAGAGAATCTTTGCATAGTGCGTTACTACTTTCTCAACCGAGAATTTTCAAGTTTCAGATATCATATACCTGTTTACTTAGTCGCTGCTGTTCTTTTCGTGAAAAAAAACATGGTTTAAAATTGATTTCTAAAAACTTTTTTTTAGAAATACTAAATTTTAAAAATAAAATGTTACTGTAAAACTCAACGCACTTGATGCAATCTACAAAATGAGACAGATTGATCTGAATGTTGACAAAGACGTAAAGCATGGTGATACCCTCCGTATTCTGAATTGGGACGAGACAACTGTGACCATAGTGGACGAGGAGATCGCATCCTGTCAACAATATGTATAGAGCTGTATTTCACTTAACAAATCATATGATTTCAAAGGCTACGGAGCAGAGTTGCACGAAAGTAAAATTTTTCAAAACGGAAATCGGAAGATGGAAGTGAAATTTTTTTTTACGGAAGTCGGAAGTGAAAAAAGGGCGGAAGTCGGTAGTAGAATTTTTTCAACGGTAATCGGGAGTGCAAAAAAAAAATGAAAAAACCCAGAGATATTGTATATTCGCGCATTCTCAACAGGTGATAGGTCAATTCCATAGTGAATAGAAACGATTTCACGTTTTTTCGTCATTTTTCACTGAAAAAAATTTTTTGACGGAAGTCGGAAGTTGTTCGCACAGAGCGAAGGGAAATAAAAACCATCGTTTTAGAAGTCGGAAGTGAAATTTTTTTCACGGAAGTCGGAAGTGAAAAAAGGGCGGAAGTCGGGAGGCGGAAGTCGGAATTCCGTGCAACTCTGCTACGGAGAAATCGAAAAAGAGAACTTTGGTTGGAATTTGTCGATTTTTTCTGAACAAAAACTACGAACTTATTGAACATTGATTTTTAACATCATTAATCGGAACTATGAAAGAAACTCCCGATTTCTCGGTTACAATTGATTATTTGATTCTAAAAACTCACCCAAAGCTTTGGCAGTGTAGTCGTCAACACAACATGCACCGTACGTCACGTCAGCCATGATCACTGTCTCACAGCCCGTGTGCTTCTCAAGAATATCCGAAATTAGACACGAATACATAAGAAGTCCCTCTGGGAACTGAAGAGCGACTGTAAAAGAATGTTGACTAGAGTTATAAAAAGTGATGTTATTCCTCCAAAAACTTTTCTCGGGTGGACAGAAGGCGCCTCAAAAGATACAAGTCCGCACCACTATGTAGTTTTTTGGAGGCCAACAGAGGACACAAAACGGATCAGGTGTTGCCACCAATACCAGGTCCGTTTCGCGCCCGAGAAAAATTTTGGAGTTCAAAAACTAAAACAAAATTACTGCAATATTATCGATCTAATCCGCACTGTTCATAAAGTTCCAAGATGATAGTGACCACACAACTCGAGATTGTTTTTTTTTCGAAAGAATAATTCAATTTTTCACTTGGAATTTTTCGCAGTGATAAAATTTTACTACTTCGAAGAATCATAGCAACACTTCGACTTTTAAATAAATCATACCGTATTTAGCTCCCATGGATCGAATCTTCCAGATAGTTTTGGGCAGCTCGAAGAAGTAGTTACTGGGTATCTTAACATTTTTTGGTATGAAATGACTTCGAAACTTGCGTTTTTCCCGTCGAGATTAGTTAGAAACAGGAGAAAATTATTCGTAGATTCACATTACAGTAATTTTCATCAAATAAATTCTCACACCATGTTCCAAGTCTTTCTTCAAGATCGGATCATTCTCTATTTTCTCAATCTCCTCCGTGATCTTGGTTATCCCGATCATCTGAATGGTTATCAAGAAGTTTTACTAACGTCAAATGGATCGATATGGAAGCTCGTTTGCGTCACGAGACAACATAAACTAATGAAGAAGATAGTTGATGATAATTTATACAGTAACGAGAGAGAGAGAGAGATCACACAAGTACACTCAAGTGTTGGTTAGACGAATTTCAGTATCGTCAAAATAAAAAATGAAACAATTATTGCTGGTTTGCAATGGGATACCGTTCAAGAAGGTAGGAGAAAAACAACAATGTGAGAGATAAATGTCAATACACTCCTGTCGTTGCTGACCAGGTATGTGCGACTTTCGATACCGTATCTGGAGATCAGGTTCAGAATACAGTATCCGAAACGTACGAAACAAAGTTCGAATTTCAAGATACCGTAACCAAACGAACTTTACAAAGTTCATGACTCGAAAATCTGTGGTAATGTACGGTACGAAGTTCTTGATTCAACAGTGAATAGGATTTTCGAATGGGCATTGATTTACTCATTAATTTTGCAGTGAAAGCAAGATTAGAGTTTTTTCTCTAGAATAATTCAATGATAAAAACCGAACCACTCTTCAATTCCATCCAAAAAATCCAAGAATCGGGGTAAAAACGTCTGGAATGATCAGGAGTTATCTCAATTTCAATAGAAAATGTCTAAAATTAGATTACCTTGGAAGTAAAAAAAACAGTTGCGGGAGTACAAATACATATAAACATAAGATCATCGTGAAGTTCTGGTCAGTTGTGTAAGAAAAATGGCATATCTCACGCTTATCGTTCCGATTCCCACAGTCTGATGGTCGTGTCTCCTTCGAGTCCTCCAGACGCGATCATGTTGATTCTTGGGTGACAGTCAGTCGCCAGCACGACGGCTGAAAGTTGGCTTTTTTATTTTAAAAATTACTATTTTCGATTTCCATCACTCTTCTACATTCCCTCATCAGCTGCTCATTTACATTCACAAGTTTCTAATTCCTAAGATTTTTCCATACTTTCTCAACAAAAACTGACATCTATCTCCGACAAAAAACTTTTCCTCAACATTTCGAAAAAACTAAATTATGCTAAAACTTATTACTGGTAATCATTGACCAATTTTATACAGAATTATAAATTTCGTGCGCTCCACAGCAAGGTATAAAAACGACGAATAGAAGTGAATTCAGAAAACAATATGATTTTTTTCAAACAAACAAGTGTTCGACCCGAGCTGATCTGATAGATTTCAACACTCTTGTTTTTATAGAGAAACTTTTCATTTGATTTTTTAAAAAGGAGCGCGAAAACTGTCTGTTTAACTTTCACTTGGAAGAGGAATTTTTCATAGAATCGCATAACAAAAAACTCACTTTTGTGATCTTCGAGTTCTTGTACAATCTCCTTTGTCTGCAGATTCCAGATGTAGATTTTGTTGTTCTCGGAGCCACTGATGATCCACTGAAAGGAATATTTCAGGGTGAATAGAATGTTAAGTAATTATCAATCGAGCTTTAAAAAACTCTTATTGCTAATCAATCTCATGTAAATACTCATAGGTAACCTCATCTCCCCTGTCGAAATTTGGATAATAAACACACCGATGGTAACACTAAGATCTGTAAAGAAGAAAATCTAACACGAGATGCATAATGAAACACTCCATAACCCATTATTCTTCAAATTTAGAAACCAACAGATAAAGACTCACCTTGCCTCCGGTAACGGAGAAGTTGGCGAACAGACAGTACTTTTTGTTCTCGTGCCCTTGGTACACTTTTAAGCATTTTCCCTTGTTGAAGTCCCAGAGTTTCAAGGTGCTGTAAATTTCAGTTGCATTTCGATGTTTTTCGAAAAATATCAATATGAAAATATAAGTTTTGGGGGAAAACGCTTGAGGAGCTCATGTCAGAATGAAAAATTCAGAGTGAAATTCGAATTAAAAATAAATTTTGAAAAATGAATTGTGAAGTGAAAGAAACCTGTCCAGATTCGAAGAGAGGATGTACTTTCCGTTTGGCGAAAACTTGACAAAAGCCACTGGCGGGTTCTCGTCATCTGAATTCATCATTTGTTATAAGAAATTTGATTATCTCAAATAATTAATCGACTTATCATCACGGATTCAATAGATCCATGTAGTATTCCAAAGTTGCAGGGAATTCCGACTTCTTAGCTTTTTTTTAAATTTTCGCTTTCTGTTCAAAGTTTTGACTCGATTAAATAAATTCCGTCCATAATGTAGTAAATCAACAAAATTCGAGAGAAATGTACCGCACACATATCGCTAGAAGCAAGGCCGTTTTCAAACGCGCTCTAATCTCAATTTTGCAAAATGAGTACGGTAGGCCTACCCTAGAGCCTGGGACTCTCACAACGAACAGTTAGATCTTTGTAGATTTAAGTTATTATTCTTACTTTCAGTCCATTGAAATTAAAGGCGCATTACTTAAATCGTTTTGTGTTTCGAGGCGTAACTGCTACCGTACTAAGGGCCCGATTTACGGAGGCCAGATTTTTTTACAGGTAGAGGAAGCTATGTGTACCGGGAATTCCTCTACTCAATCAAGTTCATTTGTGAGAAGGCGCGACTACAATATTTCCATATTCATTCTTACTTCGCTACGCTCAAGGCTTCAGACTCCAAATTCAGTTCAGAAACGGTCAGCATCCAAGTGTAGAAATGGAACAAGAAACGAAGGAAGAGAAATATTGAATTAAATCTTTTTGAGAAATCCAACTTCAGTTCAAATGTGCATAAAACTGCAACTGTTCTCTGTACTCATGAAAAATCAACAAAGGACATAATACTGGGAACAGAAACTTGCCTATTATACTTTTTTCGATGAAACAAAAAAAGACTAACCAACGAGTGTTTTGATGCACTGACCGCTGGCCGTGTCCCAGATTCGAACGAGTCCATCGTAAGAGCTCGAGCAGATAAGCGAACCGTCTCTGAAAAAAAAAACGAATGTAGACCAGAGTTGCCCGGAATTTCGACTTTGTCCTTTTTTCACTTCCGACTTCCGTCAAAACTTTTTTTCGTGGGGCGAATTTCGTGAAACATAACGGAGAAAGACAACTAAATCGTTGTCAACTCAGTCTAGTTTATCTAAGAATGAGCACATATACAATACATCTGGGATTCTCGACCTTTCTACTCTCTCGATTTTGAACTTCCAATGAAAATTCCACTTCCGACTCCCGTACAACTCTAGTGTAGACGACAATGACAGGAAGAATTGCTCCCTAGGAGTGTTTTTCACCTTTTTTTAGAAAGTTGAGCGAAGGTTAAGATCATCTTCTCAGTGATCTTTCGTAAAAACATGTTCGCAGTAAGGTATAAAAACGACGAATTGAAGTAAATTCATATAGTTTTCCGTTTTTCAAACAAAAAAGTGTGCAACCTAAGCTGATCTGATAGATTTCAACACCTTTGTTTTCATAGAGAAACTTTTTATTTGTTTTATTTTTAGAAATTTGACACCATGATAATGATTGGTTGGCATTCTTTTCAAAAAAAAAAAAAACCTGTTGAAAGAAACCGCCGAGACGGGATCCGAGTGAGCTGGAAGTGTCTTCATACATTGACCGGTCCTCACATCCCAGATGCGGACTTGTTCATCGAACGAACCTACAATGTTTTTGGTTTAAAGAAAGATCAAGAACTGTTGTTAATTCAAAACTCCTGCTTTCTTTTAACCAATCAGCCTTTAGCATTCCGAGTCCGATCGAGAGTTACAACCTGATACATGTTAAAATTCCTACAGTTCTGTTACAAACTATTAGTAATATAGTAAAACCTGTGACATTCCTTAACGCGTGATCTGAAGTGATCAAAAGCTATGCTTAAGCAAAAGAACGACAGCTTTTTGACTGTTCAGGCAATTTCTTCCAACAGAAAAACCTCAAAACATACCCGATACAACCAGCGACGCCTGAGGGTTGAAGTTGCAGCAGAAGACAAAGTTCTGATGACCTTTCAGTGATTTCACCAGCTTAGTAGTAACTACATCATGGATCTGCAAGATTATGTGTAAAATGAGCTAATCTTCATAATCTGCCGTAAAGTCATCAAAAGCATGTAATATACTCGCTTACGAGTACGAACATTTGTATAGTTTGAAATTACCTTCAAGGTTTTGTCATCAGAAGCGGAAACGATGTACTTGGAATCTGCGCTCCACGCGATATCACTGATGCCCAGTTTGTGACCGGAAATCTGAAAAAGGGCGTAAATCATGTAAAAGTCGGCTTTAAACATTTCTATGCTTTTCAAACATCGATTTTTCTTAGAAAATATGAACTATTAGAAAAATTTACCAATTATATAAATAAAACATCTACCGAATAAAATAATGTTCGGAACAAATCCATCAAGAGATTTTTCAAACACTTCAAATCAGAATAAAACACTCACAATTTTCTCGAGTTTTCCATCAGCAACATTCCAAATTCTGATAGTTTTGTCAGCGGATCCTGATGCTAGGTATGTTCCGCATGGAGAGAACTTGAGTGACGAGACGCTCTTGGTGTGTCCTTCCAATCTTCTGACAACGTGATAGTTTGGAACGTTGGTTCTGACTTCCTCCACTGGTGGAACAGGTGCAGCAGCTGGTGCTGGAGCAGCAGCAGGAGCTCCGGCAGAAATTGGCTGTATGAACGCAGTTGGCTTACTTTCCTCTTGAGGCTGAAAAAAACCTTCATCAATTGTCACATAATTGAAATAAAGAAAACTTTTATTTCTGCTAACATCCTAACAACTTTTATTGGTAAACAAGACTGGGAAAATGGTTTTCTCATCTATTATCCAAAACACTACAAAGAAATGAAGTGAAGAGAAAAAAAACTGAAATTTAACATTTCGCTGTATTCAGAATTTCGAATAAATTATGTAAAACTTTCATTATTGATGAATTTCGAAAGTGAACAAGAATATAACATTGAAATAAATCTGAAAGTAATTTATCAGCTATTTGAATGTTGATTTTGTCAAAAACAGGAACAAAAAGAAAATTTCGAATTCGAATAAAATTCCTAAATTTCACAAACCTGAGGCTGAATAGCTACAGTTGGTTTAGTCGGTGAAGTGACAGGCTTCTGTTCCGGGTTCATGTCTAAAAAATGATCACATTGAACGAAAACGAACGTGGTCGAGGAAGCAAAACGGGAAAGGGAAAATGAGACGATAAAAACGAAATGAAATTTGTGCACGCGTGACAAACTTTTTGAGACAACCGCGTTTGCTTTTTGTCTCATTTTCTCTCCACTTTCTTTTTCGCAAGTTGGTAGATCATTTCATGTTCCAGATTGAACATGTTTCGAACGAAAATATGAAGACATTACTATAGAGATAAGTTTAACGTGAATATGATTCGGTGAAAATCAAAAATTCACCTATTTATCTCAAAAAATCACATTATAATGTAAATTTTGGAGTCTTCAACTACGATTTTTTTCGAAGAAGTATTGCAGTTCAAGATCAGTAGGAATAAATTTATTTACAAGTATATCACATTAGAAAAAGTGTAGTAAATGCTAATAAGGGGGAAGGACAATCGGTATTTACAAAAATCTATACATCCGTTATTGTATCCGCTTCACATCGAAACTACACGTAGATTCTATCTTCAGAATGAAGGGTCCGGTCTGTCCAGCCTGTAATTTGACGATTTTTTAAAGAAAAAAAGAAGTTTAGAAAATAATTTAAAATGGATAGAATTCCCTCTGAAGGTGATCATTCACAGTGTGTTGTGAGCTCTCAACATAGTTCTGCATGCACTTTTTCTACAAAAATACAGATGGGACACATACTTTGTTGAAAGAAATTTATAATGCTCAAACGCTGATGATATACAAAAAACGAGAAACTCACAATGAAAGTCTTGACACGAACATGATACACGCCTGCTGGAACATTCTCCATTGGTAGGACTGTGTAGCCAGGTCTGTAAACATCAATTCATTTCGTTAAAGGGTTCTCAAACTACCTGAAGGCTCCGGAATTTTTCGTTTCATAAAACTTTGTTCTGGCCGAAGATGCTTGCCTGACGTCTAATCCAACACTGGAATCGGTCAATTTGATTCTCTGTCCCTCTCTCTCTCTCTCCCTCTCTCTCTCTCTCTCTCTCTCTCTCTCTCTCTCTCTCTCTCTCTCTCTCTCTCTCTCTCACCTGTACTGCTTGGGGGCTTTCAGCTCCACGAAAAGTTCATTCTCATCTGAAGCCGAGTGCATGGTAACTTCGAAAGTCGGGTTATTTCTAGAAAAAAATACTGATTTTGACGATACAGGAACATACTTGACAGTGTCTTTGCTTGTACCATTACCACAACCCCCAGCAGTGTTCTTATCCCATTCTCCTTTGACCTGCAAATTGTGTGATTTAGTGAGCCTGTTGACTGAATTTTTGATAGTCTCTCTATGGCGCGAGCCGTGGCATCTCCAGAACATGTCACTCACGAACATGGAACAAGCTGTGC
The DNA here is from genome assembly GCA_963978915.1 of Caenorhabditis parvicauda. NCBI lineage: Eukaryota > Metazoa > Nematoda > Chromadorea > Rhabditida > Rhabditidae > Caenorhabditis > Caenorhabditis parvicauda. The sequence goes on from OZ022252.1 coordinate 7,245,861, forward strand.
ACGTGGAAAACACACCATTTATGTATCCCGCATGTGAACTTTCTTTCATTAAGAGAGCTGATGTGAAATACAGTACCACTCACCACTTTTGACACTTTGTACGGCGAAATCAACGGTTTCAGCTTGACTTCTGCAGTCGAGTAAACTCTCAATGAGTACTTGATGGTCTTGGTCTTTTCATACTGAACATTACTGATTAGTTATCAGATAATACAGTACCAAGTACCTGAGCGACAACCAACGTGTAGCTGTTGATACCGGGTTTTGAGGCGACCAACTGACACAGGTAGTGCGGGCTGTTGATTCGGACTCCTTCTGATATCGCTTTCTCTTCCGCTGAATAACTCTAATGGTGAATACTAGGCGAATCTCACTTGGAATGTAAATCTTCTTGTTCGAGTCGTAGACGATCAGTGTTATGAACTCCTTGTTGTCAGCAAAGTCATCCTAAACTTATCAATTGTTCCCAGTTTTGTGAAAAATCGTACAATTCGGGTAATATGCCTCGTGAGTAATATCCACACCGCCGAACCGCTGGCCTTGTTGTTGACCGTCAGTTGGTACTGTGGATTGTCCGCCATGGAGTAGAGATCCTTTACGGGTCCTGAAACCGGAATGCATTAGTGAGACGAGTGTTTTCTGAGATAGAACGAAGCCACAACAATTTTTCCTCATTCAGCAAAATAACAAAATAATCGAGAATCCCTCTCTCTCTCTCTCTCTCTCTCTCTCTCTCTCTCTCTCTCTTTCTCTTTCTCTCTCTCTCTCTCTCTCACCCATGAAACAGTAAGTCTCACCAGTACACGCTTCCCACGATGAGTGATAGACTGTAGTAAACGGGAATAGAGCTGGATCCCAGTTGACGTAGAAAACATCGTAGAAGTTAATCACCGACTCGTAGTCTATCCAGAAGACTCCTAAAATTCATCCGTTATGGTGGTAAATTAAGGTCATTCAAGTTTCCACCAGGTAGACTGAACATGGGCTATATACAACGATGGATCAATTCCCCTACTCAAACACTGGGACATTCCTGAATTTCAAAAAGATGTTTTGTAAAAGTTTCACACAACACCTTTTATACATATCAAAACTTTAAACACATACCATCATCAACAATGGCGGCTTGATCAGGATCATACTTCAGGGCTTTCTTCAACGACTCTGTCCAGTTGATCTTGTCTTTTTCCGAGTACTTTCCTTTCCAGCGCAGGTGAGTCCATGGATTTTTGAGTTGCAGGAGTCGCTTTCCTTGAACTTTTCTCAGATCCAACACTGCATATGCGTGGGTTTCGACGAGTCCAGCTCGATCCGCAGCTTCTTGGCTCATTTTGCCTGTAGCGAGGGTTATCAGGCAGTGACCACGGTGCATTCTCTCGAAAAGCTTCTCGAACGTCTGCAATTCTTAGTTTACCTTGTTCATTACGATAATGGGATCTTTCGGAGAACCCCAACTCCAACAGATTATTTTTCACGAAAATTAGTTGTTAAAGTTGTATTTCTGAACAATTTTCAAAAACTTGAAATTATCACTATTCATCCAACAACTCAAATGAAAAATTGTTGTATACTCGCAATTTTGTGTGAGAAGTTATTTCACAATCAAGAATCATACCTTATCCGCATCGAAACCTTCAGCTGATATCGTAATCCTTTCGGGTATCCACCCAGTGAGGGCGTTGAGGTCAATGTTCTGAAAGGATGTTTTGATCGACATACTCTGAAAACATCATTACCGAATTTGATCCCGGGAAGTCGTATCCTCCCATGACTTTGAGATATGCTTTTTCTAGTAGGGAGACCCATAGTTCTCCTTTTCTCTGACTCTGCGAACATAGGAGGTTAGACGAAGTATCACACGGAAAGTAGTCGTCGATGATGATCTGAAAAGTGGATGTTGTGGAGATGTTTGAACCTGAAGGTGAAAACTGTATGTTTCAAACAATTATTCAGATCACGGTCATTTTTTTATACTAAACAGCAGCTATTTTCACCATATCCAAATTCAGACAGTATCATGAGGTTTCTATGTATGATCTAACCATACTTTCACAATATAAACCCAACCTTCCTCCAAACTCCGTTGATATGAAGTTTGACCATATACTTTCCTGCTGGATTGTACACAGGTCGACCATTCTTGTCTTGTGGGTAAATGATTCTTAATCCATTGTTCCTTTTTATGTGTAGAGAGAGGTATACCTTGTTACTAGCTGCTTCCCAGACCTCTTCTCATAGTCTGCTGCTATTGAAAGTGACGAAATGAAAGAGCAATCCGAGATTAGGGTCTTAAAACTGATTATTCGTACTCGTGGAGGACCTCCATGACAAAATTCTGAACCATTAGATTTTATAAAAGTACTTTTCTCCACAATAACTACGAAAGTGTTGTTCAAGCACATGACAAAAGTCTATAGATTTTTAATTAAAGCATTCTGTCAGTAGCACAACTTTTTCTTAAAATTCTCAATGGGAGGTTGAAAAATCTCAATTATTGTTTATAGCACACCCATATAAATGCATTTTTCTGAAGTCAGATCGCAAATTCACCTGTTTTATGTACATACTATCGATCGATGCGATTACCACAGGATTCTCAAATAGTTCACTAGCCCGTCTCCAACTTCTGATCCGAGTCTTCTGCTTGTCGGTCAGAGACAATTTACCAGCTTTATCACTGAAATATTTTTTCTCAAATAAAAAAATCTAGTGAAACTGCAATAGAACTACTAGAAACTTACGTGAAAAGATCAGGTAGCTTGAACTTCTCGGCTAGATCCGACGGCAAGAATGGAACGTAAATTTTTCCGTTGATGTTCGACGTTGATTCTATGACTAGGAGCTCCTCTTTCGATAACTTTTCTCCCTAGAAATGAAAGAATGGTGGAATTAGATGATTTAAAAGGTTCGTCAACAGCCGACACAACCTATTAGCCACATATAAAAGAAAACTGGATAACTTTTTCAGATTTAAAGTCTCAAAACAATAACAATTTCGAAAAACTCACACTTGATCTACTCTGCGGTGGTGATAGTGGCGGGTCTTCTGGCGCGCTGGATGCCACTGGGTCGTTCAACGCTGAAAGTTCGTTGAATTTTTAACTGATGTAAGTAATTCGATGCAAACGGACTATTTTAAAAAACAAATTTCATTCATGTGAGACTTTCTGTATACTGTAGCTATTTGGAAACAAGATATTTTGAAATCGATAAATTCTTTTGGATTAAAACACTTACTATTCTGAGGGACCGATGGAAGCAATTGTTCCATTTCCTGGAGGAGCCGATCTTCAAGGATACCTTTCAGGGTTTCTGCTCTAGTCAACGAATCAGAAGCGATCTTCAAGAGAGAGTTACGAATATCTTGGTCTGATGTTGAGTTTGCCTGGTACAAGGTAAAATTTTAGAGTTACATCAAGATCTTACATTGGTCAGGCAAATTTCGATAACTTTCTTGTATTCATCAGCAGCTAGCTCTAGATGACCATCTTCGTCGAGAACTTGCGCTTTCAAGTGTAGGAAGTCGGCTTGTTCAAGTTGTTCTTTCTCGGGATCACGGCGGTACTGTAGAAAAAACAATTTTGTAGGAAATCTAGTGTAACACTTTCCAATCATTTTTAATAGAGTTGAATAGATCATGCGATCGAAAAAATCAAGAATCTTCGATTTACAGATTTTGTTTTAAAAATTCAGATTCTTCAAATACTCACTTGTGCTGAAAAACTATCCAAGTGACTTTTCAAGAACTCGGCTCTCGCAACATATTCTCCAGCATTCTTACGGAGAGTTGGCAGGCACTGTAACAGAAACCTTTCTTTCTGATTAAATTTTGTTCGAAACCTTCTTTGTTGAAATTAACTGAACAAGCCTGTGGGCGGCTTCAGAATAGGCAAAGATTGCTTCATCGAACCTCCGCGCACTGTCATATGCTGCAGCTCTCTGTGCAAGATGCAACGCCCGCCGCGTGGCCTCCTCGTCCATACAAGACTGGAACATGTAATTTCCTAGTATTCTAAACTGTTAACATTGTTTTTGCGGTATGAACAGGCAAAAACCAGGTCATGAAAATTGGGACAGGAATAAATTACGATTTTCATTGTCAAACCAGATTAAAACATTACCGGAATCGGATAAGGATGATAAATTAAGGGTAAATAATGAGACATGATGTCTCTAAGAAAAAAAACGTTTAGAGCGTTCCAAGATGGTCCTTGACTTGCTGTTTGGTCAGTCTGTGGAATCCTGTGCTGTTGCAGATGGCTACCTGAAACGCATGAATAAATTTTATAGTGCAATATTGTGTTATCAGATTCAATTTTAGTGCGAGCTTCTCATTTTTTTTTGCAAAAAAAACATTGAGCGAGGTAAAAATGATGAATTCCATTTCATTTGTCTGCAGTAGAAATTTTCAATAAACAACAGCAATTATCAGAACTCCATGGAAAATGCATACAGTTACCCGCAAGTAAATGGAGAACATGTGGAAAAGCTCACCTCAATATTGTCCTCGTTCATTCCGACTTCGAAGGATTCTCTAAGGGTTAATAGAGCGGTATGAATACCATCGTCTAGCTCGAGAGCTTCACTGAATCTCTTCTCCAGGAACGTCTTGGCGTTTGTGTCGTTCTTTCCAAGAGCCGTGGCCTTCCAGGCGAAGAAGGTACCCTGCAAAATTAATATGAAAAATTTTCAGTATGGTTATCCGGTATGAAAATTCATTCAAAAGCTAGATTATTTCTTCATGCCGAGGATAATTGTATGAAGGATGAAAATTTTTTAACTTTTTATATTAAAAAAAATTAAATCCTCTACATTTTTCCCTTTTCTTCGATATTTGACATACTCCGCATAATGCCATACGATTAGTGAAGTTTCCATTAAGGGATTTTCCCCAAATAAACATTATTACTATCATTAAAAATCTTACCGATGGATCACACTGGAACAGAAGTGGTCTTCCTGGGTTGTGGTCCCAACCAGCAATCAAGAGCGAAACTCCAAATGGACGGACTCCACTGAAATAACGATCTTCAGAGAATGATAACCAAAAAACAGAACCATGGTTGGGAAGCTTATTATCTAGAGTTATTCCAACACTTGAATCGAAATGTTACCCAGACTGTGTGTACTCTTGCATAACTGTTGCCAATCGTCCGACCAACTGAGTGGTTGGAATCTCTTCTCCATACATCATCTCGTAGTTGATGGCGATCTTTCTGGCTCTCTTCACCAAGATACGCGAGTCGGGTCCCATTCCACTGAAATTTATTTATGCACATAAACATTATTACAAAACTATTCAGAACTTAATCTGTAGAATATGATCCAAACATAATTCTAGAATATGGATGTTATAAAACATATCAAACCTGTAAACGCATCCGATGTGCTTGCTGATTTGTTCAATCTTGGCCTGATTGTCGACCAAGACACTTCCCATGTTTTCCGTGGCGAGAACAACTCCGTCTTTGGCTGAAATTTTAGATCACCGAATTTATTCGAGGAATCTATCAAACCTCTCAATCCAACGGATGGCTGACCATTCTTCACAGCGTTCAGCGCATACTCAATCTGCATCAGCTTTCCAGATGGACTGAAGGTGGTGAGCGAGAATCCGTAGTGATCACCCATCTTTCTGCTAACAAATCTGGAATGTTCAGATAGTAAAATTTCACAAGAATGCGAGAAAGCGGGAGAAAAACAAAACGAAAACCGAGAAAAGGATGACTTTGAAAATATGTTGGAAATTTACGGCGACCGATTGTCATCAGAGCGCACTTTCCAACGTGTTCCATTTTCCTTTGGTATCTTTGGAGTAAGTGAAGAGGATCGTGTAGACTTGCTCCATTACAGTATATCATCGAAATAAATACGGAAAAATCGAGTCATTGAAATTTTTGAAGTAATAAACCGCAGACGAACAAATGCCGACTACCGTAACCTGCTATGGACAAACATACAGAGTTACAGTAATCCAACTTCTCTATCCGAAGTCTCTTACTGGAAAAAAAACGCGTACATGTGGAATTCAGATGAACTATTCTTCAAATAATACTGTTTTTCTATTGTCTATGAACTGGAAAATACCTCTAGTTTTCGCCATTCTGAGAAAACCTTCGTCGAATGCACCCAGGTTACAGACAATGACGACATAAACTCGTCGGGCACACTCATTTTTTGTTAGTCTATCAGTTTTTCTTTGAATTGAGTTTATAGTGCTTAATCATCCATTGTGCGGTTTGATATTGTTATTGAGTCGGTGGATTTCAGATTTTCGCCTTTTGAGCGTACATGTCTGGATGGTCTATTCCATTTTCAGAATATGAGATACATAGTTGATTCTTACATTTCATTTTAACTTCCCATTCGTTCTCTCTCTCTCTCTCTCTCTCTCTCTCTCTCTCTCTCTCTCTCTCTCTCTCTCTCTCTCTCTCTCTCTCTCTCTCTCTCTCTCTCTCTCTCTCTCTTTCTCTCTCTCTCTCTCTCTCTCTCTCTCTCTCTCTCTCTCTCTCTCTCTTCCTCTTTCTCTCTTTCTTTCTCTCTCTCTCTCTCTCTCTCTCTCTCTCTCTCTCTCTTTTTTTTTCTCTCTCTCTCTCACACTTCTCTCCCAGTAATGAGTACCAGTTGGTACGGTATCTTACCTACAGTACTCCCTCCATAATAAATTTGTCGCCGGTACGTCGCCGATACGTCGCTTCCCTATTGCCATTCTATATAGCATTCGATAACGGCGACATTCCGGTGACAATACGATGACGTTCCGGTAACAATATGACGAAATCATACATTTGTTGCCGGTACGTCGCTGTTTTGTTGCAGGTACGTCGCCGTATAATCGCCTCTACGTCGCCATATTGTCGTCGTTTGGTAAGGCATACCGAATGGCGACAAAAATATTATGGAGTCCAGCTTCATTATCATCGCACCTAACACGTGATTGTCTTAATGAACAAAGCTCAATTCGAATTTATTTCTGCCTTGGTAATGTCAGAGGCATTTGAAAGATCGTATAAAGATTTCACCTGCTACTCTAGAGATCTGACTGAACACTCTTCGACCATTCTTTCTTTAACCCTGTTCTTCCATTAGGTGTTACCGATCATCAAAATGGCGATTGGTGACATAGCAAAGAACGAAAGCTCATTGGAACTTCGTATATCCGCTGGAATTTTCTTACTGTCGGTTAGTTTTGTACGCTTGTTCGAAATTGCCTCAAACGAGCACTACAGTTGACTCACACTGCGGCAAACGCAGTTGAAAAGTGTAAGCAAAGAAAGTCGATAGGGTAGATCAAATTGTAGTTACTTTAATTCAAAAAATTTTACTTTTCCTACTTTTTTCCATCCCAAATTCAAAAATCGTAATGGAAAAAAATGTTTGAAGTAGGTAAAACTATCGTTGGAAACAGTCCACATATCTAGCAAAAAGTCTAACCGATTTCAAACTCGCGGCAGTCGCATTTTTGTAAACTGAGTACGGTAGGGTCGGGACTCTCACAACGAACAGTTAGATCTTTGTGGATTTAAATTATTATTCCTACTTTCAGTCCATTGAAATTGAAGGCGCATGACTTAATCGTTCATGTTTATCGAAGCGAAACTGCTACGGTAACTAAGAAACCGATTTACGGAGGTCAGACTTTTTTACAGGTAGAGGAAGATATGTGCAGTCCGCAACGTTCATTATGGCAAGTGAAACATTTATAAAAGTACAAAAACTTTTCACATATATCGCTAGAAGCATGGCCGTTTTCAAACGCGCTCTAATCTCAATTTCGCAGAATGAGTACGGTAGGCCTACCTTAGGGGTCGAGACTCTCACAACGGACAGTTAGATCTTTGTGGATTTAAATTACTATTCTTACGTTCAGTCCATTGAAATTAAAGGCGCATTACTTAAATCGTTTTGTGTTTCGAGGCGTAACCGCTACCGTACTAAGTGCCCGATTTACAGAGATCAGATTTTTTACAGGTAGAGGAAGCTATGTGCTTTTGAAAATGAAAGCGGAGGTCGGCAAAGCGGTTGCGAAGCGGTTTTATTGTCGTATGCTTTTGCTGAGGTGTGTGGCTGTTTTCCGCTTTTAAGAACGCTCACGTTCATAGTTCGAGAATTCGAAAAATCTATTGACAGTTTCAGAACTACTGGCAAATATAACCAGTTAGGTATTTCGATAAAAAAAGGCAATCGTATCTCCTTCTCCCTCTCCCTCTCTCTCTCTCTGTCTCTCTCTCTCTCTCTCTCTCTCTCTGTCTCTCTCTCTCTCTCTCTCTCTCTCTCTTCTAGAATGTTGTCTGATCATTTTCGTTTTTGTTTATACACGTTAGTGTTTATGACCTAGGACCGTGATTAATTTTCACGGAGCTCAGGTGAAGTTAGTTGAAGTCTAGAGGAAAACATGTTGACAAGACAGGTTACAGTAAAGTGCATGTAAGAATTGGGGATAGAGAAAAAAGAAGAAAGAGAGAGCGAGAGCGAGAGAGAGAGAGAGAGAGAGAGAGCGAGAGAGAGAGAGAGAGAGAGCGAGAGAGAGAGAGAGAGAGAGAGAGAAAAGGGGGAGAGAGAGAGGAAAGAACACAACCTTACAGTACTCCCTACTCGGTCTGGTTGCGAACTGCTGGGTCCTGTACCACTTTCTGAACAAAAAAGGCTTTACATCAACTTTCTTCCTACTGTGTAAATCGAAATGCATCAGTAACATTTGTCAGTGTAGCTGTTACGTCCTCTGGTTTTCACCTGTAACACTAACGTAAGACTTGAGAAAAGGATTAACTCACATACCAACATTTCAGGGGTATCTATTTCCTCCCACAGCGGCTGAACGAAATCATCTGCTTATTCTCCGGGTTCGCAATTTACTTTCAAGGTGAGGTTAGGAGACAATATTTTTTACGTAATAAAACGAAAATCTGTGAAGGACATGCACTTTTCATGGAAGTCCTTTCAGCACCATTGACGCAGCTGCTTCTGGCTGGTAACCGATGCGCCCTTATCCACTTCCCGTTCAAGAAGGTCTACTTCCCGATAACTGCGGTAAGTTTTCTATTCATGACGTCAACTATATCTCTTGAATTGCAGTGAACTTAATTTGGACGATAGACGTCCAGGCCTTCCATAGGGGTTCATTTTGTAGTAAATTAATTCATTGTAGCCTCTTCAGTAAGTCTAAAAAATCTCTATGTCTTTCCGCTTTCAGTGTGATAGCTATTTGATGTCAATTGTGTTATAAATTGCTGTTGTCAGTCCGCTATAAGGTTGAATTTAATTCACAAAAGTTCATATAATTCCGAGCGCATCAACTTCATATCATATTCAAAGTTTTGAGTAACGCACAACTACCCGTTCACGCTACGAAGCGAAAGGGAGGAAATGTGAGAGAGCGCAATCAACTACGCACATATCTTCCTCTACCTGTAAAAAAGTCTGACCTCCGTAAATCGGTTTCTTAGTTACCGTAGCAGTTTCGCTTCGAAAAACATGAACGATTAAGTAATGCGCCTTTAATTTCAATGGACTGAAAGTAGGAATAATAATTTAAATCCACAAAGATCTAACTGTTCGTTGTGAGAGTCCCGACCCTACCGTATTCAGTTTACAAAAATGCGACTGCCGCGAGTTTGAAATCGGTTAGACTTTTTGCTAGATATGTGCTACGGACATTTTCGAATTAAGATGAGGCGGTGTACTATCACCAGACATAGGCGGCGAGAGAGTGTGTTTAGGGGAGAGGGTGCAGATTCTCCACCACGTCGTTTAGGTGTGCAGTAGATTGTGAAATGTCGTGCATATTGAACCCAGTTAAAACTTCACGATTCATTCATTATTGTTTCAGCTCTATTACTAATGAGTCTCGAGTTCAGGTCGTCCTCGGAGCCACTTGGTGCGTCTCAATGTCCTGGATGGTGATAGGGTGGAGAGGTTAGTGACGGTCAAAAAGACAAAACTACAGTAATCCATTAAATTCATTGACCAAGCTGTTCCGTTTTTGAATCCTTACTCTTAACATGATTCTGCCAGAGGACTGTGCACTCTGGTATGACACAGAGCTTCTGACGTGGAACTTCGATCCAGAGAAAGGTTGGTTCTTCAGGCATATTGGACCTCTGTCGATTGAAAAAATTTCAAGTCCTCAGCAAAATT
>OZ022252.1:7260997-7283497 GCA_963978915.1 Caenorhabditis parvicauda
TAGTAAGTGATTATTTTGGTGAATGAATATAATCAAACCTTCCAGTCTCTCTTTGCGTCCGCGACATGACTTACACGCTTTTGTATCTGACAGAGGTGTTGTTCTTCGTCAACATCATCCTCAACGTGTTCACGGTGGCTCGTCTTTTGAAAATCACTGTGAGTTGATTTCAAATGATTAGTTTTATGTTCATGTTCAGAGAACACCTTCGATATCACAAGAAGAGCTCGAAGCTAGGCATAAAAGATTCAAAATTCTATTAATACAGGTTATTTTTGGTTGGACTATCTCTCTCTCTCTCTCTCTCTCTCTCTCTCTCTCTCTCTCTCTCTCTCTCTCTCTCTCTCTCTCTCTCTCTCTCTCTCTCTTTCTTTTGTTGAGTAGAAACTTCCAGAGCATCGCCCAGGACTGTCCCCATCTAGTCGACATGTTCAACACCACAGTCATGACGCCTCTAAATCAAGACCCATGGTTCCAGTTCATCTTCTCAATGGTTTCTATCCTGAACCTGCCGGTACTCGACGGGTACGTTCTATCAATTTTTCTAACATCCTTCACTCCAAATGAGCAAAACAAAATTGCTCCGGTCAGGACCTTGAAGCGATGACAAAGGTAACAAGATAAGCAGAGACGATTGAGTCAAATCTGAACTATGATGACCTACTTTTCAGGCTCCTCATGATGTTCTTCAACGAAAGCATTCGACCTGCCTTCTTGAGTGTTATCTGTGGAAGAATCTCTCAGAAAGGATCGAACCAGGTCAGTAATGTGGCGGTCACATTTTGATGTGGACTGCTATCTATGCACTACACATGTACAAATGAAGATTAATTGTCATTATTGTCAAATGCACACTACTTTATTCATACTACGCAAGCATGTGAATTCAGAAGATATACTGTTAAAGAGCCTCTCCGATGTCGACGATTTCCTTGATCAAGAAGTCCAAGTCAGTTGGGGTTATTGCCTGTAATTATTGATGTGGGAGAAAAGGGAGCGGAGAGAGAGAGAGAAAGAGAGAGAGAGAGAGAGAGAGAGAGAGAGAGAGAGAGAGAGAGAGAGAGAGAGAGAGAGAGAGAGAGAGAGAGAGAGAAAGAGAGAGAGAGAGAGGGAGAGAAAGAAAGAGAGAGAGAGAGAGAGAGAGAGAGAGAGAGAGAGAGAAAGAAAGAGAGAGAGAGAGAGAGAGAGAGAGAGAGAGAGAGAAAGAGAGAGAGAGAGAGAGAGAGAGAGAGAGAGAGAGAGAGAGAGAGAGGGAGAGAAAGAAAGAGAGAGAGAGAGAGAGAGAGAGAGAGAGAGAGAGAGAGAGAGAGAGAGAGAGAGAGAGAGAGAAAGAAAGAGAGAGAGAGAGAGAGAGAGAGAGAGAGAGAGAGAGAGAGAGAGAGAGAGAGAGAGAGAGAGAGAGAGAGAGAGAGAGAGAGATAGAGATAGAGATAGAGATAGAGAGAGAGAGAGAGAGAGAGAGAGAGAGAGAGAGAGAGAGAAGAGAGAGAGAGAGAGAGAGAGAGAGAGAGAGAGAGAGAGAGAGAGAGAGAGAGAGAGAGAGAGAGAGAGAGAGAGAGAGAGGGAGAGAGAGAGAGAGTAGGATGTATTACCTGGTTGGAAATGATCATTCTGAAGAAGTTGGGACGTTGTTTATCTGGCTGGTATCCGACCATGGTAGTACCCCGAACCATCATTCCGGCTTTGATTTTTGGTGCGATCTGAAATTTGTGCATAGATTTGGAAATTCCAGCTCTTTTGTGTGTCACAAATCCAAAGCCACAAAAATCATTCTAAATCATGAGAAAAATCATGAGGGGAAAATGGCCCTCCACGCTAACGTGTATCGTTTTAAAAAGTGATTTTTAAAATTAAAATATATCGCTTGAAACAAAAAACGTGCAAAAATTTTCTACATGAAAACTTCATTATTTGACCTGCTTAACACATCTGGCTAGGGTTCAACTCTGGATCCCAATAACACTGAAAGTCAATTCCTGTTAAGAGGAGTCTGTTATTTGTCCGCACACTTTTCCATTACCTTCTCCAGCCTTGCTTTCTTCTCAACTGGGTCGAGGTGACGAATCTTGGATGGGATATACCAGAAGCAGATGTTTAAGAACTCTGGCTGAAACATTGAATTGGCCCGTTTTCCGATTATTTCACTCACTTTCTCAATGATCAACTCGAATCCTTCCGTCTGCTTGATCCTCTGGGTGAAATAGTGTGAGAGATCCATTAACTTGTTGATTTGATTTCTGTACCCATCCATTCCCTGAAAATTCAGGCTGAAATGAAACAATTCTGTGATATGGGAGAACCGATCCAAAAACTATCTCTTCTCAACGTCACTTCGTGCGCTAGATCGGACGTAGCAATGGGCTTTACCTCGGACTTACAGTAAACTTTGAAATTAGTAAACTCGGAAAAATAAAAATAATGAAGCTACTGGGATTCGATCTGAAGACTAATTCTTCCCAACGTGGTTTGGTGAACTAGATCGGATACGTCGGTGAAACGAAAAAGCAAAACAGCCAGCTGGAACCGATCCAATGACTACATCTCCTCACCTTGCTCTTCCACATGAGCCAGAGCTTGAAGACATCATTGTGACGTCCACACTGGATAGCTTTGTCTCCAGTGTCGTAACTGCAGTCGTATGGTTTGTCCTGTACTCGATCAATGAATTAAATCAATCGATAAAATCGATACCTGCATGAAGAGATAGTCAGCGGACATCTGGTTGCACTGGAACAGAAGACCCTGAAACATTTCAGTCAAGTAATAATACCAGGTGAATATAACTTACATCCTGTCTGAACAAACAAGCCGAACACTGCAATACGGCTCCCATCAGTTTATGCGGATTCCAGGTCACGGAATTTGCACGTTCGATTCCAGCGAGATGATGACGATGTTCTGGGGAGAGAAGGAGTCCACCACCCCAGGCAGCCTGAAATTTTCGCGAATGGCGCAGTAGGGGTTGTTTTGAAGTTTGACTATACAAGATCGAATCCTGTCAGTGAGAACTTTTTTGCCTTCTCTGTTAACTTTAATTTACAGTTTTTCCACACTCTCTTTCAAACTCATAAAATAGAACAATTTTGTCAAAATCCCAAAAATCGAAGGAAGACGTCACTGAAACATAATGTGACGTCTCTGCACTCACATCAACATGGAACCAAATCTTGTGTCGTTCACAAATGTCTGCAATAGTTGTCAGCGGATCAAACGCCCCGTAGACTGTTGTCCCTGCAGTTGCGGACACGAAGAACGGAGTCAATCCCTCTTTCTTGCACTCGATGATCTTCTGCTCCAACATTTCGGGGACCATTCTTCCAAAATTGTCAGTCGGGATGTTGAAACAGTGGTCGGTTCCGATTCCACACACGGCTGCGGCACTCTTGATGGAATAGTGACTCTGTAAGGATCTGGTGTTATGTTTACGTCAAATTGCGTCAAGTCTGCGTACACACTCTGGTGCAATCGACCGTCACTGAGTGCTTAAAGTGCATACACGATAGTTTGGGGGGAGTTCACTTGCTAATTTCCCGTCACACAACGAAAAATCTGCATACACAGAATGATTCAACTCTAAAAAGTTCACCAAAACCGTACAAGGGACCTTTTCCATGACACCCATAAAGTTTCAACTACGACGCTTCACCCAAAACTCCCTAACAACTCACATCCTCACTGGTGAAGGCACAAAGTGTTGGGACCTCCTTCATTCCAAGATGCTTACTTCTTGGCCACATCGAGTGTCTCGCTGCGTTCATCGCGTACAGGTTGGCCAGTGCACCACCTGAAAACCGCCTTGCTTGACCGCATCGCCTGCGACGAACCTGGTGCGAATATTCCATCTGCCTTCTCTGTATCCCATCCAATAGCTTCCCACATTCGAGTCATCACAGACTTCTCCATTAGGATGAACACTGGGGCGATCTCATAGGTGAACCTGGATCAAACTTCAGGTAACGTTTTTTTCCGTTTTTTCTCACATATTCGTGTTTGCAGTAGCTGTGAGCCATTCCCCGGCCATGGAGACAATGTCAAGTCCACATGAGATCTGAGCATTATCGATTTATCGATTTCTCATGATTTCCCTCACCTGATTGAAGAAACGCGGATGACCCGTTTTGACTCCTAGACGTAGGACTTTTTCACAGCTCTGAAGGTTTTATGGTACTTGACGAATTTTTAGGTCAGGCGATGCGTCTATGCGTCGAAACCCCCATAACACTTTCATAATGAGAAATTTTATATGAAAACGCGTGCTAAGTAGCACCCTGAGGGTGCAATAAGAGGGAATCTCTGCCTATTTTTCTCATTTTCGAGGGCCTTTTGAAGTGATGTCATTTGCCACAATTTTTTTTATTGAAAATTGGAAAAAGTTGTAGAACTTGGGAGCTGTGATCCCGGATAATCGAGAAAACTATTATTCAGGTACTCTCCGTTTTTGATTACCTTGACCATTTTTTAGTCATTTTCTTGATGATAACTGTCATCTCAACACAATTTTCATCGTGTTACTCGTAAATCCATTGGTTACCTTGACCAAGTCCAAAAGATTCTCTGGCTTTTCTGGAATATTCAGGTCGATCAGCTTCAACATCTCGTGAGGATGATGAAATTCCAGGATTTTGGACTCCCGGTCATTCTGGCTCTTGATGTAGTTGAACAAGACCTGGAACGTTAACTACGTGGGTGGTCCTGCCTTGAACGTACCTCAACGATCCTGTTCAGGAACTCTTCAGTACCTTCCCAGTTGTTGGTTTGGGGGAGGATTTCTGGAATAGACATTCTGTGTATGCAGATATGACGCGAATCGACGAGCAATTGCACATGAACTGTTTCATCGAGCCACTTTGTCCGCGGAAAACTTATCTTTCTTATGTGAATGTTGGAGAAAGAGTTCAAACTCAAAACGAAAAAAGGGAACAATACTACCGGATAATTTTCTAGTGTTCACAGTCTCGGCGTACAGTGACGGACAAATACACCGACGATTCAACCAACCTTTAGCCACAAGGCTCTGCAAAAACTCATCGTTGTCGTGTCCGGACATCTTCAGACACGAATGCGGGATGAGGAAGGCGGGACCACGACATAAGACCTGGATTAAAAAAGACACAGTAGGCGCTCTCTTTTGCTCTTTTCAAGGCTCCTACTTGAGCCGTTTTGATGAATGTCAGAAGTGGAAGAAGTAAAGCAAAAGAAGAAGATGAGGATTTCTGAAGAGTTTTTCTCTATGATGTCATTCAGGGTTACGAAAGAGTTTGGGTTACTTCGGGAGCAAGTACAAGTATGTTTTTTTGGTAAAACATATGGTCGATGAGATGTCAGTTACATCTTGAATCAACACAAATTGTCAGAACATGGTATAAACGCTACTGACGTCAGTAGTCGACTACCGGAGTATAAGAATCATCTGATGAATTTTTCTTCATTTTTTAAATATGAAACGCTGGGGAGTGAGAAGAAGTTTTGAATGGACAAAAAGTGGTCTCTCTCTGTCTCACACAGAATTCTACCTCAATCAGTCTATCTCTCTTTCTATCTCACTCTCTCTCTATTTGTATTTTCATCTCTATCACACTCACACACACACACACACACACACACACACACACACACACACACACACACACACACACACACACACACACACACACTCACACACACACACACACACACACACACACACACACACACACACACACACACACACACACACACACACACACACACACACACACACACACACACACACACACACACACACACACACACACACACACACACACACACACACACACACACACACACACACACACACACACACACACACACACACACACACACACACACACACACACACACACACACACACACACACACACACACACACACACACACACACACACACACACACACACACACACACACACACACACACACACACACACACACACACACACACACACACACACACACACACACACACACACACACACACACACACACACACACACACACACACACACACACACACACACACACACACACACACACACACACACACACACACACACACACACACACACACACACACACACACACACACACACACACACACACACACACACACACACACACACACACACACACACTTTCTCTCTTCCTCTAGCTCACTCAGTCTCTCTCTCTCTCTCTAACTTTCTCTCTTCCTCTAGCTCACTCAGTCTCTCTCTCTCTCTCTCTAACTTTCTCTCTTCCTCTAGCTCACTCAGTCTCTCTCTCTCTCTCTCTCTCTATGACTCACTCAGTCTCTATCTCACTTTTGTTCTCACTCTCTCTATCAACAAAAAGAAGAAGATAATAAATCTAGTCACGGAAATTGGTCTCACAAAACGTTACCCAAAGGTCATCCCAAACCCATTTTGTAAGCCAGATAACGGAACTCGTCGCAAGATGAGCCAGATGAAAAAAATTCCGAAAAGGTTTGCCACAGTGTTATTTGAATGGGTGTTCGGGGAACGCTGCCCATGCTCAATTTCTAAATTTACCTGTATTGAACAGGTTGTTCTCCCAACATTTTGGTAAATTACCGCAGTTTAAAATCAGTACATGTCTTCTCATAAAGTGCGAATTTCCTCCAGTCTTTTTGTACTCACCGTGGTGTGCAGAAGGAGAGGGGCGTGTCGACTCCGCCCACGTTTTTCAACGTTCCCAATTTCAGAAAGAGTATAAATAAGCGAATAGCGTCGAGGGAATCACGTGAACCAACTCACGATGCGACAGAAAGGACGGACGAACCAATGAGCAGACAGGTGACGCTACATGCAGTGCCATCAGACAGACCATCAGTCATGAGGATGCCCTCCAGAGAAAGATCCATGAAGAAGATAAAATGCATGACGCCCGCGGTTAGTGAAGGCGACGCGGTGGTACGCACTGATTCAATGGTATTTACATTGCCTGCTACGCGGCTTCTTTTTCGATTTTGACACGAAAAACCCGAAATAATCACGTTGTGTGTGAAAAAAGAAAACTGCACAGCGCAGTTGAGTTTCATAAAAACGTGATGCGCAGCTCAATAGCACCCGTTCTGCGAGATGAGGAATGGTCGAAGAAAGGTCGCTTTTCATTTGACAAAAACAAATAAATTAAATATATATTCGTAAAGTCATGTTGAAACAGAAAAATAAATAAGGAAATCATTGAATCAGAGCGTGCTGGCACATTTAAACGGAATGATTTGAACTTTGAACTCGGATGTTCGCACGTGGTTCGGGATTGTTCATTTTAACGTAGTCAAGCCGTCCATCATGACATCTCCTTTGGTATAAATTTCAGAAAACGTGAAACCTTTACTATTCACCACGTTTTTGTGATCCTTAGTGAAATGCACCAATTGGTGGCATGCACCAAATGGCGAAAGTGCCATCTGAGTTGTGAAAATATGTTGTACTTTCAGCAGGTATTCTTGTGTCTTCGACCTCCTTCTTCAACCAATAGACTGATGTATTAACAATTTATTGATTCCCCAGTAAAAAGAACCAGCCTCTCTGGTTCTCCTGCAATACATATAATGAAATTATGATGAGGCAGGATAACAAGAGGCTACAAATAATATAAATACATAAAGAATGGTATAAAACCTTAATAAACAAATGAATTTGGGCTAAACAATAATATCAATAATTAGAAAATCAAAGTGTTACGGTAAGCGGCGTGTGTGAACTGCCAATGCACCGACGCAACCGCACACTTTCCTTGATCCTTCTTAGCTTCGCTAACATGAGTATAAAGTAATATTCTCGGCCCTTTTTTTCACCCATTATCCAACTGCTTATAAAATTATAGGTATAGTATTTTCCTAGAAAAAAAATCATTTGAAGACACTCTAAAAATTATAATTAACTATAAATAATCTTGCTTTTAGAATGCGAAAAATTCGGCTCGAAGAAGAACGATAGAACTGGTAAAAGAAGGAGAATTCATGGAAGGAATGGAAAAGTAAGCGGATGATCTGCAACATGGCGATGAAATGAGTTTTTGGTGCATTCACAGGCTTTCCAGTGAAGTTTCGGGGGTCGAAATAAAAATCTTGGTGCATGCACTGTCGACTCATTCTCACGTCAAAATTCGTCCTCTGATCGTTTTCACGCCGTTTTCAGTTACCGTATCCTGAGTCTTCTTCGTAACGCGGGTCCCCACGGCGAACACAAAGCGAAGATGGAGAGCGGCGACAACGTCGTGATCCGGTTCGAACCACAGGGACGATCAAAGTTGAAGTATATTGTGAGTTTCCGATCTGGCTGGTGGTCGGTCGAGTCGGACAAGTTATACAAAAACCGTTTCAGGCTTCCATCATCTACAAGGCATCAAGAGTTGGCGGAGAATGCGAACACAATTTTGTCAATCTTTGCGAATATGGAGTCAATAAGAAGTTGAAATCGAATGTGGGGGGCGGAGTCGACAAATCAATGATCGACGTGTTTGCAGTTTATGATCACTACCAGCTACGGGCCAAACATTGAGGAAATTCGGAAGCATATACTGAGGAGAGACTACACTATGGGTTGTGCATTTAATATCGCCCTGCAGTCGCTGAATGTTGGTTTTGAAAACCTGTTTGTATAGTAATTTTCAGAAATTAGAATGCAGTTATCGAAAAAAAAAATCCATTTTTGAACGTTTTGTGAAACTGTTTTCTTTTTGAAGTAACTGAAAATAGCCAAAACTTCTAAGTAACATGTTCGTAATCAGAATCCAGTGTAGAAAGTTATGACTTTTGCCATCATTCCAAAGTGATTTTAACAATAATTTCAGGCGATTAAAAATTTGCACTCTGTTGGATTCATATGTAGAAATATCAAGCCAATGTCTTTTTTCATAGGAGATGGTTTTCGATATTTTGATATAATTTTGTAAATTTTACTGTTCAGGAAAGAAAGAAGCCGTCGTTTATCTTCACGACTTCAGAATCGCCAAAATTCATATCGATCCGATTACGAAGGCGCCAAAGGTTATCCTTCTATCCTATTCTCAAACGATTTTGTTTTAGGCTCCAAGAGAAGATAAAATAAAATGGCTCGGAACATGTCGTTATGCTTCCCGTGCACAACACCGTCTACAGGAACCGGCTAGAAAAGATGACTTGGAGTCGTGGCTATACATGGTGTACAATCTGATCGATGATTCCAGCCTTTTATGGAAAAAAACGAACAAGGAGAACACGCTAAGTCTCAAAGATCAACTATTTGACAACATGCGTGAGTTCAAAATAGCAAAAACAGTTGCCCATGGCTGGAATCGAACCAGCGTCGCCACGGCCACAACGTGGAGTACTAACCACTATACTACATGGGCCGAGAGCGTGGCGCACTGGGGACGTATATGACGCACCAGCTGTCTCCCCTCTCTCTCTGTTACACACACTCTTTCAGTGCCTGATGTGTACAGGGTTGTGCCAAAGGAACTCCATCGTTTGGTTGATTACATCAAGCAGCTGGAGTACAAAAGTGAACCAGATTATAAGTGAGACACATGTGTCCGATCTGGCACCAAGTCGACTTGGATTAGTCGTATAATGTTGTTTAGGTATATTGTCTCATCGCTCGAAACATTGGCTGCAGAGAAGAGTATCGACACCAGAACGTGTGACTGGGCGGGTAGAATTCCGGAAAATTTGACTCCAATCACTTGCAATGTAATTATTCATTCAAACAGAGGCGCGCCCGATTGGCTCCGCCCCCTTACCTTATTGGTCCCTTCTTTGCAGTTTAATCTTCAAATTTCAGCCTGCTGACGAGAAATCTGTTGATAACAAGTGTTCTGGGTTTGATGATTTTGAGTGAGATGACCACACGTAAATGAAGGAAAGTTGATACTTTCAGAGAAAAGGCGAAAAAGAACAAAAAAGAAACGGCCAAATTCGAACGGAAAAAGATGGAGAATGGTGATATCATCAAGAATGAGAACACCCAATGGAAGGTTGAATCGCTGCTGGGTTCTGGTGGTTTTGGTGACGTATACAAGGTTTGTGATGTGTTGACTTGGATTAGTCATACTCCCAGGTCTACAACCCGGCTCAACAACCGATCAAGTACTATGCTCTCAAAACTGAAAGTGAAAATGGGAAGAAGTCGATGTTACGATTGAAGGTTGAAATGCAGGTGGGACTTTTTGAAAGCCGGTCCGGTCAATATGTCGCTCATTTACGGTTCTATGTCGGTTCATCCAACACTTCGGAGACACGAGAATCAGATTTATCGCAACTCTCATTCTCGAAACTGTATTACAGTGATGCCTCGGAGTCTCAGACTTTCCAAACTGATCTTTCAACGTTGTGGCTTGAAATAAGATGCGCAATCAGTTTCATTTCGAAACAAAAAACTGTCGAGGGCGGTAGAGAAATGGGGATTTTCAATCTGAAAAGGCCTTATTTTGTATATACGTTACGAGAGAACTTAAGAGTTGAATACCATCTGAAATTCAAACTCAACATCCGATAAATACTTCCTCTTCTTATCTCTTCCTTAGTTTGAGCGACGTTTAAGGTTATGAAAGCGATCCAAGATGAGAAGAAGCAACAACAGACGTCTTATAAGCATTTTGTCGACTTTGTGGACCGTGGACGCAACGAGCAGCTGAAGGTCAAAGTAGGGAATCGTCTCGATTACGTAAAACATCGTACTTTGCAGTTTATCGTCATGTCCATTGTTGGACCGTCACTCGACGACGTGAGGAAGAAGTACAGAGTCGACATTTCCAAGAAGGGAACTCCGTACTTTATTGCCATACACACGTTGGAGGTGAGATTACGCGCACTGTTGTGATTGAAGTATTGTTTTTACAGGCGGTACGCGATCTTCATACGATTGGATTCCTTCATCGTGACATCAAACCAGCTAACTTTGCAGTCGGATTGGGTTCAGACGAGGCGACCATCTTTATGCTTGATTTCGGTATTGCCAGGAGTTACACGGAACCGGGAACTAAGAAACTTAGGGTATGTGAGGCGTTTGATTGTGTGCACGGGTTGCATAAATTTCTAGGCTCCACGCGTCAAAGTCAAATTCTTGGGAACCTTGAGATATGCTTCAAGGGCGTGTATGAGTAATCTAGACCAAGGAAGGAAGGACGATCTTGAGTGCTGGATTTACATGGTTTGTTGAACAAACAAAGTGAAAAAAAAACTAAATCACATATTTTTCTCGAAAAAATTGAAAACTGAAATAAAAGCAAAAAAATTTCGACCACGGCAGGACTCGAACCTGCAATCCTCAGATCCGAAGTCTGATGCCTTATCCATTAGGCCACGCGGCCGCTGTTTTCTGCAGGGGTCCATAGACAGATGACACTGAATGAGAAAGTAGAGGGTGCAGTGCGCTTGAGACAACAGCTGCTCGCTTATTTCCTTTTGCGGTGTTTTGCAGACAACAGACGTCTTTTTTCGGTCTCAAGGTGACCTCGTTCAGGTCTATGATATCATGGACGAAGAAAGTGGTCTCCCATGGCGCAGCATGAGAGGAAATGACAAGAACAAAATTCTAATGGCAAAAGAGTTGTTCTTCAAACATAAAGGTCACTGTGAAATTGAAATATGAACTCAACCACAAATTTTCAGTTGATGTAGTGTATGAGAATATCTCCCGAAAAATGAAAGCTGTTTTGGATATGGTAGACAATATGGTATTCCAAACAGAACCTAACTATGAGTTTGTTTTTTTTAAACTTTTTTCTTATCACAAAGTTTTCCTACTTGAAGTATCAACAATCTGGTTATAGGCTCATAACTCAAATGCTAACGGATATTTGCAAACGAAACGGACATGCAGTTCCTAAAAAACCAGACTGGATTGGAAAACTTTCTAAAGTGCCGAAAGAGGTTATCAGTTATCATAACTCAATCCAAAGCATGAATTTAGCGCGTGAGCCGATTCTCTGATTCTGAAGAAGATGATGATGACGATGGTGAAGGAGACGATGATTAAAACGAAAATAAATAAATTTAGTACACTCGACTTTCTTCTAAATTCAAATTTAAAAGTTTAACTGCAGTTCACGAAAAAGGAGAATTTTCAGTGAATCAATTTTTCAATAATGATTTTTATGAATCACATGTTCACAAAAATAAAAACAAAAATCCAAATGAATAAAAAAACGTATTTGCGAAATTTCGCGTAACGCGTTTAACGCGTTTACGAAATCAAATTTCTACAGTAACTCCAAAAAATTTTTGATCTACCGCAAACGTCAAGACCAACACCTCAAAAACCGTTGCGCCTTCAAACTTTCGTTTCATTTTTGATTTTTTTTTCACCAGTCTAGCCTTCTAGGTAGCTTCGTTTTGATGTCAAACATGTCAGATAACCTTTCCGGAAGGTGGAATAGAATCCTGATGAGCAAGGACATTTCCGACGATGTGGTGATTGAACGCTCCAACTACGATGACTTCTCAACTTCATCACCATGGAGAAACTTCGAACTTCTAGTCGAGAAAAGGATTTTGTGAGTCTTTGTCGTTTTCGTAGAGGAAATTAACTCTGTTTGCAGTTATGTGAACCCCGGTTGGCTCGCTGAGTTGTCTCCTTACTTTGCCAAGACCATTTTCGGAAGAGAACCAGTATGCAAACGAATTGTTATCGACGACGTCACTCCTGAAGAGACTCTGGAGTTCCTCAGATGTATCACGTTCTGCCCTATGCGAAAGCCTCTGTCAGGTAATAATTGCCAGGCTCAAATATGAACCCAATGCTTTCAGTCAGAAATGTCTCAACTGTACTGAAGTTTGCCAAAAGGTATGAGATGAGACCAGTACAAGCCCGTTGCGAACACTTTATATCATGCAACGCACAAAGTCTTGACAAGAACAAGTTGTTCCAGGTTTTTTAAAAAACATACTGTCTGATTATGAAATTCATTCCAGGTAACTTGTGCACTCTCACAATGTGATCCTAACAGCTCAACTATGACTGTACTGGTTGACAAGCTGGCTGCGATTGATGTGAGTCTTTTGTGATAATTTCAAAAAGAACTTCGTATGGAAACTGTTCCTATTCATCGTAAATTGAAAGAAATGTCAGTTCACGAATTCAGTCCTAATTTGCGAATGTTGAATTTTATTCTGCTTCCCGTTCAGCTAGATTAAAAATTTTTTAAAGGATAAGGACCTATCCCGCTGCCATTTCGCCAACATGCCCGGAGATGTGGTTGCCGAAGTTTACGAACAGAGATTGAAGACAATGAAAAGAAGCAGCAGCGGTGGGAACTCGTGTTGCCTAGTGTAAGATTTTCATTTCTTCTTAGAAAAAGTTGGTATCATGAAGTATCTCCTTGGAATTATTTTTATATTTACTAATTTTTTTTTCTGATAAGGTGTGTCTCTATAGACGATAGTCTACCCCAGGATTTCATATTTTTTCCTAAAATATCATATTTATTTGAAAGCTATCTGCTTCTTCAAAGTGACTCGATTCAGTGCTGGACTCCGTTCAATCTTCAAGAAGCGGCCGAACCATCATCACCACGAGTAACTGGAGCCGGATTCCGTTTGACCGTATTACTACTATTACTTTTGTCCTTATCCCATTTTTAACCCGGAATAATAACGGGGAACGTTGTAAAATTATGAGAAATCCTCCCCCACGCCACCATATCTCAATTTTTACGCTGGAAAATGACGAATTTCCAAGAATCCGCGAGAACGTTTTAAATCTCCGTCATTCACCATGTTATTAAGATGTTCATTTTTTCAGTAAACTGGAATTAAATTTCACTTTCTCCATCCTATCTCAATGTACCAGTGACCGTTTTCTTCTCAACACACACACATTTATACCCATTTGAAATCTCAACTGCTACATAATAAATGGATACGTGTAGTGAGTGCATGTCACGTCGGGTCACCCATCCAACCCATTTCTATCTCTCACACTAACCTCGTTCCGAACACAGAACGATGGCAAAAAAGTCAAAATCAAGTGAGTTGGCGTTGCTTAGGCAAGAGGAGTCTGAAAATGAGACTACAGAATCGAAAGCGGAAGAGTCTGAACACGGTAAAACGGTGAGTTTTGGTTAATTTCGAAAATGTAATACTTTGATGTCTTCCGTTGGATGTTGGTAGTTTCGGTAAAAATATGTTTTTGATGTCAGATTTGAATACACCATACTGGAAGATTTTTTGATCGACTCTTTAGGTTGTACTGCAAAGTCAAAGAAATTGTGTTTTTTGTCTAAAACAATACTGTCAAAGAGTTCGACATTCACAATCAACTTCTCAATTTTTCAGAGTTCGGTTTCCGAGATATCGGAAAAGTTTCGAAATGATCACTCCACTTTTATCGGATGACTTTTGGAGTCACGTGGAGTGGGAATAAAATATATTTCTTACGTCACATTTTAATATAAAATTTGAATAATGTGAAAGAGAGTGACTGAAATAGGAAATGTAATTCACAAAATTGCGATGTTTTAGGAGGCAATCACCGCAGTCACGCAGGAAAGCTCGAGCGAGAAGGAGAAAAAGAAGAAAGTTAAACTAGGCCCTCCGAAGGTTGCACTGGAAATCGAAGTACCGGAAAAAGTCGACACGGTGAGTGTTTGTTGAACTTGTGTGAGTTGTAACAAGTATAAAAAACTTTGAGATTTCAATTTTGAGATGATATTTTTATGAAAAAATTCTCAAAAATAAAACTCTCCGATCTTCGTCTTGCAAAAAAAACTTGAGTATTAATCTATTCATGATAATAATAATAATAATAGTTTATTCCGTAAAGCGGAGTAAAGGAGAGTAAAAGAAAGAGAAAAGAAAAAAAAACAAACATGTGATAGAGTATCAAAACAGTATGTGTATGAAAAGATAAAAGGGATGAAAAGATAAAAGGGATAAAAGAGGACTGGAATATGGGGAGGAATGAGAAAGGATGCCAAGTACGCGTTGACTATATCGAGAAGGGTCCAGCAATAGGTGCACCCATCTGGAGACTATTGTTCCCTCTGATTATAGCTTTTTCCAAGTAACTGAGGCCCACCAACCCCCGTTACGAGGTTGCCTAGCTAGGGTAGAAATTGGCTGACTGTATGGATGGCCGAAGTGTGGACCCTTTCTCGATATGGACTTCTGCGTGACTCGAATGTGGATATTCATGGGGAGTTATAGGAGAGCAAGTATACTACTGTTGATTGGGAGGACATTGCGGGTACTTTATCTCAGCAAGGGTGAGGTCAGTCGAAGTTAGCGTCTCTAAGAACGATATTGAATGAGGAGAAGGGTCGGTTCTTGAAGAGCCGGTCGTAGTCCTTCAGTACACGTGGGACGAAGGTGCTAGCACGACACTTCTTTCTTGGGACTTGGCAGGATAGCTTCTTGTTTGCACCTCTTGTTTTTGACGTTCGTACCTGGAATAGTTTCTCGACAGCAATATCGGCCCTTTTGCTCAAGATTTTCCATAGCATCCACATGATCATAATGATCATGTAAAAACAGAATTCAGTTATCTAGTTCAGTAGATTCAAACAAAGTATTCATTTCGCAAGCGTCTAAAAATAGTGGTAACGGAAAGTCACATTTGACTTGTTTGTTTTAAAGTGCGAAATAGGAGAACATTCCTAATTTTCATTTTTCGACACACAATAATAGCGAATTATAGCAGTCGACAGATCAAGCTTGCGATGCTGACAAGACCCAATGGGAAAATACACGGTTTAAAGATGAAGCAGAAGGAAAAGTGGTGGTCGATCCAGGTTCTTTTTTGTTTTGGACATAGCTAATAACCGTTTAAATCATTGTTAACAAAATATTATGAAGAATTTAAATCATAAAATCAGGGTTTCTCATATTTTCAGCGAAAATGGTTGAGATCAAAATTGTTTTCAAAACTCTCCGCCAAATAAGCAATATCTGAAATATAGATGCATCAGTTAAAGTTGATAAACCTGTTTAATCGAATCTGCAGACCAAGTGAACAAGAATTTGAAAGCTGAGTCGACTCCATTTATCGCTGAGTCGAAGCAAGTTCATAAGAAGAAAGGGTCGTACTTGTTGAAACGCCCGAAGATGCTACTTGGAGTACTCTCGTTGGAGTTTGTGAGTTTTTTCTACTTGAAAAGTCGTTTCTTGTAATATGATTGAAGTTTATTTTTGATCTTGAAAATTGTGTTAACGATCGTCTCTTGTGAGCTGGGTATTGAGTTCTAAGTTGGTCTTCTAAATTCTTCAACACTGATTTTATCTGACCATCTGATTCTAGTTGAAATTTTAAAACTGTTATTTCTGAATTTCTGAGAATTGTTTTTTAAAAAATTCTTCATATGATTTTTCTCGGCCTTCAGATTATCAAAAACAACCTGATTTTTTTTTTTACAAAATTGACAGCAACTTGATCACAAAATATGATTAGAAAAGTAAATATACAAAGAGTCTAATGATATGTTATTGCCTTTGAAACACGTTTTTGAAGTATTCGTGAACAATATAACTCTTCCAGCTCCTTTGTGCCTGCATGTTCGGCGTTTACCTCGGTATCGGTGATAACCCAGCAACTCCAACAATACTGACACTTGTGAACTTGGGATTAACATGTTTGGTGATCTTAGTGATTCTGTTTCTCGAGGTAATTTTTTATTTCATTTTTCAACAAGACTGAGCACCCCGGCGCGCATAATAGTTGGCACCAGAGTTGCACGAAAGTAAAATTTTTCAAAACGGAAGTCGGAAGTTGGAAGTGAATTTTTTTAAACGGAAGTCGGAAGTTGGAAGTGAATTTTTCAAACGGAAGTCAGAAAACGGAAGTGAAATTTTTTCACGGAAGTCGGAAGTCGGAAGTGAAAAAGGGCGGAAGTCGGAAGGCGGAAGTCGGAAGTAGAATTTTTCAACGATAGTCGGGAGTGCAAAAAAGTTGAAAAAGCCCAGAGATATTGTATATTCGCGCATTCTCAACATGTGATAGGTCAATTCCATACTGAATAGAAACGATTTCTCGGTTTTTTCGTCATTTTTCACGAAAAACATTTTTTGACGGAAGTCGGAAGTAGAATTTGTTAAACGGAAGTCGGAAGTAATAATTTGTTGAACGCAAGTCGGAAGTCGAAAGTGAAAAAAGGGCGGAAGTCGGAATTCCGTGCAACTCTGGTTGGCACCCTTGCAACCAATTGGTCCTTTGACGGAGGTCCTTTGACAATATTATGCCAGAATATGCTCAACGTTTACTGAACATTGAACGGAAAAAGATCAAAAAGTTTTTCTACTATCAGTACTGATTCCGAAACTATTTATAAATGAAGCGTCATAAATTCATCAAACCCAGAATTTCAGTCTTCTCGAGTGCACGTCAAAGATGTCGAATACATGAAGGGGGAATCACGGTACATCATACCGTACCTTTTTCGCTATTTTGTGAGTTTTGCCTGGTTTTATCCCTAAATATGATGGTTTTGTCGCAAAAATGTTACTAATTGGTCTTTTAAAAATGATATTTACTACCGTGAATCGAAAAATAGTGATATTTACTGATAGACTATTTGAATTTTTTCACTTGTGTCCTTCTTTTTTTCATGGAAACCATTTTGAAATATATTAATGATAAAGTATGTTGAGAATTCGGGTTAAAACAACAATTGGTTCTTATCATTTCAGCTGGTGATTTCGCATCTGCTCCGATTATTCTTGACGTGCGCCGACGTGACGATCTCGGCGTTAGATAACGAGTTCGATGCAGGTATTTTTCAATGAATTATGCACATTTTATACGAAAAAGTAGACTGAAACATATGAATCAAGAATCGCGTCATGATTTTTTTTTTCATTTATCTTTGTCGACACCTCAAATTTTAGGCTTAAGTAAGGTTCGAAGCACTGGTAAGGTAAACTTTATTATCACAAAAAATGTTGCACCTTGTAAGGAAATGATTCTTGATTCGATGATTCAGTCTACTTTTTCGTATTAAGTATTATGCACACGTCCAATTTCGAGTTGTTAAATTGCAATGACATGATGTCACCAAGAACCGTGATAAAAATGGTTTTGAAATATTTCTGTTAATGGTATGCCGATGACTTGAATTTAGAAATAGTCAAAACAGTATAGTTGCTCGGAAGTATGAATTCCAACTTCTGTTTTGAAAATTCATAAGTATTCTGAAAATCAGCGGCTATACATAGTTCCCGAGTGTTAATTCTACCTTCTTTATTTCCGACCTTACTTCCTTGTTGAAAATTTTTACTTCTGTAACAGAATCCATAACAGTATTGGCAGCGTTGCTAGGATGAATTGAGTTTTTGTGTGCATTAATCTGGTAAACCGTTACTCTAGTAACTACGCCCAGAATGTCATCATTTTCTGAAAAATATAGCATTCATTTAGTGTAAAACTCATCTTCTCATTCAAAGTGACTCGATTCAGTGCTGGACTCTGTTCAATTCTTATTTGTAATTGTTGTCACTATTGTTTAGTTGTTAGTTAAGATGACAACTCAGAGTTTGAACAGAAAAGTAGCCTAGTGTTTCTTTGGTTTTTAGTTGGTACCCCAAAAATGTTAAAATGTAGATAATGAACGTTGTGTATCGCAAGAATATTTCAGGAACAATTACGGTGCTGGCGGTTCAGCCAATAGTCCTTCTTCTCCAACTGGGACATGTCGTTTTCGGCCTTCGGATAAGAAGAGATCACTGATCTGAATAAACTTTTCTACATAAAGCTTGTGCTGTCTGCCTATACAGAGGTTTGAATTCAAATTAGAGACCTCCCTGAACGTATGGTGAAAGAATTATGGGGTTAATTTATCAAGCGAGGAGGTCTGAAAAGTTTCGGCGAACTTTTGGGTACGGTGGTATGTGTGATACTACGGTTGGGTGAATTATGGGTTTGGGTGGGAGAAGTTTGAAATCACCACATTGTAAGTGGTATGGTGGAATATTGAAGTTTGCCGAGTTTTTGAAATTTTCCTGTTGCTGATCAAGGGTTTTTCTAGATCAAAGTGGGATTACTGTGACTAACGCACCGATTTTCAAAAAGTACGGTGCCTTTATTGTACTTACCGTATTTACTCAACCGTTAGTGATTCTAAAAACGGGGTCCTAGGACATTTTGACGATGAGCTTCACCCAAAGCTGATATCGTTCATATAATTATAATCGGAAGTTTACATGTGGAAAAATTACATTTTCCAAGTATGGTTCATTCTGTCGACTACTGCACATAGCTTCCTCTACCTGTAAAAAAGTCTGGCCTTCGTAAATCGGGTACTTAGTACCGTAGCAGTTTCGCCTCGAAATACAAGAACGATTTAAGTAATGAGCCTTTAATTTCAGTGGACTGAAAGTAAGAATATTAATTTAAATCCACAAAGATCTAACTGTTCGTTGTGAGAGTCCCGACCCTAGGGTAGGCCTACCGTACTCATTCTGCAAAATTGAGATTAGAGCGCGTTTGAAAACGGCCATGCTTCTAGCGATATGTGTGTACTGTACTTGATTTAGCTGTACTTACCATGTTGGCTTACAACATATTGAATGCCTATCATTCTATATGGATTGTTCATGATGTAAATGATTTCCCTATAGACGATACGGTAACTGTAACGACTTCAATACAACCTGTGTGACACAGAAGAACACCTGTACGACCATAAAACCCATTGGTTGTTTTAATCCAACGTCAACAGCGACTGGCCCCTGGTCGTTATTCGCCGAAGATAGGATCTTCGAGTCGAAATTTGTCGCGTCTGCTGGCGCAACAGCAGTGCAGCCAAGCATACGGTAACAAGCCTGACACTTGCGTGATAATATTTCACTCGAACGGGGGTCTAACTGACTGACTCTAGTGTGTCGGGTGGCGGGTGAATTACGACTGCTCACACATGTCTCCTAATTTCCCAAGTAATTTGACCCGAAATGTGACTACAACTAGAGTACCGGTACACACAGCTTCCTCTACCTGTAAAAAAGTATGGCCTCCGTAAATCGGTTACTCAGTACCGTAGCAGTTTCGCATTGAAATAAAAGAACGATTTAAGTGATAAGCCTTCAATTTCAGAATAGACTGCACATATCTATCAAAGTCTGACCGATTTCAAACGCCCGCCAGTCGAATTTTTGTAAAATGAGTATTTTTTGCAGTACTGGAAATTTTTTTACTGCGACCTCTTTTTTTTTTTGGTAAATCGGCATTTTTAGGAGGGCGAATCATTATGTAAAAGGTTAGGCTCGGTTTTTCTGGGGTTTAAGCTGGAGTTACAGTACTCCTATCTTCGAAATTCTAGTAGGCTAAACGCAATCAAAATCTGGGGTTCTGGGGACCCCCCAAATCAAGCCATTTTGACAATTCCTAAGCTCAATCCATCAGTGTCAAACATTATATAGGGTAGTGTTCGAGTGATATGAAGATGTTTTACTGTATAACGATCTCAAAATTTTCAAGTGCGATTTCGGTTCCATACTTCGAGGAAGAAGTAGCTAGCGAAGAAGCTAACAAGTCTTGAACGAATATGTATGAAAAGTACCTGTCAACTACACAGAAATTACCAGTTCTTGAAATAAAGAAACTCTCAGGGGAAACGTTCGGTGTCTCTATGTACAGTTATACAGACTCCAGAAGTTCACCATATCTTACTTTCATGGTCCTATATGAATCCTAACGGATCTCAGTTCCCCAACTGTTGTCCTTTTCTTGAAAAATGAGTTTTCGTAGAATATGTTGCCTCAAATCGAGAAATTTTATTTTTTTAATGCCGAGTTGAAACACGAAAAAGCCTAATTTTTGGAAGATATTTTCGTTTTATCAAAACCAAAAATCTTCTCTCTCTCTCTCTCTCTCTCTCTCTCTCTCTCTCTCTCCATCTCTCCATCTCTCCATCTCTCTCTCTCTCCATCTCTCTCTCTCTCTCTCTCTCTCTCTCTCTCTCTCTCTCTCTCTCTCACTCTCTCACTCTCTCACTCTCTCACTCTCTCTCCTTTTCTCTACCCCCTTTCCTTACTATTCTTCCCAAAAACTATTTCTTTTCTTTTCCAGCCCGTCATCTCAACTTTAATGAAAACCATGAATTTATTTTAATGGTGTGAAAAGGAGTCATGGTCGAAGAAACCGATTTCCTCGACTTTGAGCTCCTAGACCATGACCTGTATGGACTAAAATTTGAAATCTTGGTCCAACGTATAACTCCATCTGTCATCAGTGCACTGCTGCGCCATGTGAGATCCACGCCATTCGGGGTTCGGTTACCGTATCCCCTTTGGCGGCAAGATCAAAGTAATCTCTGCGCCTCCTCCATCTCGCTGATTTATTTCTCTAATATTTTGCCCACCGAAACGCATGGAAACGCATGGAACGTTGACATTTCGAAAATTGGCAGTAAGTAGTTCGATGCGTGCTGGCGTTGCGGTTCGACCAGTGCAACGCGTGTTGGCGTCGCTGATCCGCAAAATGTAAAATCTAGGCTCGGGTCCATGACTCAATTTCTCTTTCAAGTTTTCATTGCAGTTTAATGCCAACTGTTCACCCAAAATAAATCGTAATCAGATAATAAAAGTGATTGATCTCCTATTGCTTTAGGGCGTCGTAAACGTGTGGTTGTAAGAGTCTTCGATGATAACCCCCTCTTTCCCCTCTTGGATAGAAGACGGAAAGTCGGATGAGGTGGGAAATATCTTCCGGTGTTTTGTTCAGTTCTTGTCGGATGAACATCATAGGTCAATTGTTGCCGGTAGGCGTTTTCTCCGTCATTTTAGACCCTCATGAAAGTCAAAGTCAATGTGAGCCGTAGGGCGGGAGATGACTTTGGAAGAGCATGAAAGTTGAACTCACAATCTGAATACAGTAAAGACAACTCCCAAGACAGCTCAATTCACTCCGGGCAAATCTGACATCATAACATCTAAAATTGTTGAAATTAGGCGTCGGTCGTATTTTTCTGGACGGTAGCAACCCTCCTACTTTCCTTTTACTCAGGTCGGCTGGAAACCTTTCAAAGTTTCTAATTTCAAAGACCTAGATGCAATAGACTCGACTTGTTGGATGAACACGTGCACCTTTTTCGGAAACAACCAACTTGTTGAAAGTTTCACAATGGTGTTCCTGCATGGAGAAGGAATTGACGTGATACAGACCAAATTTGCTCAAAAATAAAGAGTATAAGCCTAAATGCACCAGTGCCAATTCTGAGTGATTTTCAGCGTTCCTCGGACATAATCATATTCGTCTTCGAACTTCTCAAAATCAATCAATAATTGATATATCCCGAGAAGCTATTTCAGACGATCCTTACTCGACTTTCAAAAAATCCGGAACCAAAGAAGAACCCGTGACAAAAAAAACTTCTGAGCTTCTTACTGACAAAAACCAATCGTATATCATTTCCGTGTTTCATATTATTTTAGAAGTCTTTCAATAATGTTAGTGAATATTAACCTTGATCCTCTTTATCGGGTATTCAAAGCTCTATTGTTTTCCTCCCAAACTGTCACTTCTCCGGAACATCTCGATCGAAATATGAACAAAATGTTTCCAACAAACA
>OZ022252.1:7293497-7305997 GCA_963978915.1 Caenorhabditis parvicauda
ACCGGTATGTAACTCTGCCAGAACCCGCTGCAAGTTCATTAGGATCAGAAAAAAAATGATAGGATTATCAGAAACGTTTTCCTAGAGGCTTTTTCTCGCGTTTATCTCTTCTTCCAGGTCGGAAAGTTTAATAATTTGTCTTTTTTGGCTTACAACACATATATCGCTAGAAGCATGGCCGTTTTCAAACGCGCTCTAATCTCAATTTTGCAGAATGAGTACGGTAACTCTCACAACGAACAGTTAGATCTTTGTGGATTTAATTTATTATTCTTACTTACAGTTCATTGAAATTAAAGGCGCATCACTTAATCGTTCCTGTGTTTCAAGGCGAAACTGCTAACCGATTTACGGAGGCCAGATTTTTTTACAGGTAGAGGAAGCTATGTGTTACAACAATAATTTTGATATTTTTATTTAATTAAGAAAAATTAGTTCACTAGAATTGGAGAGAAAGGTTTATCGAAGTGATGTAGTGAAAATATTGCCCATTGAACTTGGAAATAATTCAGAATATTTTAAAATTCATTAGGAAATAAAAACTATCTCTAGTCACGGTTCCTAACACTCGGAACGTCTGTTTTTGAAACTTTCGTCGTGTCATTTGTCAGAGAAAACTATCACCAATCGTAAATTATCTTCGCAAAGCAATTCATTTGTCTTTATGTGATATTGATTTTGAATTATTTAATCTCTCTCCGCAAAAATCTTCAACAGACTAATTTTGTCTCAATTGGTTTTTTTTATTAAATCATGCTGAATTCAACAAATTTCCTTCATTTTAGGTATTTATCTGAAGTTTTCCTTCTGTTCAGGTATTTTATGTCTAAATATGGGTCCCTGCCAAGGTTTCTTGTCATATCGAATCATTTTCCACTATTTTATGGGATTCCCTTCATTTTGGTCGATTCCTCCTCAAATACAGTACTATTTTCACAGTCTTTCCATCGACAACAGAGAGGATTGCAACTTTCACTCAAAGGAGATATTCTCCGAGATATATCATCATATCTTCTGCCAATAATTCAACTTTTTACAGCTCTTCGGAGGTCTGATCAAAGGACGCCGCCGTCTGTCTCTCCTATTGGCCGAAGAGGACTTGGCCACGCCCACATCGACTGACTGTCGCCCCGCCCACACACGCCGCGGGTCATTTATTGCATCCCCTCTCTCTTCCTCGTTAATTCCCCTATAATAAATTTCGATAAGAGTCGTTATCGAAAAGTTATGAGTATGTATCCGACGTGGGGCGACGACGTCTATTGGAATGGCGCTGGGACACCAAACATTGGTGGGACTCCTTCTACACCAAACTCCAGCTCCACCACCACATCCACCAATGGTGCGGCGATTAAGAACTCGTACGAACTGTACAACCAATCGTACATGAACAACATGAAGAACATGCTTGCAGCACAGTGGATCGACGCGCCCAACCCGTGAGTCTTCTTCGTTTCAACTCGAAATGCAGGGAAAAAGATTTATTACGCGTCTGCCCTTTTTTCCATTCAAACCTCTAATTCTACCAGTTAAATTCACAAGCCTAATCACTTCTACTAAATCAAACCGGAACAAGTACGTTACAAAAGACTTTTATAAAGATGTTCCTCTTATAAATTTCCGTTACTCCGATGTCTGTGAAATTGTGATGGTTTTTCTCGTTTTAGGGCCCTAACGACCTTATAAGTTCATTTTGACCTCAAAAATGTTTTTAGATAGCTTTTAGCAAGATTTTTTTCGACATTTAGAACTTCATATAGGTTAAATTCTGATGCTCTATAGAAAAACAATTATGATAAAAACAGTTTAATAAAAATATTTATTCCAAAAACCACTCAAGATTCCTGCAGTTTTGAACGCCAACAGCCACAATTTCAACTTGAGCAATTCATAGTTTTTTTTTATTTAAACAACTAAAAAGGAAAATCAATCAAGAATGAAAAATTATTTTGTAAATCAAAAAAATGTTGAAACATGAAAAAAGTGTTGCCTTGCTTGAGCACTATTCGAATAGTGAATCAAGATATTGAACCATCATAAGTAAGTTCCAAACTGAAAATGGGTTAAAACTTCTTCGAGACGATCCGAAGCAGTTTTACAAAATGATTGAGGCCACTAAAATGTATGACAAATCCACTATTGAGAGTAATAGTAGGTATGGTAAGTAGTAAAGTTATGAGAAAGTCATGAAACACGAATGTAAACTTTTGTTTTTATTTTTGCCTTTCAAGACGATACCTAGTTAGTGAAATAAACTGTGAAAATGCCTCTTAAAGATTCATTTTCTGTAAAAAAATACCATTGGAGAGATATTTTACCGATTCTGACTATTCGACAAGATTAACAGGATATGAACAAGTTTTCCATGAAATTTGTTCAGTTTCTTTTTGAGTTGAAGGCTAGTTATAAATGTAGCTTTCTCGCTCTCTCCAGAGTTTCGAATGGAATTTCAAAAAATCAGTAAAAATCCAGAATTCTTCAGCTTCTACAACCCACTACAAGCATCATCAGCGAATTTCGGTGAACCGAGATCCGCAATGTCATTGCCGCAACCCGTATTCCCGTGGATGAAAATGGGTGGTAAGTTTTCTGTTTTTGGCCTAGTGGTCTGTCATTCTGCTTTTCGAGCTAGAGTTCGATCCCTGCACCTCGATTTTTGCTTTTTCAACATGTCGGTAATTTTCCTGAACAATTCCAGTTTTGATCTAGTGGTTTTTAAGCTACGGCGTGAAGGTTCGATTCTTACACCTTCATTATTGCTCTATCAACTATCCTAAAAATTTGTCAGTTGTTAAGAAATGTCTTTTTTTGTAGATCAAACAACAAGTAGTCCTGTTGACTTGCAGTTTAAAGCTGTACTAGGCGAATTTAACTCGAATTTTCGCGTAACACGGTCATGCCAAACGTTTTACATAGACTTGGGTACTCCGCAATGAGTATGTGACAACTAACATCCATAGGACTATGGGTTCCCTGAGTACAAAACCTAACACAACGGAAAGCTCGAGTGTCGAGATCTCACTATGTCTGATTCATGTTTCTTGGAATCAATGATATTGGTTTTCTTTCAAAATTTCACTATGTAGCGTGAGTTTGAGTTTTAACTGGTTTTTTTTGTCTCAACATGAGCCTGTGGCATGTGCCTTGGTTAACCTAATCCTAAGCTCATTCTAGACCTTGGTCTGTGCTTTGGTTAACCTGGGTTGTGCAAGTCAAATTGAACCTAAGAAAAGAAATGCATCTAGAATCGTGCAATCACTGTGTCTTTCGTACTGACTCGCAGCACACACACAGTACTATTTGATTGAATTCAGCCTGAACCCATAGACCCATCGAATTTCTCGACTCATTGCCTCATGAAAGAAAACCGCGGGTATTTGAGATAAAATCTGAGTCGCGCGACTTCATTTTTCTCTTTCTCTCTCTCAACAACACAGTCAAAGTGAGTGCGAGTATTAATCGATTTTTGCCTTCTGCCTGTTCACACGGGAGCGTCAAAAAGACCATAAAAGTGAGTTATTGAGTGGCCAATGAACACCATCCAACATATTTCGACATTAAACAACAATGGATGTGCCGATTAAAAGGGAATGAAACTGAAACGGATGGTCTGGCTCGGGAAAATGGGGTGGCGGACCCGGAACGGTTACCCCTCCAGGAATGTTGAGTAGTTTTAGTTACAATAGCCTAATATCTAATTTTCGATATTTTGTCCACGACATTTTCCAAATTTCATACACAACTTTTTTATGTATCAAGAAAAACATGTAATTATCAGTGATCGGAATCACTTGCTGCTATTTGTTTTTCTAAAAACTTCAGAATGAACGGGAAAAAAAAATCATTTTTTAGCATGTGTTCGAACCTATCTTCTGTCCTGCTGGTTTTTATGTCGGTTTACTTGGACTAGTCACAAAATTAACTACGCTTAAGTGCGCGAGCGTAGCTCCCCCTTTGTTCCTACCCTCTCATCCGTGTTCAGACATGATGAGTTCCTTTTTTGCCAGACTGTTCGGGCAGTTCTACTTGGATTAATCATAAAATTGACTAGGATCAGAGATAGTTAAACAGTCAACAGGCGTAATTAGGAAATTACGCTCACACTCGTGAGCGTAGCTCCTCCCCTTCTCATTTTCTCAGCCATGTTTTTGTTTCTAACATTGATCGGCCCTCTGCTGGGCAACTCGAGCCACAAACAATTTATCAAACGTCGTTTGAAGTCAGCCGCTGTGCCAACCACAGCACCCATTTACTATCATTTTAACAGAATTCCAATATTTATGAGGGGACACTTTTTTTGCCGACCACCCAATGAAATATGACCGCTGTGCATAGTTATGAGATATGGTTATTTTCTTGGGTAGCCTTAGCCGATCCTTAAGGCTTAGGTAACATGGTTAGGAGGTTGATACCATACATGGGTTAGGTTGTCAAAACAGTACCACCAGGTTAGTCTTCGTAAAGATTCATGTGATCTGGACTAGTTACGGATATACAAAATTTATCGTTTAAAAAATTTCACAACCGCATATTTTATTGTTTTCATAGTCGTGAATACATCTTGTGTTTTCAGAAAAAAATTCAGAGTTATTGCGCTTGTTTGACTGAAGTTATGGTCGAGAACAAAAACTTGCTAAAGTTTTGACCGCTACTGTAGTGTATGCAATGGTTGTTTCTGTTCCATCTTGAACTTTTGCAGTCGAAGTCTTGACCCTTTAATGGCTTAACATCATCTTCTTAGTAGTTAGCGTAACAATCTTGAAATGCTTAAATTACGACCTTTGGGTTCACTCTGATGAGCTTAATCTTCTTAACTAGAAACCTTGAGACTTACTCTAACCTTAATTTCCCCAAAGAAAGATTCTAAGACCTACCTTAAAGTTCCCTAAACTATGACCTTAAGACTAATCCTAACAGTCCTTATTAATCTTAAGGTTACCCTAAAATTCCCAAAAAACCAAAGTTCTGGGCATCTGGCACGTGTCACTCATAGCTAAGGAGCTTAAGACAATATTTAGACAGCAACACGTCGTATTCTTGCCATCGCGGCACGTTGTTAGCAGCTGTGTGTCGGTCTAATCTCATGATTTACGGTACTTCCCTTAGTTACACTAAGCAGACAGAACTCTCTCATCCTTGCAAATGCAAAGAATAGGGTTCTGCGCATGAGAATTCAACTCAAAACAAGCATTCAATCCGGTTTAGTCACTCAATTTTAAGGTGCTCATTGAATTTTATCATTATAATCGAGACATTTCTTGGAGAACGCCAAAATTAATGCGGAAGAGAAAAATTATCAAAAATTACAAAAAGTACAGAAATTAGGGAACAACTATCGGTCTGGTTTCATTATCCAAGTTTGAGGTAGGCACAGATTTATCTACCCAAATCAAGTGATCCATTTTTTCCATTCAACTTTTCTGAGTCCAGATATTTTCACTTGGTTCAATTACCCAAGTTTCAAGTAAGGTTATTTTTTCTGCAAATTATGAAGGAAAAAGTTAGTTTTGTCAGTTCCAATAAAAGTGTCTCGATTACATCATCATATGGCGACAAGACAAGGGAAGAGAGTAAGTGTGAGAGGTTCTCACCCACTTACAGTAACCCTTTCTCTGCGTCTCCTTCCCTCTCTTCACCCCTCTTTGTTTCAAAACAGATGCTAATCAATGCTGGGTTTCAGGCCGCGCAGCTTACTGTACTTTTTGGGAGTGCAATCAAAAATGGGTACGGTATCGAGGGTACAGTACCCGATCGGGATACGGTGCTTTCCACGGTAATCAATAACATTTTTCCTGAGAAACCGGTCGCGACTACATGGTAGATCGTGAGAACACTTGATATGAAAGGTTTTGTGATAAAGTGGGGTCTGAGAGAATAGGTGCATAACCGGTCATAATCATATTCGCACCCTTCAATCAATCGATATTTTTTGACCTCCAAATTTGAGAATATTTTGCTCACTGACTACGTTTGTAATAAACTGGCACTTACTTCTCAAAATGAAGATGAAAAATATTTCTGGAAACTTTGGGGCTTCGAACTCTGTCAGGACTTATTGTCAGGAGAGTATCTTACTACTTTCACCATTTTTAAGCCTTTTCCCGACAACACACAACACTGGATTATAATTATAATGGAGAATTCTCGACTGAGGAATCAAAACGGAAATAATTATAGTCGTTTTTGATGGCATAATAGCGCTTCTTTTGGAGTGAGAAGATTATCTTTTTGGAGGCTTTTACGGGGGGTTTTTCGAGAGTTTTCATCGTATGTACGCTCGTCTCAATTTAACCGGACCACGATCAGTTCCATCTAGCAAGGAAACAACTTCTTTTTCACAATCAACGTTGGCTGACTTCTCTAGAAAGGAACTACGCTCCCCGGTGTTTAACCGGGCTACACTCGCTAACCATATTTTTTTTTTACATCGTAGTGACATTTTTGGAAATTTTTCTGAAGTTTAGAAATTTCTGATTGTTCTTAGTTTTCAGTGCCGAGGTTCTCTCTTTCTTTCTTTCATCAACCTCTTTTTCTCTCTCTCTCTCTCTCTTTCTCTCTCTCTCTCTCTCTCTCTCTCTCTCTCTCTCTCTCTCTCTCTCTCTCTCTCTCTCTCTCTCTGTTTCCCGATTTCCTGTATCTACGTTCAAATGCCAAACCGATTCATTTGGTATCTCATAAATCTTGTCGGTGGTCGCCGGGTGCTGTTCAAATTTATGTTCACCACAACCCTCGGGTGGAATTGAGACGCACACCATTTGAGAGAAATACGAACATTTGCACTCAATGTGGGAGAGGTTGAACCCATGGATAAAGTACTACCGATGTGATGCGTGTCAGTACTAAGTACTGAACTCTTTCGATACCAAAGTATTACCGATCTGGTTAAATTCGGAATGAAGAACTACTCAGGCACATATCTTCCTCTACCTGTAAACAAGTCTGACCTCCGTAAATCGGTTACTTAGTTACCGTAGCAGTTTTGCTTCGAAATACATGAACGATTAAGTAATGCGCCTTCAATTTCAATGGACTGAAAGTAAGAATAATAATTTAAATCCACAAAGATCTAACTGTTTGTTGTGAGAGTCCCGACCCTACTGTTCTCATTTTACAAAAATGCGACAGCCGCGAGTTTGAAATCGGTCAGACTTTTTGCTAGATATGTGCTCAGGTAACAATCCGGTAGTTTTGTGATAACGCTTCGGTAAGACTTTGGTAACGTTCCAGTATAGGATCTGCAGGTGCCCTTAGATTCCTAAATTATAAATCGTAAAACTCAATTTTTAATTTAAAAAAACTCAATTTTCAATAAAAAATTTGGAATTGTAGTTCTAGAATGTTTCAGTACTGCGATAGAACTTTCCTTCATTTTCACAGCACAATTTAACTACAGTGTGAGCCATAATTATTGTGACAAAACTTCGAGCAAGTTCTCCAAAGCTCCAATCTTCCCAAATGAAATTCATTCAGCGCGCTTGAAATACATAAACTTCAGTTAAGAAAAGCTCCCGTTGACGGGATTAGTACAGTGAAACGATTTTTTTTCTCGTTTTTAAGACTTTTGCCAAATGTTTCAGAAAGAACATGATTGAATACTAGTGTTATTAACTTTATAGAAATTATTTGTGAAACATTAAAAATACAATTATTGTTTTGTATCTTATGAGGCGCAAAAATCATTTTGAGAGAAATTTCAACATTTGGTGAAGCATGGAATTGCACTTAGCTTCCTCTACCTGTAAAAAAGTCTGGCCTCCGTAAATCGGGTACTTAGTACCGTAGCAAATTCGCCTTGAAATACAAGAACGATTTACGTAATGAGCCTTTAACTTCAATGGACTGAAAGTAAGAAAAGTAATTCAAATCCACAAAGATCTAACTGTTCGTTGTGAGAGTCCCGACCCTAGGGTAGGCCTACCGTACTCATTCTGCAAAATTGAGATTAGAGCGCGTTTGAAAACGGCCATGCTTCTAGCGATATATGTGAATTGCTTTCAGTGTTGAAATAATCAGATGAGTCATACCACCTCAGCTCCGAGGAGGAGACTATCCACGTCAACACTCTGGGATTGAAATATTTATTTATTGATTATTCAGGTAGCAACACAAAATCTGGAGAATCTAAGAGGACAAGACAGACGTACTCACGGAGCCAGACGCTGGAACTCGAAAAAGTATGTTTTGAGTCTTCTCATCAACTGACATGGATTCTGAGTGAAATTGTAAGTTTCTGAAGGAATAATCAATAATATTTCAGGAATTTCACTATCACAAGTATCTGACAAGAAAAAGGCGACAAGAAATATCGGAGACCCTCCAGTTGACAGAACGGCAGGTCAGCATTTTCAATCGAAATCTTAATTTCTCATTCTCAAAAACCCTTCTCACACACTGGAATTTCATGGTTTTTTGGTTTTTGTTTCAAAAAACATCGAAAAATATCGGAAATCGCCAAAAATTTCATAATTTTATTTCATGTTTCTGTTACTTCTTTTGAACTCTTCTCCACACATCAGATTCACTTCTTCCAGTTGTAGGAATTTATTCCATATTTTTAAATTTTATGGGGAATTTTTTTCTTTCTCACTCTCTCTTCCTCTCTCTCTCTTCCCCTATCTCTTTCCCTATCTCTCTCTCTCTCCCTCTCTCTCTCTCTCCCTCTCTCTCTCTCTCCCCCTCCTCCTCTCTCTTTCTCTCTCTCTCTCTCTCTCTCTCTCTCTCTCTCTCTCTCTCTCTCTCTCTCTCTCTTCCAAACCTTTTCAGAATTTCAAAGTAGAACATCACCAAATCCTCTGTTTTTCCGGAATCGTGAGCAAAAACGATAAAAACCTCCATTCATGGAATCTTTGTCACACTAAAAGTGACCTTTCCTTTCCAACGTTCTCGCCTCTCAAAAAAAAGTGAAGCGGGCAGTCGTGTGCGGTCTTTCTCCTTTTTGTTTCTTTGATCTTGCCGACAAAGGCGAAAGGTGTCACACATGTTACGCGTCGTGTGGAAACAACCAGGCATGAATATCGAGAATTTTATGAGGTTCGAATTTGTTCCACTGAATGGGGGTCAGTTAGTGTTGTGGTCTGCGACCCTACCCATCGAAGCGCAGGTTCGATCCTTCCCCTGCTCCGAATCGAAACGTCCACAATTTTCGTTCTGAATAAAAATGAAATAAAAAGTTTTCGATGTTAAAAGATGTAAAAACAGTTGATTTCAATCAGTAAAAATAGATAGTCTCGATTTACAAAAATTGATGACTGAAACATAAAAGTGCATTATTTGAAAACGAAAGGAGATTTTTTCGAAGTTTTCGTAACCGAAATTTTAATTAGAATGTGTTCAAAACATTTGAAAAAATTTCAACAATACATATCAGAAATGCAAAAAAGCAAAACCGCCTCCTAGACACGAACCCGAGAGTCTTTCGCCTCAATAAAACCTATAGACCACTACATCATATTATTGTATTTCAGGTGAAGATCTGGTTCCAAAACCGACGAATGAAGCACAAAAAGGAAGTGAAAGGAGAGGGAGGAACCGGCAACGATAGTGACGAAGGATCCAACGGGAACGAGGACAGTGCTCCATGAAAAACACCCCTCAAGTTCGATCCTGCTGCTCCCCGTTTTATTTTTGCCATAAGTCACGGTTTTCCCGATTTTACATTTAACTATGCCCGG
This sequence comes from Caenorhabditis parvicauda, assembly GCA_963978915.1. Taxonomy (NCBI): domain Eukaryota; kingdom Metazoa; phylum Nematoda; class Chromadorea; order Rhabditida; family Rhabditidae; genus Caenorhabditis; species Caenorhabditis parvicauda. The sequence goes on from OZ022252.1 coordinate 7,303,169, forward strand.
TTTTCACAATCATTCGCAAATGTGGTGTTTTTTTTCGAGGAGGGGGATGTTTTAGGTGATGTTCGATAGAATTAGCGTTATAGACAGGATCCAGTTTGCTAGGTGCAGAAGTAATTAGATAGGGAAAACTCTTGAAGAGGTTTATTCAGCCTAGAAAATATTTAAAAAGTTGGCTCCACCTAAAGAAAAAGTAGCTCTATTAGCCTAAAACCTTCCATCCACTAGGAAAAAAACGATCACCGAAGAAAAAATCATCCCTGTTCACTTGTATCATATATACTTTACAACTGACTAGCTTACACTCTACGTTCATCGTACGGGTTTTCTACCGACTTTTTTTAATGGATAAATTTTCACTTTGTTGGTTACTGTAACATCCTGGAAGCCTGATGGTGGTTGGTCAAAATTGCGGCTTTGTTCTTACAATAAAAATGAAACCATTTCGAAAAGTTACAAACCTGTGGGAAAACCACTTTTTTGTACTGTAACGATGTGTCGTTCTGGTAGGTCAAAACTAGCAGAAAAAAGCGGCTATGTAAAACAGTCATACAGGGTGTCGTGAATAGTTTTCGGATAGACTCCATACAATGAGAACTTTCTGGAGACTTCATCGTATCAGAATCATTTTTGCTAGTATAACAGTCATGCACTACCTGCCCACAGCGCGGTCAAGCAGAGCGGTCATGCAGAGCGGTCATGAGGTAGGGATCCATCCGATCATGAAAATGTGTAGTGGTAAGGAAAAATCATCAACTCTAACAAATGAATTAGAAGTATTCTTGTGGAAATTCGACTCCGGTTTTTAATGCGATAGCGGTCGCGCACTGCCTGCACACAGCGCGGTCATGCGGAGCGGTCATCTCAGGAAAAAAAATCTAGTTAGACCTAGAAACTTAGGTATAAGACTTGCAAAAAGTGAAAAAATAAATGGCAAGACCTAATTCAGAGGTTAGCAAGTCTTATACCAAGGTTACAAGGTCTTGTATAAATTTTACCAGATCTTACATGAACTTTAGCAGGTCTTATATGAACATTACCAGGTCTTGTTTGAATATTATCAGGTCTTTTATGAATATTAACATGTCTTGTATGAATGTAACCAAGTCTTATATGATTATTCCCAGGTCTTGTACATCATGTATGAACATTTTATTTCAAAAAAAAAAACGATGAACAATAATATAAAGAACGAAAATTCTAAGAAAGTAAGTTAACACGCGTTATCTACTCTACCATAAATACAAGATTTGGTCAACGGCGTACTATGTCAAACCATAACTGGGTAGCCGTACTGCCAGATCTCGGTTGTGCGTTGTTCCGCAAAGGTCTCCAGATGAGGTAGGCATGTATGCTGAAAGATGGTTTTATCAAACGGTTTGACCCCGACCCCTAATCAAGTATCCATATCAGAGTTGCACGGAAGTAAAATTTTTCAAAACGAAAGTCGGAAGTCTGAAGTTGGAAGTGAATTTTTTAAACGGAAGTCGGAAGTTGGAAGTGAATTTTCAAAAACGGAAGTCGGAAGACGGAAGTGAAATTTTTTTCACGGAAGTCGGAAGTCGGAATTCCGTGCAACTCTGATCCATAGACACAAAAGTGAAAAACTTACATGATTTAACTGTGTTACACTTGACGTTCCTGATCGCAGAACCAATGTTCAACGTTATGTTCTGGAACTGAAGATGGCATGGGTAGGCTTTTATTACTTCCTGAAAACATTTATATTAAAAATTCATGATGTTAAAAAAAACCTTATCAGTTACATAGTCAGCTTGCTCCTCGGATTCGAACGTGACAAATCCAAAACCTTTCGACTATACAGTTGATTGTTTTGACTTCCTTGACCGTGAAAAACTGCTCAAGTGCTTCTTTAGTTCTCTTTCCGTTGTCTGAACGCATATTCTACTCGATTTTATGTGATTTACATTATGCGGAAATTTCGAACCAGCCACAAAAATTCTATTGATGTGACTAGGTAAGTGACCGTTTCGATATGTTTCGAAGAACGATTTTAGTGAAGATCTGAGCATTGAAAACGCATGTAAACTTTCAAAAATTGAGAAATGAATGAGGTGCAAAATTTTCCATTTAAATTTACAGTCTAGAACTTTTGGAAAAATAGAAAAAAGAAGGAACAAAGTAATGAGAAGGAATGAGGAAAAAAAGAAATTTGAATCCTAAACATTATCAAGACCTGAAAACTTAATAATAAGACCTAGTAAGTTAGGATCAAGACCTGAAAACTTAATCGTAAGATCTTATAAGGTCTTATACGGCAGAATAACAGGTCTTATACAACAATATGCAGATCTTATGTGGAGGTTACAAGGTCTTATTCTTAACTTATCAAGTCTTATACAACTCAATGTCTTATACCAAGGTTACAAGGTCTTATATGAACATTATCAGGTCTTATAAAAGACCTTGGTGATGCAAAAATTTGATTCCTGAGAATACTCCACGTTTACTAGGTCTTATACCAAGGTTACCAGGTCTTATAATATTCAAGGTCTTATGTGGAGGTTACCATGTCTTATTATTAACTTATCAAGTCTTATACCAAAGTTGCCAGGTCTAACCAGATTTTTTTTTCCTGAGCATATGGTGCGGATCCGTCGGATCAAGTACATGTGTGTTGGTTATGGAACATACATCGTCTATTTACGCCAACATCAAGTCGTAAATGAAGGAAATCTGAAAGAGGCCGCCCGTGTCGTAAATCAAAAATTTGCGACACTCACATTCTTCTTCTCTCAGGCAAGTGTCGTCTCCACTCGACCGACTTTGGAACGAATCGGGGACCTAAAATGGCAAAGGAGTGGAGATGAG
>OZ022252.1:7308497-7311614 GCA_963978915.1 Caenorhabditis parvicauda
TGACAGTTTTGATCCTGAAAAATTAAGAAGTTGGAAAATCCATTATGAGTAATCAAATAAAAGCTGGATAAAAGACACATCCCGCATGAATTTTACCAGATCTGGCCAGAACTTCACCTATTCTGGTATGAATTTACCAGGATTAACTTGGCATACCTGGAAAAATAAAAAACTTCTCGATTTTACACGGATCGCTACAGGAGATCGTCATCGATTAGACTCGTTGCACGCGAAACTGTTCAACAGAACATAACTTCGTTGGTTGACCAAAAAATTATATGAAATTTTCACCATATCTGCCCACAGTATTCTGTCAGCGACTGTGCAGCTTACTGATCCACTCGCCGTACCACGCGGGCTGTTTGGAGGCAAAATAGGTCTTCAACCATGCATTTCCCTCAGCGCGGTTCTCGAAGTGTGTCTCGTCTAGGACTCGTTGTATGTCCGAGAGAAGCCAGTAGTCACTAGGTTTGAGGTGGGGCTAAAAGAAGACATCAGGTACAATGGGCCATCCAAACATTGTCAGCTTTTTTTTCACTTTTTAACTTACATGAGGGTGAACGTTGTCGTGAAGACCGTGAAGACGACCTCGTAGCCAGGGAATGGCTTGGGCGCGAGTCTTCAATTTTCTTTGCTGGAAAGCCTAGACATTCCTCGTGATCGTCGTACCATTGAATAGCGGCTTCCAGTGGATGGAGCCCTGGGCGGCCCACCATACGGAGAGCATCTCCTTTTTCCGGTGTTTTTCGTCTTTGGCGACGGGTTCCAGCTCATCATCCTTGTCCACCCACTGGGCATAACTTGTAACGTGATTGTCAAATTTCCATCATTTCCTTTTAAGAAAATGTCCAGCCAAGCCGTCGCCCTTTTGTACGTAAGAAGACACCATGCTATGTCAACTCGACAATTCTTGTTCTTGCCACTCGAACCATGGGAAATCTAACGGCCCAACTTTTGTACTTCGCCGAGCTTTTTCAGTCTTTGAACGACTATTGCCTGAACTACTCTGAAGGTCTGCAACATTTCTCGCGTAGTAGCGAATGGCTCTCCTTCGACGGTGCTGTTCAGTAAATCCAAATCCATCGCCCATGCGGGTTGCGACCTCTCCTCAGTGTCGAGATTGTAGTCGTGAGCATCGATTCGTTTGAATCGTTTGCGTACTACACTCTGTTCCACTCAAAGCTTGCCACCTACTTTTTTGACCATAACTTCAGGCTCGGAAATTTGATATCAAAATCTTTTTGAACGCTCATAGCTGACGTTATTAGACATCCATATGCAAAATTTGAGATCATTCTATCCGTCCGTTGAGAAATTAGAGACAAAAATGTGTAAAAGTTGGTGTTCCACTCCAAGCTTGCCACTTCGATTATCGCTATTTCCGAGCGCTGTCGATGTGTGAGACTGATCTTTTCTATAGTTTTCGATACTTCTGAACATGATTAACGATATTTTAGTGCAATGGAGTAATTTAAAAGCGCATAAATGAAAAATGAGTGAAAAATGTCATTTTTTCAAAAATTGCGCTAAAATTGGGCAAAGTCGTGCTGTACTTGGTCTGGATATCGGAAATCATGAACAATCAAGTGTGTTCGTTCATTTTTAGGCATAACTGGACAATAGAACAATGATCGAGGTGTGAAAATGTCGATTTATGAGGAAAAAGGTGGCCAACTCGGAATCATGAGTGTGAATATGGTCACCGCAGTTCATGAATCTCGATTTGTCTGTGACTTTTTAGGATCGAAACGAAAGAATGAATCGTCAGAAATGTTAGGACATCCATCAGAGTCCAAATCTTTCACACAGACGAAAAAATGGGACTGTTGAAAGAATGATGTACCTTTACTGACTTGGTATGGTACACCGAAATCCTATCTTTTCATTTTGATGGATTTTTCCTACACATTTCATATTAAAAAAAAACGTTGAAAGACATGTTTAATGTTTTTACAAGAAGTATCAAATTTTTTCAAGAAAAGAAAAACTGAAAAAAAATCAATTTTGTAAAAAATTCCCTAATCAGTAAAGATACATCATTCTTTCAACAGTCCCATTTTTTCGTCTGTGTGAAAGATTTGGACTCTGATGGATGTCCTAACATTTCTGACGATTCATTCTTTCGTTTCGATCCTAAAAAGTCACAGACAAATCGAGATTCATGAACTGCGGTGACCATATTCACACTCATGATTCCGAGTTGGCCACCTTTTTCCTCATAAATCGACATTTTCACACCTCGATCATTGTTCTATTGTCCAGTTATGCCTAAAAATAAACGAACACACTTGATTGTTCATGATTCCGATATCCAGACCAAGTCCAGCACGACTTTGCCCAATTTTAGCGCAATTTTTGAAAAAATGACATTTTTCATTTATGCGCTTTTAAATTACTCCATTGCACTAAAATATCGTTAATCATGTTCAGAAGTATCGAAAACTATAGAAAAGATCAGTCTCACACATCGACAGCGCTCAGAAATAGCGATAATCGAAGTGGCAAGCTTGGAGTGGAACACCAACTTTTACACATTTTTGTCTCTAATTTCTCATCTCAAATTTTGCATATGGATGTCTAATAACGTCAGCTATGAGCGTTCAAAAAGATTTTGATATCAAATCTCCGAGCCTGAAGTTATGGTCAAAAAAGTAGGTGGCAAGCTTTGAGTGGAACAGAGTGTATAGTATATATACGCTGGGAGAAGGAGTCCTGGGGATATACTTGGACCAGTATACAGTGGGTCTCCGGTGGTTTCGTAGTAGGTTGTGGTACTGCGACTGACAAGCAGAAGGAGCAAGTTGTTTATGTTGTAGAGCACAATGGTTATTGTCGCGGTCAACCGCAGAGAGAAAGGATCAAAGTTCAAATATCAAAATCGGAAATTTTGAGTACATCAACCTAATATATTGAACGCAAATTAGCTATAGGGCGCACATCAATATTTATTAATTCTTTTGTTCTATTTTTCTCATCTTAAGATTTAAGATTTAATTAACAAGCGAATTTGTTTCGCCGATTGCTATTGAAAAATTGCGAAATATTTAACTTCTCCTCGTAACTAGCTTTTTATCATCAATTTCGAAGAAAACGTTTGAGAAAAGTTTTTTTAACTAT
>OZ022252.1:7311814-7359314 GCA_963978915.1 Caenorhabditis parvicauda
GTTAGAAAGTTGAAAAGTAAATGATTCATCAGTCGTTCTATCACGGCACACACTGTTCTTCTCGCCGCTGGGCCATAAATTTCCCTAAAGTACTCGTGTTCTCTTTAGCGGTGCACGGTGGCCGCTGATTCTGAGTTATTGATTGATTTGACGGAAGTGAGACCGCATCGTTAGCCGCGTTGTATCACCAAGAGGAGCGGAGCTACGGTCGTAGATCAGTTTGTTGAGATTGGAAATTATGTAGTTTACTTAATTGCTTCCAAACTGATTTTTGATCAATTACCGCGAAAGATACGCTTCGTGCAGCATCAAAATATTGAGCGTAAAAACTTGTAACGAAATTTTCTGAGCATGTGTCCGGCAAGCTTTCACTGAAACAGTCTAAAGATTCTCGCTAGAATCCCGAATCAGTGCAATTCTATTGATCCTGACCCTCTTTCACTGAAACAGTCAGAAGACTCATTGCAGAAAAACCACCGCCGACAATTTTGATAAGTGACAATGGAAAAAGTTCGCACGATATATCATGTACCGTATAAGAGTGGTGCCGGTACTTTATCAAGTGATACCGTCGCTTTTACTGTGAGAAACCCCATTTTATGCTCTTTTTTGATCTACGCGCGCAAGTTTCGCGCAGTGATATGGGACTGGTTGCAGTGTAATTGGTGAAGGGGATTCAAATGGTTTGATAAGTGAGCGTAGATAGGGAAAGTCAGGTTGAGCGTAGAATGAGTTGTAAGTTCAGCTAGCATACGAGATTGAAAGGTTCTCAGTAAAATATTTCTCTGAAGTAAGACTGAACTTCCCTCTCTCTCTCTCTCTCTCTCTCTCTCTCTCTCTCTCTCTCTCCTGCTCATAGCTGTATCTGCCATCTCGATAGTTGTTTACCATAAAAGTCATGTTGGTAAGCTGTCGCCAGGTGTCACAAGTTACCGAAAGCCACAATAGCCGATCTCGGCCCATAAATCTGGCTCGAGCACAGTTTTACGAGCACGAGTCAAAGGACGTAGCGAGGACGGAAGCAGTCGTAAAATGACGCGATTGACAATTGTTGCGATGGTGGAGACAGATGCGAGCACCCTATATGATAATAATAATAATAATGTGTTCCTGGTATGGGCATCAGCGGAACGGAGATGCGAGTCTTCCATCGGGGGACTAATCGTCATGAACCTCACTACGTTCAGAAGTTTTCAACGCCCGTAAGACCGAACATTTAGTTAGATTGTTATATGCAAAACATAATCGAAGACATACCCAGAGTAATTTTTGAGTTGGATCGCTTAACCTCCCTACGCTCAATACTTTGGAACTCGGTGTTTTCGTAGAAGTAAAATACACGCTCGAAATCAAATACCGTTGATATGAAGTTCATAGGCTGAAGATATCAATGACTTATGACGTAAATGGGTCTATGAACTTCATATCAGCTGTATTTCGTTTCTAGAGTAGCATGTGCAATAGTAGAGAGTATCTATGGGACTACCACAAGTGAATCTCCTGTTACGAACCTAACTACGATCAAAAATGTCGAGTTTTCAAAACATATTGTCATAACATGGAAGGGAGTTACTTTTTGACGAAACAGGGATTTTTCATTATGTTCATCACAAACTTAACTACATTCAGAAATGTTCTCGTGTCATGATTATTATTGTTTCAAGTTGTACTGAATGAGCGCCACCAGTAAACTCGAGCAAAAAACCTTACTAGAATCAACGGAATCATTAAAATTTCTTATGGCGGTAATAATGATCCTAACTACCTCCAAAACTTTTGGCGGACCGAAATGGGCAACAGATGGACCGGGCGACAGATGGACTGTAGGTGAGCAACAGACGGACCGGTGGCAGGCAGAGTGCGCTGCGTGTAAATTTTAGACCGGCATTGGATCGTAAATGGGCGACAGTTGTCCGGGACGGCTGTCGCCCATCTACCATCATATGTCGGTCCACGAAAAGTTTTGTAGTACGTTGCTATCTACGCTCGCGTCTGCTTTTTCGAAGAGAATAACCCACAAAGAAGCAAGGACAACATAACAGTTAATTGTTGATCTCGCTTCGCTCACTCTACCAACAGTAAAAATAAGAAGTTGACATGAGGCAGGAAGACAAGATTGAATGGAGTACTGCGTGAAAGTGAAGGTAAAGTAAAAGTGTTGGTGAGTATAAGAAAAGTTACGCGCGGGCAGGTTACGAGTTTACATCTTACAATATGAAGAATGTTTCATGGTATTTGTGATCTACAGGGGACGTCTTGGAGAAAAGGCAAAGATTTGGAGGGTTCGGTTTGGATCAAACTTGAGGGACAGATAGGCTGAAGTTGTGAGAATGTGAGAAAATCAGGCTTCGAGAAAGTGCAAAAATCGATGACTTCGGTAGAGATCGAACTTGTCAGAACTGATATAGTCTTGCAGTACGTGAGTTTTACAACGTTAAGATGCTCAAATCATTGTTCAAAGGTACTTTTATGAGAAAATAGTCAGAAGTGCTAGTATTTCGATCGATCGGAACGGTTTTCAACAGTGATTGATTCAATTTTAACGCAGTACTGCAAGACTCTCTCAGTACCGATTGAAACGATATGTCGTCCGCAAATATCTTCATGTCCACTTCGGCCTGCTTAAAATTCAAAAAAGTTGAAGATAAAACCAGGCCGGACAGGTGTCTTTATACAGCAAATCATGCAAATTTGCCTCACTAAAAGCACCGCCCGGATGAAAGGAAACCGCCCTATTGTACCTTCCGCCGTGAAAAGTCATCGTTTTGTAACATGGAGAGGGACCTATTTCACTGCGTACAATTCACTGCGTATCATTCATTTTCACATACCGAAGAGTTGAGTTGTTTCGGTTCTAAATTCTACTAGAAACACAAAAGAAGCAATTTTGAACTGAAATTTCTATTGGAAGTCTTGTAGATGAAATTTATAACTGATCCAAATAACTGTCCGACCTGATACTGTCATCTTCGATTGAGCCATTGACTGGGTCAGTCACAATTTCGAATATAAAACTTGTTCTCCATATTTTTCATTGTGAAGACAATTATTTTGAAGAAAACTCTACATAACACACGGAATGTCTCATTTTCGACTCGAGAAACCCGCGGCGGGTCGGCGACTTGTTAGGATCGTTCGGCTGGTTAATGGTCGTCGGGTGAGGTGTTGCTACAGTTCATAAATAAACTTGGACACATCGTTTGATTCTTATCGACTGTTCCTGGGAAAGTTTTCTAGTACCGTAGTTGGTTGTTTTCTGGCTGGGTGGGCAATTTTGGTTACTGTAGTTATAGAGGGAGAGAGAGAAAGAGAGAGGGAGAGAGAAAGGGGAGAGAGAGAGAAAGAGAGAGGGAGAGAGAGAGAGAGGGAGAACTCCTGAACTTTGAACTCCCATAACTCCCATAGAAGACGAAATTAGGTTTCCCAGCAGATACCGTACCATTTGACAAAACAAACATTCCAAAATACCATTCAATATGAAACACATAAAATTTTATATAATGGGGTTTTTAACGGTCGGCGTTCGAAAATGTTAATACAGTGAATGTGTCTACGGTTGTTTGAGCAAGGGACGATCTCTCTACTGCAAGTTTATTTGAATAACATTATCACCGCTCCCGGGAGTTTATTAGTGAAAACAATGATTCACATATATCGCTAGAAGCATGGCTGTTTTCAAACGCGCTCTAATCTCAATTTTGCAGAATGAGTACGGTAACTCTCACAACGAACAGTTAGATCTTTGTGGATTTAAATTATTATTCTTACTTACAGTTTATTGAAATTAAAGGCGCTTCACTTAATCGTTTTTGTGTTTCAAAGCGAAACTGCTACAGTACTAAATAACCGATTCACGGAGGCCAGATTTTTTTACAGGTAGAGAAAGCTATGTGTGATTGTCGAAGGTGACAGGATCAAATTGATTGCTTCACAGCAATGGAAGCAAAAGAACGATTTTCAAAAAGTGACTGCAACTTTTTTATTGAGAATTTAAAAATGTTCATGATTTTTTGTATTTATTTTTATTTTACAGTCCATTTCATCATTCGTTTACATTTGGATCAGTATGTTCAGAATAGCTTACTGTCAAACATTTTAGTTTTATCAGAAAGAAAAAAGTATTGGAATTCTTTCTGTGAATTGGTAAAAAAAACTGCTTTGGTCAGAAGTTTGAATGAAAAGTATACGATTTTAAAAAATCAACCGACTCATAAAAGTTAAGTTTACCTACCGTAACGGTGTAACTACTCCGAAAACAATCACAGAAAGGTAACCGTTGCAGGTCGGAGACGGTAAGCCGCCATGTAGAAAATCTTGACGTTATAGCTGCTGAAAACCATTCAAATTACCTTTTCTTCGCTAACTCACTAAAAATTGACTCTCCAAACTAATATCTACACAAAAATAGTTGGGTTATTTTAGTCAAAAGTCAGTCTGAGCATCATTTTGTACCACAATTTTGCCACAAACTGACCACAAACTGGTCACTCTACAACGACGTTTGAGCCGCGCTACGTGTGATTGGCGAAGTGACCGTAGTCAATGAAAAAATCGATGAAGATCAAATTAGATGTGAGTGGGAGAATATAATGTGGCTCGTTTAGCAGGGAAGGTGAGAGACGCTCAGATTCCCATTAAAGTTTAATCTACCTACCGTAACGAGGTAGATCAAAAGAAGCCGCCGAGACACTTTGTTAACTCGACGCCCCTCGGACACTCGAACAAGAATTGTGGTTTAACCTGTGGTGTTGCAAGAGCCGATTCTCCCTTTTCCTTCTTTTTCTTGAATCCACGTGGCGATTTGAGCCTGACTACGCTCAGAGAGGATCTCAGACTTCCTACGCTCGTTTCTGCCCGAGGTGTTCGAGTATGATAATTTCCTCTAGTTTTTCTTTTTTTCAGAAAAGTACTTCCAGTAGCGTTTTCAAAAATAATAATTCTGTCATGGCTCGAAATTTCAAAGACTTCAGTTTTTGAAATGTCATACATCAAGAACCGCAGGATCGAACTTAGAAACTCTTGACGATTCTGATTCTGATTCTGAAATAAATTTCTCAATAATACAGAAATTCTGCAAGTACAGGAGAATTCTTTTCTCTCTGATGAATTATAGTCAAAGTTCTCAATTCGCTCAACTGTTTCCATTTTTCAAAAAGTTCATGCGAAAATATTTTTGGTTGAATGAAGTGTAATGTGGAATTCTACTGGTCACAACGAGACGATCTGTCAACAACCACAAAAATATTTTTCGACTTCTCTGAAAGTTACGAACCGATCCGACACTCCAATAGTGAGATATGACAAAAAAAAAGGTTAGCGGTCATATCTTTACGGCCGGTACTGTAAGTCTGTACGGGTCATCGCTTCGCACTGGTGCATTTAGGCTTATATCATTTTCTTATTGAGCTTGTTGTAACAGTAAGCTGTCGTGAGTATAGAAATAACCGATTTTGTTCTGAAAAGTTATAGAACTTTGTTTCTCGATATCCATAATCTTTTTGTGTCGGATCGAGCAGCGAGAGGAGGCGACCAATAACCAGCGAGCACTAGCCTCGCCTCTTCGTTTTTATTCCATTTACTGAGCATTTTGAATTCCCGCCTTGAAATAAAATTCCACGTCTCCACGTTTTTATTCAATTCTCGATACAGTAACCATAGGCTAGGACTAACATTTACTGAGCATTTTGAATTCCCGCCTTGAAATAAAGTTTCACATCTCCACGTCTTTATTCCCTTCTTGATACAGTAACCATAGGCTAGGACTAACATTTACTGAGCATTTTGAATTGCCGCCTTGAAATAAAGTTTCACGTCCCCACGTCTTTATTCCCTTCTCGATACAGTAACCAGAGGCTAGGACTAACATTTACTGAGCATTTTGAATTGCCGCCTTGAAATAAAGTTTCACGTCCCCACGTCTTTATTCCCTTCTCGATACAGTAACCAGAGGCTAGGACTAACATTTACTGAGCATTTTGAATTGCCGCCTTGAAATAAAGTTTCACGTCTCTACGTTTTTATTCTCTTCTCGATACAGTAACCAGAGGCTAGGACTAACATTCACTGATCATTTAGAATTCCCGCCTTGAAATAAAATTCCACGTCTCCACGTTTTTATTCCCTTCTCGATACAGTAACCAGAGGCTAGGACTAACATTTACTGAGCATTTTGAATTGCCGCCTTGAAATAAAGTTTCACGTCCCCACGTCTTTATTCCCTTCTCGATACAGTAACCAGAGGCTAGGACTAACATTTACTGAGCATTTTGAATTCCCGCCTTGAAATAAAGTTTCACGTCCCCACGTCTTTATTCCCTTCTCGATACAGTAACCAGAGGCTAGGACTAACATTTACTGAGCATTTTGAATTGCCGCCACGAAATAAAGTTTCACGTCTCTACGTTTTTATTCTCTTCTAGATACAGTAACCAGAGGCTAGGACTAATATTTACTGATCATTTTGAATTCCCGCCTTGAAATAAAATTCCACGTCTCCACGTTTTTATTCAATTCTCGATACAGTAACCAGAGGCTAGGACTAATATTTACTGATCATTTTGAATTCCCGCCTTGAAATAAAATTCCACGTCTCCACGTTTTTATTCAATTCTCGATACAGTAACCAGAGGCTAGGACTAATATTTACTGATCATTTTGAATTCCCGCCTTGAAATAAAATTCCACGTCTCCACGTTTTTATTCAATTCTCGATACAGTAACCAGAGGCTAGGACTAATATTTACTGATCATTTTGAATTCCCGCCTTGAAATAAAATTCCACGTCTCCACGTTTTTATTCAATTCTCGATACAGTAACCAGAGGCTAGGACTAATATTTACTGATCATTTTGAATTCCCGCCTTGAAATAAAATTCCACGTCTCCACGTTTTTATTCAATTCTCGATACAGTAACCAGAGGCTAGGACTAATATTTACTGATCATTTTGAATTCCCGCCTTGAAATAAAATTCCACGTCTCCACGTTTTTATTCAATTCTCGATACAGTAACCAGAGGCTAGGACTAATATTTACTGATCATTTTGAATTCCCGCCTTGAAATAAAATTCCACGTCTCCACGTTTTTATTCAATTCTCGATACAGTAACCAGAGGCTAGGACTAATATTTACTGATCATTTTGAATTCCCGCCTTGAAATAAAGTTTCACGTCCCCACGTCTTTATTCCCTTCTCGATACAGTAACCAGAGGCTAGGACTAACATTTACTGAGCATTTTGAATTCCCGCCTTGAAATAAAATTCCACGTAAAGTTTCTCCACGTTTTTATTCAATTCTCGATACAGTAACCAGAGGCTAGGACTTACATTCACTAATAATTTTGAATTCCCGCCTTGAAATAAAGTTTCACGTCCCCACGTCTTTATTCCCTTCTCGATACAGTAACCAGAGGCTAGGACTAACATTTACTGATCATTTTGAATTCCCGCCTTGAAATAAAATTCCACGTCTCCACGTTTTTATTCCCTTCTCGATACAGTAACCAGAGGCTAGGACTAACATTTACTGATCATTTTGAATTCCCGCCTTGTAATAAAATTCCACGTCTCCACGTTTTTATTCAATTCTCGATACAGTAACCAGAGGCTAGGACTAACATTTACTGAGCATTTTGAATTCCCGCCTTGTAATAAAATTCCACGTCTCCACGTTTTTATTCAATTCTCGATACAGTAACCAGAGGCTAGGACTAACATTTACAGAGCATTTTGAATTGCCGCCTTGAAATAAAGTTTCACGTCCCCACGTCTTTATTCCCTTCTCGATACAGTAACCAGAGGCTAGGACTAACATTTACAGAGCATTTTGAATTGCCGCCACGAAATAAAGTTTCACGTCTCTACGTTTTTATTCTCTTCTCGATACAGTAACCAGAGGCTAGGACTAACATTTACTGAGCATTTTGAATTGCCGCCACGAAATAAAGTTTCACGTCCCCACGTCTTTATTCCCTTCTCGATACAGTAACCAGAGGCTAGGACTAACATTTACTGAGCATTTTGAATTGCCGCCTTGAAATAAAGTTTCACGTCCCCACGTCTTTATTCCCTTCTCGATACAGTAACCAGAGGCTAGGACTAACATTTACTGAGCATTTTGAATTCCCGCCTTGAAATAAAGTTTCACGTCCCCACGTCTTTATTCCCTTCTCGATACAGTAACCAGAGGCTAGGACTAACATTTACTGAGCATTTTGAATTGCCGCCACGAAATAAAGTTTCACGTCTCTACGTTTTTATTCTCTTCTAGATACAGTAACCAGAGGCTAGGACTAATATTTACTGATCATTTTGAATTCCCGCCTTGAAATAAAATTCCACGTCTCCACGTTTTTATTCAATTCTCGATACAGTAACCAGAGGCTAGGACTAATATTTACTGATCATTTTGAATTCCCGCCTTGAAATAAAATTCCACGTCTCCACGTTTTTATTCAATTCTCGATACAGTAACCAGAGGCTAGGACTAATATTTACTGATCATTTTGAATTCCCGCCTTGAAATAAAATTCCACGTCTCCACGTTTTTATTCAATTCTCGATACAGTAACCAGAGGCTAGGACTAATATTTACTGATCATTTTGAATTCCCGCCTTGAAATAAAATTCCACGTCTCCACGTTTTTATTCAATTCTCGATACAGTAACCAGAGGCTAGGACTAATATTTACTGATCATTTTGAATTCCCGCCTTGAAATAAAATTCCACGTCTCCACGTTTTTATTCAATTCTCGATACAGTAACCAGAGGCTAGGACTAATATTTACTGATCATTTTGAATTCCCGCCTTGAAATAAAATTCCACGTCTCCACGTTTTTATTCAATTCTCGATACAGTAACCAGAGGCTAGGACTAATATTTACTGATCATTTTGAATTCCCGCCTTGAAATAAAATTCCACGTCTCCACGTTTTTATTCAATTCTCGATACAGTAACCAGAGGCTAGGACTAATATTTACTGATCATTTTGAATTCCCGCCTTGAAATAAAATTCCACGTCTCCACGTTTTTATTCAATTCTCGATACAGTAACCAGAGGCTAGGACTAATATTTACTGATCATTTTGAATTCCCGCCTTGAAATAAAATTCCACGTCTCCACGTTTTTATTCAATTCTCGATACAGTAACCAGAGGCTAGGACTAATATTTACTGATCATTTTGAATTCCCGCCTTGAAATAAAATTCCACGTCTCCACGTTTTTATTCAATTCTCGATACAGTAACCAGAGGCTAGGACTAATATTTACTGATCATTTTGAATTCCCGCCTTGAAATAAAATTCCACGTCTCCACGTTTTTATTCAATTCTCGATACAGTAACCAGAGGCTAGGACTAATATTTACTGATCATTTTGAATTCCCGCCTTGAAATAAAATTCCACGTCTCCACGTTTTTATTCAATTCTCGATACAGTAACCAGAGGCTAGGACTAATATTTACTGATCATTTTGAATTCCCGCCTTGAAATAAAATTCCACGTCTCCACGTTTTTATTCAATTCTCGATACAGTAACCAGAGGCTAGGACTAATATTTACTGATCATTTTGAATTCCCGCCTTGAAATAAAATTCCACGTCTCCACGTTTTTATTCAATTCTCGATACAGTAACCAGAGGCTAGGACTAATATTTACTGATCATTTTGAATTCCCGCCTTGAAATAAAATTCCACGTCTCCACGTTTTTATTCAATTCTCGATACAGTAACCAGAGGCTAGGACTAATATTTACTGATCATTTTGAATTCCCGCCTTGAAATAAAATTCCACGTCTCCACGTTTTTATTCAATTCTCGATACAGTAACCAGAGGCTAGGACTAATATTTACTGATCATTTTGAATTCCCGCCTTGAAATAAAATTCCACGTCTCCACGTTTTTATTCAATTCTCGATACAGTAACCAGAGGCTAGGACTAATATTTACTGATCATTTTGAATTCCCGCCTTGAAATAAAGTTTCACGTCCCCACGTCTTTATTCCCTTCTCGATACAGTAACCAGAGGCTAGGACTAATATTTACTGATCATTTTGAATTCCCGCCTTGAAATAAAATTCCACGTCTCCACGTTTTTATTCAATTCTCGATACAGTAACCAGAGGCTAGGACTAATATTTACTGATCATTTTGAATTCCCGCCTTGAAATAAAATTCCACGTCTCCACGTTTTTATTCAATTCTCGATACAGTAACCAGAGGCTAGGACTAATATTTACTGATCATTTTGAATTCCCGCCTTGAAATAAAATTCCACGTCTCCACGTTTTTATTCAATTCTCGATACAGTAACCAGAGGCTAGGACTAATATTTACTGATCATTTTGAATTCCCGCCTTGAAATAAAATTCCACGTCTCCACGTTTTTATTCAATTCTCGATACAGTAACCAGAGGCTAGGACTAATATTTACTGATCATTTTGAATTCCCGCCTTGAAATAAAATTCCACGTCTCCACGTTTTTATTCAATTCTCGATACAGTAACCAGAGGCTAGGACTAATATTTACTGATCATTTTGAATTCCCGCCTTGAAATAAAATTCCACGTCTCCACGTTTTTATTCAATTCTCGATACAGTAACCAGAGGCTAGGACTAATATTTACTGATCATTTTGAATTCCCGCCTTGAAATAAAATTCCACGTCTCCACGTTTTTATTCAATTCTCGATACAGTAACCAGAGGCTAGGACTAATATTTACTGATCATTTTGAATTCCCGCCTTGAAATAAAATTCCACGTCTCCACGTTTTTATTCAATTCTCGATACAGTAACCAGAGGCTAGGACTAATATTTACTGATCATTTTGAATTCCCGCCTTGAAATAAAATTCCACGTCTCCACGTTTTTATTCAATTCTCGATACAGTAACCAGAGGCTAGGACTAACATTTACAGAGCATTTTGAATTCCCGCCTTGAAATAAAGTTTCACGTCCCCACGTCTTTATTCCCTTCTCGATACAGTAACCAGAGGCTAGGACTAATATTTACTGATCATTTTGAATTCCCGCCTTGAAATAAAATTCCACGTCTCCACGTTTTTATTCAATTCTCGATACAGTAACCAGAGGCTAGGACTAATATTTACTGATCATTTTGAATTCCCGCCTTGAAATAAAATTCCACGTCTCCACGTTTTTATTCAATTCTCGATACAGTAACCAGAGGCTAGGACTAATATTTACTGATCATTTTGAATTCCCGCCTTGAAATAAAATTCCACGTCTCCACGTTTTTATTCAATTCTCGATACAGTAACCAGAGGCTAGGACTAATATTTACTGATCATTTTGAATTCCCGCCTTGAAATAAAATTCCACGTCTCCACGTTTTTATTCAATTCTCGATACAGTAACCAGAGGCTAGGACTAACATTTACAGAGCATTTTGAATTCCCGCCTTGAAATAAAGTTTCACGTCCCCACGTCTTTATTCCCTTCTCGATACAGTAACCAGAGGCTAGGACTAATATTTACTGATCATTTTGAATTCCCGCCTTGAAATAAAATTCCACGTCTCCACGTTTTTATTCAATTCTCGATACAGTAACCAGAGGCTAGGACTAATATTTACTGATCATTTTGAATTCCCGCCTTGAAATAAAATTCCACGTCTCCACGTTTTTATTCAATTCTCGATACAGTAACCAGAGGCTAGGACTAATATTTACTGATCATTTTGAATTCCCGCCTTGAAATAAAATTCCACGTCTCCACGTTTTTATTCAATTCTCGATACAGTAACCAGAGGCTAGGACTAATATTTACTGATCATTTTGAATTCCCGCCTTGAAATAAAATTCCACGTCTCCACGTTTTTATTCAATTCTCGATACAGTAACCAGAGGCTAGGACTAATATTTACTGATCATTTTGAATTCCCGCCTTGAAATAAAATTCCACGTCTCCACGTTTTTATTCAATTCTCGATACAGTAACCAGAGGCTAGGACTAATATTTACTGATCATTTTGAATTCCCGCCTTGAAATAAAATTCCACGTCTCCACGTTTTTATTCAATTCTCGATACAGTAACCAGAGGCTAGGACTAATATTTACTGATCATTTTGAATTCCCGCCTTGAAATAAAATTCCACGTCTCCACGTTTTTATTCAATTCTCGATACAGTAACCAGAGGCTAGGACTAATATTTACTGATCATTTTGAATTCCCGCCTTGAAATAAAATTCCACGTCTCCACGTTTTTATTCAATTCTCGATACAGTAACCAGAGGCTAGGACTAATATTTACTGATCATTTTGAATTCCCGCCTTGAAATAAAATTCCACGTCTCCACGTTTTTATTCAATTCTCGATACAGTAACCAGAGGCTAGGACTAATATTTACTGATCATTTTGAATTCCCGCCTTGAAATAAAATTCCACGTCTCCACGTTTTTATTCAATTCTCGATACAGTAACCAGAGGCTAGGACTAATATTTACTGATCATTTTGAATTCCCGCCTTGAAATAAAATTCCACGTCTCCACGTTTTTATTCAATTCTCGATACAGTAACCAGAGGCTAGGACTAATATTTACTGATCATTTTGAATTCCCGCCTTGAAATAAAATTCCACGTCTCCACGTTTTTATTCAATTCTCGATACAGTAACCAGAGGCTAGGACTAATATTTACTGATCATTTTGAATTCCCGCCTTGAAATAAAATTCCACGTCTCCACGTTTTTATTCAATTCTCGATACAGTAACCAGAGGCTAGGACTAATATTTACTGATCATTTTGAATTCCCGCCTTGAAATAAAATTCCACGTCTCCACGTTTTTATTCAATTCTCGATACAGTAACCAGAGGCTAGGACTAATATTTACTGATCATTTTGAATTCCCGCCTTGAAATAAAATTCCACGTCTCCACGTTTTTATTCAATTCTCGATACAGTAACCAGAGGCTAGGACTAATATTTACTGATCATTTTGAATTCCCGCCTTGAAATAAAATTCCACGTCTCCACGTTTTTATTCAATTCTCGATACAGTAACCAGAGGCTAGGACTAATATTTACTGATCATTTTGAATTCCCGCCTTGAAATAAAATTCCACGTCTCCACGTTTTTATTCAATTCTCGATACAGTAACCAGAGGCTAGGACTAATATTTACTGATCATTTTGAATTCCCGCCTTGAAATAAAATTCCACGTCTCCACGTTTTTATTCAATTCTCGATACAGTAACCAGAGGCTAGGACTTACATTCACTAATAATTTTGAATTCCCGCCTTGAAATAAAGTTTCACGTCCCCACGTCTTTATTCCCTTCTCGATACAGTAACCAGAGGCTAGGACTAACATTTACTGAGCATTTTGAATTGCCGCCTTGAAATAAAATTCCACGTCTCCACGTTTTTATTCAATTCTCGATACAGTAACCAGAGGCTAGGACTAACATTTACTGAGCATTTTGAATTCCCGCCTTGTAATAAAATTCCACGTCTCCACGTTTTTATTCAATTCTCGATACAGTAACCAGAGGCTAGGACTAACATTTACAGAGCATTTTGAATTCCCGCCTTGAAATAAAGTTTCACGTCCCCACGTCTTTATTCCCTTCTCGATACAGTAACCAGAGGCTAGGACTAACATTTACTGAGCATTTTGAATTCCCGCCTTGAAATAAAATTCCACGTCTCCACGTTTTTATTCCCTTCTCGATACAGTAACCAGAGGCTAGGACTTACATTTACTGATCATTTTGAATTCCCGCCTTGAAATAAAATTCCACGTCCCACGTCTTTATTCCCTTCTCGATACAGTAACCAGAGGCTAGGACTAACATTTACTGAGCATTTTGAATTCCCGCCTTGAAATAAAATTCCACGTCTCCACGTTTTTATTCAATTCTCGATACAGTAACCAGAGGCTAGGACTTACATTTACTGATCATTTTGAATTCCCGCCTTGAAATAAAATTTCACGTCTCCACGTTTTTATTCCCTTCTCGATACAGTAACCAGAGGCTAGGACTAACATTTGCTGAGCATTTTGAATTCCCGCCTTGAAATAAAGTTTCACGTCCCCACGTCTTTATTCCCTTCTCGATACAGTAACCAGAGGCTAGGACTAACATTTACCGAGAATTTTGAATTCCCGCCTTGAAATAAAGTTTCACGTCCCCACGTCTTTATTCCCTTCTCGATACAGTAACCAGAGGCTAGGACTAACATTTACCGAGCATTTTGAATTGCCCGCCTTGAAATAAAGTTTCACGTCCCCACGTCTTTATTCCCTTCTCGATACAGTAACCAGAGGCTAGGACTAACATTTACCGAGCATTTTGAATTCCCGCCTTGAAATAAAGTTTCACGTCCCCACGTCTTTATTCCCTTCTCGATACAGTAACCAGAGGCTAGGACTAACATTTGCCGAGCATTTTGAATTCCCGCCTTGAAATAAAATTCCACGTCTCCACGTTTTTATTCAATTCTCGATACAGTAACCAGAGGCTAGGACTAATATTTACTGATCATTTTGAATTCCCGCCTTGAAATAAAATTCCACGTCTCCACGTTTTTATTCAATTCTCGATACAGTAACCAGAGGCTAGGACTAATATTTACTGATCATTTTGAATTCCCGCCTTGAAATAAAATTCCACGTCTCCACGTTTTTATTCAATTCTCGATACAGTAACCAGAGGCTAGGACTAATATTTACTGATCATTTTGAATTCCCGCCTTGAAATAAAATTCCACGTCTCCACGTTTTTATTCAATTCTCGATACAGTAACCAGAGGCTAGGACTAATATTTACTGATCATTTTGAATTCCCGCCTTGAAATAAAATTCCACGTCTCCACGTTTTTATTCAATTCTCGATACAGTAACCAGAGGCTAGGACTAATATTTACTGATCATTTTGAATTCCCGCCTTGAATCGAGAATTGATCAGTAAATATTAGTCCTCTGGTTATGTATCGAAAAAAAAACGTGGAGACGTGGAATTTTATTTCAAGGCGGGAATTCAAAATGATCAGTAAATATTAGTCCTAGCCTCTGGTTACTGTATCGAGAATTGAATAAAAACGTGGAGACGTGGAATTTTATTTCAAGGCGGGAATTCAAAATGATCAGTAAATATTAGTCCTAGCCTCTGGTTACTGTATCGAGAAGGGAATAAAGACGTGGGGACGTGAAACTTTATTTCAAGGCGGGAATTCAAAATGATCAGTAAATATTAGTCCTAGCCTCTGGTTACTGTATCGAGAATTGAATAAAAACGTGGGGACGTGAAACTTTATTTCAAGGCGGGAATTCAAAATGATCAGTAAATATTAGTCCTAGCCTCTGGTTACTGTATCGAGAATTGAATAAAAACGTGGAGACGTGGAATTTTATTTCAAGGCGGGAATTCAAAATGATCAGTAAATATTAGTCCTAGCCTCTGGTTACTGTATCGAGAATTGAATAAAAACGTGGAGACGTGGAATTTTATTTCAAGGCGGGAATTCAAAATGATCAGTAAATATTAGTCCTAGCCTCTGGTTACTGTATCGAGAATTGAATAAAAACGTGGAGACGTGGAATTTTATTTCAAGGCGGGAATTCAAAATGATCAGTAAATATTAGTCCTAGCCTCTGGTTACTGTATCGAGAATTGAATAAAAACGTGGAGACGTGGAATTTTATTTCAAGGCGGGAATTCAAAATGATCAGTAAATATTAGTCCTAGCCTCTGGTTACTGTATCGAGAATTGAATAAAAACGTGGAGACGTGGAATTTTATTTCAAGGCGGGAATTCAAAATGATCAGTAAATATTAGTCCTAGCCTCTGGTTACTGTATCGAGAATTGAATAAAAACGTGGAGACGTGGAATTTTATTTCAAGGCGGGAATTCAAAATGATCAGTAAATATTAGTCCTAGCCTCTGGTTACTGTATCGAGAATTGAATAAAAACGTGGAGACGTGGAATTTTATTTCAAGGCGGGAATTCAAAATGATCAGTAAATATTAGTCCTAGCCTCTGGTTACTGTATCGAGAAGGGAATAAAGACGTGGGGACGTGAAACTTTATTTCAAGGCGGGAATTCAAAATGATCAGTAAATATTAGTCCTAGCCTCTGGTTACTGTATCGAGAATTGAATAAAAACGTGGAGACGTGGAATTTTATTTCAAGGCGGGAATTCAAAATGATCAGTAAATATTAGTCCTAGCCTCTGGTTACTGTATCGAGAATTGAATAAAAACGTGGAGACGTGGAATTTTATTTCAAGGCGGGAATTCAAAATGATCAGTAAATATTAGTCCTAGCCTCTGGTTACTGTATCGAGAATTGAATAAAAACGTGGAGACGTGGAATTTTATTTCAAGGCGGGAATTCAAAATGATCAGTAAATATTAGTCCTAGCCTCTGGTTACTGTATCGAGAATTGAATAAAAACGTGGAGACGTGGAATTTTATTTCAAGGCGGGAATTCAAAATGATCAGTAAATATTAGTCCTAGCCTCTGGTTACTGTATCGAGAATTGAATAAAAACGTGGAGACGTGGAATTTTATTTCAAGGCGGGAATTCAAAATGATCAGTAAATATTAGTCCTAGCCTCTGGTTACTGTATCGAGAATTGAATAAAAACGTGGAGACGTGGAATTTTATTTCAAGGCGGGAATTCAAAATGATCAGTAAATATTAGTCCTAGCCTCTGGTTACTGTATCTAGAAGAGAATAAAAACGTAGAGACGTGAAACTTTATTTCGTGGCGGCAATTCAAAATGCTCAGTAAATGTTAGTCCTAGCCTCTGGTTACTGTATCGAGAAGGGAATAAAGACGTGGGGACGTGAAACTTTATTTCAAGGCGGGAATTCAAAATGCTCAGTAAATGTTAGTCCTAGCCTCTGGTTACTGTATCGAGAAGGGAATAAAGACGTGGGGACGTGAAACTTTATTTCAAGGCGGCAATTCAAAATGCTCAGTAAATGTTAGTCCTAGCCTCTGGTTACTGTATCGAGAAGGGAATAAAGACGTGGGGACGTGAAACTTTATTTCGTGGCGGCAATTCAAAATGCTCAGTAAATGTTAGTCCTAGCCTCTGGTTACTGTATCTAGAAGAGAATAAAAACGTAGAGACGTGAAACTTTATTTCGTGGCGGCAATTCAAAATGCTCTGTAAATGTTAGTCCTAGCCTCTGGTTACTGTATCGAGAAGGGAATAAAGACGTGGGGACGTGAAACTTTATTTCAAGGCGGCAATTCAAAATGCTCTGTAAATGTTAGTCCTAGCCTCTGGTTACTGTATCGAGAATTGAATAAAAACGTGGAGACGTGGAATTTTATTACAAGGCGGGAATTCAAAATGCTCAGTAAATGTTAGTCCTAGCCTCTGGTTACTGTATCGAGAATTGAATAAAAACGTGGAGACGTGGAATTTTATTACAAGGCGGGAATTCAAAATGATCAGTAAATGTAAGTCCTAGCCTCTGGTTACTGTATCGAGAAGGGAATAAAAACGTGGAGACGTGGAATTTTATTTCAAGGCGGCAATTCAAAATGCTCAGTAAATGTTAGTCCTAGCCTCTGGTTACTGTATCGAGAAGGGAATAAAGACGTGGGGACGTGAAACTTTATTTCAAGGCGGGAATTCAAAATTATTAGTGAATGTAAGTCCTAGCCTCTGGTTACTGTATCGAGAATTGAATAAAAACGTGGAGACGTGGAATTTTATTTCAAGGCGGGAATTCAAAATGCTCAGTAAATGTTAGTCCTAGCCTCTGGTTACTGTATCGAGAAGGGAATAAAGACGTGGGGACGTGAAACTTTATTTCAAGGCGGGAATTCAAAATGATCAGTAAATATTAGTCCTAGCCTCTGGTTACTGTATCGAGAATTGAATAAAAACGTGGAGACGTGGAATTTTATTTCAAGGCGGGAATTCAAAATGATCAGTAAATATTAGTCCTAGCCTCTGGTTACTGTATCGAGAATTGAATAAAAACGTGGAGACGTGGAATTTTATTTCAAGGCGGGAATTCAAAATGATCAGTAAATATTAGTCCTAGCCTCTGGTTACTGTATCGAGAATTGAATAAAAACGTGGAGACGTGGAATTTTATTTCAAGGCGGGAATTCAAAATGATCAGTAAATATTAGTCCTAGCCTCTGGTTACTGTATCGAGAATTGAATAAAAACGTGGAGACGTGGAATTTTATTTCAAGGCGGGAATTCAAAATGATCAGTAAATATTAGTCCTAGCCTCTGGTTACTGTATCGAGAATTGAATAAAAACGTGGAGACGTGGAATTTTATTTCAAGGCGGGAATTCAAAATGATCAGTAAATATTAGTCCTAGCCTCTGGTTACTGTATCGAGAATTGAATAAAAACGTGGAGACGTGGAATTTTATTTCAAGGCGGGAATTCAAAATGATCAGTAAATATTAGTCCTAGCCTCTGGTTACTGTATCGAGAATTGAATAAAAACGTGGAGACGTGGAATTTTATTTCAAGGCGGGAATTCAAAATGATCAGTAAATATTAGTCCTAGCCTCTGGTTACTGTATCTAGAAGAGAATAAAAACGTAGAGACGTGAAACTTTATTTCGTGGCGGCAATTCAAAATGCTCAGTAAATGTTAGTCCTAGCCTCTGGTTACTGTATCGAGAAGGGAATAAAGACGTGGGGACGTGAAACTTTATTTCAAGGCGGGAATTCAAAATGCTCAGTAAATGTTAGTCCTAGCCTCTGGTTACTGTATCGAGAAGGGAATAAAGACGTGGGGACGTGAAACTTTATTTCAAGGCGGCAATTCAAAATGCTCAGTAAATGTTAGTCCTAGCCTCTGGTTACTGTATCGAGAAGGGAATAAAAACGTGGAGACGTGGAATTTTATTTCAAGGCGGGAATTCTAAATGATCAGTGAATGTTAGTCCTAGCCTCTGGTTACTGTATCGAGAAGAGAATAAAAACGTAGAGACGTGAAACTTTATTTCAAGGCGGCAATTCAAAATGCTCAGTAAATGTTAGTCCTAGCCTCTGGTTACTGTATCGAGAAGGGAATAAAGACGTGGGGACGTGAAACTTTATTTCAAGGCGGCAATTCAAAATGCTCAGTAAATGTTAGTCCTAGCCTCTGGTTACTGTATCGAGAAGGGAATAAAGACGTGGGGACGTGAAACTTTATTTCAAGGCGGCAATTCAAAATGCTCAGTAAATGTTAGTCCTAGCCTATGGTTACTGTATCAAGAAGGGAATAAAGACGTGGAGATGTGAAACTTTATTTCAAGGCGGGAATTCAAAATGCTCAGTAAATGTTAGTCCTAGCCTATGGTTACTGTATCGAGAATTGAATAAAAACGTGGAGACGTGGAATTTTATTTCAAGGCGGGAATTCAAAATGCTCAGTAAATGGAATAAAAACGAAGAGGCGAGGCTAGTGCTCGCTGGTTATTGGTCGCCTCCTCTCGCTGCTCGATCCGACACAAAAAGATTATGGATATCGAGAAACAAAGTTCTATAACTTTTCAGAACAAAATCGGTTATTTCTATACTCACGACAGCTTACTGTTACAACAAGCTCAATAAGAAAATGATATAAGCCTAAATGCACCAGTGCGAAGCGATGACCCGTACAGACTTACAGTACCGGCCGTAAAGATATGACCGCTAACCTTTTTTTTTGTCATATCTCACTATTGGAGTGTCGGATCGGTTCGTAACTTTCAGAGAAGTCGAAAAATATTTTTGTGGTTGTTGACAGATCGTCTCGTTGTGACCAGTAGAATTCCACATTACACTTCATTCAACCAAAAATATTTTCGCATGAACTTTTTGAAAAATGGAAACAGTTGAGCGAATTGAGAACTTTGACTATAATTCATCAGAGAGAAAAGAATTCTCCTGTACTTGCAGAATTTCTGTATTATTGAGAAATTTATTTCAGAATCAGAATCAGAATCGTCAAGAGTTTCTAAGTTCGATCCTGCGGTTCTTGATGTATGACATTTCAAAAACTGAAGTCTTTGAAATTTCGAGCCATGACAGAATTATTATTTTTGAAAACGCTACTGGAAGTACTTTTCTGAAAAAAAGAAAAACTAGAGGAAATTATCATACTCGAACACCTCGGGCAGAAACGAGCGTAGGAAGTCTGAGATCCTCTCTGAGCGTAGTCAGGCTCAAATCGCCACGTGGATTCAAGAAAAAGAAGGAAAAGGGAGAATCGGCTCTTGCAACACCACAGGTTAAACCACAATTCTTGTTCGAGTGTCCGAGGGGCGTCGAGTTAACAAAGTGTCTCGGCGGCTTCTTTTGATCTACCTCGTTACGGTAGGTAGATTAAACTTTAATGGGAATCTGAGCGTCTCTCACCTTCCCTGCTAAACGAGCCACATTATATTCTCCCACTCACATCTAATTTGATCTTCATCGATTTTTTCATTGACTACGGTCACTTCGCCAATCACACGTAGCGCGGCTCAAACGTCGTTGTAGAGTGACCAGTTTGTGGTCAGTTTGTGGCAAAATTGTGGTACAAAATGATGCTCAGACTGACTTTTGACTAAAATAACCCAACTATTTTTGTGTAGATATTAGTTTGGAGAGTCAATTTTTAGTGAGTTAGCGAAGAAAAGGTAATTTGAATGGTTTTCAGCAGCTATAACGTCAAGATTTTCTACATGGCGGCTTACCGTCTCCGACCTGCAACGGTTACCTTTCTGTGATTGTTTTCGGAGTAGTTACACCGTTACGGTAGGTAAACTTAACTTTTATGAGTCGGTTGATTTTTTAAAATCGTATACTTTTCATTCAAACTTCTGACCAAAGCAGTTTTTTTTACCAATTCACAGAAAGAATTCCAATACTTTTTTCTTTCTGATAAAACTAAAATGTTTGACAGTAAGCTATTCTGAACATACTGATCCAAATGTAAACGAATGATGAAATGGACTGTAAAATAAAAATAAATACAAAAAATCATGAACATTTTTAAATTCTCAATAAAAAAGTTGCAGTCACTTTTTGAAAATCGTTCTTTTGCTTCCATTGCTGTGAAGCAATCAATTTGATCCTGTCACCTTCGACAATCACACATAGCTTTCTCTACCTGTAAAAAAATCTGGCCTCCGTGAATCGGTTATTTAGTACTGTAGCAGTTTCGCTTTGAAACACAAAAACGATTAAGTGAAGCGCCTTTAATTTCAATAAACTGTAAGTAAGAATAATAATTTAAATCCACAAAGATCTAACTGTTCGTTGTGAGAGTTACCGTACTCATTCTGCAAAATTGAGATTAGAGCGCGTTTGAAAACAGCCATGCTTCTAGCGATATATGTGAATCATTGTTTTCACTAATAAACTCCCGGGAGCGGTGATAATGTTATTCAAATAAACTTGCAGTAGAGAGATCGTCCCTTGCTCAAACAACCGTAGACACATTCACTGTATTAACATTTTCGAACGCCGACCGTTAAAAACCCCATTATATAAAATTTTATGTGTTTCATATTGAATGGTATTTTGGAATGTTTGTTTTGTCAAATGGTACGGTATCTGCTGGGAAACCTAATTTCGTCTTCTATGGGAGTTATGGGAGTTCAAAGTTCAGGAGTTCTCCCTCTCTCTCTCTCTCCCTCTCTCTTTCTCTCTCTCTCCCCTTTCTCTCTCCCTCTCTCTTTCTCTCTCTCCCTCTATAACTACAGTAACCAAAATTGCCCACCCAGCCAGAAAACAACCAACTACGGTACTAGAAAACTTTCCCAGGAACAGTCGATAAGAATCAAACGATGTGTCCAAGTTTATTTATGAACTGTAGCAACACCTCACCCGACGACCATTAACCAGCCGAACGATCCTAACAAGTCGCCGACCCGCCGCGGGTTTCTCGAGTCGAAAATGAGACATTCCGTGTGTTATGTAGAGTTTTCTTCAAAATAATTGTCTTCACAATGAAAAATATGGAGAACAAGTTTTATATTCGAAATTGTGACTGACCCAGTCAATGGCTCAATCGAAGATGACAGTATCAGGTCGGACAGTTATTTGGATCAGTTATAAATTTCATCTACAAGACTTCCAATAGAAATTTCAGTTCAAAATTGCTTCTTTTGTGTTTCTAGTAGAATTTAGAACCGAAACAACTCAACTCTTCGGTATGTGAAAATGAATGATACGCAGTGAATTGTACGCAGTGAAATAGGTCCCTCTCCATGTTACAAAACGATGACTTTTCACGGCGGAAGGTACAATAGGGCGGTTTCCTTTCATCCGGGCGGTGCTTTTAGTGAGGCAAATTTGCATGATTTGCTGTATAAAGACACCTGTCCGGCCTGGTTTTATCTTCAACTTTTTTGAATTTTAAGCAGGCCGAAGTGGACATGAAGATATTTGCGGACGACATATCGTTTCAATCGGTACTGAGAGAGTCTTGCAGTACTGCGTTAAAATTGAATCAATCACTGTTGAAAACCGTTCCGATCGATCGAAATACTAGCACTTCTGACTATTTTCTCATAAAAGTACCTTTGAACAATGATTTGAGCATCTTAACGTTGTAAAACTCACGTACTGCAAGACTATATCAGTTCTGACAAGTTCGATCTCTACCGAAGTCATCGATTTTTGCACTTTCTCGAAGCCTGATTTTCTCACATTCTCACAACTTCAGCCTATCTGTCCCTCAAGTTTGATCCAAACCGAACCCTCCAAATCTTTGCCTTTTCTCCAAGACGTCCCCTGTAGATCACAAATACCATGAAACATTCTTCATATTGTAAGATGTAAACTCGTAACCTGCCCGCGCGTAACTTTTCTTATACTCACCAACACTTTTACTTTACCTTCACTTTCACGCAGTACTCCATTCAATCTTGTCTTCCTGCCTCATGTCAACTTCTTATTTTTACTGTTGGTAGAGTGAGCGAAGCGAGATCAACAATTAACTGTTATGTTGTCCTTGCTTCTTTGTGGGTTATTCTCTTCGAAAAAGCAGACGCGAGCGTAGATAGCAACGTACTACAAAACTTTTCGTGGACCGACATATGATGGTAGATGGGCGACAGCCGTCCCGGACAACTGTCGCCCATTTACGATCCAATGCCGGTCTAAAATTTACACGCAGCGCACTCTGCCTGCCACCGGTCCGTCTGTTGCTCACCTACAGTCCATCTGTCGCCCGGTCCATCTGTTGCCCATTTCGGTCCGCCAAAAGTTTTGGAGGTAGTTAGGATCATTATTACCGCCATAAGAAATTTTAATGATTCCGTTGATTCTAGTAAGGTTTTTTGCTCGAGTTTACTGGTGGCGCTCATTCAGTACAACTTGAAACAATAATAATCATGACACGAGAACATTTCTGAATGTAGTTAAGTTTGTGATGAACATAATGAAAAATCCCTGTTTCGTCAAAAAGTAACTCCCTTCCATGTTATGACAATATGTTTTGAAAACTCGACATTTTTGATCGTAGTTAGGTTCGTAACAGGAGATTCACTTGTGGTAGTCCCATAGATACTCTCTACTATTGCACATGCTACTCTAGAAACGAAATACAGCTGATATGAAGTTCATAGACCCATTTACGTCATAAGTCATTGATATCTTCAGCCTATGAACTTCATATCAACGGTATTTGATTTCGAGCGTGTATTTTACTTCTACGAAAACACCGAGTTCCAAAGTATTGAGCGTAGGGAGGTTAAGCGATCCAACTCAAAAATTACTCTGGGTATGTCTTCGATTATGTTTTGCATATAACAATCTAACTAAATGTTCGGTCTTACGGGCGTTGAAAACTTCTGAACGTAGTGAGGTTCATGACGATTAGTCCCCCGATGGAAGACTCGCATCTCCGTTCCGCTGATGCCCATACCAGGAACACATTATTATTATTATTATCATATAGGGTGCTCGCATCTGTCTCCACCATCGCAACAATTGTCAATCGCGTCATTTTACGACTGCTTCCGTCCTCGCTACGTCCTTTGACTCGTGCTCGTAAAACTGTGCTCGAGCCAGATTTATGGGCCGAGATCGGCTATTGTGGCTTTCGGTAACTTGTGACACCTGGCGACAGCTTACCAACATGACTTTTATGGTAAACAACTATCGAGATGGCAGATACAGCTATGAGCAGGAGAGAGAGAGAGAGAGAGAGAGAGAGAGAGAGAGAGAGAGAGGGAAGTTCAGTCTTACTTCAGAGAAATATTTTACTGAGAACCTTTCAATCTCGTATGCTAGCTGAACTTACAACTCATTCTACGCTCAACCTGACTTTCCCTATCTACGCTCACTTATCAAACCATTTGAATCCCCTTCACCAATTACACTGCAACCAGTCCCATATCACTGCGCGAAACTTGCGCGCGTAGATCAAAAAAGAGCATAAAATGGGGTTTCTCACAGTAAAAGCGACGGTATCACTTGATAAAGTACCGGCACCACTCTTATACGGTACATGATATATCGTGCGAACTTTTTCCATTGTCACTTATCAAAATTGTCGGCGGTGGTTTTTCTGCAATGAGTCTTCTGACTGTTTCAGTGAAAGAGGGTCAGGATCAATAGAATTGCACTGATTCGGGATTCTAGCGAGAATCTTTAGACTGTTTCAGTGAAAGCTTGCCGGACACATGCTCAGAAAATTTCGTTACAAGTTTTTACGCTCAATATTTTGATGCTGCACGAAGCGTATCTTTCGCGGTAATTGATCAAAAATCAGTTTGGAAGCAATTAAGTAAACTACATAATTTCCAATCTCAACAAACTGATCTACGACCGTAGCTCCGCTCCTCTTGGTGATACAACGCGGCTAACGATGCGGTCTCACTTCCGTCAAATCAATCAATAACTCAGAATCAGCGGCCACCGTGCACCGCTAAAGAGAACACGAGTACTTTAGGGAAATTTATGGCCCAGCGGCGAGAAGAACAGTGTGTGCCGTGATAGAACGACTGATGAATCATTTACTTTTCAACTTTCTAACCCTGTTCGACCGCGTTCCCTGACCGCGACGCTTCCTAGGTTTTTGGTTTCATGTTTCCAGGCTTCATTCATGTGCGTAGTTTTGATGTTTTTAGTTTTGTTTTTAGAGAGAGAGAGAGAGAGAGAGAGAGAGAGAGAGAGAGAGAGAGAGAGAGAGAGAGAGAGAGAGAGTGAGAGAGAAAGAGAGAGAGAGAGAGAGAGAGAGAGAGAGAGAGAGAGAGAGAAAGAGAGAGAGAGAGAGAGAGAGAGAGAGAGAGAGAGAGAGGGGGAGAGAGAGAGAGAGAGAGAGAGAGAGAGAGAGAGAGAGAGAGAGAGATTTCCGAAGTAAACCCCCGGTTAAACCGCAGTTCGATAGTCCGTAGTGCAGTGACAGCTGATCGAAATTGAATTATGACCATGCAGCCGTTTTTTCTTGCCACCATCGTCGGCACTTTTCATCTCACCACCCACCAATTCACTTTATTTATTCGCCTTTTTTCACCCAAAGGCGGCGCACACCCGGAAAGCAAAAGGTGCACCTGTCTTCTGCCGGATACGGTACCCCGATGGGTTTCCTGGGTTTTCAAACTCCTGGATGACCTGGGAATCCAAATTTGAATTTTTTTTATACTCTACCAGTCATCGAATCTTGGTACAAAAACCATACGAAGAAAACAAGACAGAGAACATTCGCTGGTTTAGAACTCCAAGAACATGGAACTGGTACTCCTAGACCAAAGTTCCACATTTCCGTATGTTAGAATCCAAAGACAACGGAAAATCGGCCACTATGGAATTGTCCGATGGTCTGAATTTCAATTTTTCGTACCAGTACCACTACTCATACAATATATTCTTGATTTTTGACCTGCTTCATATCTACAATACCCACCGATTCAACAGTTTATTTATGTTCATGAAACTTTCTGTAAACAGTTTTTTCAATATTTCTCTTTATCAACAAGTAGTTCTTGAACGTTCTAATTCTGTTATTTAATTCATCTATGGAAAATTTCGATGGTCTAAAACTTCCGGTTTTGTAAACCCTGTATTCCTAGACCATTCTGATTGTTGACCTCTACAGTACCCCGGTTCCAGACAATATTTCACAGACCTTTTTCTTTCCTGCTGTCTTCGTCTTTTCCTTTCGTACTTTCTTCATTGTCTGTCTCTTTTCGTATGACACAGGGGCGTCTCAAGAGTCAAGATTTATAATGTTAAGCGTTCGTTTCATCTTGCCGCCTCACGGCCACACAATACTCGGGTGAGCAGCACATCCTTCACTTATCATTTCATACCTTCCCTTTTCATCGTCCGGACTGCCTGGCCGCTTTGCGTTGGTATGCGGTGCGGTTGAGATGGGGAGAAGAAGCACTGCCGCGCGAGGGAACTATTGTGAGAAAACTTTTTTTGCAACCTCCAGAATTTTTGACCGCGTTGCGATGCTATGCGGTGCGGTTGATATGACTCAAAGTGATCTGTTTTTATTGTTCGAACATCTTTTTGGGTTTCCCTTCGAATTTCTTTTTTTTCTTTCTCTGTACTTTGAAGCAGGTTCGTATCATTGTTTTCTGTATGAGTTTTGTTTTCAGCACTACGTGCAGTGTCCCTCGCTACTCTCGTCAAAACAAACCTCTCCATGGCTATTTCATCACGGTGTTCTCGGCAAACGTATCGTTCCGATCATTCGGATGCAAAAAACAAGGCTGCCCTCTGATAATTTACAACTCGTACTCGTTCCCAAAAAAACCGCCGTAAATTCACTTTTTCTCACTTGGAGGGAGGGTTGATTAGATTCTGATCTCTCAGGGTATTCATTTGATTGTGAGCGTAACGACTCCCAAACTTCTATTTCTCTATATTTTGATCAGAATTAAGATAAAACGAGTGTAGCGAGATAGAAGATAGTGAGCGTAGTGAGTTTGTCTTAATACTCAAGTATAAAAATTTTAAAAAAAACTTTTTCAGAAATTGGAAGTTTTTCGATACATTCTTAAATCGCAACGCACTGATGTTGAAATGGTGATCTTAACTACGCCCATCAAGCTGAGCGTAGTGAAGGCACCAACCTCACCCTCCCTACCTAAACTTGCTGACCGTAGCTACGGCCAGGATTTTTTTGAATCAACTACTCAGAACAATACAACAGAACAACTTATGAGCGTAGCTACGTTCAACAAATCTGTGATAAAGTGGCAGAGAGCGTAGTGACGGAAAGTTGAACCGAAATGAACCAGTGTGTCGGAGTCGAATGCGCACATGGGACGAGCAACAAATGAACTTGATGAGCGTAATCAACCTACCCTACGATCAAATGTTTCACGAGCGTAGAGAGGATAACACCTGCCAAAAATGTCCTTGGCTACCTCTGGGGGATGTATTTGCATGTGAAAGCAAAGGCAACCACCCGTGGCGATACGTCGTAAAGACAACCACACGTCTATGTAAATACGTTACGGTAGTTACTACGGCCCAAAAGGTGACTTGTCTGTTTCAAAAAGAACGCGTTGCGAGACCGCGACGCGATTGAAGATCTTTTTTTCATATTTTCATGTGATCATTTCACTGTTTTTCTTCGGTGTTTCACGAACCCTTTATAATAACGTCACTTATTGAAAATTCGCTTCATAAACAATCACGTACTGTTTCTCTCCTCCGCGTTGACTGACAGTTACACACGAGGAGGTACTCCGAGAGGCCAACCCGAATACGTCCTCACCATGGACTATTTTCATTACTCTTCATTCTGGATCTTATCGATTTTCCGCAGTGATCACGAACCCTTTATAATAACGTCACTTATTGAAAATTCGCTTCATAAACAATCACGTACTGTTTTTCTCCTCCGCGTTGACTGACAGTTATGCACGAGAAGGTACTCCGAGAATCCAACCCGAATACGTCCTCACCATGGACTATTGTTATTACTCTTCATTCTGGATCTTATCGATTTTCCGCAGTGATAATTTTCTACCATACTCTTTAACTGCACTGTACCGAACCGCACCACACACACTGCGGCAAACGCAGGTGAAAAGTGAAAAATCGGTATAGTAGAT
Source organism: Caenorhabditis parvicauda (assembly GCA_963978915.1). Classification (NCBI taxonomy): domain Eukaryota; kingdom Metazoa; phylum Nematoda; class Chromadorea; order Rhabditida; family Rhabditidae; genus Caenorhabditis; species Caenorhabditis parvicauda. Next base: position 7,339,819 of record OZ022252.1, read on the forward strand.
CAAATTTCAGTTACTGTAGTTCAAAAAATTCACTTTTCCTATTTTTTTTCGTCTCAGAATCACATATCGTAACGTCAATACACATATCTTCCTCTACCTGTAAAAAAGTCTGACCTCCGTAAATCGGTTACCTATTACTGTAGCAGTTTTGCCTTGAAACACAAGAACGATTGAGTAATGCGCCTTTAATTTCAATGAACTGAAAGTAAGAATAATAATTTAAATCCACAAAGATCTACCTGTTCGTTGTGAGAGTCCCGACCATAGGGTAGGCCTACCGTACTCATTTTACAAAAATGCGGCTGGCGCGCGTTTGAAATCGGTCAGACTTTTTGCTAGACATGTGCAATATGTTTAAAGTAGGTAAAACGTTGGGAACAGTCCGCAACGTTCATTATGTCAAGTGAAACATTTATTAAAGTACAAACACTTTCGAAATTGAAAGCGGAGGTCGGCAAAGCGGTTGCGAAGCGGTTATACTGTCTTATGCCTTTGCCGAGGTATACCACAGTTCTATCGAGGTGTTGTAGAAGTCTTCCAACTTCAATTCCCATAATCTCAAGATACAATTGAATAGTACTTATAACTCCCTACCCAGAAACGAACGTTCCCCGACCGTCCCGCACAACCGCACCGCACCGCACACATCCATGCACTCGCCCCGTGCAAAGTAGTAAATCAATTAGGGAAGGATAAATCACCCCCTCGGCCAATAAATAGACATCGTTTTGAGTTCCTCGTCTCTATTGTTCTTACTCATTTTACGATCTCGTTATCCTGCTTTTACGAGCTGGTTAATGGCTCAGGAAGCAACTGATTCGGAAAACATTGCCGTTAAGCGGTCGAGCGGGGCGGTCGGATGTGTCCCTTAAGAATATGGTCAGTAGATCAAAATACTGTATTTTTGACATCAATCCTCAGGAAGTGACTATATTTTGTTGGGACATATTGTATTCATCTGTACAAAGTTTTAGGTAGGCGGTCAACTCCGTCTCAAAATGATATGAACAGTAGGTCAAAATGATAGTTGCTGTATTTTTGATTGAAATCACTGTGTTCATATTCTGTTGGGACACTTTGTATACGGTATCATCGTTGAGTTGCTGTAGATAGTGAGGTGTCTCTAATATGTACAGTATCAAATAAAAATTCGGTAGCTTTTTCCTGATTTTGTTATTTCTCTGGCTCATTTCGATTTTAATGAAACTCAATTGTGTTCATATTTTGATGGGAAACATGTAAACATATTCTCTTGAATTCAGCTATAAGCAGTAGTCTTTATTCCTTTTCAACAAACCCATCTCTATATGCTACAGGTGTGACACCAAATTTTACGATCTTACAACATCCTGCTGACACCTGGATGACGCGAAGCGGCTGCGAACGCGGTCGCAACATCTGGATCTGATACAAATGTCGCAAATGTTTTTTCTCTTCGATCAATTTTAGTCTGTAATTGGAACAATTTCGAATTTATTCAGTAATTGGAACAATGTCGAATTCTATTTGAGAAGCCTTTGAAACATAAACGTCGAATAGTTGTGAACTCTAAACCTTGCATTTTTTTTTCTGAGTGGACCTGATACTGAAGCCCTCTTTTCTCTGTTCTCATTCACTCCTTTTTGAATGAGCGTTTCACTTCTCTGTTTTTAATGTTCTAGCTAGATCTTGACAGTTTCGAGCACTTAGCTCGAGCCTAATTCGATCTGACACGTTTATGAAGTAGTTTCCTCCGAGGTAATTTTTATCCTTTTTTCAAAAAGGAAGAGAGAGAGAGAAAAAGAGAGAGAGAGAAAGAGAGAGAGAGAGAGAGAGAGAGAGAGAGAGAGAGAGAGAGAGAGAAAAGACTGTATTGGGTCCGAGCCCCAACGCAAAACAGCGTTCTGACATCTGGCTCTTGGTCTGAATAACTTTGAAGGTCACTTCGAAGTCCTGTTAAGAACTTTGCATCTGTACGTTTTCAAGTAGGGTTTAATACAAAGAATTCGGATATTTTTTTAAAATTCATCGTGTACAGCTTCGATTCAATGTATCTTAATTTTCCCTTGCTTTGTATCTTTCGTAAATTTCACTTGCCTGCTGTTCTCTTAATTGTGTACGATAGCTAGAATGTGAAATTGTCTACAAATCATCTCACTATCAAGTTCCCCTTCCGTATTCATCTTTGTTTCTTATGACTATTACAAAAACAAGATTTTGAAAAATTCATATGGACACACTACTTGAAAGAATATATTTCTTCTTTTCAAAACATAATAAATCTGTTAAAATATTCTAGAATATAATAGTGATTCAATATTCGAGTCATATCCATGTTGAAATATGTTTCATGCTCAACTGATAACCACTTTATTTTCATGTCTTCAAACGGAGTCCTAAGGAGTGAGGAATTTGACACATTGCAAAATCGTGCGTTCATGACGTCATGTATCAATCTAAATCTGCAATCTGCAGCCAACAGTTATTTCCTTTTATAATAAGCTTAGATTAGGTTGGAAGAACAACTTTTGTGAAGAGCCAACTCTTGGATACCCAAGTACACTGTGAAATTAACCATTTAATGATGTGTCAAATTCCTCACTCCCGTCTTTGTAGCACGGCGTTGTCTTCAATTGGTCGTCTGCAATATTCCAAATTCAACAAGATTTAGTAGTCTATGAAAAATAAGGGTGCTTGTGATAAATTACACAAAATTTCCTGGAAACCATTCGAATTTATGTTTCATTTTTTTCAAAAGTGATCATGCTTTTTCTTCCAGGATTTTTGCATATAGTGAGTTCTGAAAAGTGTTGTTGTGCATCGTTGGTTAGGCTCTTGTTTTAAGTCTTGGAGTCAAAAAATTATCCAAGTTTAATCCGACATTTTGAGTTTCTCCGTAAATTTACCTCAAACTAAGGTAACTAAACCTTAAAGGCGACGTGCAGGCGACCAAACGGTGACAAAATAATGATTTTGGGTTTTGTCGCCGACGCTTTGCTGCTTGTAAACCGAATATCAACATGATGAGGACTTGAAAAGATTATTGAATTGTGTGATTCTTGCCTTGAATTCACGATTCGAACGCAGATCATCGAGCCCCCTTCCAGATTATTGTTGTAAGCATCCGCGACCTCCCAGTAGACTTTTCCAGATGTTCTCCGTCAGTCGATAAAAAAGTCTTGTGCATATTTTGGATGAAAAAGTGTGATTTATTAGGGGCCATGTAGCACATTTCAAAACATATGCGGACGGGTTGACAAATGGTTCAATGACAGTTCTTGTGCTCGGCGGTCGAGAGTTCGTGGATCTTATTGTTTTGCCTTTTCTCATTATTCTTTTGAAATTGTGAGAAGGGGTAGTCCAGTCACAGTTCTTGTGCTCACTGTGCTCGGCGGTCAAGAGTTCGATCCGCCCCGTGGCCCTTATTTTTTTGCCTTTTCTCATTATTCTTTTGAAATTGTGAGAAGGGGTAGTCCAGTCACAGTTCTTGTGCTCACTGTGCTCGGCGGTCAAGAGTTCGATCCGCCCCGTGGCCCCTATTGTTTTGCTTTTTAATTTTTCTCGGAAATTGTGAGAACGCGCATTAGCTTAGGGGAAAATCGATGAAGTCGAAATTTTTCGTCGCGAGTTCGCTACCCATCACCTTCTTTTGCCTTTTCATGGCAGTTTCTGTAATTTTTCTCTTGAAACCCTTATTTAAGCGCAGTGGATAACTGTAAAATCAGGAATTTCAAAAAAACTTTCTGTCCGTGTTTTTTGCCTTTTTCCGAGACGACACCTTCAAATCGATACCGACGCCCATTTCGTTACATCGAAACGCACATTATAAATCAAGTTTACGATAGCTGGCTGCAGGTAAAGCACGTTTGATCTTGACCGCCGGCTACGGTACCTTAGGAATATGTTCCTAGGGTTAGGGGATTCTCCCTAATAGCTCATGTCACTCAAGGTTCATTCCCTGAACGTTTGGATGAATATGGACTGTTCAATCATGGAAATTTAACTTTTTTTGTAGCTCCTCACACTTCTTCTGTCTTTCCGATGTTTCTTTCATATTCTTCATCGCCCAACGGTTTTGGTCTTTCATCATCTCTTTGTGGCTCTCACTTGTTGATTTTCACATTTTCCAAATTCACTTCAGTTGCAAGCATACCTTGATGCATCATGATGATTCTTACAATAGTTTAACTCAGGATCGAACCCTTTCGAGTTTTTCATTTTTGCATTTTCTCCGAGTTCATCTTCAATTTGAACGCCAGTTCATGTACACATCTTGTTCTTAACGACATATAATGGACTTTAAAAATTCCAAGCAGCAGTATAGCGCGAGACGCTACAAAATGAGTCTTCAAGTTCGATCTCTGAAGGGTCTCCAACTTATACATTTCCCATTCATTTGAATTTAGTACATGAAAAATGTTTGATTTCTCAGTTGTTCAAAAAGGTGTCTATTCTATCTACAAAAACGTACTTCAGTGGAGCAACTAGATAATCTTCAAAATCAGCCTCAAAGTTCGATCCCCCTACCGAACACGTTTTTTTTGCACGCGGTACCTCACAACCCCGGGTGGCCTCCATTGCGCGTGCCCACGATCTCGTTTAGATAAAACTCATAAAGACGACTGTCGTCCCTTTGAAATTTGGTTCGACCGCGCACTTTTTGTGAGAACCGTGAGAAAATGTCGTCCGTCCCGGGTATTGTTCACTTGGATTAGTCATAAATTGAGTTACTAGGGTCTTTTGACAGAGGCTACGTTACTGTTCTTCACTTTGAATCGAACAGCGTACCTGCTGAACCTTTTGAAGCAACCTTTTTCGAAGTTTGCAACTTTTTTCCAACTTATCGACCCGAGACAGTCGTGACGTGTTTGCCAAATATGTGTCGTTACGTTGAGTCGGGTTAGTCCTAAAATTGATCTATGTTTTGATACCTTATTCCGAAATGTAGTGCTCATTCGGAGTAGTCTTAAATTTAACCCTTTAACATCTTTATTGAGTGGAATAATTAGTTGCCTTAAAAAATCGGAGACCTTTCCGATCTTCACCGACGCGTTTAGTTCTGATGTATTGGAATTGACAATTTTCGTGGTCTCCCTGTATGTAATGCTCTCTTGTGGTAGAAATGTTGAGTCAAGATAGTTATAAAACTTTCTGTCACTATCCGTGGCTCCCATCTGTAGTGTTGACCAGGAGTAGTCACTAGTCGAGCCTGGAGCAAGTTCAAAATTCCCAACTCGCAGTGTTTCTCATGGTTGTCGGTCTGCTCGAAAGAACAATGGTGGTCGGCAGGCATATTCTCATACACAGTTACTCATTGACTCATCATGTCGGTTATTTTTATGACGTCATTACACGTTTATGAGTGGTCATGAACACCGGCCAGTTCAGGTAGTCTTCTTCTCTCCGTCAACTGGATTGTCGTTTCCGGTTTTGTATCTTGAACTGGTTTTGATAGAAAAAGTTATTTTTGACCTTTTCTCTATCAACAAACAGTCTGCAGTGAACGATGTTTCGGGTACTGTATCTTCTTAGGAATATTATTTTTGGTCTATCACGCTCCCAACAACTACAAAACTATAGCAAATGATGTTGAAGAGTACGGTAGTTGTGTATCTTTTTTCGTTTTACCTATTACAGTCTAGAGCAAGCGGTGCTCCTTCATCTTGTCCGGAAAGATTAAAAAAAACTATTCACCGCATTTTTTCCCATGAGCACAGTAATCACTTTTTGATACTGTTATTTGTAAAGACTCCATCAAAAACTATTCTCTTAACAGAACAGATTTAATACAAGTATAAAAGTCTGATTTTCACCTGATCACTACATATAGAACTTGAGCTGAAGCTTTATTGACTTTTTATAACTAAAAGTACACAATAACTCTTAAAATTTAACACCTCACAAGTCAGAACCTAATTAGAAACCGTTAAGGGCGTATTATATCCCTCGACATAATTCAAAGACATTAGCATTTTTATGTGTTTCACTGGGATTTCAATGTCTGTTCGCCCTTTGCTCTTCTTATTCAATTCTTTACTCTGTTATCTGAAAATTCATCAACTTTTCCTATCCCTTCATTTACTGTGCTTTCTCACATAAAACCATCGACTAATGGTACACCTCTCACCGTGTTTTCCAATTCCAATAGGTCATAGCTTAATGGGTCTTTTTCTATTCATACTAATGTCAACTTCCATGTTAACTGTGGACACCTCATTTTCGCTTTTTTAATTTGAATATTGCATCTCTACGACTCATAGCTCAGTAGTACCATTCATTTCTCTCAAATTCCGTTCTCTAGTTCAATCTCAGCGGATTACTTTTGCTTTTTCGAATCTTTGAATTTTGTACGAAATTCCTGCAGTGAAGATAATCCTCCATATCTCAGTGGTTCCGCCCTGTTCACTCAACTTTCACCATCTGATTACATCTCATTTTTGTTTTATTCCACTTGAATGTTGCATTATTCAAGAATTTCAATGTGTTATATTGACTATTGAATTCATAGCTCAGTGGTTCCATTCCCTTCTCTCAACTTTCACCCTCTGGTTCAATCCCGACAGCTCGTCCTCCCCCTCTCCACCGGGGAATCTGCTCTACGGTATACCCAAAGCCTTAGAGCCGTGGGCTTGCGCAGAGCGGACTCAATCGAAAAGGGGGCGTTCCCAGCCGCCAATCAGCGCGGTGGGCGGAGCGAATCGGGCGGCGCCTTCGGAAACCAATACCACATTTCATCTCTAGTACCAATTTTCGATAATCTTAACAACGGTCGTAAACGGGAGGTTCGCTCTCGCTCTCCCTCAGGCTGTTTTCCGTCCTTTTATTGCCCATCTCAACAACCAACAGTGAGAGAAGAAATTAAATGAGGATTGTTATGAGTGTGTGTGTGTGTGTGTCCTGCTTGACACCTTAACGAGCCGCCCTTTTTTGACACGTTTATGACCCCCTTAAATGCACTAATACCACCAATTTTCAAGGAATCGATTTTTGAAATGACGTCACGGAGAGACGGGTGAAATGTTGCGAAGAAAATAATTTTCAAAGAGACCCTAAATCATCAGGATAACTAGTCAACCTAACATTCCCATCTTTTCGAAAAAAACATTCTCTCGTTTGGTAAATCATACTTCTTGATGTCACAGTATGTTGCAAACAGAAAATAAGACAAACTTCCTAAAACCCTTAACCCCTAGGACCGCTAGTCAGCTTAACTTCACTTCCCTTCTACTTTTTGAAAATTGCATGTTTTCACGATTCAGCTATAAATATGTTGCGATTTATCAGAATTCTGAGAATATCTTCTGGAGCTATACCATTCCTCAGATTTCTTTAACTGTAAAAAAAACAATCACATAACTCTGAAAATCTTTCAAACGAAAACCCTTGAACATCATTCAATTCACTATGATTTCTCAAGTTTCTACAGTTTTTCATTTTGAGTATCACAAGATGGATAACTGTTTGAATAGTAGAGTGAAAAGATCCTAAGACCATAAGAAAGAAATCTTCACCTTATCGAATTTTCATTTTTCATGCTTCAACGTTTTCTGTCACAGTAGTGATTTTCGTCATTTTGAATAAATTTATGTGAGTGAGGAGAATCAAAAAAGTGACAACACTTCTTGAAAGCTCTGGGAGAAGTGATTAACACGTCCTTACCATAAAATCTTTCACCATCATTTAAAAAAATCAAATTTAGACCATAGTAGCCAACTCGTCAAACAGAACTGTAGAAATTCCGTCTCATGTCCTTCGAACTGTATTGAACGATACTTGTCTTGAATCAACAACACGTATCAGTTCGAAAGGGAAAAATGTCGCGAACCGATTTTTGATATTTATTGAATCCAAAACTAAAAGTTTAGGTATATCTTTCACTTTCTGACAATTATATGATATGTACTAAGTTTTGATACTCGATTTTTCAATTTTCAAAAAAGTGATTAAAATAATTGCAAATTGAAGATCACCTTCTTAATTTGAGACCTTTCTCTCAAAAATGGTATTTTCCCGATTTCTAGTTAGAACCCACAAAAGACCCCTAACATCCCTCGAGATCCCTCGCATGCGTCGCGGCTCTGCGTCAACTTGTTTCAAACACGGTCATTATTCTTCTTTATGAGGCCATTATGTGTCAAGTTCTATGTGTCCTACATCTCCAACCTACTTTTTAACGAAAAATTCTGTTGAAATTTGAAATTTGCAGAGCCGTTTGACACGCCCCCTTGAGACTACGGTATCTCCATGAATCCCGGATTCGAGTTTCCTTCCACCGCGTCTTCCACGTCTACCCCGAGCGCTTCACAGACAGATGATCCAATTCAGGTGAGAATTCGACTTTATGACTTTCTCGAGTCACGATGACAAAGCGAAAAGATAGGACATAGTTTGACCAACAAGGGTTTCAGTTAGTTATAAGGAAATTGTAGGACTATCCGATGAAGAGTAAATTAGTAAATTAGAACTTCCCACTGGTTAAAACAAGTTTGAAACACAAAAAGCTGATAACTCTAAAAATTTTTCAATGTCTTTTTATGTGTTTTCTACTTTTCGATTATGAACGCTCCGAGTACTACTGTAATTTTGAAAAGTTTCCGACGCGTCGTCGCGACGTCTACTACCTAAAAATAATATTGAAATTTATTGTTCGACTGTCGTAGAGTCTAGAATTTCAGCATCAGGAAATTTTTGATCTACGAAGAAAATAAACCCTAATTACAGAGGTTGACCGCCATGGCCCATGGAGTTGGGAAAGAAGATTCAGAACAACCATCACTTCCAACTCCGGAAACTGCCTTGTACCCTGCAGGTTCGTGATTTTTAGCGGTTTTTGTTTTGTCGTAAAATTTCAATCTTGACCAGAATAATACAGAAAAAAATTATACTCTTTTCATAGCTTTTTGTAGGTCAAATTTTCACTCATAAAAGTACTGTATCTTAAAGAATGTTTTTTCCATGCGACGCAGGTGAGAAAAGCGGTTTGAAGCATCATGAGATATTGTTTTTTTATTCACATGGAAAATATTACGAAGTACGCGACAATTGCTCTATCTAAGCTCCTCTAGCGACGCGGTCAAGCAACGCGTTCATCATCTCTCAATTTTCAGCGTACATGCCAGGATACCCAGCCTGGGGGTCGTACTATCAAAACTTTGGTCCACAACTCAACCCAGCCTTTCCTGGATGGGGCGCCTGCTATGGAGCAGCGAACTGGCCAACATATGGTGGGTGATTTTGATCTACCCCTTTGGGTTACTGTGTCTTGACAAATATTTGTAAAATGGGTGAGGAGGAAGAGAGAGAGAGAGAGAGAGAGAGAGAGAGAGAGAGAGGGGGGGAATGGTTGCATTATAGTAGGTATTACATACAGTAGCGGTCAAAAACTTAGAAACTTTCTTTTCTGCTCAGAATGGATCATGTAACTTTCTTTTGAAAGAATAAAATGCTTAATTTCAGCCGGGTCGAAAAAAGGTCGCCAAACATATCAAAGGTTCCAAACGTCAGTGCTAGAAGCCAAGTTCCAACAAAGTTCGTACGTTTCCAAGAAACAGAGGGAAGAACTACGACACCAGACTCAGCTGTCAGACCGGCAGATCAAGATTTGGTTCCAGAACCGGAGGATGAAGGTGTGTTACTATTCCGGGTCAATGTAAAACTTGAAAGAGCAAAAAAAACTCGTGCGGGGTTTGAACTCGCGATCTTCCGTTGCAAAAGCTAAGCAAAAGACCATTAAACCAGTTTTTCAGGCGAAGAAGGAAAAGCAGAGGGTGGATGAGAGTTCTGAGCACACACCCCTCTTGCCACCGAACCCACCAAAGTCGATGGAGAACCTGGAAGATGACAAGAAGTGGCAGATGTCCGCGTCGCATTGGCCGGCCGCGTCGCATTACCCCTACCCCCTCTGTCAGCAATGAGAGAACAGAGGTTTGAACTGTCTTGAGCCTGTCAAAACTATGATTTTGTTGATTCACTTTTAGTTGTCGTTTCTTATTGAGTACTGTACGCGTGCATTGACGGAACGGCACAGAAGTTTGATTGAAATATTGTGTAACTTCCCGTCAGTGTACACATTCCCACTTTCAACTTCCCTCTTCGACATGAGTAGTCACTGTAGAAATCTGAAAAATGGTGGTAGGTCAAAAATATTCATACTTTTCTCTCTGGATTATCTTCATTTAAAACATTTTTGATCTACCACCAAACCCATATTCTCCTCCTTTTTAATACTTGACTCGTCAGTGTTCTTCACCGGTTTTCTTCCTTATAAGAAAAAGAGGGTAGGTCAAAAGATCCTACCGTTTCCCGACGGGTCTCCGTTTTCCCTTCTTCATCTTAATCTTTTCTGTCTGTCTGTCTGTCTGTCCCCTCTTCGTCGCTCAAAACTATTTATCCCTTTGAAAAACAGGGTCCAACTAGTAAATTATTCAATGTAAAAGTTGACTCTCGAACAACGCTAGTCATCAACCCTTCATCACCCCTATAGGAGATTTCATCTATTGTCCAATCATTTTTCTTGTTTAATAAAATGGATTTGCGATCGTGGTTTTGTGGACTAGAAAGTCAAGTATTTGTGATCTAGGAACTCTGGTCTAGAAAAGCGAGAATGTTAGCATCTCATTGTTTCATGGTCCAGGAAGATGTTGAATTGTTCTTATGATCTAGAATGACGGATTGAAGAATTTCTTTGATCTACAGATTCTATAGAAAAAACAAACTAGAAAAGATCACATTTATTCTGTACAGAAGAACGTCATAGTTAAATTTGATACAAAAATGGGAACAACTCGGTTTCTATTGGGTGAAACATAAGTAGTTGTAGTTTTTGAAACCTCGGACTCAATTATTCATTTTCAATCGTAAATTTGACTTCCTAGGAAACCATCGGCCGAATTTCATTGAAACATTCAAAAAACTCAAACTTCTCCACACTCTTAGGAGTGTTCACGCTTGCCGTCCTCACGAAACCTGTCCACGCGTGAAATCGGGCGGTTCAGATCAAAAAGACGGTTACTGTAGGCGAGGAGGTCAAAACTCGAGTTACCGTAGTCGTCCCTGAGGGAACATTTGATACGTGTCAAATTCAAAATCGAGATAGAGCGATTTTATGGGTTTTGCCATGTTGGTCTAATCGGGTTCATTCTGCTCAGAATTTCGAACCAAAGGCTTTGGTGGGTCAAAAATCAAAGTGAACAAATTTTCAAGGTAAAACAATGATTATCAGAATGAATATTGTGAAAGCTGTTCATATAGAGGAGGAATATCTAATCAAACAGTTGGTTACAAATTTAATTGTGAGTAATGAAATTAGATACTGATGGGAGTTCTACAGTCAGGCGGATGAAAAGAAAAATACGAAGAATATTACAAATTGAAAAAGAACAAGAAGAGTCGTTTTCCAGCTCCGAGGAAGAGCCCAAACTGGCATTTGAACATTTAATTGTTGGTTTCCTCGTGTTCTTCCATTTTCTCTTCCAGATCCTCCGAATTCTTCTGTCCCAAGCCTTCGAATAACGGCTTAACCGCTAAGCTCATGCATAGAGAAAACATTGGGTATGCATAAGCCGGCCTACAGTACCCCAACGAGGGTTGGATACCGTATACCTATAGGTGAGGTGCCCCTGCAGATGTCTGGAATCGATTTTCGGCAAGCACACGAACACGCTCGTCACATCCCATTAAGTGTGGCCATTAGAAACGACGACCTGACTCTGAAGGCGGTTACCCCGCTCGCCTTCCTCCCCTTTCTCTCTGTAACCAAGACAAAGAAATGCAACTGACACAGGGGGTTCCATGGTACTAAAATCTGATACGATAAGGGAACAGTAAATACCATGTCTCAATAAGCTTAAGATGTCCTACGACAACGGGAAAGGCGGCATGTCTGTACAAAAACGATTCTCATGGAACCCACACTTCTTAACAGTTACCTAGGATCATCGTTCGTTCCCGAGGACTTTCGACCGTTTCACGTGTTTACCCTGTCGTTTCTTGCCGTTTACGGAAGCCGCCGGAAAGCGAGTACAGTATCTGCATAGACGCGAGATGCCCTATGACTTCCACAAAGTTCGGAGATATTCACATCTGAGCATTCAAAGCCATCTTAACAAACGGTAAAAATGTTATTCGGAGTGAAAAGAGAGCAAATTATTTGAATCGATTTTCTATAACTGAAACTTGAGAAACATCACACTTCGAGCTGGCTTCTTTCAGTTAAAAATTTTCCACTTCTCGAAGTTCGAAAATTCATCCTCTTGACATCTACATAGATATACACCAACGTCTTTTTCGGGTTATTTCGATGGCTCTCACGATACCGTACCCAGAAGCCGTACGCAACCCAAAACACAGGAACAATTATCACCACGGGCAACACACCCCAAAACAACCACTTTTATGGGTTTTCAATTCTTCACCAACTGGGTACGGTGGTGTTAGGGGAGAAGGCGCCACCTAGGCTGAAGGCCTTGACGTTCCGGCGCCTGATTACAGGCTTCGGTGGGTTGAATGGCCGGTTTCGAACACAGGTGTTTTTGTCTCATGACTATTTCCTACGAGACTCTTTCATTCTCGCTTTCCTCTTCACAGACAGAGGGTATGAGTGAAATCGTACAAAAATACTTGATGTGTTGTGTTCTCCATATCACATCGGCACATATCTAGCGAAAAGTCTGACCGATTTCAAACGCGCGCCAGTCGCATTTTGTAAAATGAGTACGGTAGGAGTCGGGACGCTCACAACGAACGGTTAGATCTTTGTGGATTTAAATTATTATTCTTACTTTCAGTCCATTGAAATTAAAGGCGCATTACTTAAATCGTTCTTGTAATTCAAGGAGAAACTGCTACGGTACTAAGTAACCGATTTACGGAGGTTAGACATTTTTACAGGTAGAGGAAGCTATGTGCATCGGTTGACATTAAAAAGATCAACTGCCCACCGTACAGAAATGTCCATAGTTGTAGCTTGATCATTGTGTGTTCAAAAATTGTAGTCTTTTTCCGGATAACCATCTCCAGGATCAATTGAAAAACTGTAGTACAGGGTGGGGCAGAGATTGTGATACTTTTTCCGATTGAAAACTCACTAGGAAAATCATCAACCGTTCAGTATATGAATTCAACAAACGATTCTAGCAAAGAATACATATGGAACAACTCTTGGACAAAGGACGAGTTCAGCCCGAGTCCTACTCAATTTAGTACTTCTACATCTTTTTGAGGTAGTTCTGAGCTCGTCAAACTATCAGAGCTCTAAAAAGATGATCCTTAGGTTCTTGTGTGGTCTCGGCTTGGCCTAAAATCTTGATCTGATGCGAAAGAACAGTAAAGAAGACTAGGGCTAAGAATCTGACTGATCTCAAAACATCTGACAGCATTATCAATATAAAGCTATGGGTTTCAAAAATGGTTTTTTGAAAACCATAGCTTTTGATCTGTGAGCTACAAACTTAAAACTGAAACTCTCTAGCTGGGCTACAAGCCGAGTTGAGCGTATCCGAGTGAGCGTGGGAACCGAATGGTACTAGCATCATCGGGGAGAACCAAAGCGTGAGAACCGAATGGTGCTACTAACATCGGTACAATAAAACTGAAAGCTACGATTCTCGAGCCAAACGGAACGGCAAAAAAGCACAGTTTCCAGGAACTGCAAAAATATGAAAAGGACAGAAAGGGAATGGGGATCGGAAGGGAGAGAGAGAGAGAGAGAGAAGTCGTTGGTGTAGAAGCACATTTATGTCGAGCACCCGGGCCCCATACCATCTATTCACATTTATTGTATTACTATTCCTCTGTGTCTCTCTCCTCTCCACACTATATCGCCGCCTTTTCTCATTAAGCCCTGAAAACGGCGTCAATGTTCTGATGTATGGGAGAGAGAGAAAGAGAGAGTGGGTGTGCGCCCGTGTTTCGAGGTGCCCTGTGCTAATGCCAACATGTCCAGGTGTGGTGAATGGGTTTGGATGAGGTAGAGAGAGAGAGAGAGAGAGAGAGAGAGAGAGAGAGAGAGAGAGAGAGAGAGAGAGAGAGAGAGAGAGAGAGAAGAGAGAGAGAGAGAGAGAGAGAGAGAGAGAGAGAGAGAGAGAGAGAAGAGAGAGAGAGAGAGAGAGAGAGAGAGAGAGAGAGAGAGAGAGAGAGGGAGGGAGAGATGGTTCATGTTTCAAGACGAATACAAACTACTGACACAGAGAAGGAGACCAGTCAGAATGTATGTACAATTTTAGTGTGTATCCGTGGCATTCCCTGGTCAAACTCAACGTACGGATAACAACATACGTAAAACTCCAGATCCGAATCCCGCGGCACCATAATCGGAAGTTCACATTACCGTACCCAGAAGCCCACACTACCGTATTAAGAAGCCTACGCCTTCGTATCCAGAAGACCACGTAACCTACTGAACAATCATCGCCACGGGCAACACATCCACATTTATGGGTTTTCTTTTTTCATCGTCGTTACAGTAATCTCCACATTGAGCCCACGCTCGGTCTGTTGAACTTTGTTCGAGATGAATGTGAACATGTTACCATCGGCTGAAATTCCGGAAGGTATTTCTGTAAGTTGCTTAGGCAGTATGGTAGTGGTTTCTACAGTATCTAGGAAGGGCGGTAGTCGTTTCTACATTACTAAGTCAGTACGGCATATTAGTACGATAGTCGTTTCGAGTACGGTAGTCGTTTCTACAATACTTTTTCTACATTGCAGTACGGTAGTCGTTTCTACATTACTAAGTCAGTCTACAGTACATTACAGTACACTTTATTGCTAAGTCAGTCAACCCCTCATGGGACTGTTTCCTCTTACTATCTTCATACAGTTGAAAGTCATCTCTCCATAGCCGTGAACAACATGGATCACACGCAAAAATCAAAGCAAGAATCTCGACGTGTCTCGCAATGGTCATTTCGTTATGAGCAACAAGAATAAAGTCATCGCCGCGTCCGTCATGGGCGGGATGAGTGGAGAAGCACTTCAGACTGATGAAGATGAAAAGGTTTTCTTCTCTTTCGGAAACTCCTACTGGGTGTAGCAGAGACTGGGCGGGAGAATTCGACAAGTTTTGCGTACAATACTCGTCCCACTTGACGCGCAGGAAACTGTATTTTTGTTGATAGTTACAGATGTTATTTTTGTACGATACTCTTTCCGTTTGATGCGACAATCAGGCAAACTTCTCGTCAACAACAGTAGTGTGTTCGCGTACACCACTCATTATATTTGACGCGCAAACTTTTGACCATTTCATAGTCAAGCTCTAAAACTTTCCCGAGAATATAATATCTCTTTTTCCAGACGATCGCTCAAGATGACGTCAAGGATGCCAATTCTGCTAATATTGATTCAAAGTAAGCCGTGTGTCTGTTCCCATCAGAATCTTTGCAGATTCTCAAAAATTACGGTGACCGTGAAAATGTTGACTGGTAAACGGTTTGGACTCGGAATCAAGATGGTCCATCAGCGTATTATGGTTGCAAAGGCTGAGGACAGTTGATTGTCACGTATCGAGGATCACGTCTAACGTAAATCGTTCAGATTCACTTATCGGTGGCTTGCTCAAGGTCGGAGACCAGATACAAAAAATTGACTCAAAGTCGGTAACGAATGGTTCAGAATGCAAAAAGATGATGATGAGTTGCATTACGGTGAGTATTTTGATCTGCAAGAACTGTACTTTTTAAAAATTTTCTTTTTTTGTCGTTTATTTACAGAAAATAATTCCTACAAGTTCATTTCAGTAAACTTATGTGGCTTAATAGTGTATTGTTTTCTGTGGTTGTAATACAATAATAGCTCTATTGTTAAGATCAAAATGAGGAGAGGTTACTGTAGATTGAGAACATTTGTTCTATCGCCGTCTGGTTACAGTGAATTACTGTAGATCTATCATTTATGTACTCATAGGTTAAAGTCTGATTACTGTAGATGGAATGCCATAATAGCTTCATTGAGGAGATCAAAAGGAGTTACTGTAAATGTTGGATCATTTTTGGATCAGCACGAAACTCTTATTTCGGCCGAATCCATCAAAAATGAGATAACTGACAGAAAACTTTCAGAAAAAGGGATCTGTTGATATTGTTGTACTGCGTCCAAAAACAGACGACTCTCTGGCGGCTGTGATGGTAACGTTCCAGAACATTAATTTAACAGGGTGCAAATATTTCAGGAAGAACTCAACGGATAGCTCACATGGGATAAATCCAACTATAATGAACATTAAACAGTGAATTTTTCTTAAATGTTTTGAAGAGCCAGCACCTAATTTATTAACTTCATCAAAATAAGATGTGCGGACAGACATTTGTAGTGAATTCAGTATATTTTTTTATTCTAGCCTTCTAAATTTTCGCAAACCTTTTTCAAACAATATTTTTCTGTTTGTAAGATTTGTTACATGATTAACCATCTAGAAAATACAATATCGCAATATTCTGAATGAATAGAGAGTTTTGAAAGTTGTATTTTTTGAATAACTTCTTCCAGTGACATTGTTTCTCTAGTCAAAATGCAATGTAGATATCCGCATTTCCTTTTTGCGAGTTTCTTAAAAAAAAAAGAGAACTACTTTTTGTGATCCTTTTCGGAATCATTTTCATAAAATTCAAGCCATTATCAATAGTCTTACAAACAACAGAATAGAATACCCATTTATTGAATCAATCAATCAAATCTCACGACTCGTATTTCTTGTACTCCATACATTCTGGCGGCTGAACCTCGACCGTTTTCGCTTTCACGTCTTCCCAGTTGGTAGAAAGGACCGTTCCGCCAGATTCTCTGCAATAACATTATTCCTTCACTTTCTCCAGAGGCTTTGTTCATTTTTGAACCCTTTCTTAGCGCATAACTGTTGAAATGTTTCGTGTTAGAACTTTTGATGATTATGAAACATAGAAATTTTTCAACCAAAATCTTATTTTTCTCTTCACGAGATAGATTAATATTTTGAATAATGCTAAGGGAGCCGGTTGTAATTTGTTGACCTGTCAGAATTTAGAAGTGGAACATGAACAATTACTACCGAAAATCTCAACTTTTTTAAAATTTAAATTTGTACCGAAAAATCATAAGGACACTAATTTACTTACTTGTTTTTACCTTAAAAAATCTAGAAAACATCGTTTTTTCTAAATCGACTTTTTTCCTCTCGAACTCTGCAATTTATTGTATCCGTTTTTTTCGTTGACTATGAAACATGAAAATTGTTGAAGCAAAATCTTATTTTTTTAACGACTTCAGATAATTTGTAAATTTGTCCAGTTTTTTAGAACTTCCATTGGTGATAGAACATGAAAAATTGTACCGTAATTAAATGTTATTACATTTTCTTCCACATATTTTTCTCTCTTGCAAGAGGAAAATGAAAAACTTACTGGTAACTTTTCATCATCGCCTTCTTCACATCATCCGTAGCATTTGCAAATATATTCTGGAACATCTTGTTGACCGCTGCGTCACCCTCAAGCTGAAATGAGAAGATAGACAGTTATTCTCCTTCTTGAATTATTGAAAATCGTGCAGTGATCATTGTGATTTTTTCAACATATTCTCCGGGCTAGGAATAGACTCTATCAAACTCATGTCATGTGCAGCGATGAGCGGAGACACAATACAGCAAAAATTCGAAAACTTTTCGAACAATAATAATAATATCTTCTGTTTACATTTAACATTCGCAACTGCTTACCTTTTCGTCTTCCTCTTCCTTCTCCGCAGCCTTTTCGATTGCATCCCAGTTCTTCTTCGACACTGTCGCACTCACAACTGGTGGAGCTGCTTCAGCGATCAGCGTGGACCATCGACCGCCTGTCACTTTTGGCATTTTTACTTCGACCTCAAAAGAAATATTCAAGTTATGAATTTGGCTTGAGGGTTTCAAACTATTTCAATTTTTCTATCTGAAGGAGTAGGAACCTATTCATTACTTTATGTATGTGATCACGCATAGAAATTCAACCAATGTCGGAAATCAGAATCTATCACAATGATGCACGAAAAATAGATTTAGAGAAAATATCATGAATTTTTTTCTGTGAGTGAAACAAAACGTTTAGTCGATACACCCTTTCCCGTAAAAACAACTACTTTGAGACACATTTTCAAAGAATATGTGAAAACTGCAGAGCACAACTTTAATTTTCGCAATGTTTTAATAATTGAATCAAAAATACCTTTGATGGGGTGCAGGTAAGCTGAAAATCGTCTGACTTCACGTCTCCGGAAAGAGTTGAATCGAAGAAAACTTCTTCCCCACTTCTGACTGTAAGATGCCGCTCCGTGTACGCGACGCGGCATTCTTCCAACTTGACATTCCGCTTGAGTATCGTCAACGTCAGAAGAGTGTCTGTTTGAAACCAGTCGAATCTGAAGGTTTTAACTATGAAGTTCTCGAGAACAGCAAGATTCTGACATTTTCACTGCAGATTCTCACTATTTTCAACTGAAAAGATGAAGAAAAATTACCTTGGCTTTTGCGACATTCCTCAATTGACAATCTGTAAACGTAGAATGTTAGAAAAATAAATTTCAAATGTAGTCAAGAAATGAAAAATAATTTTGAGAGTAAGTTTTCGCATAGGAGCACACTTTACTTTTGAATTTCTTCAAGTTCTCTCGACTATTCTTTTCAAGAGATCTTTTCTACAAGATTATCGCTGTAAATCGACAGAAAGGTGAAAAAATATTACATTCCGTAAAAATACGGTTTTCAAATGAACTACAAGTTGTACAGAAGCGAAAATTTATTCTTTTGACGATCGTATCAACATGAAATCATTAAAGTACTCGTATTAGTGAGGGAAAGTGAATTGATTGAGATCAAACAAATATCCGGGCGTACTGGCGGAAGCGTTTATTCCTTCTAAGAGCTTCTTGATAATGACGTTCTTGGATGGTTCCAGGTGGACCCTCGTTTTCGAAACTGTTTTTTCCTTCCTGAATTCGAAATATCAACGTGAGAAGATGGAGAGAAAGAAAGAAATAAATAGAGAGAGAGAGAGAGAGAGAGAGAGAGAGAGAGAGAGAGAGAGAGAGAGAGAAAGAGAGAGAGAGAGAGAGAGAGAGAGAGAGAGAGAGAGAGAGAGAGAGAGAGAGAGAGAGAGAGAGAGAGAGAGAGAGGGAGAGAGAGAGAGAGAGAGGGAGGGAGGGAGGTAGAGACATACCGTAAGCATGACAGTTACGGCACTCGTAACAACTTCCTGAACTGTTTCCTTGGCGAGGAACGCCAGGAACTTGTGGGCTTCTGTCCGAACGGGCGGACTTCCAAGCCACATGAGGAAATTTCCTTGTTTTCTGAATTTCGTACTTTTTAAAATCTGGAGAATTTCTAAGAGCTGTTCACGATCACCTACATGTGCAATTTTATCGGCAACGGTTTCCAGTAGGAGAAAGACCGGGCGGACGCAAAGTTGGTATAGTCTTCAGAATCCAATCGTGAGGAAACTTCGTGTAGGATTTTGCTCCGTTTCAGGTACTCATCGTCAGTATCCTGAATGTATTTGATTGAGGCAAAGTCT
>OZ022252.1:7364314-7401814 GCA_963978915.1 Caenorhabditis parvicauda
TAGTTTGTTCACATATTCGACAAAGTCAATTACACAAAATGATATTTTTTCCTTCCAAATCCGGACCCCTGGTATACGATTTTAGATAAAACTTTCAAGCCAAAATGGGCGTAACTGAACTTAAATGGGTCACACAGACTTGTTCTACACTTTTGATGATATTCGGCAAATTATAGATTGACAAGCAGAAAGTCCTCGCTACGCTCAGAGCCCATTTTCCCTTTTTCATTACAAAATCACATATTCAGACGTTTTAATCTCTCTCCCTCTTTCTTTCTCTCTCTCTCTCCCTCTCTCTCTTTCTCTCTCTCTCTCTCTCTCTCTCTCTCTCTCTCTCTCTCTCTCTCTTTCTCTCTAACTCTCTCTTACTTTCTCTTTCTAACTCTCTCTCACTTTCTCTTTCTAACTCTCTCTTTTCTTCCCTTCTCTCCCCGGTCTCTTCTCTTCTTCTTCTCGTACAATCCATACACAATGAACACTAATTGAAGCACGGCTAGAACTAATGAAGCAACCTGCGAGGGCCCCCAGTGGTCACGCAAAAAGGGATTAGAAAAAAACGTGCAGCGGTGACCGAGTGGTTAGAGCGTTGGATTTCTACTCGCTCTAGGCATGGGCATATTGCCAATGATTGGCAGTCGATTGGCAATGCCTCTTTTCTATTGCCAATCGCATTGGCAGTCGATTGGCAATGCAATTGGCAATAGACTTGGATTTTGATTTCTCGGCCTTCTCGACGTTGACGATGGTTCAGATGACCGAATTTTTGCTTATGGTGATGTCGTCTTCAGGAATTTATAATCTGATGTAACATCCGAATCCGAAGACGTCGTCGGTGACATCGTAGGTGACGTCGTCGATGACATCGTCGAAAAAAAAATTTTTTTTTGAAAATTGAAATTTTTTTCTGAATTCATTTCAGAATCTGATATTCGATTCTGACGTCGTCGTCGACGACATCGTCAGTGACGTCGTCGATGACGTCGTCGAAAAAATTTTTTTTTTGAAAATTGAAATTTTGTTTCGGAATTCATTTTAGAATCTGATATTCCATTTTGACGTCGTCGTCAACGACATTGTCGATGACGTCGTCGAAAAATTTTTTTTTTGAAAATTTAAATTTTTTTTCTGAATTCATTACAAAATCTGATATTCGATTCTGACGTCGTCGTCGACGACATCGTCGGTGACGTCGTCGAAAAAAAAATTTTTTTCAAAAAAAAAATCAAATGTTGTCAGGGTTCACAACAGAATGTGACATGACATTGTTAGTGATATCGTCCACAATGTCATTGAAATCTGTTATCAGATTCTATGACAACTTCTGAAGATGTCAGATTCTAAAATGAATTCAGAAAAAAAATTCAATTAAAAAAATTTTTTTGACGACGTCACCAATGATGACGTCGACGACGGCGTCAAATTTTAATGTCAAGTTCTAAAATGAATTCAGAGAAAAATTTTACGTTACCGACGATGTCATCGACGACGTCTCCGACGATGTCGTCGACGACGACGTCAGAATCGAATATCAGATTTTAAAATGAATTCAGAAAAAAATTTTAAATTTTCAAAAAAAATTTTTTTTCGACGACGTCATCGACGACGACGTCAGAATCGAATATCAGACTCTAAAATGAATTCAGAAAAAAATTTTAAATTTTCAAAAAAAATTTTTTTTCGACGACGTCATCGACGATGTCGTTGACGACGACGTCAAAATCGAATATCAGATTCTAAAATGAATTCCGAAACAAAATTTCAATTTTCAAAAAAAAAATTTTTTTAGACGACGTCATCGACGACGTCACCGACGATGTCGTCGACGATGACGTCAGAATCGAATATCAGATTCTGAAATGAATTCAGAAAAAAATTTCAATTTCCAAAAAAAAATTTTTTTTCGACGATGTCATCGACGACGTCACCTACGATGTCACCGACGACGTCGTCGGATTCGGATGTTATATCAGATTATAAATTCCTGAAGACGACATCACCATAAGCAAAAATTCGGTCATCTGAACCATCGTCAACGTCGAGAAGGTCGAGAAATCAAAATCCAAGTCTATTGCCAATTGCATTGCCAATCGACTGCCAATGCGATTGGCAATAGAAAAGAGGCATTGCCAATCGACTGCCAATCATTGGCAATATGCCCATGCCTAACTCGCTCGACGCTCGTTCGAATCCCGCCCCGGCCACTTTTGCACAACCCCTTCCTCTAACCCTCCCCCTCATTCAAAACAAAAAAGGACCACCCAAAAATTTGCCTCACGAAAAGTGGGCGGCGCAAAGGGGGCGGTCCCCTTGTTCTATTATTAATATGATTCTAGAGTAGATATAGGGTCTATAGCAGAGATGCACAGAATTCCGACTTACAACATCCGCCCTTTTTGCACTTCCGACTTCCGTCATAAAAATTTTTTGTGAAAAATGACAGAAAGACCGTGAAATCGTTTCTACTCACCAGGAATTGACCTCCATCTGTTGAGAATGAGCAGATATACAGTATATCTGGGGTTTTTCAACTTTTTTGCACTCCCGACTACCGTTGAAAAAATTCTACTTCCGATTTCCAACTTCCGACTTCCGTTTAAAAATTTCACTTCCGTGCAACTCTGGTCTATAGCTATTCTCATGATCTCACTTTTGAAAATTTTTAGAAAAAGTCAAATCTTACCTATTCGCGGCTTCCGAATTGATCGCCGCCTCAAAGGAAAGTCCTCCGAAGGATTGTCCGAATGTTGCTTCATGGTTGACCTGAACCTCACTATCTTAATCGATTCTACATTGGAATATCTCACTCCAATATTGAAATATGCCGTGTTGATGGCAATTTCCTTCTTGTTTCGTAGTTCTTCTGGAAGTTCATCATAGATGTCGTGTGGTAGTGGAATAGATATCTGAAGATTATAAAGGTTATGATATTCGAGCACTTGGTGAAGTTGAACTTTACTGAATAATCTCTTAAAGAACATTTTGACTATAACCTTTTTTTCTCTTTTCGTTTAATTATACCCTTTATTGTCAAGACTTAACTAATTTCTTCCAAATAGAAACATTAAGTTTTGGTATAGTTACGGAGAGAAAAAAACAAACTTAAAACTTTACTGTCCCAATTTCAAAAAAATGTGTTTCATATTTGATACAAATTTTGTCAGAAAAGGAAAATAAAATGCTTCGTTTGTTATGAATGACAATTTACCATGCCAGGACACGTCGGAAAATGACTCATTTTTTCTCTGAAGTTCATTTTTGAGAAAAAAACGATACACTGTCCTGACCGGAGCAGTTTCTAACACAGGTTGACAGAGTTATTACCACTACTCTCTACTACTGTTCGAGATTTAGTGACTATTGCTGGTCGTTATTAAAGCTTACGTTTTTATACGTTATTAATGAATTCATATTATCGAAAAACTCTGCTATACATGTAAGCTCACCTTGATCGCGGCTCGACTTCCCTGCACAATCGGGATGCATGTTTTACATACGGCTGATGGTGCTCTTACCACTCGATACCGTATCCTGGCTTCCAAGGATTTCCACGCCTGTTGAATCATTATAATTTGGTATTCAATAAGAATCTCACCTCGATGGCATCTTCGATCATCCCTTTCTCGTCCCCATATGCGGACAGAAATGAGAAGACGACTAGAAGTAAGTCTTCTGTTTCTCCTGAAAGTTTCGCTTATTCTCGTAAAGAAAAACTAAATAGAGAAATTTTAATATTTTCCTTATGAATTGAAAAATATTGGAAATCTTTAAACATTATTAATCAGATTTAAACGGAATCCAAACATCCCGTTTCTTTTTTTTGCATCCGGTTTCTATTGAAACTTCCGTACAACACTAATAAAAATCTACAAACAAAAATCATTTTTGTTAATAAAAAAAATGATTTCTTACCCAAATCAATCACAATTTTTAGACTTTCTAATCTTACGATCAGAACCTTTAGAAAAACAATATTTTCATTAGAAATTAAATTTACCTTCGCTAACACTGGTCCACTTTTTATTGATCTTGTTCAAAATCGCTGTCGCACCAATGGTGGCAACCTGAAAGGAATTGAATACGTATTGAAAAGTTACGAAATGGTAACCTGTGAGATGACAAAATCATAACGTAGTTGAATATTGAAGTAAGTCCGGGCGATGCTCGACTTGTTCAATGAAATCACTGAAATTCAAATGAACTTCGGAATTATTAATACGAATTTCTCAACATTGAGTTTTGATCGTTAGGTACCATTAATATACTGCTGATATTCATTCTTGTCTTATAAAACCAATTTCACTACCTAGGAAAATACTATCTAGGAAAATAAATAATCGAAAACCTGAGAATATACATTCAAAATTCGTCTGAAATTGGTGTAAGACCTTGTAACCTTTTAAAGGTACAATACCTAATATAAAGAGTACCAAATCTTACATCAAATTTATGCTCTTCACCTTTTTAAGTACTGCGAATATCAGTGGGTAACATTGATAGGACTAGGTAGCAGAGTTGCACGGAATTCCGACTTCCGTGAAGAAAATTTCATTTCCGACTTTCGTTTAACAAAATTCTACTTCCGACTTCCGTCAAAAATTTTTTTTCGTGAAAAATGGCGAAAAAAACGTGAAATCATTCCTACTCAGTCTGGAATTGACCTATCACCTGTTGAGAATGCGCGAATATACAATATCTCTGGGTTTTTTCAACTTTTTTGCACTCCCGACTACCGTTGAAAAACTTCTACTTCCGGCTTCCGAGAAAAAATTTCACTTCCGTCTTCCGTTTTGAAAAATTTTACTTCCGTGCAACTCTGCTAGGTAGTATAGATTTATGATCTTCGAAAAAATAAATTTTCTCTGTTTTAGGCGTCTCGGATTTGTTTCTAACATCGGTGGAACAGTTTTTACTCATAATTCAAAAGCTAAAACAAAAGAAGAGAAGAAAATGTACCCAGGGACAACAGCTGTGCCTCCAAAACTGCATCCGATATTACCAGGAGTTGATCCAGAACTGTTGTCATCGCTTTTCTGACACTTTCTTCGAACGATGACTTGTCATCCTGATAACATTCATTACATGGCTGAGTAAAAAAATCTAGAAATCGAAATTGTGAGAATTAATTATAAAATATTGTACAGTAATTCTCAAAAAAATGAATGAATGAGGATTTTCGGCAATTTCTCTTATAGACGGTTTTTTTCCAATGAAATTAATATCACAAAAAACTACTACAGAGAAAGAGAAAGAAAGAGAGAGAGAGAGAGAGAGAGAGAGAGAGAGAGAGAGAGAGAGAGAGAGAGAGAGAGAAATGTTACCTTGTCATCCAAAGCTCCAAAAACCGCAGCCTTCGTGGAGTAACTGACAAAAGACGAGTCTAGATTGTCCAATAAATTTTGCATGCTGTCCGTGACTTTTGTTTCACTCTGGAATGCAGACTTTGTGTGAATCGTATTTCTCCTTGAAGATGAATGGTGAATGACACCATTGACACAAATATTGATGACTGGTGCTTCACAAAATGGTGTAAATATTATGAAACGGAGAATTGTTAACTGCAAAGGTATTATCGTTTCAAATCAATCACTAGGAGAGAAAACGAAGATCATTTCTCTCAGGAATACATGGAAAAAATGGTCTCCATCATTCGATCCTAACTCTCACAAGAAAAACGATCCATTCAGAAGTAAACGCTTCTCGCTGTATCCAACAAAAAAAACTTCAATTTTTGCTTTGATTCAGTTGCTCAAACTCAATGAAATTCATGTAAAACATACCATCGAGAACCCTGCCGCCTTCCTTCGTTTTCCCTCTTCGTACAGAATTTCCGTGAATTCATTCACCGATGCTATACGGCTTGAGATGGTTTTGAGCTTCTCGTAGATCTGAACATCGTGTTTCGAATTTCTTTCGTACTCGTGGTCCCGTAGACCGGTTCTGTTAAAATTCTCAAAAAAGTTGTATCAAATTGTGATTTTAAAAAAAATTTTATTTTCAGTCATTTTTTAGAAATGAGTTAGAAATTAGCTAGAACAGAGTTAAACGAAACACTTGAATTTACGTGAAATGAAACACGAAAAAATCATGTTGGCGAAATGCGGATGGAATTTTTGTGAAATGAAAAAACCATCAGCAGAAGGCAAAATCTTTTACAAAATTTCAAAGGTTAAATGTGCATATCAAAAACTCCGACTAATTCACAAAAATTGAAACTTAACACAGTATTCAAAAAGTACCTCCAAGCTTCTTTCATGCAACTTTGTGCACACTTCTGGTCCTTTCGAGTCACCTTTGCGCCACTCAACATCCAATCTGAATATATTTCCCTTGCAGGATTTCCCACAAAAACTCACTTATGACTAACGTCGCCTATATTCTTCTTCAGGTCTAGCAAGTTCTGAAAGCATTTTTTGAAGCAATGAATCAGCGACTACAGTAACTCTATAGCTACCCTATCTGATACAGTACCCCGGAAGTACCGTACCGAATACAGTAATCCATAAAACAAATCATACCTGTCTATTAACCCAAAAATTCAGATCCTGATTTCCTCGGTCGATTTCAATTTGTGTATGCATTTTGGTTATACCACCGTGCTGAAAATGAATTTTCGTCAATTACTACAAAAATGAGATATTTTGCGTTGTAAGTGGTACAAGAACCATGTAAAATAACTTTGATCAGTATTTCGACTGATAAAAATGTTCAGTCAAAGATTACCTGAAATCTGAACGGTACCGCTGAGGCTGTTCCAGCTGTCACGAAGTCTCTATACTCTGATGTAGAGATTTGATATCTGAAAAATTCAATTTTGTCGGAAATTTTCATCTTCAAAACGTGTTTTTTCCATAAATATTTCACCTTTTGAATGAAAAAAAAGTCTCACAACATGTATTTTCAAGACTCGTTCGATCAGAAACATTTTTCGAAAACTGTTTGTTTTCTCTAGAAATATACCTTTGAAAAGATGTATTTTTGAAGTATTTTTAAGTTTTGAAAACAGAAAACTACAAAAATGTGGACTTTCGAAAAATTTTTCTGTATTATTTTAAAAAGTGGTATTTCTCTCTCAAACTTTTTCACTTTTTTCAACGACATGCTTCAAAAGAAACTTTTTAGAAATCAAGCGAGTCACCATTGATTATTTTCCGATTCGTCAAATTTGTTCAGATTTCATCGGGAAGTATTCATCAGAATAAAAAACTGACCCGTGAACATGAAGATTGGTCGGGACCATTCCAAAAGCAACTCTGTGCTTTTCAGTCGATTTTCGAAAGTACGCTCCCTAAATTGTACTTAATTTAATTGGAACAAAAAAGAGACTGAATCTCGAGTCATGAATCTTTTTTTCTTTATCGTTATCGACACCTCAAATTTTAGGCTGAAGTGAGGTTTAAAGCACTAGTTAGGTACAAAGCTAAGATCTGATCGAAGTTTAAACTTGATTATCACGAACAATTTCGAACCTTGTAATCTTACACGTAAGGAAATAATTCATAATTTATGATTCAGTCTACTTTTTCGTTGTAAGTGTTGTAGATTGTACTGCTAAATCTTACATTGTAATTCTCAATGAATTCCGAGCACTGTTCATACGTCTCGATGACGTCGCGAAGTTCTCTTATGGCGTCGTATAGAGATGGCAAAACGAATGGAGGCCACGAGGATTGTCTCAACTCCAGGATCGCAATGAATCTGAATAACACAAAAGTGTTAACACTGCAACGCTTTTCATGAACAAGCGATCGTTTCTTGAAATTCTCAGACGTAGTCAGAGAGGCAAAATTGGGAAAGTTACACTTCTGAATGCTAAAGGCTAACGTCGATTTTGAAAGAATTATCTTATGCGCAACTCTTTTATGAACGTGAACGAAGGAGAATAGAAACAGTCAGTATTACCATTTCAATCTCTCAAGATTATTCATTGGATAGTTAGAGATTGGCAGGTGGGCTAGTTATTGTTTTTTTTTCGTTTGAAAATTCTTTAAAATTTTCCAATTTCAGAAAATATTGAAGAAATTTCTCTAAAAAGATAATGATCTCTAGAATAAACACGAAAAGTAAAGTATTGCTGCACTCCTTTGAGAAGAAGAACTCGAAAACTGAAAAATAGACAACAAATAATAAAGTTCTGTAAACAAAGTAAACTTTTGAAAAATAAATGAAAAACGAAAGTAGATTATCGGAACTGTTTCCTTTCTCAATTTAAAAATTGTTCTGAAATATATTATCAAGTGAAAAGTTATTTTACCGTTTGCAGAACCTTCGAATTTGTCGTAAATTGTAGCTTTGGAAACTACATTCTCAGAAAAAACCCACTCAGTGACGAGTTTCTTGTAGAATTTGACCATTTCTTTTGGGAGCAAGAGAGAAAGTTTCGTCTCCCAAAGCACTTCATCCACTGTGAGCCGACGTGCTGGTAGGTTATTTTGCTGAAGTATTCAAGAATTTAATATGAATTAGTCGAAGGAACACCTGTGAGATGGCAAAGTTATGTGACACTTTGATCGGGGCTGTCAGGTAAAAGTTCTGGAAGGCGTTACCAGTTCCTTCTGATGACACATCTTCTGCAGTCTGGAGAAGAATTCGTTAGCTTTTTCATGGAAAAAAAAAACAAGATATATTAATAGTCTTGTTGATGCTGTTAGCAAACTTGCACATAAACACATATATCGCTAGGAGCATGGCCGTTTTCAAACGCGCTCTAATCTCATTTTTGCAGAATGAGTACGGTAGACCTACCCTAGGGTCGGGACTCTCACAACGAACAGTTAGATCTTTGTGGATTTAAATTATTATTCTTACTTTCGGTCCATTGAAATTAAAAGCGCATTACTTAAATCGTTCTTGTATTTCGAGGCGAAACTGCTACGGTACTAAGTACCCGATTTACGGAGGCCAGACTTTTTTACAGGTAGAGGAAGCTATGCGGTATTCTTCTCGAATTCTGTAACTACACAATCCATATTTTTTTGAAAGAAAGAACAACAAAAAAAATAAAAATTTCAGCGAGTCGGTATTACGTGAAAACTTAAGTCGCTATACTTTTGAAAGAATTCAGTATTACGAGTGATAACTAAAATTATGACTGGGCCATGTCAAAATGAAAAGTCAAAATATGAAATCTCACTGTAGATGGAGTCATAGTGTAAAACTTGTATGCCAGTTCATCCAACTCAGCCAGCGCCATTTGATGAGTACACGTGGCCATCTGAACATTGATTTCATTTCATTTTCAAAAAAAATTACCTTTATCATCCATTTCTCACGGACATCTTCTGTTTCGACCCACAATTTGAGATTTTCATCTTCAGAAGAGAAGCATAGCTCAAAGCCGAATAGCTCCGGAAACTTCTCCTAAAAATCTTCGTCTCTTGATAATTCGGAATTCTTACAGCGGGCTCCAATTTCTTCACAACAACCTTCTCAAGAACGAAAATCAGAGGAACATTCGCTTCTTCTGAAGATCCATCGACACAAGCAATGTTCCCATGTAGTGACACCTCAATTCTATCAATTACAACAAAAAATATGTAAAAACCAAACCTTTGCTTCATAGCAATGAGTTTTGTACTCTATTTTCGCTTTTCCATGCAGTGTGTTTTCGATGGACGACTTGGTGAACGCTTTGTAAACATCATTACCGTTATCTTCTTCCATCAAAACTGAAATAATAAAATATAGTGCTGAACTCATCAAGGAAAAGGCTTTAAACATAAGGGGAATGAGAAAAAACGAAAAATTTCCTGAAGTACGACGCTGCAGCTGACATCAAAACTAATTTCATGTCGATTTACGCTGATCAATTTTATTATTTTTGTTTCTCGAGATTTCTTCTTTAGCCATCGACACAGTACAAGAAAACCTTTCAGAATGTTGATTCACGATGACGGTGGTATGGCCATGCCGGATTTGCAAACTCTCATCGAGACTCGCATTCCTGATCACCGGAACCAACTAGAAAACAGCCATGTGAACTTGGAGAATGTAGCGACCTATTGCGAAGAGAATTATTTAAATGCAGCAGTAGGTTTTGACGTGAACAGTTCTATATAGTTCATTCAGAACAAAGTTCAAGCTTTTCACGAGACCAAACAGTTTGCGATTCAATCCTTGGCGAGCGTGGCGTATCAAATAAACACTTTGGCACGGTTAGTTTTTATTGTTTCAGATTTTTTCCTCTGTCTACTTGTTACTCGGAAATGTTGATGTTCTTTCCAGAGATCTTCTCGACATGCTGGAACTACAAACTGACAATATTGGTATCTTGACTCACAAAGTCAACGTTGTCAGTCAAGTAGTCGATATTCATAAAGAGAAACTGGCTAGACGCGAGATTGGTGCTTTGACTCAAACAAAGAATATAGAGAAACTTCCAAAGGTCGCAGCTCCCGCAGTCCAGGTTAGATTTCCATTTGGTAACATTAAACTATCATTTCCAATCACAGGAAGCAGTTCCAAAGTACAAACGTGTTGCAATTGATTTTTCCGTGTTGGACGGTGTAGGTCACGGAGTCCGAACAGCTGAGCCTATGCGAGCAGCAATTGTGAGTGGTTTAGATATTTCAGAATTATTGAACTTTTTGCAGGTCTCTCGCGCATCCTCCACGCTATCTGGAGCTACTGGAAGTCATTTCAGAGAGATGAACGGTCAACACTATGGAACTATTGGGCCTCATCATGGAAACTATGAACGTGTTGCTAACATCAATACGGTAAATTAGAAAAAACCTTATGCAAACATTCCAATTGTCGTTTTGCAGCTAAGTCGCTCGTCGTTGCGTAGTGGGCATATTCCTATGGCTTCGGATTATCGAGTTCCACAGGTATTTTCATCTTGAATACAATCCAGTTGTTTTGAAATGAGGAATCGTGTTGGCGAACTATCACGTATTTTTTTCGGATAAATTTTGAAAACTCTGGATAAAGTTCTTTCCGTCCAGTTGTAATTGAGTTTTTCTGGTTGGGAACGAAAAGTAATAGAGAATTTTCAAGAAATTCTTCATGCACTCGCCCCTTCTGTATGAATTTTAAAATTTTGACGGAGGTTTTCGATACGCATTTTTAGAAAGACAGGAATATGGTATTTTGCACACTATTGAGTATTCAATTTCTTCCTCCACCTGCTTCTTTGAAAGTGCAA
Organism: Caenorhabditis parvicauda; assembly: GCA_963978915.1. Taxonomy (NCBI): domain Eukaryota; kingdom Metazoa; phylum Nematoda; class Chromadorea; order Rhabditida; family Rhabditidae; genus Caenorhabditis; species Caenorhabditis parvicauda. Next base: position 7,375,458 of record OZ022252.1, read on the forward strand.
ATAGAAAGTTTTTCCCCAACTTTTCTTATGACTAGAATTTTTGAAAAGAAAGCATTGTTATTTGCTGAAAGAGACTGAAAGAGGGTATAGAACGTCAAAGAAGTGATATTTCATACCGTACAAAATTCTAAACAAACATTCTTTCGAATTTTCGCGCCATATTTCAGGAAAATCGATTTTCTGTTGATATCGAGCACATTATATCTTATTGTTTCAGATAACCCCAGAGCAGCAACGAGTGATATCTCGTCAATACACAGATGAATACCGAAGTCCAGGATCACACTCGATCACGACACCAAATGGTTCCAACCATGGTAGCAGTGATTATGGTGTGATGGGTGACCGATATGGCACAATCAGAGCCAACAATGGTGGGAATACCATGATCGGACACAGTTCCAACAGACCATCACTGTTCTCAATGCTGGACAACACCCAAGGTAGCCCGCATGGTGAGATTTTTTTAGTTCTGGGAATTTCAACATCAAAGGGGAAATATGCTCTGTAGTATAAGTGCTTTAAAATATTTTCAAAAAAAGTTGGTTTCAGATTTGTAAAAAAAAGAATATCGTTGATTTGACCATTAACAGTTAAAATTGAAAAACCTGTTGGTATAATGTTTGACGGTCACTGTTAAATTTAAAAAATTAATAATCAACGAACTCGTTAAAATTAGAAATATCGTTACGTCAATAAGCAGCGTATTTGTTACATTTTGGTAATTTGTTGACTCTTCTCACGACATTCATCACACAGAAATAGAGATTAATAAAATATAAAACGATGATGTCAATGATAGATAGTCGCTTGGTCTTTCCCTTGCTTGTTACACCTCAAACTAGGGTAATTAAACCTTTATTCAGAGGAAATAATGAGAAAATGATAATACAATGATTATACATAAGCAATGAAACATAATTATCAGAGCGAAGAGTATTTTGAAGAGAAATGGAAAAAAGATGATAAATAAAAGGTTTGCGTCGTCAAGTAATGCGCGCGAAGTGGGTTTGCACTGCGAACGCACTTGCCGACGCCAACCTCTCTTATTTCCCTTCGCTCTGTGCGAACACTGGGGCCTTCACAAATGGGGGCTCACGACATGTCGTCGTGAGATTGGTGGCGTCTGACACTGATGAGTGTAGCGTGCTGTAGAAATATCCGAATGGTCTGTTGACTGTTGGAAACGTCGTTGCCATCTCGCTGTCGCTCGGTTGTTGAAAGTGTCGTTCTTCATGGAGCGTCTCAGATACCTTAGAGACTTGACCGACTCTCATTCTTCTTGAACTGGCTTTCATCTTCTGACCCCCTTGGCTTTGTGCTTGTCACCTTCTCTTGATCCTTGAGGGTACCTTATGAACTTGCACGTGCTAGAATTACCAACTTTATCAGTTCCTTCGTTGGGTTTCGCTCTTTCTAGTACATCATAGCCTTGGTCTTGGTGGTGGATGGAGTTGACATCGAGGTTTACTGTAGACAACTACCCTTCGTCGATCATTTCTTCTCCAGTCGCTGGTCGCTTCTTCATCTTGTTTCTGACAACCCTGGGCCCCTCAGGTTGGCTCCTGCGATGAACAATGTTGATGTAGGTCTACTGATTTGTGTAGACTGTTTGGGCTTTTCCTTTATTTTTGGAGATGAATCTATACGTTTTTTTTTTTTGGCGTTTCGCTCTTTTATATATATATTTTTTCTTTTTTTTTTGACGTTTTTTGTTTTTTTTTGCAAAGTTTAAATAATCATGGACGTTAACATGAATAACAAAAATTTAATACCATGTGGGAGGGGGGGGTGAAAACATACGTAAGTATTTTTTTGTTGGGGGGGGGGGGGGTGGGTTGTGATACGGTAGACTTTTCTTCCTTCTAAACGGGCTGACGATGTGTTGTGGTTCCTTGCCCGAGGTCTTCAGGCGGTTCTTCGACGTATGGATCGGGTTGACTGAAGAGTCTCTCCAGTGCCTCGATCGGTGTGACGTGTGTAGAACTGTAGTTTCGAGAGTCTGGAACTCGAGATGGAGACTTTTGTCTGGACTGGCTGTCCCTTGATCTGGATCTCGACTCTTTCTTTCTCACATGGACGGTTTTCTGGAAACCGACATGTGGGCTTGTCTCCGTTTGGACGATTTTGTTTGGTGTACTTGTGTTTGATCGTCGACTGCTTCCTTCCTTTTTCTTCTGACAGATAACCGAGCGGTACTTTGGTTCAAGAAGTTTCGGGCGATTTTCCTCGTTGCTGTTAGTTTCTTGACCGTATGGACGCCTGTCGGTGCTTTCTTCGGAGCTATCCTCGTCTGGTGCCGGTTTGACATGCACGAAGTTGAATATGGGTGTCGCTTCTTCGGAGCTTGTATTTCTCCTGCGACAAATACTTGAGTGGTGACTTCTCCGAGTGTGACAATGTTTACATGGATTTGCGTCTATGCATTGCCGTGATCCATGAGACGGATCGAGACAGATGAAGCAAAGATGATCGCCCCTCAGCTTCTCCTTCCTCTCTTCGGAGTCTGTGATAATCGGACAATCATCTGGTTGGTGTGTTGTACTTTGGCAGAAGGTGCATCCTTTTCTGCCGTTTGCTGTTGTTTCCATGCGCTCTGGGGTGGTGACTCGACTTTCTTGTCGGCTGTTCTCTCGTCGTGATCGGTAGGCTTGTTCTTTTTCTGCGGTTTCTAGACATTCGTTCAAAATCTCTTCTTCATACTCGATCTCTTCGATAGTCAGTGCGATGAATTGAAGCATTTCTTCCATTGACCATGGTGTGTGTCGTCGTTGAGCTTCCTCCCGAGCCGTTCTTCGAATTGTGGTTGGCTGGAATTTACTCAGTACTTCTCGTTTGTACTCTTTCTTGTTCGTGTCGACCCCTTCTTGTTCCAACAGGTAGATCAGGTTCCGTGTCTGCTGCAGAAGCGTGATCTCCGCACGATAGTGATCGGCTTCTCTTCGTAGTCCTCGTAGGTTCTTCTCGAGCCGTCGGATCTTGTTGCCCTCTTTGTTCCCGTAGTTGGCTGCTAGTTGACTTTTGAGGTACTCATATTGGGATCCATCGCATCCCAAGTTCGCAAATCTTTTCCTGGCCTCTCCGACGAGTCTCGACTGTAGTACGGCGATTTTCACATCGTCCGTGGTTGTTGGGTCTGAATCGACCACTTCTCTGAACAACTTCCAGAAGTGTTCAAAGTCGTTGTCTTCACATCCGTTGAACTTTGGTAGATCGACTTCCGGTTCTCGGATGTATCGAGGTCTGCGATGTTCATGCATCGTTCGTGTCTCGGTGTGGTCGTGCCTTACGTCCCTATTTTCTTCGACTACGGTGGTGATTTGTGCGGTTTTGTTGCTAGTGCAGTACTCTTCTGCTGCCTCGCGAAGTTCCGTCAGCATTGACATTTTTGTCACCGCCGTGTCGATTCTAGTATTGACGTCGTCTGTTTCTAGACTTTCTTCTTCGTCTTTTAGGTAATGACGAACCCCCAACAGTGCGTTGTCCAGTCTCGACACTTGTTTTCGTATGTCTTCCTCTCTGGCGTCGCACAACCGTACTACTGTGTCCCAGTACTCGGCAGGTCGGCTCTTTCTCTCGTCTGCTTTTCGGAGTTTCTCCTCGTTGTTGACTTCCTTGAGCCACCTGCTGATGAACTGCTGTAGCTGGTTGACTTCTCTGGTCAGTGTTCTTTTGGCGTATACCAGCTGATTTTTCAGACGAGGTCCGAGATTTTCCGTGCCCTCAACGTCTGGGTTGTCTTGTGAGTCTGTCTTGACTCTTCCCATTGTTGGCTGATCGTGAGCCATGATGGGTGAATTGACTGTGTGTTCGAGCTGACAACTGGATGTTGTACTCTACTAACTAAGTGAATGGACTGTGTTCGAGCTGACAACTGGATGTTGTACTCTACTAACTAAGTGAATGGACTGTGTTCGAGCTGACAACTGGATGTTGTACTCTACTAACTAAGTGAATGGACTGTGTTTGAGCTGACAACTGGATGTTGTGCTCTACTAACTAAGTGAATGGACTGTGTTTGAGCTGACAACTGGATGTTGTACTCTACTAACTAAGTGAATGGACTGTGTTTGAGCTGACAACTGGATGTTGTACTCTACTAACTAAGTGAATGGACTGTGTTTGAGCTGACAACTGGATGTTGTGCTCTACTAACTAAGTGAATGGACTGTGTTCGAGCTGACAACTGGATGTTGTACTCTACTAACTAAGTGAATGGACTGTGTTTGAGCTGACAACTGGATGTTGTACTCTACTAACTAAGTGAATGGACTGTGTTCGAGCTGACAACTGGATGTTGTACTCTACTAACTAAGTGAATGGACTGTGTTTGAGCTGACAACTGGATGTTGTACTCTAGTGACTTGAATTGAGTCTGGGTCGAACTTGCAACAATGATTTGTTGAGTTCTGATAAGTGGGAATGGAGTATTGAGTGAGGTGTTGGTGCACCTCCTACTGGTTTTCTGTCGAAGTCTCCACTGTGTGTGGAAACAACACCGTAAATGATTTGACGATGTTGCGTGGAGACGCCGACTCTTTTTGTCTACTGAGAAACTTGGGTGAAAAACGATAGAAATTAGAGCTTGATTGCTCTTGGTTTTGGTTTCGTAAAAATTTGTTTTGTCAAAAAGGGAAACTTTGATCTTGTACTTTCAAAGCTCACTTTTCTGTGTCTTGCTGCCACGCGGGTCTTCTGCTGCCTTGATCCAATCCTTGATGCACCATAAAACGATGATGTCAATGATAGATAGTCGCTTGGTCTTTCCCTTGCTTGTTACACCTCAAACTAGGGTAATTAAACCTTTATTCAGAGGAAATAATGAGAAAATGATAATACAATGATTATACATAAGCAATGAAACATAATTATCAGAGCGAAGAGTATTTTGAAGAGAAATGGAAAAAAGATGATAAATAAAAGGTTTGCGTCGTCAAGTAATGCGCGCGAAGTGGGTTTGCACTGCGAACGCACTTGCCGACGCCAACCTCTCTTATTTCCCTTCGCTCTGTGCGAACAATTACGAGCGAAATAGGCTTGAGTCGAAGCGAGAAACAAGTCAAAAGTTGGAATAGTTTTCAATGAGAAATGTTGCAGATCACTCAAACAACCACCGTCAACTCCAGAGTCGCTTATCAGTCGAATCTGATGGTCTGCCACTTCCACCGCAGCAGATTTCGACCCATCGATATGGCGAATTCGCTCAACCCAGCTCGAATTATGGAACGTTGAGGGCGAACGGTGAGTTTATATGTTATACGCTCGTTTAAAACCTTCAAATGGTCCCTATACGAATGAAACTGGTATCAAAATTATGTAAAACACACGATAACGATTTTTCTTTTGTATTCAAAATTACTTTTAAATATCTAGTCGTGAGAGCTTACAAATTTCTATATCAATTTTATTTCATTTGAAACTTTCCGTTCGCTTTTAATTCAAATTTCATGAGCAAATTATAAGGTTTTGAAAAATCTAGTACTTTTCATGTGCTGCAAGTCTTTGTGTCAGAACAAAATACTTATTTTTTATTTATTCATGCGCCCTTTCCCCTCGAACTGTCGCTGGGCTAAGATTGGATCTAAATTGATTCTGGAATAAAATATTTCTAAATGTTGAATAATTAAGTTATTTTTTCCAGCAGCAAACCTCCCACCACCTCCAGATTCTCTTCTCACGCAGTCCATGCACGAAGACGACATGCCGCTCCCACCACCACCAATGGCGTCTTCGGCACCATTTGGAGGGAACGAGGTGACCATGTTTGACACCAGTACAGAGTGGATGCCCGAAGGAACTTATATCGAAAAAGGTTTGTTTTGATTGATTGGTGAGAATTAGATGGAATGCACAACGATTTGTACAAAGCTTTCGTGAATTGAAGGATGGGAGTATAAAAGTGAAATTAAGTAGTTTTCGAGAAATATTTTTTTGTGCTTTCAATAATTTTATTCCACTTTCATATTGGTTACAAACAAAGTTGAGCATGCAAAAGTTTAAGCATTGTCAATCGTCAAAAATCGTTGATTTGTTGATTTTATATACACTTAATTATTAGAAAGAAATGAACAACGTTAGCGCTACAGTTGCATTTTTCTATCGATATTTCGTCAACGCAACTGATGAAGTTCCATCGCAATATCGCAAACATTTAATTTTGTTAAAAAGAAGGTGTTAAGATTTTAATTTATTTTATAATTGACGAATCCTCCGCCCACTTTTCCCCGCTCACTTTTCGTGATGCCGAGTTTTGGGTGGTCATTTTTGGTTTTGATTGCGGGGGAGGGTTAGCAACACTAGCATTAGTTATGGTCGTATCTGTATTGGAAAGAGAATTAGATTTAGCGAAAACATTTCGTATACTTGAAGACCACTTCTTTTTTGTTTGAAAAGTCTGAATATGTGATTTTGTGAAGAAAACGAGGAAATAAGGGGTCCCAAGCGTAGCGAAGCCAAGTGTTCTTTTTTATTATATTTAAAAAAAACGATTAAAGTCATTTCCTTCAGCCGTCGTCCAATACGACTACGACGCGATCAAGCCAGACGAGTTGACGCTGAGAGAGAACGCGATCGTATACGTAGTGAGAAAGAACGAGGACGGATGGTACGAAGGAGTCATGGACGGAGTGACCGGACTCTTCCCCGGAAACTATGTGAAAGCCATTTGATTGTGAGATTTATTTTAAAATTATTTTGCCGCATTTTTTAACCTACAGTAGTGCTCAGTGAAATGTTGGTGTTTCAAAGGAACTTCTAAAAAAAATACGAACCATCTACTGGTGAAAAGAAATGAAAAGGTTTTATCCGAACATGATAATATTGGTTTTTGGCAACTTTTACTCTGTAGTGTTTCTAACTAAAAAGTTTCTTGTGTTTCGTATAATCATGATAGAGGAAATGTATAGCATGTACAACTAGTTATTTTGCAAATCTCTCATCTTGAAATTTCCAATCTTTCAGCAGTTCTTGTAATATAAAAATCCGTGATACACAAAAAAATTTACTTCGAAAAAATTCAACATTGAATGATTCTGGTACACCTCTACTTTGCCGATTTAACTCAACTAATTTTCTTGAGTTTTCAGAAATTAACTATAAACAAGCACTCTTCAGGGGCGCTTCGCGCCCCACATTTTGTTTTTTTTCACGCCAGTTTTGATACTCGGAACAAAGAATGAAAAAGTGAACGAACGTCTTTCAATAAAAACGTGAACTTTCAGACAACTTGGAACTTCTAGATACCCCCATTTCAAAAATTAAAATGCTAGGCGATAAATGGATCACGTTGAGGACACGTTTGAATTTCAAAACTAAGGAAATCCGTGCCGCGCAGCAGCGCGCGGTCTGATCAATTTAAAAAGTTGATGCGCATCTCCGCTTCAAGAGAACCTATCCGATGGCGTTTTCAGCGTTCTGATCCGACTCCTATGAGCTGAGAAAATGCCGCGGAAAGACAGTGTGACCAAATAGCCTTTTTTCATAAGAATAGATAAATCACCCATATCGTCTGGCCACTATTGTATACGCTTTTACTTCACAATTGCAATCGATTGCCCATTCTTTTTTTCATGTAATTAGCTAAATTGAAAACTATTTATTCGCATAAACGTTGCCTATTACATTGTCTTGTGCATCTTTTGCACTTCCGAGATTTGCGGTACCGGGAGTGAGCGTCGACGGATATTCTGAAATTTCAATTGTGCGAAATTTTTCTCACAACTATTGAGTTTTCAGAATTGTTCCTTCCAGTTTCGGAATCTTTTTTTTGAAAATTTGCCCTCAACGTTATTTCCGTGCAACATATCGACTATTTTTTTTTTACTACAAGCCAAAATTACCTTTTCCTACAGATAGAACACTCGGGCTCTGCGTCCAAATGAGATTGGAGATGAGCTACGAATCTTGTGGTCGTTCTGAAGATCGCTGGGCAGATGTGACACTTCAACTTTTTCGTTTTCCTTAGCGCAGTCGGCTTTATTACTGGCAGTGGAGAGGAAGGTTCTCCGACCGGTTCTGGAACAAGTATTGGAGCTTCTTGGTCTTCTTCTGGAGCGGGATCTGGAAATGTGCTTCTTGAGGAGATCAATATGAAAGCGATTACTTCGGTAACATTTCAAAGACGAATTTTTCTACTATTCTTTTTCATTGAATCGGTTTTTGTGAGTGAAAATATTCATCCTTTAGAAAAATGAAATTCTGAGTGATTCAAAATCGATATGAATCAAGAATATTTTTGAACGATAAAAAACTAAAATCTCACATGCAACATCCTCCCACTGAACATCCACTTCATTCTCTTCACAGAAGATAATTTGGCCATTTGAAGATGTCTGCGGGCAGTTGACGTCCTGCCACGAAGAGATTCTGTAGTGTAGAAATTGAACACACTTGATTCGTCACCTCGGTTCCCATTATTGGACAAAAAATCACCTCGTATCCATGATAGTGTTCGGTCTGCACGCAAAATGATGGCCTTGGAATGGGTCAGTTTTACTTATGATTCTAGCCGAGTCCATCTGAATCGTCTTGACGACGTCTCGAATGTTACCTAAAATTCAATCTATCGGAGAAATCTACAAACCACGTTCTAGAACTCTTATACACGATTGTCTTGGACTGATGATGGATTTTTTGAAAGTGTTCTCTTTTTCGTGTTGATTGATAGAAAAGAGAAGGCCTTTGTGGTTAGCACATTTCCATCGCGCTTCCGCTTCTTGGCTTCAGTACGAACAGAATGGGATACAACACTAAGAATTTCTCAACAGCTTTCACAATGAAAAACCTCACTCTGCGTCTTCGCCTTCTTGCAGTTGAGGCAGTAGTAGAACTTGCGCTGACCATCTTTGGACTGTCTATTGAATGAGAATTCGTAGAAGATGTTGGGCGTGTGGGCGGGCGAAATGACTGCAACGGGATGCTGTACCTTGTCCTGCAGGAAGTATTGTTTTCTCTCCCTCTCTACCCCAACTCACCTTCCTCCTAGCATACGGTAGTCTGAACTTCAACTTGTAATGGACCAGATCAGGCTTGGCCACTTCCACCTTCGGCTCTGGCTCCTGTTCCCATGGGAAAGGAGTGGATACACACGGTCGGCGCAAACGGTAAATGGGCATCGCCGACGCCTTCCAGAACACTTTTTCACCCACCTGAAATAAAGAAAAATATAATTTTACAAGTAAATCTCACCATGATGAAAGTTTCAGCCGAAAAGTGAAAACTGCAAATCAGAAGATCGTGATCCGGTGAGGCTAGTGCTTCGAGTCGGAAGAAAAGAGCCCTGCAGAAAGGTAGTAGATGATGACCTGTTTTCACACAACCAAATAATCTAGTTTATCGCTACATTTCTTGTCTCTGACGCTATGTTTTCTACAAAAATCGATAATATTCTTCCTAACTCTTGTCAGAAAATAGTTAGAACTAACGTTACCACAATTGTTCGCTCGCGCTCGTTTTCCGTTCTTTTTCTGGATGGAAACTGTTATTTTAAACGAATTCTAACCAGTTCCATGGAATTTCTACAGAAATTCTGCTCAAGAATAATCCAATAAAGCTTACCATTTCAACCTGACCGCATCATTCTTGGGCCATCTGAAGAGTCGTGTTTTGAGCGACTCTCCTCGTGCACAGACGACACACTGCGGTGCGTACTCGGTCTCGTCTACTCCTGCCAGCAGTGACGATGACACTTCGTGGTCAGCAGCAACCATTCGTTTATCGTAGTCTTTCGTCTGCTCATCCGCCGTCGATGTTTGCTGCTCTGGGTCATCGTATTCTGTTACATCTTCCTTCAGCGTGTCTACGATCTTCTGAAAGGAATTTTTCTTTTCGTGAAGAATGAATGATAGAAAAAACTAGACGGGAGTGAAAACCATCTTCACCAATAAAGATGGAAATGTCAAGGCTTTATTTCAGACCCCTTTCTCGATCTAATGCCAGGTTTTTTTTTAGATTCACCATTAAAACAACCTATCCTCCACTTTTTACGACCACTACTGTTCCAAGAAATTCATTTCATGTGATTTTCTTGTTTTTCGAAGAATGAAGAAAAAACTTACACACTTATAAAACCTTTCAGTATGCTTCTTCATTCGAAGTTACTCATTCAATTTTGAAAATATATCCAGTTTCCAATCAATTATCGATGTTTCACAAGGAACGTTCAACATGATTATATTTTTTTCTATATTGTTCCGGTCCACATATATCGCTAGAAGCATGGCCGTTTTCAAACGCGCTCTAATCTCAATTTTGCAGAATGAGTACGGTAACTCTCACAGCGAACAGTCAGATCGTTGTGGATTTAAATTATTATTCTTACTTACAGTCCATTGAAATTAAAGGCGCATCACTTAATCGTTCTTGTGTTTCAAGGCGAAACTGCTACGGTACTAAGTACCCGATTTACGGAGGCCAGATTTTTTTACAGGTAGAGAAAGCTATGTGCGGTCAGATATGAAGAAAAATACTTTTAAAATTTTGGAGTATGATTCTCTGTTCAAAAGTTAATTTCCATTCGATTTTTAAAAATTTGAATAAAAAATTACAAAGTATTATTTATTGATGTTTAAGAATCAGCAGTTTTTTTTCATTCTGTATAATTCTGGTGAAAACACTAACCATATGAGGAGCCTCATTATGCGTTGCCACCATGGCCTGTTCGTATGATCCTTCAGAAGACGTTTGCGCATTATCATCTGGTTCGATAAACTCGTCGAAATCTGTTTCTTCGTCTTTTATATTGTCTATTATTTTCTGAAATAATGTTTTTTTTCGATACATAATTTTAGAACTCCTTAATGGACTTTTCTATCATACTGGTATTGTCGGAGGAAAATTCAGAAAAACAAAATTAACGAACCAGTAGAAGTGTAAAAGGAAACTTCCAAATTACAAAAAGAATTTTTTTTTAGAAATCTGAGTGATGTAAAATAATGGCTGATTTTCTTACGAGACGACTTGGAAATTAAAATTATTTATGGGAAGCAATGCAGTTTTTCAATTTGAAAAAAATACTTGAACATTTTTCATCGAAATTGTTCGAGCTAAAAATCGAATAAAAACTCACCCATACCCGCCTTGTCGCTTCCATCTGAATTTTTTTTTGACTTTTCCGGTAAAAATAAGTACAGATATTGATTATGAGATAGAACTTTGGAGTAAATCACAAAAAAGAAAAATGCAATTTTTATTTTTGTGTAAATCGGACATTATTCACATACCCGTTAGGGGTCAATGGTACAGAATGGAAACAACTTCAGAGCTCTGGCATGCAACTACATAGAAAAATATTATCCCCACGCCTGTGTTGTACTATAATGAAGTACTAAATGATCATCTTTTCCTTCCGCATCTTTTACAGCGTAACAGTCTCGTAAAACCTGAAAATCGATTCCACTACTATTTAATCAAATAAATTCACCTCAAACGTGTGATCCGGTGATGGAGCAAACGTCTGATTAACGAAGAAGAATAAACTTTTGTCAAGCGGTAACGCAAGAAGTTTTCTCACTGCCTGAAATCACGTATGAGTGTTGAATAACTGAGTAAACCTACCACAGTGAAAAACGCAATATCCTTGTTTATGTCGATATTAACTTTCTTGTTTTTCAGAATTGGCACGTCTCCTACTGGTTTGAGGAGAACTGTCAGCTTATCGGACATCTGTAATAAGTTAGATACGATTAGAGAAACTAAGTGTACGACGGTATGTGAGATAGTAAGTAGAACAAACAGTATACAAGGAGATACAGAAAGACCTTCCACTTAAACTTTCGGAGAAAAAAAAAGAAAATCGGAAAAACGATGCTCCTACTAACGCTGTAAATTTAAATTAAGTTTCTCATTAGCGCGCACTGTACATTTAAATTTCAATCTGATTTTCGAGGAGTAAGATCAGTGAGAATGCCGTTTATGAGGTGAGTCTAACTTTCTTCGACTTCAAAATAAAAATGTTATAAATTATATCTCCATAAGAAAATTGCGCGAGGCTTGCAACGACCCCTCCTCCGCAGCTAGAGCGAGAGAGTGCGCGAAGAAAGTAGACACAGGGTGCGCGGAAGACTTTGCTTCATTCCCGGATCTATGGCTGAATCTTGAAACCACGACAACGATTCAGCGCCGAGATGAATTCTTTGATAGGAAAGTTTCGACGAAAAAAGTCGACTTTAGTCACCGGTTAGTTGTTTTTCTTGTTATCGTCCAGTCTTCTGTCCTACATTACTTGTTGCAAGTTTCTTTACTTTCTATGAGAAGCTGCGAGAAAAAGAGCGCAGTCGAGTTTTGGTTCAAAGTCTCGAACTTCTCTTTTAATAGTTTTATCTGAATCATCTTCTCATTTTGTTCAATTTGGTAGGATGCGAAAATCTATATACTTTGTGACAAAAGTTACTGTATATGAGTCTTCAGAACCCGAAGAAGTCGTCACCGAGAAAGAAATGGTTACGTATAGCAGGGCCAGCTCTTCGAAGAATAAAGGTAATTTTCATGAAAAATGATGTATCTACTTTTGTTCTAAAGAAAAGTGAAATATTGAATTTTGAAAATATCAAAACGTTCAGAAACTTCATCGACATCACATTTGGCATACAACCTTGACCGACTCTTGAGTGATTCTTCGGCGCTATCATATTTTATACAGTATCTCGAAGTTACAGGTATTTCTAAGTTTTATACAGTTGAAATGCAAAAATTCTCAATATATTTCCTTTAGAAAACTTCTAGTCATTTCAGGTAAACTGAACCTCATCAAGTTCTGGATGCATGTTGAAGGATTCAAAGCTTCTGTCTCAGGGTCACAAGCAGAGCAGAAATGTGAGATTCATTTCTGAAATATATTTTCCTTTTTCTTAACAAAACTTACGCTGAACTGGTTCTGAAGCTTCGATTTCAGTGATAGAACTCGATGCGAAAAACATCTATGATAAATATCTGGACGAGCATAGCCCATCTTCACTTGCTCTCCCCAAGAAGGTTCAGAAAATTGTGGATGGTGAGTGTTTTTCTGTGAAGCGAATTTTCTGAAACTCCATTTGAGAGCTTTTTCCCCAGAAAAAATGCACAAATTCCATGATTTCAATTTTTCTCACTTCGAAAAAAACTAATGCAGTAGGTTGTTTCAGTTTTTGAATTTTTTCACAGATAAATCAGAAAAAATGAAAATACTGGTTAAATCAAAAATGGTACATAAAAAGGTGAAAATGTTTCAGAAAAGTTGACACAGAAACCCCTTACCGCTGATTGCTTCGAAGCAGCTCAGACGTTTGTGAGGCAGTTGTTTGAGTTCAGGTAATTTTTGTATTTTTTAATTGTAAAAGTGATTTTTAAAATGGAATTAATTTTGAAGTTATTAAATACCTGAAAAACACCGAATCTTATCGTCTCGTCTTTTGCATTATTGACTTCGCTAATTCTTTTTTCAGATACTTTGAAGAGTTCCAGTCTTCAGTTTACTACAAGAAACATGAGCTGTCAGTCTTGGAGCAAGGCTGTCCACTGGAAGATTTGCTCAAAGTACAGTCTCTCTTGCAGAGTTTGCTGGATGTAAGATTTATACCTGTTATTGTATGAATGTTCCCGTTTCTGGACTTTATGCTAAATGAACAAGAGTGAGGAATTTTTACCAGTAAAGAATCTGAATTTGATCGTTAACTGTGCGAAAATAGCCATTTTGAAAGAAACATTAGATTTTGACACATCTTCACACAAGTTTTCAGTTTATCAAGAACCCCGCTGACCACAATATGGTCCAGTTCTTGTTGGCATGTGAAAGTTTCGAAATGAACTTTGACCAGATGGAGGACAAGGAAGCTGTTGAAGATGCGATGAGTTTGTATGATAAGTATGTTTTTTATATAATGAAAAGGTTAAAAAAGAGTTAGATTGAAAAAGGAAAATGTGCGAAAGGTTTTGTAAGATGTCTATAAGAATATTTTTTAAAACCAATTCAAATACATTGAAGTCGCTGATTGAAACTGTTAGAAGTTGAAAAGTTTCGAGTTAATTTTACAGAAAAACAAGATGATAGAGAGAGAGAGAGAGAGAGAGAGAGAGAGAGAGAGAGAGGAAGGGGAGAGAAAGAGAGAAAGAGAGAGAGAGAGAGAGAGAGAGAGAGAGAGAGAGAGAGAGAGAGAGAGAGAGAGAGAGAGAGAGATAGAGACATAGAGATAGAGATAAAGAGAGGGGAGAGTAAATGTTTTAAAAAACTTGAAACCTTTCAGGTATTTCTCAATGCAAGCACCTTCACCTATTGACTTCGGAATTGCAATCCGATCAGAAATCGAATCGTTAATCTGCGACGAGTCAGGGAGACCACATATCAACTCGTTCCGAACTTCCAAAGTCGCATGTATCATACAACTCCAAGATGTGAGTTTTTCAATTTTATGAGAGACTTTGGTTTTACGGCGAATTTTTTTATAAGCAATCGTTTTTTTTTTCAGAAATACCAAGAAGACTTTACAAGATCACACTACTACACAACATACTTGGATGAACTCAGAACACAGATCGAGAATACGGTAATTTTGGAATCTTAATAAAACGTTAACACATGCAGAGTACTATTTTCTGAAAACTAGGATGTATTGTGGTTGTTGACAGATCGTCTTGTTGTGACCAGAAGAATTGCACAAGATATATTTATTTTCTAACGTTTCGGCAATCACGCCATCAGGGATATATACCTATAATTATTTACATGAGATAGTTAACATTAAAGGGTTGGTATGACAGAACAGAATATTCTTAGAAATATTCATTGGTAACTACAATATGTTTCTGTTGTTCAAGTTCGTGATCTAAAGAAAATTTCTACCAGGTACTCAGAAAAGGTTAAAATTTCAAAGAGCAGGTTGTCCGATGAAGAATTTGAAAAACGCAAAACTCAGTGGCGAGGTAGCAGGTCTCACTACAATATTACCAGAATTTGTTGATCAACCTTAAAAATCATGGTTCACAAGTCTTTCAGATGTATGATGAGTGAAACTGGTTTCATAGGGAGTTTACCGAATCGTGCGCGAAGCCGTGAACGACGTTATATGTATCATCAATAATAACATTTTTACAGCTCGAACTCCCATCGGCGAACAGACACAGAAGTGACCGCAGTGACACTGGATCCGATGCCAACTCGTCGACAGATTCATTCTCTTCAGTTTTCAACAAACATGTGACGACGAATCTGAGGAGTGAGCAGGGGTCGACAAGTAGAAATGACCTCGATCTGACGCCTGTTGGTTCGCCGAGAACACCACGAACTCCAAGAAGCAGGTGGGATTTCACTTTTTCGATTTCAATTTGAAAAATGAAGGAAACAGAAAATTTGCATTCAACAATTCAGCAAATGTTTTCGAGATTTTCCTAATGTAGTGAATATTGGATTTCAAAATTAAAAAAGAAGTATATATTTTGCATAAAATTTCAAATATTTTCAATTTCAAAATATGGCAAAAAGTGAACCGCAGAGCGCAGAGTCGCAGAGCGACCCCAGAGTTTTTCTTATATCAGGCTTAGGAAAAATCGGACCCCCATTTTCGGAACGTACTTGTGCTTAGAACCTTACCTAAGCCTATTTAGGAACCCTACGTGCTATTGGGAACTTTCCGAAGCCTGAAACAAAAATTGACTCTGCGGACACTCTGCGGTTTACATTTTGCCTCAAAACACGAGTAGTTTTCTCTAGTTTTTGTTCTATTTGTGTGTTTCTTTTTTCAATTGGTTAAAAGAGTTAAGATCGAAAGTCACTGAGAAAATCGTTACAAATTAAGTTTTCAGTCGACTCGCAGAGATTGACGAACTCGGGCGGTACCAAGCGCTCTACGACGACTCCCATTGTTATCTTCTGCAGAACAAGACACCATCACGGTTGAAAACGACGATTCGCAAGTACCTCGACAAGGAATCCCTGAGAGAAGAAGAAATTGCACAGGAAGTTGCTCGAACTATAATTATGGACATGCAGAACATGGTCAACTCGGCGAATAACCATATCTAAGGTTACTTTTGTATTTTCCCACCTATTTATCAAAAGGGCAGTCACTATTATCGAGGGTAATTGTTTTTAAAACAAGAAAATGTCAATTTTTCTTCAGAAATGTATCAAAGAGAATTTCTCCTAAAAATTTTTTAAATTTTAATTTTCTACATAGATTTCGAAATGATAAAAAGTTCTTGTCGATAAAAGCGTCCGCCCGAATTTAGTATACTGGTCCTTCAAAAACGCATAATCTGTGAAAAATGCATTTTACAAAACTTTTCTATTCATAATAAGAACCTTTAGTGAGTTGTAATCATGATGCCAGAAGTATTGTACGTGATCACCATCTACGTACACTACTTCTTGAGAATGACGCGCAAGACATGTTTCCCTATTTACAAGTTATCAATTCAACGCCACTACACAGTCTAGGGTACCCCGCTTTGCTCAATTGTGATACTTTTCCACCACCACTTTCTTGTATGCAGTTTTCTATGACGGTGCTTCTTTTGGCCCATTGTCTGAACATATTGACTGAATAAATTTCTATTTTATAGCTTTGGATCGATCGTTCGGAATAGTTTTCGTCGCATATGGCATAATATTTAAAGGTGAAAGGCCACAATTCTTTAAAATTTACAATGTTCCAAAAATATGTTCGAAACGTTTTCTCCGTAGGTGGCATTATTCTGTAATATCGTAATCCAGATATAAATTCACATTTTATAAGCAAATTTATTGAAACCCGTCATCAAGGCTGTAACCAATAACAACAAAGAGAGCTCGGGCAAACTAACAAAATGAATTACACTTATCATCTGCTTCGGGACCTTCTTCGGTCATCAGACCTGTCACGTGATCTTCTTCTTGATCGTGAACGGGTTCTGGAGGACGATCTGCTTCTTTTTCTGTGTTTCCTCTTCCGCCTTCGACGGTCTTCGTCGCTACTTCGGGATCTGCTTCGTTTGCGATCTTTTTTCTGAAGATCATATTGTACTTTTAGCGTGTAATTTTTGTTGATATTGAAACTTGCAAAGAATACATTTTGTGCTGCGGATCCAGTGAAAAACATTGAGTGCGCAAAAAATCGTCTCCGAGCTTCGGATAGACGCTATAGCATTCATGTCTCATTACTTATTTTTCAAAGTATATTTTGTGTTTCATTTCGACTCCATCAAATGCACACTTCTTCGTTACGTATCAAAAATAAATATAAAAATCAAACTAATGTGAAAAACGTCCCACAAAATAGTTTTCACGAAGTGCTGAGCATGCAAAGTTCGTATGCACGACCACTTTTCCACAATGCTATAAAACATGTTCTGCAACTTGGGTTCGTTTACTTACACCTGGGTCGACTGTGTTGGACATGAACTTCTATACAAAAAAAGAAAGCGGTTGCGAAGCGGTTATATTGTCTTATGCCTGTGCCTAGGTATGTATTACAAGAGCATGGAGACTGATAATAATAATAATATAAAATTTCAGTTCTTTGAGGAAAAGCTCACCGATTTTTTGTCTTTTTTCTTTTTCTCCTTCTCACTGTCTTTGTTGTGTCTGTAATTTTTCATGGTTATATTCGACTCATTTTCCTTCCGAAAAGATTCAATTTTTTAAATTGAAACATTTGAAATTTCAACGTCTTTCCAATGGGGTTAAATGCAATTTCATACAGTTATTCAATATAATTTTAAGCTAATCTCGTTTCGTTTCCAAAAGTTTTTCAAGCTATGAGAATATGCTTTGAATCGACTCACTCAACAAGAAGATTTTTAGCCTTATGCTAATCTTAGCATCCCAAAACCTTCTAATTCTAACATTCCCAACAACAAAACATACCCTTGATTCTCTTTCGGGTCTTCTACAAACTTTCTCTTCTTCATTTCTTCCTCTTCCTCTTTCTGTTTCAGACGCTTTTCTTCCATTATCTTCTCCATAAAGATTCGGGCCTGGAATCCGGACTTTTTTGAGAATTGACAGTAATTAGTTTCTTTTTCGAAATAGTTACAAAATGTCTGATTCTAGTGAATATTTGAAAATTTCTTTTGTTATCCTCCACTTCCCGCTTACCAGAATGAATCTTCAAAATCAACTAGAATGAGTGAATGGGAGTTTCGTACAAAAAGAGAAAAGGCGTATAAACTCGAAAATATTCACTTGTAGTTATTCTAGGAAAAGGAAATCTTTATGTTTGGTAGTTAGTTGAAACTTCGATGTATCCAGGTCATAAAAAAAACAATTTCACTTTCATTGAGTTTTGATTCTAAAATTTAATTTAAAACAAAGTTCACCTTCTCTTTCCTATCAATTTGCGTGTGCGACAGGACGGTTGGCGGCTTTTCAGAGTCTTCTTTCTCATTTTCATCCGTCTTCTCGTTTAGTTCTACTTCTGGATCAAACTCGGACGGGTCTTCTGCCAGTCTGAAAAGATTCACTCCATAGAAATTATAAGTTACACGCGCTCTAATCTCAATTTTGCAGAATGAGTACGGGACTCTCGCAACGAACAGTTAGATCTTTGTGGATTTAAATTATTCTTCTTACTTTCAGTCCATTCTGAAATTGAAGGCTCATTACGTAAATCGTTCTTGTATTTCAAGGCGAAACTGCTACGGTACTAAGTACTCGATTTACGGAGGCCAGACTTTTTCATAGGTAGAGGAAGCTATGTGCATCACTGACATCACAACACAATGATAACAAAAACTCACACTGACGACACCTTCAGATCATCTACCTTCTTGCTCAGCGTGAAGGAGACTGGATGCATCTTGGACAGATCGACTAGACCTGGTTGTGGAATGTCCTTAAATTAGGCAACAGTTAGGGTCATTTGGTATTCAAAAAAAACAGAAACGAAATTTGTATCAAAATTTGATCAGATTCCCGCGACAAAGATAAATTCTTGAAAAAAACCTGGAGTCGGAAAAAATGAGTAGGAAAAATCAATGAAGGCTATCCAATTTTCGCAAATTTTTCAAGAGGAAATTGCTCGCTTTAAGTCAACTAAGAGGATCTACAAAGAAAAAACTCACTGCTACTCCTGGAGGTGGAATATTCGTCGCCTTTAGTCCCATCGCAAGTCTTCGTTGTCTTCGGTTCATCGGAGGGGATCCATCTGCTTCAGCTGAAAATACACAAATTTGTTTTTATAAAATTGATAACTGATAGCAAAAACATGACGGTCAACGCAAGTTATGATAAATTAGTCTTCAACATCAGAAAAAACAAATTTTACGATTAATATAATTATATTAACCAAATCAAATTTTCAGTTTACTTCTTTTTTTTCTTTCCGCTTCACGATTACCCTGAATAGAGTAGACTCTTTTTTTCCCTTTATTATTTGACACATTTCGCACAGTGCCATACGATTAACAAAATTTCCATTGCGAGCTTTTCCCGAAATAAACATTATTGTCATAAGTGGTGACTGTTGTAAGGATCGGACAGGGAACACTTTTTCTTCAGTTTGGAAATTCCCCGTTTTCAACTCTTTTACCAGCTCGAATAATGCAAAAAGCAAATTTCTGTTCTGACAGTTAATCGGACAATCAGACATCACTCACTTACTAGGGTTATTTCGAAAATGATGACTTTCGAAACAAATTGTGACGGAATAATTAGATCTTTGAAAAATTTAAATAGAATAACTCCCCGGTCAATCACTATGATTAGATGATAATTTTGAGAGAAAAAAGACCTAGATGATTTTACATTGGAAAGTAGTGTGTAAAACTAGACAACTTGTGTGATAGCATTCGTAGTTCACTGAATTTTCACAACTTTAGTTTTTAAGTTACAGAAAATACTATTTTGCTTGTAGAACGGAACACTTATGAACACGAGAGTTATTAAAAATCACAGAAATCGTTCGAATTGAATTCAAATTGAATAAAATGACAAATGCACAGAGAACACCTAGGAGCACCTTGTCATACTAAAATTACTTTTCGAAACACGAAAACATACTATATGCGACTAGAGGTCCTTGGACCAATGGTGACGGCGGCGGTGGTGGGGTTCCTACTGATATCTGCTAAATTCCATCATTTCCGATCAGAAAACCGAAAACGAACCTGATTGGCGAGAGCTGGTGGAGATGGTGAGCACTGGCGCATAATTTGTCTGCTGATCATCTTCGCCTGAACTTTTGCTATTTATCCACAAAGAAAATAGAAAAAAAAACCGTTTCTTTGGCTTGTCGAACAAGTCCGTCTTCCAGCTGTTGGAGCTTCCAGTGAGCGAGTCGAACCTGAAAAGCATTTTATAGATTCAATTGTAGACACGTTGATCTGGATTAGTCATAAATTTGCTCTATTTGACATACACACCTGTGAAAGTACCTTCCCTTCAAAAAAAAACGTTTTTACATGGATATGTTGTATATTTTACTTCTCAAAAACAGTAAAACGTGATGCAATCAGCTGTCTTGTCAATCTCAAAAAATTATGATGACTGCAACCCATCATAATTTGGCTAACGGATCGATCTTGGAACCACGTCACTTAATCACCGACATTGCTGTGAGAAGCAAGCCGAGCTGACTGACTGACTGGCTGACGCACATATCTAGCAAAAAGTCTGACCGATTTCAAACTCGCGGCAGTCGCATTTTTGTAAAATGCACTCATGAGTACGGTAGGGTCGGAACTCTCACAACGAACAGTTAGATCTTTGTGGATTTAAATTATTATTCTTACTTTCAGTCCATTGAAATTGAAGGCGCATCACTTAATTGTTCATGTATTTCAAAGCGAAACTGCTACGGTAACTAAGTAACCGATTTACGGAGATCAGACTTTTTTACAGGTTGAGGAAGATATGTGACGGACTGATCTTCGAACCACGTGACCACATCACCAATATTACTGCGAAAAGCGAGCCGATCTTTGTACACTCACAAAAAACACAGCGAGAAACAACTAAAGAACACTGAAGTCACACCAGATATGCGTCATATTAATAGCCACTTTATGCTTAGAAATTGTCTATTATTATGATTTATGATAATTTAACCAGCCACCTTCGCTATTGCTGGCATTGGTCTGGTCTTCTTCTGTTTATTACTGTTAATAAACGTTCAACTATGAAACTATGAACCCCTTAGCAAAGAAAGTTCCAAATCAATGCCGATTTATTTTCTACGAAAAAGAAGACTGAATCATATGAATCAAGAATCGCGTCATGAATTTTTTTCATTTATCTTTGTCGGCACCTCAAATTTTAGGTTTAGGTAAGGTACAAAGCTAAGATTTTGATCAACACTAAGCCTAAATGCACCGGCACTGGTGCCAATCAACGTTTAAACTTGATTATCACAAAAAATGTTTGCACCTTACACATATATCGCTAGAAGCATGGCCGTTTTCAAACGCGCTCTAACCTCAATTTTGCAGAATGAGTACGTAACTCTCACAACGAACAGTTAGATCTTTGTGGATTTACATATTATTCTTACTTTCAGTCCATTAAAATTGAAGGCGCATTACTTAAATCGTTCTTGTATTTCGAGGCGAATTTAAGTTCCCGATTTACGGAGGCCAGATTTTTTAACAGGTAGAGGAAGCTATGTGCCTTATAAGGAAATGATTCTTGATTCGATTAATTCAGTCTACTTTTTCTAATTAAGTTTCAGAAAAAAGAAACACAAAAGTGGTCTGGCTCAAACCTTATGGTGATAATATGAGAAGTAGACGCTTTCGGGCCTCATAAAATCCAAATGTAGGTCAGTTCTGCCTGAAATCATACAAGTTTTCAATGTTTCCGTTTGAGACTACTTACTCGACATGGCCGCCTCACATTCTGGTCCGTTGTTAGCCACAAAATCCGCATATTTGTTTACAACTGATTCGATGTCTGGCGGCGGTGGAACCATCGGCTTCGGTCCTGACCATGGGCACTTCTGAGAGTAGAAAGACTCGTACCACTCGCGGTATTCTTGATCGTCGACACGGCCTTCTCTGAAATTCATTCATGTTTTTAAGTGGTTCAACATACTTTCTAATTTTTTTTCATTTTATGATAAAACCTATTTTAAAGACCTAAATTTGGCTGGCAAAACAACTAATCCAAAGTTGCGACTGTCTACTTCTCTAACGAAAAGTAACCCTTCGATCTATCTTCTCGAGTTATACTCGTGAATCATTCTCATCAGTTTCATCAAGATATAGTTCCATACAGTAAGATAAATTGAACACAAGATTTTTATACAAGATTTTTTGGACATAACCATAAACTTGCTTCCACGAATAAGTGAGAAAAGTAAATTCTCGAAAATTGGAGTAAAAGAGAAACACAATACGATCTTTTTTTTTTACAGAAGTCAGTGAAAATCTCACGTCTCATACGGCAATGGTTCCTCGCCGACCGGCTCTCCACGAGCTTCGCAGTTGACTTCGTGAAGATTCTTGAACAACTCGGCGTACATTCCGGACTGTAAATTCTTAATAAACATAGCAGAAGCGGAAAAGAAATAAACTATTCAATGAATGTAACAAAGATTTCCGTACAATTGGTTTCAACGATCACGAGTTTCGAAAAATGTGGAATACAGTATTAATTCAAAAATGAACTGTTCCCTTTAAACATTTGTTGTTACAGGAGGAACAACAGATGTTTTTCATCAAACTTTGGACGAAAAACGTGTAAAAAATACCGTAGTCGGGGCAAATTTCACATTCTGAGACATTGGCGAAGGTGGCTCCACCTTTTTCTCTGGTCCAATCTGGAATTATTGTGTTCTTCTCTTAGTTTATTAATGAAATTATACTTCATTTTCGTGAAAAAAATACGACAGAAAAAAATTTGTTCGATTTTAATAATTTTGCTCTTTATTAATCCCAAATTTGACTTCTTCTCCGCAAACGAAGATTTTTAAGAGTGTTAGCCATTTCATTCACTTCAAAACAATTTCACCAATAATTCAAAATTCCGTGCATTTACACACAACGGTTTTTATTGAAGACGGATTAACTTTTCATTCAAAACCATACCCCAGCTTTGTCTCTCACATCAGGGCTTGGTGACCGTTTGCCCATCGCCACCAACAGGGACGGGTGAAGTTCGCAATCGCTGTCATCCGAATCAGAACTGTGTTCTTGAGCAATCGCCGCCAGGGCTGATGGAAGGCTCTTTTTGTCCGCCTTCTGGGAAACTGAAAAGTCTTATTCTACTCGGAGAAAATAAATACACTTAGAATGTTGTACTGGAAAATCGGTTTGGCAGCACACGAGGTCTGATCTAGCACATGTTAGAATTTTAACTTCAAGCTTTAATGAAACATGCGCAGAATTATTTCACGATTTTAAATAAAATTCAACAAATCTTCTTTTAGAAGTCAGGAACCTTTCTAAACTACCTTCTTCATTTTCCCTAAGTTGCGATATCTCTTCTATACTTACAAAATATCTGAAGGAATTCTAAAGAATACCTTTCTTCTCCTTCTTCTCGAAAACCGGAACATATTTCTTCTCTCTGATCAACTTCTGGATATATTTGTAGTACGGGTTGAGCTTGTGGTCAAAGTCCATGAATCCGAACTGTAACAAAGTTGTAATGTGTTTCTGTCTTTTCAATACTTTTTTGTATGAAACTGGTTTGAAAATCATGTTTAGTACTTCAGAAATAACAAGTTGAATCTTTTTGAAGAATTCCTGTCTTTAACAGTACATCGTAAAATTTTTTTACCGATTCAATGTTTTCTTTATGCATTCAAATAATAATTTTTCTATGAGAAATTAATCCTGATTGTGAACTTTCAAAAGAAGCTTGTTTGACATTTTTACATAGTATCAAAAACCTATGTTCAATTTTTAAAAAATAAATCCCAACCTGTTCATAATTCTCTCTTTGCTTCGCTTTGATCACAATTTCCATTTGCGGACCATTTGCAACAACGAAAGAAGCGGTTTTCTCGATGATGTGGTTGAGCTTCTGATTCTCAGGCTGAAATTCCATTAGGAAATTTAATTGAGAACATAATCATTAACACGGTACATTGATGCGTACTGTCCATGTACACTTGACGCAAAGTGCGGCATCAATATTTTGATTACTGTAGAAACGAGATGAAAACTTACAGTAACCAATCCAGTCGGCAACTTGATCCCACTGGGCGGTTCAAATGGCTCGTCTTCACTATCACTGTCGCTCTGTCGATTTTCCTGGAATAAAGTTTTCTTTAGTCTTTAGCTTGCTGAAAAAAGCTTTTTCTATTCGAACAAGAACTTTTTGCGCATACATTTGCTATGGAAGCGTTTAAAATTACCGGTTTGGTTGCAGGAAGCGGTGCTCCGTAGTTGAAACCAACTTCGTTCCGTTTTCTCACGCTTTCGCGCCGTTTTCTTTCTTCCTCTCGAGCAGCTGAAATAGTCTTCATATCTGATTGGAACACGAACTCGAAGTCAGTCAGCTGCAACTTAATACAAAAAAGTAGACTGAATCATCGAATCATTTTCTTACAAGGTGCAAAATATTTTGTGGTAATCAAGTTTAAACTTTGATCAAATTTTAGCTTTGTACCTAACCAGTGCTTTGAACCTTACTTAAGCCTAAAATTTGAGGTGTCGACAAAGATGAATAAAAAAAGATCCATGACGCGATCATTCATATGATTCGTCTACTTTTTCGTATAGAATATCAGCTGCATATCAGAAATGTACTACTCTACTCTCAAAAGTTTGAGACTAACTTTTCTACACATGAAGACATCACTCATTTTTCTTCGGTCTGATAAGTTAGTACGCAAAAAAAACCTTTTCCCTGTATATCCTTGTACATGTCTTTGTACCGCTCCTCTTCGCACATGTCTTCTTCCATTGCCTCTGTCGGACATGAATCTCCATCGGCATTTGACAACTTTCTCGCCGCGTCGTGAACAGAAGAGAGCAGCAGTCGACAGTCGTATCTGAAACGCACCGAATAAGCTTCGAATAGAAAACCATGGTGAATTTTGTGGAAAATATTTTATTTTTCTTCACCGCAACTTACTACTTCTTCTATCAGTCTTGGCGTGACGATTTAGATCCATGTGTCTGAAAATTTATCGTTATATTGGTTTAAAAAATTTCTCAGTGGTAGAAAATCCTAAAAATACATTTCTAAAGACAAAACTACGACATCAAGTTTTTAATCTAAATTCTCGTGATGCTTGAAGTATCGTCGAGATTTGACTTTGATGCACATTAATAAGTGACATCATTATTCAGATAAAGTTGAGCTGACTCCTGCACACTTGCTGTTGAACCTCGCGCAGGTCCTATTGATTCTGTCTTCAAGAACGTTTCAAATCACAAAAACGAACCTATGTTAAGAAGAGTTGTGACATCCAATGTCGGCCAATTGCGGAAAGCTGTTCAAAAACGCATCAGAGTGCATCTTTCTAGATATCTTCCCGAGAAGTCCAGAATCTTACCTATCGACTTTAGTTGATCCATCACCGTCAAGTGGTACCATGTGTCTCTCTTCGTGTATCGTTTCGGCTTTGGAACTGTTCGGGAACAACTTACACGAGTAGCCGAAAATTAGAAACTCGTCAATTTCCTGAAAGTGGCTGAAATTAATAACCCAAAATCAGAATTTATGTTTCGCTTCAGATTTCATTCGACTCACATCGTCTTTATTCCTGTTCCGATTGTAGCCATCGTTACTATGTCGAGACATCTTTATCTGAATGACTATGATAAACGAACGAGAAATGTGTGGGAACTGAGAATACTTATATCAAACGTTTCAAGCACACGTGAACATTTATTTAAACGCGTGGAAATCTTTCGCATTCTTTGACCAATGAATAGTTCTTGTACGTTCAAATCAACTAATTTCTATACAAGACTGTTTCGAAATAACTGAAAACAGAACTGCAGAAAATGTTTCTTCCAGGAAAAAAAGAAGAAAATTGGAAACCGAAAAATTAAAAATATATTTGCGCGTCATCTATTCTGCCAAGTCTGCACTTAGTATCAACGGCGCCAGTTCAAAATGGATTTCCCCTCTGTTCCTCAGAAAACGGAACAAATTTCTAGATTTCCTTGTGTTATCTCTCTATGAACATGATCCTCGTCGTCAAAACAACATCATTACTCACAACAAGAAGGGTTGGTATTGCGCAAGATCAAGTTTATCCACGGATCACGCCCAGAAACGGTCATTGCTGGTTTGTGATACGTACACTTTCGCTCGCTTTTTTCGGATTGAGGGCTAATGTCTTTCTTGTGATAACGTTCACCTGTGGTCTACCTTGTGTGTATGTATCCTCGGAACTGTGCGTAATAAAATCCTCCTCTTGGTGGTGTAAAAACTGGATACGTCATTGTGGAACCGAAGCACTTCTTCTTTTACTTCGTTTTCACTTCCAAACTTTATCATCACATCCTAGCTGACT
>OZ022252.1:7406814-7409314 GCA_963978915.1 Caenorhabditis parvicauda
TCCAGTCTTCCAGAACTGGTACCATTTCACCCCGGAAGCTTCACGACGACCACCGTAGTAGACAAAAACAGCGACAAAGCTGTAAATTGAGATCTTCTTGACTTCAAGAGTGAAAACTTACAAAGCAGCGAAAATCACCAGGAAGACGATCGATGCGAACATCGAGACAAGCGTCAGGAAGAGATGTTCGCTGGTGGTGAACATTGAAGTCAGTGCTGAAAAGGGAATGACGTAATGGAAAGAAAGAAGGGCGACAGATGTATGTATGGAACTTCGACTCTTGCGCACCCCCAGGTGTTCCAGATGTGATGGAAGTATTTACAGAAGTTTCACATCACAGAAGGATTTCATTGATCAGTTTCTCAAACTAGACACTTCAAAGTTTTTAGTGGATCGGCATGAGGACCGTGAATGGGCTTTAACAGTCCGATATCAGTCCATTCGCAGTCCATCTGTCACCTATTCTCTGCCAAAAACTTAGAGTCAGTTTGTTCAGGTGATTGACAAAATTCATGACGAACGTAAAAATTTCAAAAAAGTAATCGAAATCCTATGAAACTCTCACACTTATCCCTAACCCGGGAGGCCAAGACCATCGTTCTGATCGACATAGATCAGAGTATCTGGACTAACTCGAAAACGATTGCCTGCGAGTATTCATGAGGTCAGCACTTTTCAGGGTAATGTCGGATAAGAGAATTTCTCATGGAATGGTATTCAGGGGTTGAGCACTTTTTTATGCCGGTTTGAAAATTTTTAAGAATTTCCGTGAAGTTGAACCTTGCTGAATTACGGTCGATAACAATTTCTCAGACTACTGGTTGGAATTGATCTGAATATCCTGGTCGAACAACTAACACCAATGTTCTATTACTACTAACAATCTTATTCAGTTCTTTTCCTTCTGGTAATTTGACAAAGTTGTTCAACAATTTTTTTTGCAAAAAATTGCACAACTGTCCTTACCGAAGCAGCTTTTTTAAAGAGGTTCTCCTACGGTTCCCACGCCAATTATTATGTGCTCGTGGCGGCTTTTGCTGGTCGTCATGAAGCTTATGAACTTTATTTTCTATGAATAACGTTATTATTATTAAGTTGGTCCGGTTTAACAGGGCCAAGTACGGAAACTTCTTGGTATATTTTTTCTCTGTGAGCTGATGATAATTGGTAATGTTCTCTGACTCGAAGTGAATGGTGAACAATATAAGAGAAAAAGTCTATTTTTTCTCCCAGTCAGATGGACTGCGAATAGATATTGGACTATGATTGGGCGACAGATGTTGGGTTCAACTTTAGCCTATTTATGGGTCAAATGCCGGTCCATCCAAAACGTTGGACCATGACTATCCCCCAACACTTCACTCCTGAAACACTTACCCAGAATCAAGCAAGTGAGAATTGCCGATAGGGTGAATCCTGTTGCTTCATGTGCCAGAATGAATGCAATCTTCTCTGTTGGATGAACTGCGGCAGAGCTGAAACGTGTCCAACAAGAATGGAGACCGAGCAGCCAGATGGTGCCGACGCCTGAAACATGAGTGCTAACGAACACCGTCACAAGTCTCATTTTTCATCTTCTTGTTCACTTTTTTTCTCACTTTCTGTGAGAAATGAATACAAAACACATTGTAGATGATATTTTATATTGTTTTTTTACTCGAAGAAGTCATATGATGTCAAACGTTATTTTTATTTAATGATTCCAGAAAGAGCTCAGTTTGAGAAAGAGAAAAAAGAGATAGAGAAAAAAGAGAGGGAGAGAGAGAGAGAGAGAGAGAGAGAAAGAGAGAGAGAGAGAAAAAGGGAGAGAGTGAGAGAGATGGAGAGAGATGGAGAGATAAAGAGAGAGAGAGAGAGAGAGAGAGAGACAGAGACATACAAAGCGATCCCAAAATGTAAAAATAATATCTCGGTAGAAATCATTTTTGTGATTTGAAAGTCAAAGAAAGAGAAAGTTGATCTGCAAAGGGAAAAGTCCGCCAAGACGAATTTACAATGAATTAGTTGCTAAGTAGCACTAGAACGTCTTTTGAAAAATTATTACCGATTACGATGAAGCACGAGGGCCAGGCCATTGGGTCGATCGGCCTGGATTTGTAGAACTGCACGCAGAACCCTGAAATCTGAATGTCTTCGCGGGTCGATGTGTTTTGTTGTGAACTGGGTCGTGATATTCAGATATTTTTGACTTTTCGTTCATATCACTTTATTCTTCTCCACCAAGTTTCTTCACGACAGTTTGCAGATATCATGTTATAAAAAACTGGAAATCGATTTGAAACTTTTGTCGTGGGAATGCAGACACTACTTCTAGCCTACGACACCTATGCAATGCAGAGAGGACTCTCAGTTACGACAACATTTTATATTCAACGATGACAATGAACTCAAACCTGCAGCAACAGAAACCAGCAATGTCAAGCAGATCGCGATTCCAACCATCGGCTTTGACTGGTACGAATTTGGTCCGAAGACGACGAAGAAGCAGAAGATGAAGAGC
>OZ022252.1:7411814-7426814 GCA_963978915.1 Caenorhabditis parvicauda
GCATAATCATCATCTTTGACCCTTTTCTCTTCAAGTTCCATTCTTTCTCGCTCCATCCGTTCGCGACGCTCGCGACTTTCACGCTGAAAAAGGGGGCGTAGTTTGATTTAGATCGATATTTTACCTTCAACGTCGACACCTTCGTCGGTTCGTGTGACGAAGACGAGGTCGAAGACATCAAGACCAGAGTCTGAGAAGGAATGAGATGTTGAGAGGCAATTACCAAGGAAATTTACGATTTGAATGAAACAAAGGCGGTGATAAGAGCTCAGTGGATAAAGATCAGACTTAGAAATTAATAGTCCAGTGTTCGATTCCGAGATGAAGGGGATTTTGATTCCTCTAAAGGTCTTCAAAAAAATTAAGTTTACCTACTATTCAAATTTCATGTTTCTTCGTTTATCAAAATTCCAATTTATAGAGAGCTCTGAGTTTCATACTTGTTTTTAGTAAAGTTTTTTATTACAAGAATGATGAACTTCTAACAATATTGGTTACAAATCACCGGACATTGTATGTAACATATACGGTAGCGAGAGTCTTTGTCTCAAATTGTTTCTGTCATTAAAATGTGCCTGTTCCCTACGACTAACTTGTGTTATTAAAAATTTCAAGAAAGAAAAAAAGAGTTCTCTGATAAACTGTCCCCAGTTTTTTCACAAAGTGAAAACTCAAACTTTAAGAGAATATAGTAACATTCGGGTTGTATGAAACGGAACAAAGTTGTTTTAAGGACCTATTCGGCACTAAATACCTCAAGGACACTAATAATCATAAAGGTTTACGGTTCAGAAGTCTAGGACAAACTGGAAGTGATGAGTTTCATGTATGGATCAGCGGTTATAACCAGTGAGAAGTGATGGCGCAATGCGAATGGAAAAGGTCATAGAGCTGAAGATCATGGGTTCAATACCGACACCAAAACGAGAGTTTTTGATTTTTCATTAGAGCTCAACCCGATGATTCATTCAAGACAATAGTTGCTCTTTCAACGAAAATAGAAAGTGAAATTTCGAAGTTCTGAAGTTGTGATGAACAGAGATTTGACTACAAGGTCAAGGGTTCGGAGTCGGCACGGGAACAATATTTTTGGTTTTGGGAAAAGGATAAATGAGCGTATCAAAAAATCACAATGATGATGGAAACAGAAGGAAGTTGACCATAGTTCAGTGGATACTAATAATTCTAGCAAGTTCAAGGTCACGGGTCCGGTAACTGTCGAGGTAATGACTTTTGCAATTTCCAAACGAAAGTTTCAATCTTACGATGCCACAATACGAAAGATGATAGGAAGTGGAGATATGATAAACCGAGAACACCGTCTATTTGACCTACATTACTCAGCCGAGGTGCGCAATTGCGGGGATAAGAAATTGGTCACCGACTGATTTCAGCTGATTTCGATTAAATTCGAGACAGACTGTGTTAGAACTGCTTCAGTGAAATTTAGAAATAGTATCTTACAGCAGAAAGATGAACAGAACACTGGTTTGGACCGTTCTAAATGGCCAGACAGAGCTACTAACATCACCGACGTGCATTACTAACCCTTGTATGTATTCAGTTTTTTCTCTCTTGCGGAAAAGTTGATACTATGTTTCCCTATGGTCAGACTGGGAGTTTTAGGGGACCAACATCGTTTTGAAAATTCAGTTCAACGAAAACGGCTCAACTTGAATGTACTATTAATGAAACACAGAAACACAGTAGATTGCAGAATGAACTTCCTATTATAGTAAAATGAAGTTTTCTATGCTGTGAGTGAGATAGTGTTGATCGAAAGAGCAAAAATAAGACCGAGAGCCGGCGCACAACTACTGTAACTTGAGCTAGATCTGATTGCACTTACGTATCAAAGGGTTTTTTCGTTTTTTTGTATAAAAAATTTTAATTTAAGAAAAAAACAAAAGAAAGTCAGAGCCACCAGAACCGATCTTGTGACCTTTACCGCTAGAAGATTGCCAATGAGCTAATCTTGAAAAAACCCTATTTCTTCACCTTAACTGACTTCTGTTAATTTTGAGAGAGAGCAAAAGTTTAAAGGACACCGGAACTGAACCTGTGATCTCTCCCGCCAAATGACAACCACTGAGCTACTGCCGCAAAAAGATTTGATTTCACTGATACCACGCAGACGACACAACAAGCGTCAGTTAGAGATATTGTGACAAGAGTCTTCATAAGTGACCTAGATCCCTCGCGCCTCACCGCATGTATACATGGTGACAGAGACAAAGGAGGTAAATTATAATCTCGCCGAGTGATAGTCTCGCAACAAGGTAATTAGATCACATACAACGGATCCTTTTGTCGAAAGTGAGGCGGTCCAAGCCGATCGGATAAACAGCGATTGCGGTGTTCGAAGTGTTAATGATCCTTGTTCAAAGCGGTTTTAAACCGAAAAAACACAACACTTCGATCAGTTGAACTGTGTCGTAAAGATAATGGGTCGCAAACTCAGGAAGACGGTAATTATAAAACTCTCCATGTAAGACCGGATAAACTGAATATTCTAAATGTGTAACTACTTCGAGGTTTCTGAAACCCGTAAGGTATTTTAGGCACATCAAGATCGCACTATCAACTTGATTTAGTTTGAAGACTTTGTTCTAAAACGAGAAATATCGAAGTGACTCAAAAGTTATTATAACTTTTCGTTCATATTTCAAGAGATATTAAAAATAGAATAGTTTCTCAGGTGAGAAAGACTCCGTGGTCTAGGTCGGCAAAGGACCGTTCAACCTGGAAGTTTCTGATCCACGCTGTCACATGACAACGCGAACAATGGATCTCTGAAGTTACTGAATTTGAAGAAAGATTGTTGTTATGCAAGTTAATTCTGTATTTTCACATTATGTCTTTCTCTCCCTATTTCTCTCACTCACTTCCTCTCTCTATTTACAAAATCCAAACAAAACTCCAAGAATCAACATTATTCATCAACAAACATGATAGCTAACAGAACATCAGTCGAGAATAACAGAAAAGTACTCGATTTGAAACAACAAAAACAATGGAAATAAGACGGTTTCAGGCAGAATTCATAGCTAAGGTATTTGAGTTCAATTCGCGTTTTTCGAAATGTTAGTAAGTCAAGTTGAAAACATACTTTCCTCTATCCGGCTGGGAACACCTACAGTTTTTTTTTGACAGAATAAACATTCAAAATTTCAAATTCTCAGAAATTGCATTATTTTAAAATCAAACTTCAATAATTTGCCTTTTCCATACCAAAAGAAGTAGAAAAATTGAGTTTCTTAGAGAACTGTCGAAAAAAACCAAATTCAAATGCCCGAGCGAGTGACAAAATCATACAGATGGGATATTAAGATAGTAGTAGTTGATGATATCCAATTAATCAGTATGGATAACACACTGTGGTCACAAAACTGGTTTGGCGTGAAGAAAACTCATCAGCTAAATGTTGCGAACGTCAAAAGTGCAAGAGTTATCTTTCAACGGACACCTAGAACCTGTCTTTTCAAGCTTGAGGTTGGGGATTTACAGAGAAATAACAATTTTGGCATGGGAAATACTGAAAAATCAGTTACTTTTCAGTGCATTTAAACAATAAAATTTACGCTTTCCTCTTCTTCTTGCCTCCTTGAGGTTTTCCTTGGGGTCGAACCTTCTTGTTACCGCCTGTCGTCATTCCTGTAAAAGTTACATTTTAACAATTTTTTTTCAAGAAATTCTAGAATTAATGAATTAATTTATCATAACGTTGGTGAGTTTCGGTGATGAAAGTATTTAATATTTCTCGATTTTACTAAGTTTGATGAAAATCATTCACTCTAAAATACCGAAAACAAAAAAATAACTGTAATTTTGTCCGATTACCGTTTCGTCACTTTTTCAAACTGTTCACGATATTATTTTGATTCTTTATCTGACACACAGTTTATATTTAGACTAGTAGGATGTGAAAGCAAAAAAACAGGCGAAAATTTAATGCAAAACTGTTGTTCACAGTAAGTTTTTCAAGTGAAAATTTTATTAATCATGTTTTATGTTTCATAGTATGAAGATATTTTTCACGATATAAGTTGTTTGTTCCTTTCATTATTAGTTTTTCATTGTATTCAAGTGATTGTTATTCTCATCCCTTAATAAATTTATCAAGATTGAGAAGTTCTATTTTTACTGGACAGTTCAAATAGGAGATAGGGTGAAGAATGTGAAAGAGAGAGAGAGAGAGAGAGAGAGAGAGAGAGAGAGAGAGAGAGAGAGCAAAAGACAGACAGTGGAGGAAGTTTTTAAAAACAATCTCACCAATTTTTCCTTTCCTCAATTCGTGTCCATATTCTTCTGTGTCAAAGTCATCGTCGTTGTTCTTTCTGAATTTAACGGTTCCAATGTTTTCAGATTGATAACGAATAAAGTTTAAAATTGATATTATTTTATATCCAAAACTTAGAAAAAACCTCTTTCCACGTTTTTTCTTCTCTTCTGCTTCTCTGATTTCTGTCTTTGCCGCTTCAAGAGCTTCTTGAGTGCGTTCCGACAACATCATGACTTCGGTCTCGACACATGGATATTCTGGTAACTTTTTGCCTGAATAATCAAATGAAAAATTCTACTTATATTTTTCTCAAAAGACTAGAAACACTAGTTTTTTTATTTTCCTAAAACAGTTAACCATGAATAGGAAATGAAAAAAACTCACTCGTGGCTGTATTATATTGTACATTGCTTCATTTTCACCTAATTTTTACTCGAGTCAAACCTGGCTATAACTTTTTTCTAATAAAATCCATCATGAGATCTTCGAGTCAATGCTCTTTTTTTGTTTTTCAAAAGTTTTTTTTTCATTTGGAAAATAACTTTTCCGATCGGAAGAAAAATACGATGATTAGTTGTGAAAACTGATAATTTGAACAAAATACCAGCTATAATTCTGAACAGGCGATATGTAAAGCAATTTTCGATATCACTTTCTTATATTTATGAACTTTGAAAAAATAGAAATCTTACCAAGATGAGCTTCGATTTTCTGATACGCTTCAACATCGTACTGCGTGACCACGGTGATTGCGAGACCAGATCTTCCAGCACGGGCTGTACGACCTACTCTGTGAACGTAGTCCTTTGCATGTCCTGGTATGTCGTAGTTGATGACCATGTCGACGTGAGGAATGTCGAGACCTGGAACCAATGCTTTACAGTTGTTGAAATGCACGAAATTATAAATTCCGTTCTTCATCAATTCAAACTTTAATCTAACTACTTCGTGACTTCCATACGGTCACATAACAGCGTATGTTGATTCAATAAATACAATAGAAATAACACACGCTTATAGCGAGCAGGTAGAACGAACGAAGTCCTGTGAAAACTTCGTACTCAGTATTTCATGATTTTTCATATACGAAGTGAAACAGTCATAAAACTAGAAATTAAAAAAAAACAAAAATTACCTCGAGAAGCGACGTCGGTGCACACGAGAATGTCTCTTGCTTTGCTCTTGAACTTGTTCAATGAACCAAGACGTTTTTCCTGAATAAATTCATGTCACACAAGAGACCAAAAATTCGACTACGATAAAGCCTAATAGAGAGATAAACCGTCTACTCAGGGAAATCTATTGAAAATTCGAATTCTGAACCGGAATTGAGCAAGATCTTCAGCTATTTTAATTATACAAATAAAAACTCACTCAAAGTTCGTGAGAACAGAGTTCGAGAAACGGTTTCTTGACTTTGTGAATTGAGAATTACACACTACTTCTCTCATTTTTCATTCAAAAATACGTATTTCATAATTTTTCTTTTGTTTAGGAAGAAAACACTGACCTGTGTCATTTTTCCATGCAGCGGCACCGCTTGCATGCCCAATTGACGCAAGAAAACAGCAATCTGAAAGGGTTTCATATGAATTTTCAAGCACAAAATATACCTGCATCGCTGAATTACAAGTCGCCGTGAAGATGATCGAAGTGTTGCCGGCGTGTTCGTTCAGAAGGTAGATGAGGTAAGTTTCCTTAAACATCAGGTTTTCACAAGAATCTAACTTCTCACGAGTTTATAACATACAAAAAAGGAATCTATCACTAAAAATGTTTTACTTAAATCGGGAAATTATCACTTTTGCTTCCAACTTGAATTTGGAAGTTAAAATTATACTTTCCAAAACTTTTTTCTTAAACTGATCGTGTCCGAATGTCAAAATGAATAATCAAAGTGGGTTGAATAATCTACTTTTATAGTTGTTATTTTAAAAGTTTAAAAAAACCTTATGCTTGTTCGGGATAAAGAGGTAGTGCTGCTTCAGCTTGTCCACAGTCTTGTATCTTGTCGAGATCTCAACTCTCGCTGGATCTTTCAACGATGCTCTCTCCAACTTCGAGACTTTCTTTGTCATGGTAGCCGAGAATAGGTAAGTGTGTCGGTTCTTCGGAATCACCTTCAGAATTTTGTCCAGTTCAGCCTGAAATGAAATACTATGCAATAGAGTATGATAGTTTTGTATGTTTATATCGAAGACGCTACGATTGAAAATTCAAAAAATGGGAATATTGATTCTGAAAAAGTGATTTTTGTGAGAAAAAAGTGTTGAGAAGAAAAAAAAACAACTCAGAATCAGACTCTACGATTTGAAATTCGAAAAATGAAGAGTGCGTTCTTTTTTGAACTTTAAGAGCGTTTAGAAAAAAACAATAAATTCACCTCAAAGTCCATATTCAGAATTCGGTCGGCTTCATCCATAATAAGGAACTTTAGAGCTTTCAAGTTGAATCCTTTCGTATTCTCTAAGTGATCCACCAGACGACCGGGGGTTGCTTGAAATCATATTTGTTCAATTTTTCAAACTTACTTGTCGTGAAGTTAAGTTCGATTAAGCAAAAAACTTTAAAACAAGAAAAACGAACCAACAATAATATGAGGTCTTCTCGCCAATGCTATCGCTTGTGTGGTCATATCGACACCTCCGACGATCACAGCTGAAATTATTCGTTGAATGATATTTCAAATGTTACATCGAATTTATATTTAGAAACTGAAATTAGATCAAAACGAACCGACAATGAGCCCGATTCCAGCTCCGAGAGCTTCAAACTGTTGTGCAATCTGAAATGCAAGCTCTCTTGTTGGTGTTAGAACAAGACAGAAGAAGGCTTGTGGTTGATCAATCAGCTTTTGCAGTACGGGAAGAGCGAATGCTCCGGTTTTTCCGGATCTTAAACAGATTATGGAAAGAATAAACCATAGAATCAAACCCAGTTTCAGCCAAACCGATCACATCCTTCCCTTCTAATGCAAGAGGCAATGCGGCGAGTTGAATTTTGGACGGTTTTGTCCAACCGAGCCTAGCACAAGCATCACAGAGTGAAGCGGTTACTCCAAGGTCAGCGAAAGTCCTCTCATCTTCTTCTTCTTCTTCTTCTTCTTCCTCGCCATCTTGAGTTTCTGAAAGACATTCTCGTGATTTATTTAATTCTCGTTGTATGATTAAAAATGAATTAAATCACAATAATCATTGTCAAAAATAAATTAACTCATATTAAAACTTACTTGATTTTGGCTTCTTCGAAATCACCTTCTCTACATGCTCTTCATCTGATGATGAGTCGGACATCACGATAGGATCTAGAAGAAAACCTTCGGAGACGGAAAATTAAAATAAATTTTCGAAAGTGCAAAATGCGACGAGACTAAATGCAATCGGTGCATACTAAAATTTTCTTTCATTTTTGTTCGTTTTTTCTCACAAAACATATTTTTGTTTTGATTGTAATTTCACATAGAATTACGTGTAATGAGAATGAAAAACTCAACCAATTTCTCCAAATGTTCTTGAAGATGATCGTTTCCATTTGGACACTGGTGCGAGTGAAACTTCAAAGAAAAATGAATAAAGTAGAAAATTTTCCTACGTTTTTAAATTTGACGTTTTTTTACGAGATTTAATACAAGTACTTTAAGGGTTCCTTTTTTGTTGACGTCGTCAGATAGTGCTCTGGAACAGCTACATCGTTGACAAGGTCTTTGAAGAACGCATACATGCACCGTTTTAAAAACGGTGCTTGTATGAGCGCATACATGCATCGGTTTGAGAAACGGTGCTTGTATGATTACCGGTGTATGTATGACTGGAAACGGTGTATGTAGAGGTGTGCGTGGAAACGCGCTCCTTGGTACTGACCTACAGTATACTGCTGTATTTCTTTTCATTTTCTTTTTTTTTTAAATCCTACTACCTCCTATTTCTTTGTTTTCGAACCGTTTTTAATGCTGTTTTTTAGCGTCCGAGCTTCATACCGGGGACAGTAATCTATTTATCCGCTTTTCGTGATTGGGTGAGCTTTTTGAACGTTTATAAAATGTAATTTTAGTACAAAAATTACATTTCCGTTTTTTTTGTAAATCAATTTCATTTACAGGTTCGGAATTGGAAACTATAAATAATGGTTATTCTTGTCGGTCACTGGATGCAATCAAAAGAAGATTTCTATACAAGTTGCTGTCGATGAAAAGGTAAGTGATTCAATTTTTCTGTCCACCCAAAAATTCTTCAGTTATACTTCTGGTGTCGCAGTGGAAAATGCGTATCGACCTCTACCAAAGGAAGTCCTCCACGATTTAAAAGTAAGATTTTACGTATTACTTTCATATCAAGCACTCTTCGGGGCGCTTTGCGCCCCACATTCTACTTTTTAGGTTGCCAGTTTTGATACTTAAAACAAAGAGTGAAAGAAGTTCTTTCAATAATATCTGTTCTGCAAGTATTAAAACAAATCATTTACAGAAGACATCATCAGTCATCCTCTAATCAAAAGATGTTATTCTGTGGAGAAAAGATGCCGTCGAGGAATTTCTCTTCGAGGCGCAGTACCAGGAACAACGGTTAGTGTATTTTTCATTATTTCCAAACTAAATTTAGGCATTAATTTATATATAGTTTATGTTATAACACAGAACGTTGTGCTACAAAGGCGGGAGTGATAAATTCGACAAATCATGAAATGGTTACTTTCCCAGTGTTCTCTCAACCTACTCTAAGCTTATTATAAGAGGTTACTATTGGCTGCAGATTGCAGAATGAGATTAATACATGAAGCCAGGAATGCGGGATTTTACAATGTGTCGAATTCCTCACTGTCGTCTTCCTAGGACTCCGTTGATGCAGCGCGCGGTAGACTTGAAATTTGATTTTGATACGAAACGCATCAGAAGGTATTTGGACCGTTTTTATGCTATGCGAATGACTTCTGAGGGAACTTGCTGGAACCAAAAGCTCTTTTTCGTGAGAATAATTATGTGTTCGATGCGGTGGTGAACCTTGTTTACACTATAATTACGATGAATATTCAGGTTGTGATGCTCATGAGGGATGTTCAGTGACGATGTCTCGAGAAGGATGTACAGTAAAGATGCCAAAGAAGTAAAAGGTAAAGAATATCTAATGGTTGTCAACATCCAGATTTGTTATATTTTGATTTTTGATGAAAGTTCTTTTGTCAGTGGAAGGAAATCTGTATGAGTGGTAACGGTGTCTGTATGAC
Source organism: Caenorhabditis parvicauda (assembly GCA_963978915.1). Taxonomy (NCBI): domain Eukaryota; kingdom Metazoa; phylum Nematoda; class Chromadorea; order Rhabditida; family Rhabditidae; genus Caenorhabditis; species Caenorhabditis parvicauda. Next base: position 7,421,317 of record OZ022252.1, read on the forward strand.
TGAAAACGGTGTATGTATGATTGAAAACGGTGTATGTATGATTGAAAACGGTGTATGTATGAGTGAAAACGGTGTATGTATGAATGAGCCGGTGTACGTATGACTGCAAACGGTGTATGTATGCCTAGAAACGGTGAGGCTCATTCATACATACACCGGCTCACTCATACATACACCGTTTTCACTCATACATACACCGTTTTCAATCATACATACACCGTTTTCAATCATACATACACCGTTTTCAGTCATACAGACACCGTTACCACTCATACAGATTTCCTTCCACTGACAAAAGAACTTTCATCAGAAATCAAAATATAACATGATTACATGAAAACAGTTTATTTATAATTCGAAAAAAACGACACTGGATGTTGACAACCATTAGATATTCTTTACCTTTTACTTCTTTGGCATCTTTACTGTACATCCTTCTCGAGACATCGTCACTGAACATCCCTCATGAGCATCACAACCTGAATATTCATCGTAATTATAGTGTAAACAAGGTTCACCACCGCATCTCGAGCTCGAGAACATGGTTCACCCCAGTGACACTTCTTCGCCGAATGAAGCAAGAACAAGAAAATCAGATCGTATACGAAGAGTCTGCATGCCGTTCGAAAACGGACCGGATGATGCAAAGAAGCCGGTGGTCAAAGTCTACGAGGTTTTCGTTACCAGTTTTTAATAATAGTAGTCTATTTTAGGAACACACTGTGCTGCCGAATGCACCACACCGCGTCGTGGGAATGAAACGAAAGCATTTTGATCGTATACAGTCTATGGAGCAGGTTGGGTTCAATCTTCAAGATGCCGAAACGAAGGCGAAGCAACTGCTGGAACCAGAGGTGCACTCGGCGGGCAATGTCTCAGTGGATGAGCACCAAGGCGACGTTGACGGTCTTCAGCAATCTCTGCCTTCATTGACTGCAGAATTCAAGAAAGTGAGTTTTCGGGTTTAGATAATTTACGTTCACGTGTACCGTTGATTTTGTCCATTCAGCTGTCGGGCTGCCCATTGGAGATTGCTGACATATTTCTGAAGCAAGGATCGGAAGATATGTCCAACTTCAGAGTGAGTCAACTATATATGAATGTTAATAAAACGGTCAATTCAGAGTCAGATGAACAGAAAATGGCCGGGAACAGTCCAGGTCAACTTCGATACTTTGGAAATGATCGCTGTGAAGTCATCGAACCCCCTTGCTGCGTTTGTAGCGAGAGCAACCATCGGATGTCTTTTGATTGTGAGTCATTTCATTTAAGTTCTCTCAGTGCGAACTTTCAGAACCAACACAATGCTGATAAGTCGACCTTGAGTGAACTCCGCGACCTCTCGAAGTGTCCTAATGGGTGGCTCACGGCTAGTCTTGATCCATTAGCCATACAGCTGGAATCAAGTGAAGATTGGACGGTACCATGTATTGATGATGTTACCAGTGAGTTTTTTCTATTTATATCAAGCTGTTGAAACCTTGTAGAAACTGTCGATTTCCTATCGATAGTGGCATCGATCGGCTACCGGAAATCATTGCTAAAAACAATCGTGTGTGCGGCTGTGGGAAAGATGTTGGAAGGGGTAAGCATCCCTATCTTCTCGTCATAATATGATGTATTCAGCTGATCCCCAAAGAACATTGGAAGCTCTTCTCATCAGCCGGTACGCCCAAAACGTACAGGAAATTTCCTACCCAGTACGCCTCTTTGCTCACTTCCCTGTTATCCAAATGTCTTCATGTTGAAGGGAAGGATGAGAAATCGACGCGATCCATCGTCGGGTTACTGACTACCCGTATGATTCGAAGCAAATTGTGAGTTGCTTATTAGCTTTGCCAAACTTAATTCATTTATTTCAGCGCCAACGCCAGAGACAAAGAAGAAAGAAAAGATGGAGAGCCCAAGAAGGACGATGCTCGTATACAGTGAGATGTTATTGTTGTTGTGTTCAATAAATTGTTAATCTTATACACTGTTTTGCTTCTTCTGATTCCCCAATTATGGGATTTTTAGGGTACAAGCGACGGGTGTACGAGTGATAACGGTGTATGTATGATCGAAAACGGTGTATGTATGAGTGAAAACGGTGTATGTATGAGTGAGGCGGTGTATGTATGATTGAAAACGGTGTATGTATGATTGAAAACGGTGTATGTATGAGTGAAAACGGTGTATGTATGAGTGAGCCGGTGTATGTATGAATGAGCCGGTGTACGTATGACTGCAAACGGTGTATGTATGCCTAGAAACGGTGCATAAAACTGCACCGGTCGCATACCCCGGTGGAGCTCATACATGCATCGTTTTGACTTCTACATGCACCGAACACTGCCTGAGTTTGGAAAAGCTTGTTCCCGTTCCCCGTAACGCCTCTCCTCCGGAATAAATTTATACTCGACGCAAAACCAATTTGTCATTCAAACGGAGGAAACGAAGCGAAAAATTAGCGGGATATCCGAAACGGGTGGGAGCCACACCATGTTGGTGGTCGACCATCTGTCGTTTGAATCGATTTTGAAAACGAGAGGAGCTGGTGGGTGGTCATAACACCCATGCCGACATGTGTCCAACACCGCTTTCATCAACTTTTTTGATCAACTCCGGAAATGCTTAATGAACCATTTTGCGTGTGTGTATGTTGAGTATGTCCATGAAGCACTTTCTTCTCCTTCTTCTTGTTTCTTATGTAGGGTAGAGGGGAAGTTTGTGGGGTTAACATGAACAAGAGACACACCACGACTCTTGCTATAGTTCCATCAAAGTTTAGGCGATATCTGTATGAATCCGTACAGACACACATAACTTCCTCTACCTGTAAAAAAGTCTGGCCTCCGTAAATCGGGTACTTAGTACCGTAGCAGTTTCGTCTTGAAATACAAGAACGATTTACGTAATGAGCCTTTGATTTCAATGGACTGAACGTGAGAATAATAATTAAAATCCACAAAGATCTAACTGTTCGTTGTGAGAGTCCCGACCCTAGGGTAGGCCTACCGTACTCATTCTGCAAAATTGAGATTAGAGCGCGTTTGAAAACGGCCATGCTTCTAGCGATATATGTGAGACACCGTTTGCAAACAGCAATTCCGTTTGGATCCATACAGTCACCGAACGTTTTCCCTGAGAATGCTCACTACAGTATGTTGCTTTGAACTGTATTAAGCCGGGTAAATTCTGCACGTTTTTGCACTTAACGCTCAGTGAATCCAGGTTAAAGTAAAAATAAGAGAGATCAGTTTTTTCAAGACTAGACTCTTACTGATTCGTGAGATTCAGTTCAGCGAACTTTCAATTTGCCGGATTTATTTGACTTCTCTGACTACACTCGAGTTTTGACCAGAATTAAGCCTACACCTGTCTTTTCATCCGATTTTCACTTTCTGGAGTCTCGGACCTCATCAAAACTGAATCTTTTTTTTACTCTTCGAGGGAAATTCTTCTCTGAAATTACCGTAGAAAATATATTTTTTCAATTACCGTATGGAATCTATTCAAAAGAACATGAAATGTAAAACTTGAATATTTATCGTGGACTTAGAGAACTACCGTATCCAGAAAAGACTCGGATATAAATTTTAAAGCTGTCCGGAAAGTTTCGTTGTGTCTTCAAATTTTTCAGAATTCAGAAGGGTGAATAAAATTGAGATGTTTTGCTAAGACTTCTGCTAACATTTTCCTTCAGATTGAGCTGAGCAATTGAGGAATGAAGGAAGAATTTTATGTGTGCCATTAATTTTTTTGGTCGATTAGATGAATTGATGCAGTCTTTTAGGAGTGCTTCTTCTCAATCCCTTAAAACTTTTGGCCATATGGCTCGTTTCTCACTTTCATGGTCCATCTTCAGTTTCTCATGTGGCGAGCTTTTTTGTAAGTTGTAACTAATGACTAGTGGTTACTGTAATAATATGACCTCGGAGGTACGGTACTACACTGTGTTGCATACGTACTCTTCACAAAACTCACTAGAACTTTAAGAGATGGAGGATATGAGTTAACAATTTAACATCCAATACAAATTTGGTTATAAAATTTTTGTCATCATAATTGTGGCCCACCATTCCTTAAAACTACAGAAACACTTCCAATTACGCTGGAACAAATGCGAAGCGTTCAAGCGACGCGGTCCAGTCTCGCCTAAACATTGTAATCGCAGTTGTCCATCGCTCAGAATCACATAAAAGTATGCGCAGACAAATTTTGAATGATGTTGCATTGTTGCACATCCCTAAGCACTCTAAGCCCCCATCTGAGCACTTTAAATTTTGTTGAATTCGCTATTATTATGATTTTTTTGATAATTCGAGTATTTTGTATTGAAAATGAAGAAAAAACTACTGTAATCGTTTCATACAAAACTTTTGGTTATACTTTACTTTTTAGACTTCATCAGAATACTTTCACATTTTACTCTTTTTTTAAAATCTTATAGAAAAGCCTTCAACAAATGATCTTTAGAAATATTTATTCTTCCAATATGAGTTTGATAAGTTATCTGAAAATCAAAATCCTCATTACCTTACTAGGTGGTCCACTGGAGGAGCCTTTTTTTTAGTTCGAGCAACATGTTCATTTTTGTTCTAGATATTGTAGAATCTTTACCATTTTATAAACAAAACATATTTTAGGACCCTACTTCATTTAGTTAAGGGTTATGTCTTGAGAGGTCTCAACAAGTGTAACCACACCAATCTACCGACTGGAAGACCTCCTTTAACTGACCAGGTGGTCCGAAAATCTCGATCTTGCGAGGGGTCCACTTGTGAAGCGGTAAAATGTTTTAGCAGCGCGTTCCGTCTTCGGAGAATGAAAAATGCAGACCAACCCCTTCCTTAAACTGACCAGGTGGTCCACTGGCAAACTCGATCATGCGAGTTATGAAGGTGAACTATGGAAATTGTCAATAAGCCGCATTTTGAATAGTCGGTTGTCCCGCACATGCTCACACACGCACAATTCTTTTGACACTCTTCCATCTTTTTTTCCTGCCGCAAACAGGGTCTATAGGCCATAATCGAATCGTCTAAGAGGGCCACCACTCCCCGGCCACGTTCTGTCTTATTTCCAACCACACAATGTTCTTCCTCCTTTTTTGTTTATGTTCAAGTCTTGTTGAAGTGTTGAACAACCTCGGGTTGACAGTTGATCCATTGTTTTGTAAACTGGCGAGTGACTTTGTCATGGCACGTCAACGTCAACGTCTCTAGAAAATCAGACCGTTTTCTTCATCGAACTCTTTTTTTTAAAAAACACATTTCGATTCAAAAAGGTTTATCAAGTCCCATTACTAACCCGAGAAACTACAGTACTTGCAAAAAACTAATCCACGATTTATTTTCAGACACCGTTCAAGCGAGATTTTGGTTCCATACTTTTTGAAAGTGTAGTCACATACCGTATCCTTGACGGGTCAAACAAATTCACGGGAGTCCGGGCCCCCGGAATTCCCCCCTTTTTTTTCACAAAATAATATTTTTACAAAATTTTTAATTGAAAAA
>OZ022252.1:7434314-7441360 GCA_963978915.1 Caenorhabditis parvicauda
ACGGCTTTTGGTGAGATCTGGGGTGTCGATTTATGAGCTCAAAGAGCTCTGTATGTATTTTTATTGGCATATTTTATTTTCGAATGATGAATATTTTCTTTTGATGGATAATGACATCACTATATTTCTCCATACATCGTTTTTGGTTACAGTGTATGGGTTGATAAAGAGATTGATCAATTGCCTAATTTTCATACCTCGATTTTTCATCGATTTAATGATTTCTCTTTAAAATTTCAACAGCAATATCACTCGTTGATCAGAAGAACTTTTTTTCAATTTTTCATGTGAATTGTTTGTTTCCCGTAAAAAATCATGAGATCCATTTCTCCGTGATTTTTCTTCTTGCAACTTCTTCTTCTTCTAACACAATAATATCAAGAATATTATCTTGCAGAGAAAAGTTTCTCTCTAGAATTTTCTATGAAACACAGAGCGGGCACAACACGGTCAAAGACGCTCTGCCAACTTTTCATTAGTTCTTTGTGTCCGATTAGAGTGGAGATCATTCAATTGGGACGAGATGAAAAGGAGGACGAAGCGGGCTACATGAGATGTTTCCAATGTCAATTACATACGCGAGCTTTCTCTATGAATTTTTGTTTCTTTTGGTCGATTAAGATATCAATTCGAGGTTTTCGTCATTGTTCATGTACAGTAGAATTAAAAGTGGTGCATCTATTGTTCTCATTTAATGTAGCTTTTTAAAATTGTTTCTTGCTAAGTGATCGACTTTTTGAGAAGAAAAGTATCAAAAGCTTCAGTCAAAATACTGTGTCTTGATGAAAAATGTAGTGTTTTTGAAATATGGAAAGTTTCGAAAAAATCGGTTCTTCGGATTAGAGGAGTTACAATTTTTCAAAAATTACTTCAGTTTCTTAACCCATCCCCGCTTCGAATAAGCTACCAGAAGTTCTTGAAATGTTTTTAAGCGTGAGAGAACTGTTAGGAATTACTGTCTTTGGGCTACTGTATTGAATTTCATTAATGATAAGAAGAAAGTATGATACTCAATAATGTACCAGAGGTCTGAATATGGAAACAAAAATAAGTTTTTGTACTTCGTCGTAATGATGACGTACAGTAAAAAGTTTAAGTCGTTGTTCGGTTCTTTGTCGCTACGCTCAGTAGGTTTAAATATTCTCCATTCATTCTGAACTCCAAGCTGGTTCAGCCATCTCACTCATTCACACCCGAAAATGACTTCCTTGTCATTTTTATGTACATAAATAGTTGTTTTCCGAACCCACCTGGAGTCGCGCGTATAACCTTACGGCAGGCTCTTATGTTCAAATTTTCCTCGAAAATTTTGGACGTACGAAACTAGTGGTGAGTCGCAGGTTCTAGTTGACTTATTCCATTCTTGAAGTCATTAATCTCTAGTTTTTTCCTTTTTCTTGATTTTCCCGATAGTTGTCATCGAAGAATAGTTTTTATTCGTTCATTGAGATACAAAGCTTACGGTATTTCAACACATTTCTGAACTTGGTGGAAATGCAATAGTATACCTAAATCCTTGATATCAGAAAATGTTTCTTCAATTCAGTCCTTCCAGAATCTCGCAGTACTGGAGCGAGTATATTTTTTAAGGTTTGAAGTATCTCGAGTTCCTGATAGGACTTATTACCATACTTATCCTCCTCAATAGTAAACCCAAATCCCGTGTAGATCTATTGCCTTCTACTTGACATTATTCTGCAATTAAACTTGATGTGAGCATCCATCCGGGTGTCTTCACCCTTAGCAACAGCCATCCCGGAATGAGCCTCTTCATTTGGAGCCAAGTGTGTTGTTCTAATGACTTTTTTTCATACTACGGCTGCTTAGTGCTTCCATTCGTCGATTGTGACACTTAATGGAACGTTTTCTTCATTTACTGACTTTGATGTGATCAACCCGTCGAAGATTCCTTATGTTGAGAGCCATACAGAGGTATTTTATCGAACCCTATTTCTATCAAGCCTTGACGACTTTTGATAACTTTGACAATGGCAGACAGAAGAATTGCTTCGAAGAAACATAGAGACGTACTTCGAGTTTATGTCCGGAACTGTTAAAATTCTTTCTTTTTGACTATCTCTCCCCTCCCACTCTCTCTTTTCTCCTCTCTCCTCTCTCTCTCTCTCTCTCTCTCTCTCTCTCTCTCTCTCTCGCTCTCTCTCTCTCTCTCTCGCTCTCTCTCTCTCTCTCTCTCTCTCTCTCTCTCTCATCTCTCTCTCTCTCTCTCTCTCGCACTTATCACCATCATCAACTCTCCAGCCTCCACACTTCGCGCGCAGCCAAAATGTCGAGAACCAATTTGTTCTCGGAAAATAATTAACTGAGTAACCTAATACTTTTTGTGCCTCTGTCCTCCCTGCATGAATGTGCGTTGCTTCTTTTTACATCTCACTTTCATTTTTGTCCTCTTTCCATCGAACATCTTCTCCGTGCTTTTTACCCTATTTGATGATGATGACCGCGACGCTTTGGTGACAGAACGGCGATGTACCGGCGACAAATTTGTTATAGAGCTGGGAAGATTGTACTTTTCTACCTTTCTACCTTTCCCCCTCTATTTGGATCCTCTCTCTCTGTCTCTCTCTCTCTCTCTCTGTCTCTCTCTCTCTATCTGTCTCTCTCTCTGTTCTCTCTCTCTGTCTCTCTCTCTGTCTCTCTCTCTCTGTCTCTCTCTCTCTCTCTCTCTCTCTCTCTCTCTCTCTCCTCTCTCTCTCACTCTCCTCTCCTTACCCAACTCTCTTAAGGTATGCATAAGTGACCCCAAAATTAATGCTCCGCGTAATTTCTGAAATCAAATATTCATAAAGATCTCATGCACACAGCGAGATTCCTTTCTTCGTTTCGCGCAGTCCTAAAACCTGAAAATGTACTTTTCATCCGCTCCGTACGTACATGAATCAAGGTTTCAATGCATAAATTACGTTTGGACCCATTTTTGGGATTGTCCTTTTTAGAATCGAGTTTTTGCTTGGTTGCGACTCTCACAATTAGGGCCCAGTTCGAGATCTGCCGCATGATTCACATTTTTGCTTTTTCTTCAAATAATATTATACAAATAACTGGAAAATCGATGATCAACTTGTTTTTCTACATAGGGTCTCGTGTCGAGAATTTCTAAGTAATAAACAAGAGAAGTTACGAGAATGAAATTTCACCCCTCGCTCAGTTTTTTTTCTCGCCGAGAAAGTCCTCGAATCCTAGGTCATCATTTTTCACTTCCTAGGACACTATGAAAAGCTTAGACCACTCACCTTTCAGAGAAGTCACCTATGAGTTCGAAATATTTCCTAATCTAGGAAATATAATGCTGTGATAGAATCCCCCTAACATTACAGATCCAACTTTTTTGAAAATTGCATGTGAATTCAATTTTTGGCCATCACTTCTAAACGAGGTCGGTAAAGCAACATCTGAGAGCAGTTGCATCGTCTTCTCCATATTTGAAAACCTATAAGAGTACTCAGATCTCATAGATTCTCAGGGCTTTGATAAACTACCCATGTAAGTGATAATTTCATCTTGCGCGTCATCCCATAGTGTACAGTACGCAAACACTGATTTTCCAGCTGTTGTCTTGCTTCCATCTTTGACACAAGTGTGCTTTGTTTCCGAGTAATTGTCGTCCAATTTGACGCTATGTCTGCAGTTTTCAAATTTTTCTTTTCTTTTCTCGCTGTTGACAAAGTAATTATATTTCTCTGCTGCGGATTGAAATGGAAAGAGTTTTAAGATGCAGACATGACATTGAATTCGACGACATCCACTTCATGACTGTTCGACTTTCACCAAAAAAAGAAATCATTGATTTTCCGAGGTTTATGATGAATCACTTCCGTCAAAAACAGTAGTTCAATTTTCAAGATTGCAGACACGGCATCGCAACTGACGAAATTTTTTTCTTCGCAACCTTTCCCAATCACTCAAGGTCCCGATCCGACCCTCTCCATCTTCGTTTTTTTCCGTCGCAGATCGATCTGAGCTCTCGGCTAATTGTGTCTAGAACTACATGCCTCAAGGCATACATGCATTTTCCGGTCTCCAGATAAAAGAGACTCTTTTTGGCACGAATGCTCTCTCTCTCTCTACATCTTTATCCCTTCATATTGATACTTGATCGAAACAATAACAATCTATGGCTATCTGCAGCCAGAATTCAAAGTCATCTCATGTTCAGAAAAATCGCTGTGACTCGAGAAGTTTTAGCATTTTTTAATGTTGTTTACCCATTTTTTTCATAACTGCGGACCGTAAACGGTCATCTGTCGACTTACAGTCCAATGACAGTCCATTCGCAGTACACCTGTCACCCGGTCAGATGCATCAGGCGACATTGGACTGTAACTGAGCAACAGTCCAGTCCAACTGTCGCCCATTCACGGTCATTCCAGAACATTGGAGTATGTTTGTAATGACTAGTTTTCTAAAAAGTAACTGTAATAGGTGGGCAAATGTGACTGAAATAAAATTAACACAATTCTCATTTTTCAATAATCAAAAGTTCATTAAACATTTGGGGCAAATCCCAATTTTGGGCCGTAGTCCATGTTAGAGTGAATAACGTCTCAAATTTCACTATTCTAGTTCGGCTTGTTAGACCTCACTTTTCTGTTTTATTTGCCTTTTTTGGGATTTGTTGCAGTTCTACTCTCTCTCTCTCTCTCTCTCTCTCTCTCTTCTCTCTCTCTCTCTCTCTCTCTCTCTCTTTCTCTCTCTCTCCCTCTCTCTATTTCTCTCTCTATTTCTCTCTCTCTCTCTTTCCTCTCTCTATTTCTCTCTCTATTTCTCTCTCTCTCTCTCTCTCTCTCTCTCTCTCTCATGATCACGTGTCACCTGAACGTCACGCATCCCACCAACTCACCATTCACCGTCGCCTGCTGCCGAATTAATCTCGAACGTTGTTTTGTCTCTCTTCTGCCAGGGTCGAAGGGCTCCTCTCCATGTACATGTTTTGTCTCCATCCAAACGCGTATTCAATTATTTCTCTTTTTGGTATATCATGTCTTCCCCGCCTCTCTCTCTCTTCCTGTTTGGATATTATTAAAAAAGAGGGAGACGAGAGAAAGAAGACATGGTCAACTTCACTATTTTCTCATATGACGTGTTTGTGGTTAAAATAGACACTGAATCATACTACCTAGACCATGTCTGGAATCCCTAGGCCAGTTTCTAAAAGAAGTTCTTGAGAAAGATGTCAGACTTTCTTTAGACATTCTAGGCAATGTCTCGGCTCATCTGTTTTTGATGACTGTTTCGAATGAATGCGACTGTCTTCTTTTTTGCTTCCCACACTGTTTATGGACTTTTTTCTAGTCCATCTGCTATAAGGACCATGTCGATACAGGTTTCTTGGGAGTTGGCTAGAGGACTTTTCAAGGAAGATGATTCTCTCGTTCCAACCAGTAATGGTCAGAAATCATGAGTCTACAAATATTCGTCGTTTCATAGACTCTTACATGGAAATGTTGTTTGTACAATTTGTAGACCACCTCTCTGATTCCTAGACCACTGATCGTAACGAGACACCGAGAATGGTCGATGAGCAGCTCCTATTTTTCCGAATGTCTCTTTCTCTCTCTCTCTCTCTCTCTCTCTCTCTCTCTCTCTCTCCCTCTCTCTCTCTTTTTCCCCCGCTCTCCAATAATTGGTGTATGTGTTTGGAAGCGTCTCAAACTTGATTAACCGAGACTCGTTTTCGTCTTACTTTTTGACGTCTCGCCCCACTGTTCTCCATCTAATTTTTCTCGTTTTCGACTCTTCGCGACGCTTTTTGGAGCTTTCTGTGTTACACCTGACGCGCACGTACACCGTCGGTGCTTACACGAATACTCTTCTTATAGAGCGGTAGCAAGTAGTAGTTTGAAAAGTTCTGAGAGTTGCGCACAACTTACGTCATATCTGACGACAACCCACAGAAAAATTTTCGCGTGATGCGTATTGTATGAGAAGTACCACAACAATAACTTTAATACAACTGTTTTTTTAGAATAAAAATCTTATTTTTAGTGCATATCGCACTTCACAACAGATCTGACGAGAACCAGCAGACTATGCTGAGTATCTGACGCAATAATGCGCAAACTAAAAAGACAGAAGAAACATCAAAAATCTTGAAAGTTTTAGTTTTTTTTCCATACAGAACATACCTAAGACCATTTTGACGACAGTCCGCAGATAATGTCAACCATCAGACGCGCAAATGCACAAACTAACAAATTTTGATAGGAAAAAGCAGAAAACAGCAAGAAATTGGTGCGATTCAGCTGTCCCATCTCAGCTTCTCATCCAAATTAACCAAATTGCTCTCGTTTTCCCTCCTCGAATCGATCTCGCGCAACTAATACTCAGCGCGTCATGATTTGCTGTATGATCTGGTCATCGTAGCGATGTTGAGTTGGAGTAGTATTTGGGTCGAGTCCAGGTACGTACGCTCTTCACTTTCTCGGAACCCATGAATTCAGTGTCCGACCTGGTACGGACCCCCTTCTCATTGGATCTTTTCTCATGAACTTGGATCAGTATCAAATTCACTACTTTTTCCACGAACTCTGACTCATCGACTCGGATTAGTCATATAATTGTCATCATATTCATCATTGTTCATACTCATTCAATCATTCCAATCAAGCCAATCTCAATCTTGAAATAAATGGTTTAAAGCGAATTCTGTTGTGAATCAGATACATATTTTGTTCATTTTTCTGACTTTTCATTTCTCTGATACATCGACTTGGATTAGTCACATAATCATCATCATCATTTCCTGTTCTAATCATTCCAAACCAACCCATTGCATATTTAGAACCAATGATTTGGACCAAAATCGAGTCATGAAAACGGCGGTTTTCGGTCACGACAACGGTGAGTCGGGGTCACCATGTGGTGCACCGCCATCGCTGACGTTCACACCACCTGCCACCCTGGCGCCACCACACCATCACCATCGGAGTGGGAACCGAAGCACGAGTAGTGTCGGCAGCCACAGACTATGGCCACTTCTGCTGGCAGCTCGACAAGACCGTCTCACTCGAGAAGGACCAGCAGGCTAC
>OZ022252.1:7441560-7449060 GCA_963978915.1 Caenorhabditis parvicauda
TCACTAATGGATACATGCAGGTCTGTTATTATCCAACACTGTCGTCAGATCGCGTGTCCTCTGTGTGAATTGTCGTCGTTTTGTCCGCAGAGGCGTTATTTAAAGAAAAACGAAGATTCTTTTTCTTTCATTTTTTGTCGTCAATTGCGACGTTTTCTGTGTGATTCCTAGATCAACTGTGTAATTTGGCGTTCATCATTGAAAATTATTTTCAAATGTCGTCAACTTTGACGTTTTCTGTGTAACTTTGTGCTGATCCGCACGCTTGCAATGACGATGTTGGGTTTCAAGTTTCCAGGTTGGAAATTGTCGTCATATCTGATGTTCTTTGTGTGATCGCTTTTTCAACTTGATAATTCATGGTTCATTTTCTTCTATGAATAGTGTCAACTTTGGTAAACAATTCTCAATTCGCTTTGGACTACATCCATATTGGATCTAATGACTTCCTCAACTCAACATATCTTCCCTTGCCAGATATGGTAGTAAACATCTTACAACTGAGCCATCTGTGCCGAAACCTGCAAGACGCAGGTTTTCGTACTATGAGCAGCGGGACCAGGGAAGTTGAGATCATTTCCAATGTATGGGTTGCATGAGTGACAAGTTCACCTTTTCCCACCGAAATTAGCTCGATTTGCGGGCTAAGCAGCCGAATCTGACGGGCCGACTTTCATCATCAACATGAACATCGATGAACCGAGAGCTCGGTGCAGCTCAAGCGCATCCACTGTCCCTTGGCTCAACAAAGAGAAGAAGTCCGATCATAACATCCTTAGCTCTCATGCGTTGGCGGTAAACTTTTCTTAAAGATGGTAGTGTTTTTTTCTTACTTTTTCGTAACTATGAGGTTTTTCCACACTGAGAATCCTGTCTTCTCACCTGTTAGAGGTCTTCTTAGGGAACATAAAGGTATTTTTTCGCTGTTTCCAACACCTTCCTGAAACATATGTTGCTTCTGAAATTTATTATGTTGTCCCATCATAATCTTCTAAACTTTTCTTGTTACATATACTGATCATCTCAAAATCTTTACTTCAATATGAACCTTCCTACATAACTGGTATTATTTTATGTAACAGAATGTTGTCATTCTGTGATTTTAACCGGTTTAAAAACTTGATCCGGATTTCAGTCGGATCAAGTAGAATTCATCAAACATATTTATTTTCCTGATATCAATAGGGTTTAGAACAATAATCATAGAGATAACCTACCAAAAACTCCCATCAAACTTCCATAAGCAGTTCAAGTCGTGAGAAGTTTTTTGCTAGTTGTTCTCTCTAGGTCACTTCTGAAATGATAGGCAGCACTTCTGTTTGACTGAAGTTTTTTTTTTATTATAAACGACACAGTCTCCAATAAGCCACTTCCTTCAAACAAGCAACGCATCTTTTCATCTTCCGATTGTTGTTGTCGTCTGGGTGGTGTCAGCCAACAACCGCCATGGAGATTTTCTTCTTCCTGCTCTTATAAAAGTCACACCACGAACAAAGCAACACGTTTGAATGAGCAATGTCAAGCGGTAAACACACACACGTCATGTGAAAAAAAGAAAGACGGATATAGCCGTCCTGGTGGTCTAGTGGGTAGGGATATCGCTGGAGACTGATCGGGTTCGGTTCTCAGTGAAGAAACGGGAAAAAAAAACAAGAATCGATAAGAGCGAAATGAAGTCTAGACCACCTAGATGTCTTTCTCGACAAGAATTCGAATGAAAAATAATGTGATAGACAAGAAAATAAACGAACAGGTCGTTAATTTATGTTTATGACACGGAAAATCACACAATTCAAGATTTTATAGTTTCTTGCAGTCTGCATTCCTTCCTCTGTAATATTTTTGTGAAAATTCGGCCTTTGGAACACCTTAACTTGTTGTGGTAATCATCTGGGCTTCGTCAATTTAACTATTCTTTCAAAAAGTAAGGTGGAACACAACTTAACATTTTGATACTAGTTAAGATCGTTTGTTGACCGAAATAATTTCAAACACATGTTCACAGTAGGTTTCATCTCAGGCCATATAATTATTACTTGTGAAGACATTGATGATTTTCTCAGTTTTTGTAACTTATTCTAACTTCTATTCTAATTATGAAGTTACTTGGGTCTTTGATGTCTGTAGTCTTCCCCCTGAGATATGCTTGTTTTCCGGTCCAAATCCGACCACTTAAGGTCTTCTTGCCGGTGCCCCCAAAAAGTTGCGAGGTTTCATATAATTAGCGTCGAATCATGTCCGTCCCTCCCCCTTTCTCCTCTGACTGCACGGTTACCATGACGACCTCGTGAGTGGCAGAATGCAGTCCCTATTTTGAAACCCTGTCTATCTCTCACTCTCATCATCATCATCATCAACATCCTGTGTCCTCCGCGTGTCCTCAGAATGTTCGACTCCAACTTTCACTGAAACATGGCTCTTGCATGCGCAGTGGTCAACGTCGCTGACCTCGAGCTCATCGATGATTGTGATTCCGTTGAGAATCATGAGTTTCTCACTAGTCGAAGGCATAAGAATAGTCTGTATAGTCGACACGGGCCAAGGTGAGTAGTTCTCTCTTAAAGTCCCTTAGCAAAATATGATCTTGAACGTTATTCGGATCCAGAGTTGAGACCTGGTAAATCATCTTCAACAGCCAGATTAATTCAATGTTCGGATACAAAATGATTCTAATTATAAACTTTTCTTCCAGCTTTCAGGCTTTCATCTAGGTCTCAATTCTGAATCCCTACCACTAAAAGTCGATTTTAAAAAGTCGTAAGAGGGTTCTTGTGGAGCGTTGCGGAACGTTAGATTTTATTCTGAAAGTGTATAAAATCAGCACAGTCTGAGGGGACCGATTTTTCGAGAAGAAAACTTTTAAGGTTTTGTCAAATTTAATTTCCTGAAAAAAGTAAAATTTGTTTTTTTTCCAAAAATCCATTTCTCAGATTTTCGTATACTGAGAACATCAGTGCGCAGCTTGCCCAGGAAGACATGTTATTAGCCTAATGTGATGTTTCAGAAAAACCTTGCCAAGTTTACCTTCAAGATGTTTGAGTTTTGAGCATAATGTTTTTATTTATTTTGTTTTTTTTCTCAACCGCAACGCTCCCAAAGATCCTACTTTTGACCTACCAGCTTCCGCGGTCTTGTTAGTATTAGTATCAGACTTCCAAGAGAGAAAACGTAACGTTCTCACGGTGTTGTTTCCCACGGTCGAGCAAAAATCCTAGGAGTAAATCGAACAACTCTCTGATCCCATCGATCTATTCCCACCGGGACCTATCGCCACCACGCGCCAACTTGGCGTCCACCTCTTCGGAACAATTGGTGAAGGAGAAAAGGCCCAAGCCTAATGACTTTGCACATGTAAGTTTTGTATCTTCGCTCCTTTCTCCTTCTTAATCCTAATCTTTGGCTCGTATCGATTCGGATTACACGGAAGTTGGAGCCAAGTACAGATGGGCCAGCAGCAGCATTATTTGGGTGGAGGGATGCGATGCGGTGCGGGTGGCGACGCGGTTGGGAAAGTCGTGTGAAGTTACTTCGTGCCGTAGAGCCGGAACTTTTTTAACTTATAAGAGGATTAACAGAATTGACATCAATGAACGCATACGTAAACCGATCCAAGGACTAACTCTAGTCAACATTCCTTTGCCTATTAGACCGGACAGATTTTTTGTATGAGTTGTCTGTCTCTACTCTGCCCCACTCTCTGATATCCGCACCAGCGTTTTAATCGAGTTTCGATCTAATAACTGACTCGGCTCAACATTTCTTTTCCTACCAGATCGGACAGATCGTCTGTATGAACTGTCCGAGTCTTCGCACTTTTACACACTCTCACACGAGCATCATTGTTTTTTATGACAACTTGATTCAAGGACTAACTCTAGTGGACCGTTCTTAACCTATCAGATCTGACAGTCTTTGTTGTTTTGTATGACACACTTGTAAAAATGAATTTCTAGTTAACTATTATTTTTGTCCATACTAGACAACTACCTTTCTTCATGAACTGAGAGGTTTAATTAAAGAAACATTTCAAGCAAGAAGCAAGATTCGATCCAACGAATAACCAAAACCAACCTTCCATCACTAAACAGATCGGACAGATTTTTTCAAATGGACTGTCCGCATTTCTGCTCTGTGGAACATGAACACAATTTCCGGAGTGAAAACCTGCTCAAATGCCAGAACGTCAACCGCATCGACGTGACCGCTACGCGACAATGTTGCCATCTGGTGTTGCTCTCTTTCTCTCTTTATTGAAAAGACTGGATGTGCTCATCTCAGCAAATATTGCCCAACCAAAGTGGGACTAATTGTTTTCCACCAAACGTCAACGCCGCCGTCGCATTTCGACCTTCCACCATCACCATACACCACCAGGCATCACACCCTATCAGATGACGTGGCGAATCGAAGAAGATGCCTAAACGTCCACCTCTCCTAAGACTTCCACCGGTGCTCGAAGCGTCTGAAGATGAGGAAGTCAGTGAGGAAGCGAAATTGGTGACTGAGTTGCCCAAGACGCCATTGACACCACCAGATAGCCCCGATGAGGTGATAACGTGAAGCGGTCAGGTGGAGCGGTTTGATGGTGTGAAGATTGGTTGACAATTGCTGTTAAGAAGCAGACAGAAATAAAATGTTTTCAAAAGCAAGCTTGTCTCCAAACAGTCCCAATCAATTTTGAAATGCTATCTTGAGCTTAACATTAGTCTAAAAATGTGTTTCAGAAATTGTAGATGTTATTAACTGCTACACCATCAAACTGTTCCATTACGATCCAAAATAAAATTTCTGTCACGTCACATATAGGGAACATAGAGGTTGTGGAATCTCTCTCTCTCTCTCTCTCTCTCTCTCTCTCTCTCTCTCTCTTCTCTCTCTCTCTCTCTCTCTCTCTCTCTCTCTCTCTCTCTCTCTCTCTCTCTCTCTCTCTCTCTCTCTCTCTCTCTCTTTCCATCTTCTACTTACCCATATCTTTTTTCATGCGTCCTCGATCTATTCTTACTTAATTCAATCTTAGACTCTTTAGCTACCTCACAACATTTTCTTTCTCGTGCAGAGGGGCAGTCTCAGCTCTTTTTGCTGGTTCTTCCGCTTTCGTTAAACGTATGCATTCAAGAGTGTTGACAGTTCGATGACAATTATCCTACAGTGACTCTTATCACGATATCTCTATCCTTTAGGGAAATTGAGATTTTCGGAATTCTAGACAGAGTTGCTTTCAAATATTCAAAATCATCAATTTCATTTCTCAAAAATTACAAAAAGTCGACACTTCATCGACAGACAATAAATCAATATGTTATCCTTTGTGCAGATCAACCCGCGATTATTTTATGAGCTTACACTAGCAAACACATTTCGGACCTTTCCGTTCGAATATCATAAGATTTTATCGATTTTCTCTTTCATTTCCGTTTATTTTGATTTAGACCGAGATTTTGAGTGAAAATGAGTTTTTTGTTTCTATTACTTAGAAGACAATCCAAATCATACGAAATTCGGTAATCTCATGAAATTTTGTGTTGACTTTGAGAATTCGGATGGACTTTGGAAAAAATGGTCCTGGTCCGAAGTTACAGTTGAAAAAACTTCTCAACTTCCGTGCACAACTCTGATTCGAATCATTTAATGAAAACAATTTTGCAAAAGTAACAAATAGATCAGAGAACAGCTGATCAAACAGAAATCCATTGTTGCGTTTTTATTTTCTCACACTTTCGATGTCCCAACACTTCCCAATACGTAACCGTGTGTCCCAGCATAATATGAAAACTCAGAGTATTGACCCATTCTTTTGGGACCATATCAATCTAATGTGTGTTACCATATTATTTTGAAACATGTGGAACGGCACAAAAGAAATCTCTCAAGAACAGCAACAAACCTATATTATCTGAAAATGAATTTAAATTTCCCGCCATTTCTGAAAATTCAAATTTCGGCGCCATTTTGAAATTTCACCCTGTCATCCTGGAAGTGAATCGTGTTTTCTCAAGAGAAACGAGATAAAAATGGAATGTCTCAGTAGAACTAATTAAAAAACACACAACAAACACGGAGAATCGAATTTGTCCAATTAATTCACGTTCGCTTTCCCCATTGATTCAGAAAGTCGGCGAAACCCGCGGCCGGTCCGCGACTGATTTTTGGGGGTCCTGGACGGTTTTGTCTTTCTCTTTCTTCTCTCACAACAATATTGAGCAACTTTTCCTGATTCTCTTTGTAGATTACAGTTGATGGTGATCAAATTGTTGAAACGTGATAAGTAGGAAAAAAATAATTTCAAAAAAACGTTTAAAAAATGTCTCAATTTTTTGAAAAGTTTCTTGTTTCAAAACATCTTAAGTAATAACGGAAATAAAGTTCAGAGAGACAACTTTGAACGATTTTTTCATTAAAAAACGCGTTCAAAAATCAGCTTTTTGATTTTTTCACAAACCGTCGACAATCCGACCACACTTTTGCCACCTCATTAATTTGTGGTCAGAAGTATTCCACGTCATCGCCGAATTTCTCACCCCGTTGACGTGCTGAACACTGAGAGAAAGAGACAGAGGGAAAAACTTGCTCTTATATGCATTATAATTTTCGTCGTATCACGCTCGCCACTTCTGAATGTACTACCCGAAAGAGAAAGAGACTGAGAGAGAGACCCCCTTTCCTTCTTTTTTTGAAGGTCCTTAACCGACTAGACCGGATATCAATCACTCACACACCTTATTTTCCATATTTTACTCTAAACCTACCCAAGGTTGATGCTGTTTTTGATAGAGGTTCTAACTGCGCAAAATTTTAAGACAAAGCTTTTTTTATAGCTGTTCTCAAAAGGTTCCAAACTTTCCCATGTTCTCATCACTTCTCCCACTCACTAAGGTTCGCGTTATTTTCGAAAAGATTATCTGATACGTTTCATGAAAATCCATTAGACAATGATTTGTTTTCGAGCATCCGGCATCAAATTAATTACCAAGTCTCAAAAATGTCTCAAAAAACAATCAATTAGCTCTTCGTCTCTCTCTCTCTCTCTCTCTCTCTCTCTCTCTCTCTCTCTCTCTCTCTCTCTCTCTCTCTCTCTCTCCCCTCCTTCTCTCTCTCTCTCTCTCTCTCTCTCTCTCTCTCTCTCTCTCTCTCTCTCTCTCTCTCTCTCTCTCTCTCTCTCCCTCCTTCTCTCTCTCTCTCTCTCTCTCTCTCTCTCTCTCTCTCTCTCTCTCTCTCTCTCTCTCCCTCCTTCTCTCTCTCTCTCTCTCTCTCTCTCTCTCTCTCTCTCTCTCTCTCTCTCTCTCTCTCTCTCTCTCTCTCTTTCTCTCGCCTGTCTCATTATATTCCAGTGTGTGTATGGAAAAGAATGAAAAATGATAGAATTCTTTATTATACTTGCAAGCACTTCAGCTTTAGCCTAAAGGGTCCTCAAAAATTAAGAATAACCAGCCTTCTTTTGTTTTCCGGATCATGGGAATTCGTGGAGCCTCACTAGTTTTTTTCTGTTTGTGATTTGTAGAC
>OZ022252.1:7454060-7465209 GCA_963978915.1 Caenorhabditis parvicauda
ATTGAAAACACGGGCCGACGACGAATAACATGGGCATCATTTTTGATGTGTCAAATAATTTATGGCAGACATTCCTTCACCACAGCTGTTTTTCTTATTTTCACCTTAACCTTCTTAATTTTTGGTGTCTTAATATTTCTATCAGAAATTTTCGCTTTTTCATGCTACAGTCAAAAATAGACTCTGAATTTGTTGGGTTTTGAAAAATCAAAGACATGTATGAAAAACTGCAGTTTAAAAATTCCAAAACCGTACCATTTTCAGACCTTTTTCAACACTCCAAAACCGTACCATTTTCAGACCTTTTTCGACACCTCCAGTTTTTCAGCTGATTTGGCCGTTAATTATTCATTATTATCTGGGCTCGTTCTCCATCCGCTTCTTATTCGTTCCTATTTCAGCCTTTTTAGTCCCACTGATCTCACTTTCTTTGTTGCCATAGAGAAAATCGTACTTGAAGCGGTTTTTTTGGTGGAAAAAATTCTCTTCCAAAAGTTCACATAATAACAATAAATACTGTTATTCAACAAAACGGAAGCTCACCAAAACATTTGAAAGCTCTTTTGTTCTTTTCTAAACCTTTTTCACAAAAACAACACTTTCAAGTGATGTTGTTTTTCTTTTTGAACAAGAATGAGAGAAGAGAAAGGGAGAGAGAGAGAGAGGGAGAGAGAGAGAGAGAGAGAGAGAGAAGAGAGAGAGAAAAAAGAGAGAGAGAAAAAAATAGAGAGAGAGAGAGAGAGAGAGAGAGAGAGAGAGAGAGAGAGAGAGAGAGAGAGAGAGAGAGAGAGAAAGATGAAATGTATCAATAACCCTGAAAACAAGTCCAGTAACGTTTTGAATACTAATTCAGCAAGCGAGTCGACTGCATTTGCTTTCGGTTGAGTTTCCATCTGATGTTTATACCAAAAGACCGGAGATCGTAGCCAGCCTACCTCAAACTTGGGTAATTCAACCAGACCGGCTAGGAGTTGGAAATTTCCGTTTCTGACTTACTCCAAACGTGCTGGGGAAAGCTTTCGTAAGGTAGTGCGCGGACTTGGAGCAGTCCCCTCGAGTATTTGGTCAAGTTTCATTTTTCGCACCTTTCTGAAAATTAAAAGTCTAGTACGAAACGGTTAGGAGTTGTGTTAATAGCAGGGAATGAAGACAGTTTCGCGCAGCGCGGTCTGACATTGCGTGTGTACTGTGACTATGTTTTGTAAAAAAAATAACTCTTGCTGAACAAGTGCAACGTGGTCAGACGTCGTGTGTGAGCCAGTTAAAAGCAGAACTCAACTACTGTAGCAATATATCATGGGAAGTGCTAGTGTCCGCGCTTCGACCATAAATCCTGAACACAGTGTTCCTCTCTATGGCAACAAAGTAGCCTGCTCAGTTCTGTTCACATTCCGCGAGGTTTTCGTCTGTTTCTGGACACGATTGTGTGTCTGTTTCTCTGCTCCCTCCAACCCTCTCACTTCACCACATTCCGAAGCCTAATTAGGGTCCGAACAAGTCGTTTTCCTCTCTTCTCTGTGGCTGAGTCGTCGTCGGACTTAGTTGTCACTAAAAGTCACACACGCTAACACGTTGTAGATGATCTGAGCCATGATATGTCGACTGCTGCAATACCCAAGCAACTTAAGGTCGTCCTGCAGAATGGGACTGCGAAGGTAGGTCTATCCAGGGTCCCGAGTCGGATACTTTTCGTGTCCATTCACGGAGAGATCAGTTGCATTGAGTTATTTTTGGATACTAGAATTTCTTGTAAAAAAATGCTTTTTGTTATTACCTTTTAAGCTATACTCCAACTTGAATTGGGTAGGTAACCGGTCCTGCATGGAACACCATATTGTCGATTTACGGGATGGTTGAGATTAGCCCATGATATGTATCCATATGTTCATTAATTAAACTTTGTGAATTTGAACTGTGAAATCATAAAACTATGCTTGGTCTCAAACTTTAAAAAGGCAAAAATATTATGAATAGGTGAATTAAAGTTTTCAATCTCTCTTTGTCTCTCTCTCTCTCTCTCTCTCTCTCTCTCTCTCTCTCTCTCTCTCTCTCTCCGTCTCTCTCCCTCAGTTTTGACCCGAGCCCTCTCCATAATTAAGTTCTGTTACACGACTCCAAACGCTTTTTCTGATTATTTTCCGCCAAAATTCATCTTTCTCATTCTTTTTCGCTGCGAATTCGATTCTTTTGTGTGGAAAAGAGAAGAAAGCGTCATTCAGGAAGCGATTCTTAGCCTGAAAAAAGTGACGAATCCACGTTTGAATCGAGAAAAGGGGTCGGGTGAAGGTGAAATTCATTCAAGACATTATTTTCTTCTGTACCTCACACAGTCTCAGTTCATGTTCAATTTTTAACTTTGTATATTCGAAATACAAAATAACAACTTTAATCTGCAAAAAGGACTATTTCTATTGTATAATTGGCACTCATGCCGTCAGACACCATGGCGCCTATTGGTGTGCCGAAATGGCGTCAAGATGTCTGTCCGAATTGGTGACTTTATTTTGTAATTAGTAGATTGTACCTACCCAAAGCATAAGTTCTATCGATAAGAAAAGACTACATTAAAGAATTGCACCTTATTCACTCTCTCGACAACTGCGTATCGACCATTTTTTAAAATGAGATACGCAGATATCGTTCAGTTTTGGAGTAACTCGTTCACTGTTTTCTTTCTTAAGTGCTGACTTTCTCATAAATCGAAGAACAGTCTCACATCGATGTACAAATTAAATCAACATTTTCTGAAACACGAATAAGAATTAACGACAATTGAGGTACAGTACTCCATGAAACGAATTGTAACTGTACCCGTACTGTGATCATAGTTTTAGTCTGTTCCAGGTTTCAAGAGTGATTTTAATGGTATTTTTTTATTATTTTAGGTCAACTAGAGATGTTGAATTTTTGTATTCAAAATGTCTTTTCATTGGTTGAATATCATTTCATCCATCTTCGCAAGAGTATTTTCATCAGTTTTACTTCAACATAACTAGAGCAATTTTTGTGACATTCTGAAGACCTCTCAGTCTACTTGCCTTCCTACTTGGCATCGGTTTAAAGACTGTTATCCAAAAATTGAAAATGATGATAAATACGGGAACATCATTGTCAAAAGTGCGCATGGACTCGCATTGACGACGACTATCTCACTCTTTTTCATTATTTCGCTTTGTCATACGTGTTATAACCAGAACTAAGAACCTGTGTCAGGTCAAAAATGTAATACTTCCGTTCGAAGAATTCAAGCTGATCCAAACCAGTCAAGTTATGCTTGACCGGCGCCCAACAGTTCGCATCTGTCTTACTTTTGGTAGAAAATGAAATTGAGCATGTTGTAGATGTGTGAGTGTGTCTCTCTCTCTTTTCACACAGCCTGTTTCCTTCTCTCTCACAGGCATAGGCTCTTTTGCCTTTTTCTCCTTCTCCTATGCCTCTCTACACGCGTACACCTGCCAGCGGCAAGAGTAAGGGAGAACGAGTAACAACGAATGTAGAAGAATCACAAAGTGAGCCACCACCTCCTCCCCCATGTATATGAATTCTAATGATGAGCATTTCAATCCAGCCTAGGATATCTAAAGTAAGTTTGGGTGTAGTTAGCCACTTCCGTAGGAGAAATTTTGCGCGTCGATAAGGAGTACTGTACGCATACACTGGTGCATTTTCCTCCTTTGGTTCATTGACGTCACATACTGAAACCAAATAGCATTATCACCGCGCAAATATCAAGAGATGTGGTTTGCGCGTCACTTCGCGAGTACCGTACGTATAAACTTTTTTGGATTTTTTCTAAGTCAATTGATTTCATTGGACTGTCGTTTTTCTGAATTGGGTAGATTTTGCGCGTCACCTCGAAGTACAGTACGTATTAACTGGTTCAAAACTGTTTTCCGAATCTTTTGTTACCATTTTTCAATGTTCCTCGTGAATTCTGATGTAGTCAGTGGATTGAATAAGAAATCAATTTGCTCGTCAGCAGAAAGTACTGTACGCATACACTTGATAAGATTTTCTCAAGTTCGACTTGAAAACTGTTCAAACTGAAATGAATAGAATAAACTTTTTCCCTCGCAATTGTGCCTATTCAATCAGAGATCGTAAAAACTCATTGAATTTCTCAATATTAGACTATCGGAACTATTAAACTCATTACATGTCTCTGTTATATCACTCGATAGAAATGTTTGGTATGATAGTTGCATCGATATTCTAGACCACGACTAGATTTCTTAGGACAGTAAAAGTCGTCTAGACTTCCTAGTCGCTAGTTGTTGACTTCCGAGTCCACGCTTTGACTTTCTTTGTGTTTTCTGAAGGTTAATATATAATAGCTTTATTCATTAAGGTTATAATTTGTTTTCTACTACCTAGATCATCGTTTCATAGTTTTCCGAATTTCTCGAGAATCGGTATTTTCTAAATGTGTACAACATAGGAGAAACGGGTTGAGAACAATATAGAATGTAAGAAGTTTCCAAGTACAACATGTGCTGCTTCATGTTGAACACACGCGATGCAACTAGAACTTCATGTAGAACGTGTGTTGTACATAAAACTCTCATGCTAGGTATAGTCTTCAAGTAGGTTACCTATTTTTTCTACATCTGTCTCGAAATGTTCTTTCGAATGGAACTGACTCAATTTGAATGAAGAAGTGTCTGAAATCTGACGTCCCTTGTCGCATAGCCCAATCGTTGTATGTTGATTTTGATCCATTGTAATTACGCAAAGAGGTCCCCATCCTGTTTCTCTCTTTCTCTCTTCGTTCAGCAGCCGTCCAGAGAAAGAGAGTAGATGAACGAACCCAATTTCTTAATTTTCTTCTGCCACGGACGAAATTAACCCAAGGCAGGCAGACGCCTCTTTGACCTTTTGTTGGCCAAATGCCAATTTTGCCACATTATCGACGCCTTTTATGTGTGTAATTTATCTTCTCCTTGTTGCGCGGGGAAGGATGAGTATTGTACGCGAATTTGCAATTTGGCGACGGTGTACGCATTCATAAATCATGATGATACGATTTTTCTTTTTCCTGTATCGAAGGATAACCTTCAAATGCAACTCAATAAAATTCCGTCGGTGTATGCGTCCGATACAATCTACTTGACGACAGTGTCCACAAATTGATTTTTTCATAATTCAAGCTTCCCAAAGTTCTGCAGTTTCCGACGACCAGGAACTGAAATTGCGCGTCAATAGTGAGAAGTTCTGTACGCACACCGGTGTTAACACCATTTTTTCCTGAGAAATTTTGCAAATTCCCGTCAACCATTAGTCAGCGGGTGTTCAAAACCGGGTATGATTAAAAGTCATCTCGGTGGGGTTCTTTGAGAGTTAAAATTAGTCTCGCAACTTCTTCTTTTTCCTTCCAAGTACCCACTTCTCAATAACTTCTGGAGCCACTTCACTTTCGCCATCTTGCTTCTTTCTTCTCTTATTTTGCAGTTTTTTTGAAAGTTATAAAGATTTTGGAAGTTCTAGGCCAACCCATGCTCTCAGGTGACAGACTTCCTAGACCATGATTAATTTCTCAAGTTCCTAGACCATCAGCATTTTCTGAAAGTTTTCTCTACATTCTTTTGAACTTCCTAGACCACGATCGTTTCTGAGGAATGAAAGTTCCACCCCTGTGGCCTAGGATCCTCAGTCAACAATCGTTTCGTATACTTCCTAGTCCACAATCTGTCAGAGAGTTTCACAGAGTACATTTTCAACACTCTCAAAGGACACTCGCCTCACTTAGAACCCCTAATTTATAGAGAACATAAAATCAAGAGTAGAAAATTGGTGGTTTGGAAGGGCCGTTTTATCCTTCACTCCTCACTTTCATGCAACTAGTTTCGAGGTTTCTCCTGTTTCCTAGAACTTTTCTCTTTATGTAGGCTGATTCGGAAGAGAAACGGTGAGAACTGCTCCAGTCAAGACAGTGAAGCCAGTTTCCGCGAACACTTTTTGTACTGAAGGATAGTACTTCCATCCGTAATCTAATCAAGCCATTCATTCAACTTCCATCTCTGCATTGAGAACGTCTTTTTTGGTGTTGCAGAAAAAAGTTGTCATTCATGTTGGTCTCATGACTTTCTGCTAATTAGAAGCAGACCCAATTAGTCTGAGGGTTCTAGTCGAGCCGCCACGTCATTTGCGTCTTGTGCAGTGGGGCGGTCATGCGGAGCGGTTTTTTGGGGGATTCAACCAGATTGAAATATTTCACTGATTTTTTAGTTAAATTTTTGTCACTGATTCTAGCGGAATCTACAGAGTGTAGCGTTGCTACTTTACATGGGGAAATTTAAATAAAATGTTAACCGAGCTCACCGCATGAACCTCGTGACTTGTTCAATGGCCGACATAATAGGAAGTAAGAAAGCGGCGACCCGACAAAGAAAATGATTAAATTTTGTTTTTGACAGGGCCACACCAACAAGTCGTAAACTTGGTATCCAAGGCACCCAAATAGAAGTTTTCTGAAAAAAAACTAGCATAGGGGTTATAAACTACTCTAATTTAGGGTTATCAGAGAAAACAATGGTTTCCATTTTTGGAGACCGATCCTATCGTCTCTAACATGTTCAAAAACCTACGGAGCCGTTTAGATATTGAAATTTAAGTTCTGAATAGTCAATGTTGTAGTGTTCCGACCAGCGACGGGTCCTCTCTTTTGCAAGATTTTTGACTTGGGAAAGTTATAAATTTGAACTACCTGCTAACTGTCAAGTTGCATCTACATAACTACGGTATAATTAGTGATTAAGATTCTAAGTGGGAAAGGGGCGTTCTTGAGGGTTTCTTCAAAAAATTTAAATATTTAATCAAAAATCAAATTTGCAGGTTCTCTCCCTGGGCGCGGATGTGCTACCCGAGTACAAGCTGCAGCCTACAAGGATACACCATTGCACCATTGTTCATTATAGGTAACGTTTTTAAATTTTTAAAAAGTGATTCATGGGCTCCTGTCTCTGGTGTAATGGTTAGGTCGTTTGACTGCGACGCTGAGCGACGCGAGTTCGATCCTCCATAATGCCATCTCGTTTTGTTTTTTGTTAAATGGTTACACGAGAAAGCCCGAGTTGTTTTTTTTTCAAAAAAATTGACCACATTTCAGTCCATTCAAAGCCGTCTGGGATTGGATAATCTTGCTGTTAGTGATCTACACAGCAGTCTTCACCCCATATGTCGCCGCCTTTTTATTACGGGAGGTTTGTTACGAACCGTCAACTGGAGTGACGTTCTCTTTCAGCTCCAGGACACAACACGCAAAGCGAGGTTCAGTGAGCCTCTAGAGATCGTTGATTTATTAGTGGACATCATGTTTATAGTCGATATCATTATCAACTTTCGAACGACCTACGTCAATGAAAACGATGAGGTGAGTGTTTTTGTATGGAATTTCGCCAAAATTTCCAAAATTATTGTTTCAAAATATTTATTTCTTAAAAAATGATTTTGTCAAAAAAATAATAATCGTATTATTGAATTTTTCAAATCTTTCATAACCTCAAAATATTGAAGCCGTGCTTAGAACGATCTCAACCAGTAACTGAAAAATAAATATAGATAGATAAACAACTTCACCATTTTCCATGAAGAATTTGTCATGAACAAAAATTAGCCATTAGATCTTGAATTCGCTTACTGTGAAGAGTTACCGCTATTCGATCCCCATTAGAGTAGTTTGTATCCTTCACAATGATTTGTTTTATTAGGTTATATCACAGGTGGTCTCTCATCCGGGTAAAATCGCTTCACACTATTTCAAAGGCTGGTTCATCATTGATATGATCGCTGCCGTTCCATTCGACTTACTGCTTGTGAACACGCACAGTGATGAGGTGAGTTTTTGTTACTGTAAATGTGCTCCACTGAGTAAATCGCGATCTGCGACCGCATCGAGTTTTTCATTACAGTATAGAAGTGAATTTGCGCTCCAACAAAGATTCGTAAATTTTACAGTCTAGTAAGAACAGTGCTGACGTGCTCTACAAAGCTGGAAACCGCACTGCACAACCGCTTCGCTCAATGAAGTTTTCATATGCTTCGAGTTCATCTCATATTGCGCCAAATGCAATTTTTCATCATTCTTGAAAATGCGCTCTGTCGATAAAAAACCGCAATGTGACCGCATCGCGTTTGACTAAAAACCTTCCAGACGACAACGCTAATCGGACTTCTAAAAACAGCTCGGTTACTGCGATTGGTACGAGTAGCGAGGAAGTTGGACAGGTATTGATTCATTGATTTTTCAAATTTCTTCAAAACTTGATTGAGAACTTACAGTAAACTGCTTTTTTTGGTTGTCAGAAATTGACTGGTCAAATATGAGTTTTCGTGACCTACGGTAGATCATTTTTTCAAATTTTTTTAGGTACAGTAATCCTACCGTAACCCAATCATTTAATAATTAGGAAGTGAGTTGGCCAAAGTTAGGACGACTATTTCTAACCTACAGTATCCCACTATTACGGTGGTTCATCAAGAAGAATAGATTGTTCTTTTATTCTGAGCGGCTACAGTACCCGTGTAATTCAGGTATTCCGAGTACGGTGCCGCCGTCCTGCTTCTTCTCATGGCTACGTTTGCACTTATCGCTCACTGGTTAGCGTGCATTTGGTATGCGATTGGTAGTGCAGAGCTGTCACACAAGGAGTACACCTGGTTACATCAATTATGTGAGTTATTGATTGGAAAAGGGGCGTGGCCCACCTGTAGACTAAAAGTCGATAAATATAAGAAGGATGAAGGATCTTGACGCAAAGTTCTTGTTTTTACTGGTTTCTGTAGAATTGCACCGTTGTATTGAAACTGAGTATCGACATACTCCCAGCCTTGTGATACGCAGCGACTTCTTTTCTCTATTATGTTCACAGCACTTTTGGACCAATCTATAGTGAATTCCTCGGGTCCAGCAATTTTATGAAAAATAAAGATTCTATCGTCCATAAGTATACGCACGCATGCTTCTTTTCAGAATGTCAAATCGGTCTGATTAATTCACTGACGCTAGGTAACCCTCCATAATTTCGAAAAAAATTCTCTTGAAATCAGACTGTTTTCTTCCTTGTGAATTCGTCGATTTTCAGCAAAGCAGCTAAGTCAGCCGTACCAGACGTTAAACGGAACTATAGAAGGCGGACCGACGTTAAAAAGTCGATATGTGACGTCACTCTACTTCACATTGTCAACAATTACTTCTATCGGTGAGTGTTTTCTTGTAAACTCGAACTTGTGGTCTCATGGGTGACAGACGAGCTCATATACCCCTAGGCTATACAGGACAAAAGATATGTATGTAAAGACTTTGTCCATGCTTTAAAAGTAGACCGTAGGTACAGTTTGTGTGAAAGAGCAAGTGAAAAAAACTTCAGTTCTTTTAATTAATAATATGTATGTAGTTGAAAAATGAAGGCTCAATATCGATAATCGTTACAAGCACTAGAAAAAAGAGCTATGACAAGTCGTATTGAAGATCATTTTTCTAGTGAAGACAGAGAAGTGGTTGTTTTTTTCAAAAAGAATTGACATGAATAACCTTGTATTACAGGATTCGGTAACGTCTCTGCGACGACAGACTCGGAGAAGATCTTCACGATCATCATGATGATCCTGGGATCTTTGATGTACGCCTCAGTCTTCGGAAACGTTTCGGCCATCATTCAAAGGTTGTACAGTGGGACCGCTCGTTACCATACAGAGATGTCGAGATTGAGGGAATTTATTCGATTTCATCAGGTGAGATTTTAACACTTACAGTACACCATGATGATGATCCGGTTAATCCATAATCATGGTGGTACTGTACTCCAAACTACGCTTCTGGAAAAGTCGTTCTACCGTAATCCCTTCACGTTACAGATCCCAAACCCGTTACGACAACGGTTGGAAGAATACTTTCAACACGCGTGGTCCTACACAAACGGAATTGATATGAACCTGGTACTGAAGGGATTTCCCGACTGTCTGCAGGCCGATATCTGTCTTCATCTCAACAGAAATCTTCTGAACTCGTGTCCGGCGTTTGTTGGATCGACCCCTGGATGTTTGAGAGCGTTGAGTATGAGGTTGGATTTTACTCAAAAATGAGAGATATGACCTCACTGTTCTCCAAAACTTTGAGTGGACCGGCATTGGACCGTATATGGGCGACAGTCGTCTGTTAAGACATTTGTCGCCCAATCTTCATAAACTGAATACCGTTGATATAAAGTTCATAGGTCGTTGATAAAAATTTATGAAGTTTATAGGTTGTTGATAGCAGTTTATGAAGTTCATAGGTCGTTGATAGAAGTTTATGAAGTTCATAGGTCGTTGATAGAAGTTTATGAAGTTCATAGGTCGTTGATAGAAGTTTATGAAGTTCATAGGTCGGTCGTTTCAAAAATTAGACATTTTCCCTGTTGGGTAATTTGTGTTCATCATGGTTACTGGTCTCTTGTCTAGTGATGGAGATGTCTACCTGAGACGCGCAAGACCACTAGATCCTCTTCTTAGAGCTGGTTTTTGTTTTTTCCCAGCAATGTGCTCAAAATCTCATGAAAAAGTTATGAATAATATCCTCCTGGTCTAAGAGTAACAGTTTTCCTCATGTTCAGAAAGCTCTAGACCAGCAAGAAAAACGTTCAGAAATGATCCGAAAGTCAACCAATTCAAACTATTAAGAAAAATCTGAAATTTATAGAAAAAATTTAAATTTTGGAAAGGCTGTGAAACATGCGAAAAGGAGAGTTTGTGATGTTTTCGGAGAAAGCTTCTGAAAATTTAAAAAAAACAGAAATAAAATGAAATTACAGGTTTCGAACAACGCACTCACCCCCAGGCGACACACTGGTTCATCGAGGAGACATCCTGACTGGTCTCTACTTCATCGCAAGAGGAAGTGTCGAGATCCTGAACGACGATAACACAGTCATGGGGATCCTCGGGAAGGATGACATCTTCGGAGAGAATCCCCTGTTATACGATGAAGTCGGCAAGTCGTCGTGTAACGTTCGAGCTTTGACTTACTGCGATCTGCATAAGATTTTGAGGTAAGTCTCCGACCCTTCGCGATCCCCTTTCATTAAGCATGTGGGTATGGCTTTGGTATAAGTGGAAAATTTAGAACTTCTGCTTTACAAAGAGATCTCTGTACAACACATAAACATTATTCGTG
>OZ022252.1:7474527-7490149 GCA_963978915.1 Caenorhabditis parvicauda
GAAAGTTTATCTATGACTCAACTCAATCTTTCGATCCAGTAATTGAAATCAGTCTCGGGAAATTCTATTTTTCGGCCGACAGATGGAAACTGTCTTTGTTCTGAAACCAAATGTTCTTCAATTCATGAGTCTAAAATTGGAATTCTTTTGAAAAAAAAGTTGAGATTGCCATTCTAAATTGCTGGATTGAATCTCAAGCCTCAGATGACTCATAGACAAACTTTCTCTTTCATAGAACCGAAAAAGATAATGAGATATGATTCACGATGAATCTCTTGACAGCGAACGGTGAATCAGCTTTGAATAAATTAATCATGAGCAGTGAGCAGAATTGTCAGCAGAAATTAGACCGCGATGTTTGAACGGTGAAAGTGAAACTGAGAAATGGGGAATTCGAACTGCAAAATTTGAGAATAAAACTACAAACTTGGATTAGAACTGCAAGTTCAGAACTCCAAGTTTGCAGAACAGTTGTCAAAAATAAAATTCTGAGTTTGGGAGAAGACGATAGGCAGAACGGTTGAAAACTATTGAATTCAACCGCCTGAGAGCTGAAATTTCCTCACCTAATTTCTCTCCTTTCTTCTCGTTTCCGAACAGTTTATTCGTGATAAAATCCATCTGAAAGAGACGTTTGAAGAGCAAAAAGACGAAAAGAATGATAAGTTATCGGAATGATGATACAGCTCGCCCCGTCAATTCACTAATGCGATTTTGCCGGAAATCGAATGGTGTAGGGGTCTGAGTGATTGGATATGGAGCCAGAGATGGAGGGTTCGGATATCACAAACGGATAAGGCAAAAACAAGACAACCTCTATGAGAAATGCACAAAAAACTGAGGTGGAACCGGGTAAAAACTACTCAGGTGCCTAAAACAAGGCTAGGCTCAGTTTGGTCCTTGAAAAATATGAGTAATCGTAATTTTGAAGAAAAACGCAGAAACCTCGAGAATAATAAGAAAAAGAACATTTATTCACTTGACAGAGCTTGAAAATTTAATTCGAAGCGTTCCTCCCATGGGATGTCTGTGATGAAAAAGTGAGTCTTTTTGTGTCTGCCCTCTCCTCTGCCGCCCCACTCTCTCGCCTCATACAACCGCCTGATGTTTGTTCTAGCAGGTGGTCTCTTCATGGAATGGCCTCTCTGCCCACCGTCTGACGACCTGCACCCTCTATGGGAACCATTGTCTCTCGCTTCCTGCCCATTCAAAAGAAAGATGAATCACATGTGTCAAAGTCGATTTCAATAAAAAATAGTTGATGTCATTGGAGTGAATGTTGATAACGTGAGAATCAGACGATGGAAAGTACGGTTAGGCTTAGGTAAAGTCCTAGAGGCCCTTAGGGCATTCAGATTAGGTAGTAGATAAGGCTCAGTGAGCTCAGTTGGGAACGCTAGATAAATTCATAGGTTGCGCAGATGCTGCGCTCTAGTTTGTTGCTTTGGGAGACGGTCACTTAGAATCGGACCTGCAAGGTTTTGGGATGGATTTAGCTGAATTACAGGGATTCGCACAGATAACCTTACCTTATGAAGGAACCTTACTAAGTTAGGCAAAACACGGAGGAACATTTGAGTTAGGCTAAAACATTGCTTCGCTATACAACTTGGATGCTCGGGTTCTAACTTCCAGTTGTCGGCTTATGTTAACAATTTATGTAGTCTTACCTTTACGTTAACCAGACTCTCCGAACCTGAAAAGTCCTTATGAGACAAGCTCAAAAGACCAGACGTTGTGGTGTCAGATGAAACTTGACCCACATAAATGGCTTTAAAATAGCCAGAATTCGTAGCTATAGTTTCTAGAATAAACTTTTTGTATTGGCATATCCGCGGTGATACAACACTGGTGATCAGGACTGAAATTATGATAGACGGAGAAAGAAAGGTGAGAACTGGCCAATCAGAAGAATGGAAGTGACGATGGACCAAAAGTGACGATGGACCAAAAGCATCTCAGTTCCAGAAGAAGTTCTGGGCCCGCAGTACTCCACCAGCAACAGCCTAAGCGAATCGTTGTTCGTATGTTAAACCACACGGTTGGCTACTGACGGCCATCTCTCATTTGTATCGCGCAGTTCGTTGTCCACACACTCAGAGGGGGCCTGCGGCAAACTGGTCCGTTTAGGATTAGTTACGACCGTTCGGGCTTGGAAGTCGTATAGCAGTGGTCTGAATATAGAAGGAAAGCTTTTTCCTGATTATCAATAAGTAGGTGTAAGAAAACATAGAAGACGAGACCAAGACTCTCCAGACAGTCCAATACCGGGTATGTCAGAATTCCAATATTAATTAAAAACGACTGAAACGATGATGATTTCATATTGGAGAACAAAAGAAGAGACAGTGTGTCATAATATTTGTTCTCCACCTATCATATCACTTGTGTAGCTTCCGAGAGAGAAACTTGAACAAATAAAAGGCAAAAATTTTCGGTAGTTGGCGGATTCGAACTTGCGATTCAAACGTTGTTTCAAGCTGCCACCTTGAACGACGGTGAAGATTCAGAACGTATCAAACAAATTAAAAAATGACGATTTGACAGCGAAAATTGAATTTTTCTTACATTCAGTTATCGTATTTATCATGAGCATTTAAAATTATCCACTTTTCGCCTTTTTTGAGAAGAACTTTATTTTCAATGCAAATGAATCGAGCTGTGATGAGGTGACAGTTGTCACAAAGAATTAACTCGATTCTCAGAACATAAAAAAAGATGAGTCTAGTGAAAAGTTTTGGAAATTAGAGTTTACTGAAATGTTTGATGTTCTTTCTGTTCGTACAAAGTTGTCGAAAAAATTGTAGTTCAACCTCGAGTAGAAAAATGTTGACTATTTCCAGAGAAAATGCGAAGTCGCACTTTTTCAGCAGTTCTATCATCTTCAGCATTTTCGAAAACCTGAGACCTGTCAGACTGCACAATTTCAGTTGGACCTTGTGGCGATTTTATGTATGTGTTCAGAGGATTTTTTTCATTTTGCGAGCGTCCAAACGACCTCGATTCAACTGCAAACAGCATTCATTCAAATCGCTTATGAACTCTTTAATGTTTACCCCATTCGGTATATCAAATAGCGACGTACCGGCTACAAATTCATTTTTTCACCATTTCTCGCCTTGTCGCCGGTACATTCTGTGACCGGAACGTCACCGTATTGTCGCCGATACGTCACCGTCCTGTCGACGTTTAGTAGGATATACCGAATGGCGACAAGAAGGCAACAAATTTATTATTAATTGTTTCTCGAATATTTTGATTCGGCTCAGAACACACTTCATCCCTTGAAACATTGACTTGCAGACAGTGATCAGAAATCCCTGTTCTCTCTATGTAACGTTACATGTTTTCAAGTTCTCATCCTGTCCACTTTTTAATGTAAACATTGTGAAATGCCCTTGAGTACGGTAAGAAGGATCGATTGATGCAACCTGTTTCTAAATTCAAATCGTGAGCGAATAATCTTCAAGTCTGCAGCGCAAAAGATCATGGTAGAAATTCGGGAAAATTAATTTTGGCAATTCTAGTGTAGAGGAGCCAGTACTCTGTACTGTACAAATTCTATGACCCACATCTCTTCGAAAACTTGTATCCTATTTTCAATCATACAACGAATAATTTACTGATGTACTGCAAGCTCCTCACTTGCGAAAATTTAGATTGAGAAGACTTCAGAAGATCTCATCGACGACAATATGCCTATTGTCAACATCATTTGTGTCAGCAGTTATCATGTCAAAGTCCAATAAATTTTTTGGACAATCAATTCGAAATTCGCAATAAATTTTTTTCGGTGTACGAAGAAACTCTCTCTCTCTCTCTCTCTCTCTCTCTCTCTCTCTCTCTCTCTCTCTCTCTCTCTCTCTCTCTCTCTCTCTCTCTCTCTCTCTCTCTCTCTCTCTCTCTCTCTCTCTCTTTCTCTCTCTCTCTCTATCTCTCTCTCTCTCTCTCTCTCTCTCTCTCTCTCTCTCTCTCTCTCTCTCTCTCTCTCTTTCTCTCTCTCTCTCTATCTCTCTCTCTCTCTCTCTCTCTCTCTCTCTCTCTCTCTCTCTTTCTCTCTCTCTCTCTATCTCTCTCTCTCTCTCTCTCTCTCTCTCTCTCTCTCTCTCTCTCTCTCTATCTCTCTCTCTCTCTCTCTCTTTATAAATAATAACTTTATTCATTGAGAATAAGTTCATAAGCTTCATGACGACCAGCATTACCCGCCACGAGCACAGAATAATGGGATTTGGGAACCGTAGGAGAACCTTTTAAAAAGCTGCTCCGGTCAGGACAGTTGTGCGATTTATTTGAAAATCTCTCTCTCTCTCTCTCTCTCTCTCTCTCTCTCTCTCTCTTTCTCTCTCTCTCTTACTCTCTTTCTTTCTCTCTGTCTCTCTCTGTCTCTCTCTGTCTCTCTCTGTCTCTCTCTGTCTCTCTCTGTCTCTCTCTGTCTCTCTCTGTCTCTCTCTGTCTCTCTCTGTCTCTCTCTGTCTCTCTCTGTCTCTCTCTGTCTCTCTCTCTCTGTCTCTCTCTCTCTCCCTCTCCCTCTCTCTTTCTCTCTCTCTGTCTCTCTCTCTCTCTCTCTCAATAGTCATCTGAAAAACGCTTCCGAAATTCTTCGAGCAGCTCAGTCGCTCTTCATCGTTTCCGTATGCTTTCTCCAGCTCGTTACAAAAAACCTTTTCTCATCATAGAAGAAGGTCATCCCACTGATTTGTTCATTCATGAAGTCAAACTATGCTAACGCGAGAAATATCACTAACCACTAGACCACCCTCGAGCCGTTGACCATTGCAAAAAACGTGAAAAACACAGTGTGTGTGTCTAGATTCGTCCACCATCGACGGTGGCGTCCCAAATTGTCCGAATATGACGAGTACTTGATGTGTAATTGACTGTCGTGTTTGGCGAGACACCCTCTCTATTCGGCAACTCTTTCCCTCTCTCTCTCTCTCTTTTCAAGACCAGTTTCGAAAATTCACCGAATATTCTGATTGTCGTGTACTCATTTTGAACCAAACTTCCGTCTACTGACCAACTTCCTCCAATAGAAATTTTTTTGTTTTTTTTTCAGGGATTTTTGATAAATTTAGAAAAATTCTCTTTCTCTCTCTATCTCATTCTTTCAAAGTCATTCGAAATCATAAAATTGTGTAGGAAACTCTTGATTTGTCTATCTGATTATAGGCTGATGCCTTTCTCGTTTTTTTCCACTCATAGATAAACGAAATAAGGCCTCCGAGACTATTGATCCGAGGAATCCGAGGTTTCTGCTAGAGTACTGCAGGTGTACTACAGGATTTCTTCTGAAGCTGGAGAAATTCTGGTACGTTGTCTTTGAACGCTCCCATTCATCTGATCAGCCCGTCTACTTCTTTCAGTACGATTACCTCTGGATACTCTATCGCCAGCCCTGATAGCCACTGTTAATGAATCAATGAAGAAGCCAATATAAAAAGTTTGTTCTCGTAGTGAAAAACTACGAGTGTTCGTTTTTTATTGAACCAACCAAAAATCCCTTTCTCATCGAAGAATGTAACCGCACTCCTGCAAACCAATCATTTTTCGTTCCAAACTCTCAGAGACAAAGGAAACTCTGTAAACTCTCCCGTGTGCCGAGATAAGATACCCAATTTTGACTGATACCACCATCACCGTTCTCACCAGCCGTGTTTTGTCCACGATGATCGAATCCGGATTGAAATTGGGGCGCGCATGTACCTGGCCACTAGACGATGCTGGTTTTCTCCTTTCTATCCTAGCCATTTTCGTCCATGTTCGTGTAGTTTTGCGGTCTAGAGGTCCGGTTAGCGAATTAAGAGCTTCGTTCATCAAAAATTCTGAGCATTAGAAAAAGTACAGGGTTGTCATCACTCCGCCAAAATAACTCGTTTTTTGGTCTAGTCTAGAGGTCTAGAGGTCCGGTTAGCATCTCGAGGGTTTAAGTTTTATCTGCAAGCATTATTTTTTTTCAACGAATTCAACAGGCTGCTAAAAGCCTGACTTTGAATTTGGTGTAACCTAGAGGTCTAGAGATTCGGTTAGAAATTCCAAGCCTTAGGTTCTCTCCTTCACCAGGACTTCCCTTTGCGAGGAATCTAGAGGACTGTCATATAGATCCACCAAACTCAATAACATTTTCGTTGTAGCTTCGTGATCTACAGATCCTGGATACGATTTTAGGACTTGGGTTCCATCTTCCCTCACGATTTTCGCTTTTTGCAGTTTTCAAAAAAGTCTGAGATTAGAGGGTTCCTTAAAACGGAACAAGTTTCATCACTTCAATTTTTGAAGTTATTCCATCCTAAAAAAAATGGTTGAAAAAACAAAGAACGAGAATCCCATTTTTTTCACCTCTCAACTAGCTCCCGAGAATTTGTGCGCAGCGGTCACGCAACGCGTTTTCCACATTTCTCATAAACCAGCTTCCATTAGTATTTACAAAGTTTGTGTATGTATTTGCATAATGTGTAAATTTCAACACTCGCGCACTCGCTGCAACAAAGGTCGACGTCGTTCCACATCATTTCACAAAACTCTTCAAAATTCCAAAGAAAGAAACCTCTTTTTCGACAAATAGAAAGGGAGAGAGAGAGAGACTGACGATACAATACGTCATACACTTTTCGACAAAGATCCGCGTCGCTACCGTTTCATTCTGACAATGCGTCGCGGTTTGTTCATTTGCTACGCTTAAATTTACTCATTGCACAGGTCTCTCTGGTCCACGCGTCTTGGTTGAAAAACCTTCATGTTTTCTCAAGTTAACCTAGATAACTATGTGAGAACCGCTTCGCGGCCTAACGTTCATCGCTTCGCTCACTCTCTCACAGAAGTAATCTATATAACTACTATAACAGTCTCACTTTTGAAATTCTAAACTTTACTTTATCAAGACACGTTTGTATTCTAGAGACTACACGACTGAAACATGAGATTTATTATCTACACCCTCTTTATGCGGAAAATCTTCACAGAAGATGTAGCCTTTGAAGTCGACGCCTTTGAATTTCAAGATGGATTAGAAGATAGCAGCTTTGTAGATATAAATTGAATACATTTTGGTTCACTGATCAATGCTACCCCTCACAAAGTCAACCTCATTGGGCTTTTTCTATTCCATAAGTAGCATTTTGGTGGTTCCATTTGTTCCATTTTCAGAACAGGAGCTGCTGTTGATTTTCTTGTTAACTCGCTATTGAAAAAAAAAGGTAAATTTTAACGTTACTGATTTTCTCGCGTCGCTCAACCAAGGTTTTTCTTGACTCCGACCGTAAAATGTTTTTCGTGCCGCTTGCGCCAGGTTCCCACGCTACCGTAGCAAAGCTCTCTGCCGCTCTTCGCGCTACGCTCATGTCAGCTTCTCCCTCTACCCTCGCTACGCTCATTTCAGCTGCTCCTTCTACCCTCGCTACGCTCATGTCAGCTTCTCCCTCTAGCCTCGCTACGTTCATGTCAGCTGCTCCTTCTACCCTCGCTACGCTCATGTCAGCTTCTCCCTCTAGCCTCGCTACGCTCATGTCAGCTGCTCCTTCTACTCTTGCTACGCTCATGTCAGCTTCTCCCTCTAGCCTCGCTACGCTCATGTCAGCTGCTCCTTCTACCCTCGCTACGCTCATGTCAGCTTCTCCCTCTAGCCTCGCTACGCTCATTTCAGCTACTATCTCTACCCTTGCTACGCTCGCGCACTGCCCTTTCCCCAACCAACTCGTCAAATAAAACTCCTTTCATTGTGTTCAACACGCATACGTCCTTCTAGAAATATTCTGAATAATCGTTTAATGGTCGTTTTACAGCGAGTCTTACGCATGTTGTTTGCTACCTCGTTCGTAGTTTCCATTCTTGGTTGACGACCGTGACGCGGGAACGCGTCGCGTGTGAACATGTGATTTGTGTTGATGATGAATCACTTTTAACGAGGACGTACAGGTTTATGGGGCTTTCAGCCGAATTCATTCCTTCGAAGCTTTTGTAGTCAGTAAATTAGATCAAGACCTGAAGTTCTTGGTTTTTTTTAGATAGAGGCGTCTAAACATTGAAAAATGCCAAGTTCATTCTTGTATTTCAAGATTTTGGCAGGACCAAACGAAAAAGGCCAAGATTTTTCAAAAAAAATATCCGGCGCACTTACATTTTCCAGTGAACAAAATTAACTGAATCACAAGGAGCATAGCATACTTTTATGTCGAACCTTTCAAGAAAAGTCTCACATCAAATTTTTCTCAAGTAAATTATGAATTATCATCCGAGATTTTTCACTCACTCCCAGGAAAAAACATCGCCTTGTGGGATCGAACCGCCGTCTTGTTTGTTGCACCCAAATCTTGTAATCGCACGCGCAGTTACAAAAGTTAACTTCAATTGCTCCAAAAAGCTTAAAGCAGATAAGTTCTACATAGAGTATGATATTTGGAATAAAGTGGCTATGGCAGGTTTAGTGTGTATGATTTTAACATGAATGTTTCTTTTTTCAGCTGTTATTCAAGACTCTCTCAGTCAATATCAATCCGTCGCGGTCTGCAACGCGTGCGTGCGTGTTTTGACATGGAAGAAAGAATATTACTGCGAGAAATTGTCCATAATACCTCTATCCGGTTCTTCTTTCTCTCTCTTCCTTCTTCTTCCGTCCGATTTTATCATCAAAGATGGTCGACTGGTGGGTGGAGCCTCCTGATGTTTAAGGACGAGACTACCAGTTTTCCTTCTCTTCTTCTTCTTCTTCATCATCATCTTTTCGACACCACCATGGACGTCCATTTTGTTTTCACTCACATTAAATTGACTAAATACGACACATGATTACTGTAAGTCGATGGTAGGTCAAAATGTTACAGTAACCGATTATGATTTATGCTGTTTGCCGCTGCGATATCAGAATCGAATAGTTTCTACAGAGGATTCGAGATGATAATAAAAGATATTCAGTACTGTAGATACCTGCTGGGTGAAGTTTTCCACAAGTTAAAGTAAACATTTATAATTTGTGCTTCTCCATTAGAAAAAAGCAGTGTTGGTAGGTCAAAACATTTTTTCGCGCTGTAAAAAAGTTCGTGATTCGATCTAATTAAATTAATGTGAACCAAACGTTGACCAAAATGTTTTTGTAGATAAAACCCAATAGGTTTGAACACATCGTCAGTGCTTGGACAAGAAAAGTATTGTAATCCTTTCAATCATTTCAAATTTAAACTACTGCACATAGTTTCCTCTACCTGTTAAACAATCTGGCCTCCGTAAATCGGTTACTTAGTACTGTAGCAGTTTCGCCTTGAAACACAAGAACGATTTACGTAATGAGCCTTTAATTTCAATGGACTTAAAGTAAGAATAATAATTTAAATCCACAAAGATTTTAACTGTTTGTTGTGAGAGTCCCGACCCTACCGTACTCATTCTGCAAAATTGAGATTAGAGCGCGTTTGAAAACGACCATGCTTCTAGCGATATGTATGTGCACTGGCTTGTTTTCTGCAAGTAATCCCACCCAAAAGCAGTTCCACCGTTGCATCGATTGATTTCGATTTCATTCGACCAAAGTCAAGTCATTCACCCTCCACTACATCCCGTTTCGATTCAGTCTCTTCGGTCAACTGCAAATACCCGGTTCGGTTCGAGGTTATCAAGTGATACCGACACGTGACCGTTCTGTCGACGAACAGATTACTTACTGCTAGGCAATTCGTTTCGATTCGACGGTTTTTGTCCGCTTCTCCATATTCTTCCATGTTCAACGTTTGGAACGAAGAAACTCTGTAAACAGACCACTTTGACTCAAAATAATTCAAGAAACCAATAGCTTTCAGAAAATAACGCATAATGTGTGCTTTAAATAATCGAACTTCTAGAAACAGCTGGAATTTTTCCTCCTTTCTATGATTTCCATTGAGATTTATGCAACGAAAAAAGCGAAAACCATAGCTCCCGTCCAGGATCGACCCTCCACCGCTCCGATTGCAAAACTAATCATCTACCACTGAACCATGCCACGCATTTGATATCATATCTTTGTTCTCTTGACGTCATTCTGTTCGGTCAACTCTCTCTTCCCAACCCATCACCTGACTGACTGATACAAGTTACCGTACTCGTCCATTCAGATGACCAAACTAGGCGTTCACGACGACGAGAAGAAGGAAGAGATAAAGGACGAAGTAAAGGTCGACCATCCAAAAGTGTTTACCGTCCTTCAGCCGACCGTAATCCCGATGCCTCCACAGAAGAAGGGCACATCTATTGCCACTACTGCCTACAAGGTTTGTACATTGTGTCTTGTGCTTTGTGACCAGTTTTCATACTCTGCAAATGACACAGCCACGGAACTCTACCATTTGAGTGTGACAGGCACAGGCCTAGATTGTGACAGGCACGTGTCTAGATTGTGACAGGCACGTGTCCTTTGGTGTTTTGAGTCTCCCCGACCCTCCCGCACCTCATAGGTGTCAAAACGAAACGACCGGAATGCTATCCGATGGTTCACGATAGCGCGAAGATGTGCATTTAAAACTCGATTCAACCGCGCGCTGCTGCGCGGGTCTTCTCTCCGTTCACAAGTTATTTTTTTCATAAACGGTTAGGAAAAATTGGTAGCTTCGAATTGGTAATGCTTCAGTTAGAGAATTTTAAAGTCTGTTTGCAGTTATGGTTCAGTAGAATCGTTCTGACACAGTTTTATTAGAAGATTCAATCCTACAGTAACAAGAAGCAAGTAGGCCAAAAGTAAAGAGTTTTTCATAAATGTGGCAATAGAAGAGCTCAAATCGAACTTTCAGGGGTTGATCTTCTTCCTGGTCTTCTGTGCCTGCTTCACTGCTGCCACACTGATCTTGAACGGAGTTGAACGATATGTTTTCACCAACGATGCCAGTGTAAGAATTTGGTTACAACGTGTTAACTGAACTGTCTCATATTATTTTAAAACAAGCACATGGTCAGCTTGGGAAACACACTGAGACGAACTCTATAGAATGTCCAAATGGTTCTGCTCAAGTCAAATTTCTCATTTCAGTCCAGCCCAGCCGCCCTGACTGCTCCAGCCGAACTCAACATGGTTGCCGATTCTGGAGACAAGCAAGAGGGAATGCCATTCAAGGTGATCATTATGGGAGAACAGCCAGAGAAGAGTGTCGTTGATAGCTCCGTTGAGGAGAAGGTCGAAGAGAAACAGAATGAGGTGAGGCGATGCGGTCATGCGATAGCGGTCATCCTACTCCCAAAACCATATTTCTGAAAGAGAACGACTATCAACTCATGTCTGAAGAAGCATTCATTATTTCCAACACAAGTTTTCAGTTCGAGTTTGAGGCAAATTTTTATTTGGACCAACTTTCTTGGTCTGAAACTCAAGTTACGTTGAAATCATATGATTCATGCTTATTGAACGCGTTTGAGTTACAAAAAAGCTCATCGTGAGTTGACTTCACAGTGACGCTTTTCGAGTTCAAGTCGGCAGTATGATATTCAGATTCCTCGCTCGATTTGAATTTTATCACATGTTCCGTGAGGAACATTCTAACCGAAAGGGTTGTTTCCAGAAAATATTCAAAAATCAGCCACCTGAAGTTAGTGGTTCAGCATATGGGGGTGATCTTGTCACCTAGTCCTATATTTTGAGATAATTTTATAAAACAACCGTAGAGTTATACAGGTTTGAACAGGGTATCTCTGTCCCACCCTGTACATCAAAAGTACGTTGGTAGTTTTAGCAGCAGATAGTTGAGACGATGATGTTGTTTTTCAGGTCCTTCGCCAACAAGAACAACAAGAGTTCGTCAAGCAGGTGATGGCCGAACAGTTCATGGAGCGTGTGATGGCTGAGAGAATGTTCAAGATGAGACGTCTTCAACAGGCATTCTACCAGCAGCAAATGATGAGAGAAGCAATGGTCAGAAACGCCATGATGCAGAGAGCTCAGGAAGAGCAAATGGCTCAGGCTCAGATGGCAGAGAGATCCAGAATGGAAGAGATCGCGGTAAGTGACTCGTCGTGTAACGCTCTCATGTGTTGTGTACGCAGTCTCTGAAATATTCTGAAATAGAAACAATACTAATTTCTTTCCAACTTCAGCAACGCAATCGCGAATGGGAAGCCTACAACCAATGGGCCCACGCCCAGGCCGCCCAAGCTCAGGCCCAACAGGCCCAGATGGCTGAGGCTCAGGCCCGTGCAGCTTGGCAACAACAACAACAACAACAAGCCAACTTCTGGCCAGCCCATCAAGTCATGCAGCAGAGACCAACTTTCTGGCAGGTATGAGTTAGACCCTAGAGAAAAGGAAAAATCGCAATAAATGTGCAAATAACTGTTAGAATAAATAAAGCCTTTTTTGTAAGACACAATTTTAGAGTAATTTTTAAGCGACTCGTTCAGAGCTCATAGTCGTCGTATTGGAAGGGCTGAACGACTTCTGATTAAAGCAAAGGCAACCGCGCGCTGCTTTGCGGCAAAAAATGTCCTCATCACGACCGTTTTGACAATAGTGACAAATAACCAAATTCAGCAACCACCACAAGGAGGATTCTTTGCCCGTGGAAACCAGGCCCCAGCCCCAACCCAAGTGCAGACGACCCAGAAGCCAGAAGTTGTTGAGATCCCAACCAGACCACACGATGCTTCTCCACAGGAAATCATTAACAACCTCCAGCCGATTCCTGGAATTCACGATCGTATCTACGAGCAGCTCCAGAAAAAGTCGCAAACATTCGAGATGAACGCTCCATCCCAGCAGATTTGTGAGTTGATTATATGAGTATTCAGGAGATAAAATACAAGCTTCACACAGTCTCTTCTAATGTTAAGGCAACAAATTTCGACCGTTTTTGGTGTTTTTCCTACAGTAAATAGCAGGAAACGACAGTGAGAACATCGAAAACGATCGTTTTTGAACCGATAATGTGATATTTAAGCTAGTTCTTTGCTTAAAAACAGTTTTTTCTATTCAAACAATTTATTCAGGGACCGCAATCACTCCAACCCCATCGACTCCAGTGGAGCAACCGACCGAAGCAGCCAAGGACAACTCTGAAACCATCTTGAGAGACATCTTCTCCGCTTTCGACGAGCAGAAGAGTATGGAGGTAAGGAGCGATTTTTCGAAAATATATCGTGTTAAAATTCATCATGAGGTGTGAAAAATAATCTTTCATCAATAACTTTAGAAGTCTGCCGAAAAACAGCCAGAAATGGAGGGAGTCGGAGCCACGGTGGTAGAAGACACTTTTCCAAGACTCCCAGAAGACAGAACCACCACTGAGGCACCAACCACACCAGAAACGGATTCAGATGAGACTGACGACCACCAAGCCGAGATTGATCCATTTGCATCTGTCCTCAAATTCTTCGAGCAAGAATCTCTGAAGCCAAAAGAGGCTTCGAAGGTTGTTGATTCAGAAGCAACTCCAGCTGCAGTAAAGGCCGCTTAAACATTCAATTATATCATTTTCACTTTATTTCAACGTTAATGATTGTATATTGCCGGTTGTACAAAATAAATATCAAGTTAATAAGAAATCAAGCCTCCATTTTCATACTTTCCACTTTCCCATTATTGATCAAGGGATGGCTTGCACACTTTTGTGTTGTAGATAAACTAGCACGTTGTACCGGCTGTTCCGGAAGTAAGCAGCGTGACTTCTAATTATGGGACCGTCGCCTTGCGAAAAGTGTATAACTACGTCACGCGTCAAAAATACAACGTTCTGA
Source organism: Caenorhabditis parvicauda (assembly GCA_963978915.1). Lineage (NCBI taxonomy): Eukaryota > Metazoa > Nematoda > Chromadorea > Rhabditida > Rhabditidae > Caenorhabditis > Caenorhabditis parvicauda. Next base: position 7,488,208 of record OZ022252.1, read on the forward strand.
AGCTCCGGAATAAGTTGACTGTAGATCACAATAAAAATTGTCTAGAAGAAGATCCAACGGAATCTAGAGTGCAGCATGCGGAAGCTTTGTGTGGCAGTTGGAAGAGTTCATAGAAACGATGAGACTGGTCGTCGAAATACATTTCGATATGGTTTCTTACTGTATTCAAAAATTAAATTCCTAACTAACAAGAACAAAGAGGTTCAGTCGAACAAAGCAAAGGCTTCCCTGACGAAACGGGAAGCTGCTTCATTCCAAAACGTTCACATTAATGACACAGAGGAAATTGAAACTATGAAAACATGTGGGCAGCGCTAGTGGTTGGATTGAATTCATTATGCGTATCATCATGCCAGAAGGGCCTATCAGATGGCGTTTAGATCAATCTGATACCACGCCTATGACCTGCAAAAGAGCTGTTAAAAGAACAAATAGCATCTTTCCAACAGAAGAGGTGAATAATAAATGCCGGCTTTTTCGAATCACGTGTCACGTTTCACAATGCGCTAAGCGCAGTAGAAAGTGTCGGACCAAGCAGCGAGGAGAGGCGACCAATAAGCAGCGAGTGCAAACCCCGCCCCTTTGTGAATCCCGTATTGCCGTAGATCAAATTACAGTTACTGTAGTTGAAATTTTTTCTCGAACGCGTTTTTTTTTCAAAATTCATGATAAAAAGCTAGTTACAGAGAAAAGTTACATGATTTGCAATTTTTCAATAGCAATCGGCGGAAAAAATCCGCTTGTTAACTTGAGAAAACTAAGACAAAAGAATGAAAAATATTGATGTGCGAACGCGCTCTATAGCGAATTTTTGTTCAATATAATTTTGCTGCAACGCGACTAATCGATGACGACCTTCTTTAGCTCGGTGTGCGTTTCTAGAGGGCATTAGTTTCTAAAAAATAGTTTCACCTACAATTGTTAATGAATCGGCAAAGGTCATTTAGGATAGAAAACGTGACACGTGGAGATGTTATCTTTACGCTTTAAAAGGGAGCTCATTGACTGTGTAAACCATTTATTGGTATGAAGAGGATATCTCATAGTTGGCTATGTATGATAACACGCAGAATCCTCCTGATTCTGCTGTTGATTCAAACTGTCAACGGAGGTGAGGTTCGTTATTGGATCCAGTCAAGATGAATGTTGCAGAAGAGTTCTTCAATCAACAACAAGCTTGTGAAGAAAAAGGCGGTCAATTCATAATGAGAAATGGGAAAGTACCAGCAAAGTGCGAGAACGCAGTCTTGGGGATTGTCACCAAAACCGACGTTGGTGATCAGTTTATACCCGTTTCAGTCGATTTTTCCAGGTTCAAGCTCGAGTTGCGTGTGTTAACTCATTTGCATACGGTATTCTGGAGTCCCATAGTGGAGATCCAACCACATGTACTTACGGTAGGCTAGAAGAGAGAGAGAGAGAGAGAGGGAGAACGAGAGAGAACGAGAGAGAGAGAGAGAGAGAGAGGGAGAACGAGAGAGAACGAGAGAGAGAGAGAGAGAGAGAGAGAGAGAGAGAGAGAGAGAGAGGTGGGACAACCAGTAATAAAGAACTTCAGAAATCGTTGCTGATTGTCCGACTAAGTACTTCCCTATGTACGACGTCTGTGTTCACATACTACTTGGCCCGGCAATTGAATCGAATCATGCAAGTCAAGAATGCAATAAGTTGGGAGCAACCATAATAGAAATGACAGGCAACCACGTACCGAAGTACTTGTTCCGTTAGTTTTCTTCTCCTGACCCTAATATCAAACTTTTCAACTTGCAGAAGCCGGAGTCGAACATGCCAAGTTCTGGGTGAAAGTCAGCAAAGATTCACGTATCAGCAAAATCAATCGCCGGAGGCAAACTGATGAAATCATCATGCAACTTTATCCGGACGCGATGGAGGAAACGAAGCCTGGTCACATGTATGTGGTTAGTTTCAATGTTTCCTATAT
>OZ022252.1:7490349-7640878 GCA_963978915.1 Caenorhabditis parvicauda
GGCAACAGAGAATCTGGTGTGTGTCGCAGAATGTATACAAGATGGAGGAGATCTTTTCCGTCGGTCATTATACCAAATTCCATCCTGCTTGTTCCGACCTCATGAAGCCTATGAAGTACTCTTCTGTCCTAGAACAGAATACAATGGCCACTCTACCCTACCGCAAGGATCATATAGTCAGAGAAATCTCCAAGCTGGGAGAATTGGAACCGTCTACGGTCGGCGAGGCTTTCGGAAAGAATATTTTGTTCAGTCCGATTTATCGTAAAACGTTAGTTTCAGTAAAACGTGTGGAATGTGTAGACTTGAGTTGCTAATTTTCATTTTCAGACCTGCGGACAAGTCGTGCTCAATCCAACCCACAAAAGCTAATGAATTCGAAGTTGAGATGACGACGCTCGTGGTACTTGGAACTGTCAGACTTCATTCATGTTTTCATGGTTTCAGGTGAAAGCAAATGTCAACGAAAAAGAATTTTGGGCCAGTGGACATCCAAAAACAATGTGCAATGTGATGAACGGAGCTGTTATGTCCAAAAACAAGATATACGAAGCTCCTTTCACCACTCGAGAACCTCTTGTTTGTAACACGGTGTTCGACATTTGTGCGTTTGACGGAAACGTCCAAGAAGACTGTCATCGATGTGTTATGGTCAACTACAAGGTGGACTGTAGGGTAAGTTGTGACGCATAATCCCAAGAAGACTAAAACAATTTCAGTGTGCTACAGACGAAAGAGATGTCTCAACCATATTCAATAAACCTAGTGGTACGGTATGTTCGTGTGGATCATCAAAACCCATTCACATTTACTTTGTTCTGGATGGATCAGCGTCCATAGATCCTGCAGACTGGACGAGAGTGAGTTTTTTCACATTCATCATCACACTAATCACCTTGCTTTAAGATGATCGAATTCGTGAGAAATTTCTTGAAGTCTGTCCAGTATGATGTTACGTACATCACAATGATTCAATTTGCGGATACGAACCAGCAAAGAGTTACGGATCATGATTTACAAATCACAAACAATACGGTACAGATCAACTCTCCTATACATTGCTAATTTGAAATCTTCAGAACATCGATGATATCATTGCCAGAATGGGCGGCCAGTATCGTGGGAACACAGACCTTGCAGCAGCGCTTAAAGTGGCCCACGGATATATGAACAAATCTCCTGTCACTGGGAAAAAGTGAGTGTCTCTTTCTGTAGGTACAGTAGCGTTCAAAAGTTTAGAAAGTTTTTATTTTTGGTCATAACTCTTGTCAAACTTAACCAATCGACATGATTTTTTGTCGGAGAACACATCAACTCATGAGAAATCTAATTTTGAAAAAAATCAGGATTACTGTAGCTACATTTTGATCTACAGCGTTTTTACGAAACCGCGACTTTTGAACTGATTTTTCACTTTCTTTTTTTTTATTTTTTTTGAAGGTTTTTTCCCGATTTTTCGTACTTTTTTCTTTCTATACTACTAACAATACTTTTTAAGTAATGGGAAAAGGAAAAGAAATGCCCACCGACCAGCAGAAACTGATCATCGATGCTGTCCTGTCAGGAATACGACAGAATCAAGTTGCACGAGTATTTCAAGTTCACGAAACCACTGTATCCCGAATTTTGAAAAGATTCCGAAAGTTTGGAGTTTTTGGAGTGTTGCCAAGATCAGGACGGCCACGGAAGACGACAGCAAGAGACGACGCACTGATTGTTCGCCATTCACGTCTCAATCCGCGTCTGACCGGAGAAGACATCAAGAAGGATATGGTCGCTGGAAACGTTGCCAGAGTCTCTGTTTCTACAGTCAAACGTCGTCTAAGAGCTGCTGGGTTATTTGGAAGACGTCCTTGTAAGAAGCCAATGATTTCTGAGAAAAACAGAAAGGCTAGAGTTGAGTGGGCAAAAGACCATTTGAGCTGGACCGTCCACGACTGGAGGAAAATCCTTTTTTCCGATGAAAGTAAGTTTTGTTTGTTTGGTTCCGATGGCATTAAGTATGTCAGAAGGCCAATCAACAGCCGGTTCAGTTCTAGGTACCAATTGCCCACGATGAAGCACGGTGGCGGTAGCGTCATGTTGTGGGGTTCGTTTAGTTACGACGGCGTTGGCCCATTGCACTGGATTCAGGGCAAAATGAATGCCAATGACTACAAGGATATTATTGTTAATGTTCTTGTACCATTTGCTGGTGCCAACATGCCGATTGGTTGGGTGTTTCAACAAGATAACGACCCGAAACACACTAGCCGTCTTGTTCGCGAATGTCTCCAGGATGAGGCTATCGATGTTCTTCCGTGGCCCAGTCAGTCTCCAGACCTCAACCCTATAGAGCACTTATGGGAAGAACTCGAGAGACGCGTTTCCGGCCATTACACATCCAATGCCGCGCAAAAATACGCGGTTTTACAAGAAGAGTGGAAAAAATTCCGCGAGTCAAGTTGGAGAACTTGATTGAGAGCATGCCGAGAAGATGTAAAGCCGTCATTGATAATTTTGGTTATGCCACTAAGTATTAAGGTTTTAATAATGTTTTGATGTTCATTCCTTATCGATTTGAATTGTTACAACCGTTTACCATTATGTTTTTGAGTTTGTGGAAAATGTGTTTTTTATAGTGTCTGAGAATAAATTTTTTTTTTTCTCTTTTGGTCTGATTTGAATTCGTTTTGACATAAGATGTAATAATGTTTGAAGTATTACCATTCAAAAAATCAGACCGATAGGTGAGGTTTGACAAGAGTTATGGCCGAAAATAAAAACTTTCTAAACTTTTGAACGCTACTGTACCTAATTTTGTAGTAGATAACATATCAGAATTGTCTTTTTTGAAAAATTCCAAAATGTTCCCCATTGAGTACAAGTTTTAAGAAATTCTTGCTACGCAGCAAGTTATTTAGTTATATATTTCGTGGCCACGGGTTTAGCAAAAAATATTTATTCAGTTTATCCGACGTTTCGGTATTACGACATACTCCCGCGGTCACAACACATTCGAAATCTTATCAAAAACTTATAAACATTATAAAAATGAGTTTTCAGAATCGTCGTTGTCGTAACTGATGGCCAGAGCTGGTATGATCCTATTCAAGCTGCCAATGATATTAGAAACGAGCATGAAGCAACCATTCTTGCTGTCGGTGTAGGCAGAGAATACTCCGCATACCAAGTTGAGAGAGTTGCTGGCACACGAGCCAACGTGTATTCATTGAGTGGCTACAAGGTGAATTCTATAAACTGTCAATCATACGGTATATGTTGTATTCAGGATATGAACGAACGCCTTCTCAAATGGATCTTCGATACTGGATGTTAAATACACAGTAATAAATACTCGTTTTCTTGAAATTGTTACTTTGTGATAGCTTCGCTCCTCCGTTTGCGTTCCGGCTGTATCCCACCGCGCTGTGCTCCGTGGCAATGCGCGACGTTGCCAAACTTATACCTTCACGAAAGTAAACCTAACATTTTTTATCTTGAATTCTACCGATCACACTGTGCACTTCTCCAAGCTAATTGGCACTGGTGCATTTAGGCTTAGGCATGGTATAGTTTTAGATTGGGTTATGCTCGTATCGGATGAATAACTTCAAACACTTTATTATTTCACTTAACAGGAGTTGACCTTGAACGTTATTGGGATCCAGAGTTGAGACCTAGCCAGATGTGTTAAGCAGGTCGAATAATGAAGTTTTCATGTAGAAAATTTTTGCGCGTTTTTTGTTTCAAGCGAGATATTTTAATTTTAAAAATCACTTTTCAAAACCGTACACGTTAACGCCACAGGGCCTTTTTGACCACACGCACTACACAAAAGGATCTAACCGTGAAATCAATCGGCGCCATGTAATTACTGTAGCAGTTTCGCCTTGAAACACAAGAACGATTAAGTAATACGCCTTTAATTTCATTGGACTGAAAGTAAGAATAATAATTTAAATCCACAAAGATCTAACTGTTCGTTGTGAGAGTCCCGACCCTAGGGTACGCCTACCGTACTCATTTTACAAAAATGCGACTGGCGCGCGTTTGAAATCGGTCAGATTTTTTGTTAGATATGAGCGAACAGAAAATCTACAGTACATCAGTGTGCACATACACAACTTGTTGGGATGACGCGAAATTGCAGAAACTGCTCTGAACAGTACATATGTATACATGGCTGCAGTGAGAGAAGACAACCTCAATAGTTTATGTTTATTTCCAAATGTTTATCTCAACTGAAACGATCAACTGTAGGTGTGTCTCGTGTTACAACAACCATTCATTTCATGTCACTGAAATTTGTTTTACTTTTCTTTTTGATCCAAGCATCTCTCCAACAGAATCCAGATAAGGAGAACGTCAATCAGGAGAATGACGAAGGTACTGTATTTTTATCTAATTGTCAGCCTTTTTTTCCGTAAAATTAAAATAATTTTTCAAATTGAGGACATCAATATTCAAAACTATAGTTTTATGAGAGAAACCAAGAATTCGCTTCAACAAAGACAATATTTTTCAAACAAAGACAAGTATTCTCAATTTTCTGATATAAATTGATGAACGACAAAATCAAATTTTAAACAAGTACATTATTTTCAGAGTTCTACAACAAAACCTACTCGGAGCACCAAACGGCTCTAAACAAGCGGATTTTCAAGGACTACAAAGCGTGGAGGCGTCCAGTGGTGTAAGTGGGACATATTCAGGGAGAATAGATTAGGTTGAAGGGGGAAGGGGTTGGACATGAAACTGAGTAACTCAAGACAATTGGAAGAAAATAACCCATGACTATTCGGACAACAACAACGTCACACATAGCTTCCACTACCTGTAAAAAAGACTTTTTGCTAGATATGTGCGTCATGAAATTCAGAAATGGTTCTGACGTTGTGAATGTTCAAGTACACTTCCATCTCACACACATATCCGTCAATGAACATGAACAGTCAATGACCCTACATGGACACTTGTACATGGTTTGTTGGCTCCGCCTCCTCTTCCCTACACGTTCTATTTTCAGACATGGGCGGACGAACTATTGGTATGGGATCCGAGGGACTACAATGGTATTCAATTGACGAGGTGTAAACGCTGGCAAGTCTGGAGACCACCGGTTAAGGTCATCGGAAGGTGATTCACTGTCTTCTCAAAATTATAACATTTTGAGCTCCTGTTCTTGTGGTATTATAGGAGAACGTTGGACGCGAAGCGCCCCTTAAGAGTGTTTGTATGAGTTATAACGAAACTATAAAAATTACAATGATACAAACATCTTATTCGTTACAAAATTATCGAAACAAACTGATTCTGTATTCGAATGTGTGTTTTTCAGTCTTACCGGTGTCCGTTCCGACTTCCAATTATCTGCTCAAGCGAACGTTCTGGTCCAAATGCTGGTGAATACCTTCGTTTTTTGTGAACACAAATGTAAGAAAAAAACATAACAATTGTGGATCAAATTGGTCACTTTTTTATTGTTGTTTATTGTATATTAGGTTAAAAGTGAATTATTAATTCCTACAAACATAACAAAAAATATGCCACTATCATCGCCAACAATCCTCTTGTAGATCCGAATTTTTCCCCGCACGTTGATAGGAAACAATCGATCGTGAAGTGAATAACACAGATTTCATTCCAACATAAAATTTGGAATTAAGGGAGACCGCTCAAAAATCGAGATGTATCCGACGTTCTCGATCAAGGTCGACTGTATCGTCGACGCGAGTGACTGGCCGAACGACGTCAACGAATGCGCAGTTTTTTTGAAGTCAAAGATTCCCATGGACAGAGTCGAGCTACACGTATATCATGGGTTCCCACCGACCATCAGTTTGGGTACGGTAATGCACGAACTAACATTCTGCCAAAGTGGCATATTCAGCGCTACTGTAAGCGAGATTATTCAGTTCAACATTTCCCAACAGCTCTGTTTCCTAAACGGCACAAAAAGTTACAGAAGTTTTGCCTGGATTCGGTTTTTTGGATTTTTTTTTTTACAAATGTGCTTACTAAACGATTGGAAAAATTGATGAATTTTAGGGTGGGGCGACAACGGTAATGACAAGAAGATCATCTCCAATTTTGTCATCGACAAGGTCACTTCTGAAAAATGGTTCTACTACAATCACTCGTTGACGGAAGACTGGCCGATGACTTCCAGAGAAACTATGAACACTTTCTCTGTTCTGAAAACCATCGTTCGGATTAGAAGACATTCACCCTATTACGAAGCTGTCATGTTGGCGCCTTTGCTGGTTGGTTGGAAAAAAAAAGAGAAACAGCGAGAGAGAGAGAGAGAGAGAGAAGGTAAACAAATCAAAATTACAGACGTGCTCGATTGTAACTCTTGTCGTTTTTGCATTGAACTCATACAAAACAGCATGTTTGACTGCTCTGATGAACTTCATTTTATTGGCAGTTTTCCTTCAAGACCTTATCAACACTTTGCCACTGGCGGTGAGCAGAACCCCGGACTCAGGTTTGTGTAACTTCGCTACGTTTATCCACTTCCACTTCCAGTTAAATACTTTGGGCTTGTCATGACATTCAACACGATAACCTTCTTCTTCCATTTTCTCTTCTTCAAAATAGAAAACTGGGATACAGAAGTTCCGCCTCGACTCCAGAACATCCACAACGTGAAGCTCTTCCTACCAAAATCATTGAAACTGGAACCATCAGATGAGCAAGGTGAGACGCAGCACGGCTTGCAACGCGGTCGATAACAAACTTTCAGATCGCAAAAGTTGGAAGGTTTTCGTCGTTTATACTCGTCGACTGATCGCAGTTTTGTTCTTTTTCATCTTTGTTATCTTCTCAGTATATTGGTTGTAATAAACGGTTTTTGCATAAATTTAAGTTTACGACCTGGTGCAGTGACCCCATCCCATCTTTTCATGCTGAGCTGGACAAGTCATAAACATGCTCTTGACACGTTTCTCGTGTGTACAAAGTATCCAAATCTCCATAAATCTGTGCAATGATGCGTAAGGTGTGTCTTGACCCACAAATCCGGAGTAGACACCTCCAAGTGCTACATATTCGCTGCTTCCCACTACATTACCCCATACACTTGACGCAAAAATGCACAACGCACTGTATGGACGAGCATGCTGTGGCAAATCTTCAATGGTTAACGATTTGTTCGCGTCGCTCGTCACTACAGTTTTTGTGCGAAGCGTGCGCGTCGCAGTCTTTTTTTCATTAGAGCAGGTTTGTGGTTCAAACAAGCAATAACTTCATTAGTGATTTTTCTTCTTCTTTTTACTTGTCGTATGTTTCCTGCTGTCTCCTCGTTTGTGTTGTGCTGGTGACGGTGGCGTCTCCTGAATATCACAAGTGGGCGTGGTTATGGGGGAGGAGCCAACCTTTTGCGGAACGAACATGTTTGGATGCATTGTTGTCAAGACTTCTAGCTTGGTATCCTTCAAAAACTCAGATGTGATCATTTCATCGGTTGTGCATCGTTTTCTGAATTCGTAGGTAAAACACTTCAAACTCATCAATAATTTCATTTTCCTATATTTATCGTATCCAAACTCACTTGGGGCAAATTTCCAGACATCCTTTAATGATTCTTCGCAGTTCCGGGCTAGCTTCCTGGGGGAAAGACAGTCTTCCTTTCGCCAATAACGTTAGAACTTCGGTTTCATCTTTTCCGTCGAAAGGCATGTTACCTGTTGTCATGACGTAGGTCACGACACCAACAGCCCAGATGTCGGACTGAGAAATAGAAGTTCAATTTGAGTAGATTCTCTCTCTCTCTCTCTCTCTCTCTCTCTCTCTCTCTCTCTCTCTCTCTCTCTCTCTCTCTCTCTATCTATCTATCTATCTATCTATCTATCTATCTATCTCTCTATACGTGTCTCCGCGGCAAGAAAACCGATCAGATGACGTTCGGACCATTGAGAATCGACGTTTATTAGCTGAGAATCATACGACTTTTTAAAATTCATCTAACGCGACATGAACAACCAACTCTGATTGATTAGCTCCACCCCCTTTCAAGGCGTCTCTACTCACCATGAACGCATTGTAACTCTTCTGAAGTATTAACTCTGGGGCTGCATAAGCCAAACTTCCACAGAATGTGTTCGACAATTCGCCATCAAAGAAGCTTCTCGCCAAACCGAAATCCGTTAGTTTTACGTTGTAGTAGCCATCGAGCAGGACGTTTTCGCACTTGATGTCTCTATGAGCGACCTTGCTTCGAACTAGGTACTGAAATGTTCCATCAGAGTTTTTTTAGTCAACTCAAGACGATTATAATTCATAGAATCCCGTTGAAATCGAGTTTTATACGTAAATTATTAGGTTTTACCTTCTTTATGTTTCTCTCTCTCAACAAAGAGAGTTTTAAAACGTTTGAGGACGTATGTTTCGAAGTACATTTAGAAACCTGCTTCAGTAAAGAGGAAAAAACCACCAGAAGAAACTGAACGAACCGCGCAGTTACGCGCGGAAACACTTGACTAGAAACATTACATCTCTTAAAAGCCCTGATTCGCTAGCTCCACCCATCTCAAAACCCCTTCGTTAACTAACCGCAACAGCATCGACGAGCTGTCTCAGAAGGATCTTTGCGAACGCTTCTGTCAGCTGTTTCTTCTTTTTGATCAGATGAAGCAGATCTCGGTTCTCGCAGTACTCCATGATAAACACAGTCATGTTGGGAATTTCTTGGATAATTTTGTAATTTTGAACGACAAAAGGGTGATTCATCATGGCGGTTATAGTGAGTTCTCTTGGAAGAAGTGTGTCGAACAATTCCTTGAATTTGGCACGTTTCTCTCTGGAAAACACGCATATTGTCCGCGGCGAGTAGCGCCCGTGAAGTGGGCGGAGTCACCACACCCATTTTCCCTCGTAAACTTACGTATGATTAATAAATTTGATAGCGACGTTTTTTTCCTCGAACCTACCACGCAGTACCCTGGAGTATTTTCCAACGCCTGAATATCCCATTGCCGCGTCGCAAGACCGCGTTGCACCACTCACCAATGGTCTCGTTGACAGTAACACCAAACATTGCAAGTCTATTACTCATGTTTGGGAAACCAGTGTTGAGTGACGCCATTTTCCGTGTAAAAATGATCCTTGCTCACTTTTGCAGGTAACGTTTTGACTTTTGTCACGTTTTTCTTGTTTTTTATCACATATCTTTCTCTACCTGTAAAAAAGTCTGACCTCCGTAAATCGGTTACTTAGTTACCGTAGCAGTTTCGCTTTGAAATACATGAACAATTAAGTAATGCGCCTTCAATTTCAATGGACTGAAAGTAAGAATAATAACTTAAATCCACAAAGATATAACTGTTCGTTGTGAGAGCCACGACCCTACCGTACTAATTTTACAAAAATGCGACTGCCGCGAGTTTGAAATCGGTCAGACTTTTTGCTAGATATGTGTATTGCCCTTGATAAGTTCTCAGTCTCTCTTTCTCTCTCTCTCTCCTATTTTTCTCTCACTTTCTTTATTTTTCTTATTTGAATGAAAATATTTTCTGAAGCGGTTTTTTCGAAACTATTAGTTTTACATGGAGAACAACAGTTTATTCAGATAATGATTGCAGTCTTCACCATGTTTCTTCTTTCAACTCTTTCTTCGTTTTCAATTGACAACAGACTCCATTCTTGCCAATTTTGAAGTCACTCGGAAGGTCCGCGTGATGGAATCCACAATTCATTTCTGGATGCTCGTGATCGACCCACATTGCCACATGACCGTAGTTCTTGCTTCTACTGTCATCCTCAATAACTGGTTTGTAGTAGTCACCACATACGTCGTTCGTTTTCAGATCCTCTGAAAAATGGTGTCTAGAATCGTGTAATTGTCCCACACGCTGCACACCTCAGCAAAGGCAATAGAACCGCTATGTTGTGGACTGTTCCTAACGAGAGTTTTATCTACTTTAAGCATATTTTCGTTACAACTTGTGAATCTGGGAAGAAAAAAGTAGGAAAAGTACACAACACAATGCGGATAAGGAATAAGTAGATATAGCCGCTTTGCAACCGCTTCGCTAGACACTCCACGGAGCGCATTTACTCCATTGTTTTCTTCGATTTGTGACTTTGTGATGAAAAAAAAGGGAAAAAATTCGAACTACAGTAACGGATTTCATGTATTTCGACTGCCCCTTTATCAACAGCGTTTACCACAGTGGTCTTCATAGGATCCTCTCAAATTTCCTGAACGATTTCATGTTTTTTTCTTTTTTCTTCCTTTTTTGTGCCCGCAATGTACAATCATAAACGTCGACTTTCCCCACGATCTCATTTTTTCATCCGAGTTCTTGTGGGACGATTTTGGAAATTTGAAAAACGACGTCGTAACTCTGTTTAAAGTCAATGAGTATGTGAACATTCGATGAACTCGATGTTTTTTTAAATTTTATAAAAATTACCCTTGCTGATTCTTGAACAGAATGTATAACCTCATTTCGGTCAAATCTACTAAAGCTAACCTGTGCAACACACTTCCTCAAAATTGTTCTTGGATCTTCTAATCCTTCGTTTATAGAATCTGAAACGTTCTTCCTTCTGTTATCGAAATTTTCTCTTACGGAAAATAGCTTTCATCGAGTTTGCTTTCCTTCATCATACTCATTCGTTTGTCAGTGTATCTGAACAATGTCACATTCTGAATATGTGTCTATTCTGCACTAACTAGACGCAGAAATGCACACAAAACAACTCACCTGCAGCCTCCCAGAAAATCGAGACCGGATTCAATACCAACTCTACATCTTGTATCTATACATTTCGCTTTCTCTGCCTTTCCATGAGCTGTACAGTATGTATTTCTCTCACAGTTATCTAAAAAAAAAATAGAGAGAAATAGAGAGAAAGAGAGCGAGAGATAGAGAGAGAGAGAGAGAGAGAGAGAGAGAGAGAGAGAGAGAAAGAGGGGATTTCTTACCTTGACTCTCACAGGCTTTCCCAAGATGAAAACAGATAAAAAGAAATGGAAATAGTTTTTTGAACATCTGAAAAATCTTATTCAGCTGTGAAACTTATTAAGGCTGAGTTGGATGAAAGCTAATCTGTAGGCTCTACAGGTAAACTGAGACAGTAACATTTTGTTTTAATTATAATGATCAATTATGTTGTGTACCAGTGTTTGACTGTGTACAAATCTCATTGTTCGATTGAACACGGAAGATTTCAAATGAACATCTACGACCTCCGTTTGAATAAATAGAACCCAGAAGTCAACATTGATGTCATTTCCAGCAACAAACTGTGCACAACAAAATGATCAAATGTTTTTTGTATTTGCAAATCAAACAAAAACATATTGATATCACGGAGAAGAAAACATTCACGGTCACTGTTCAGTTTCTAACAAGAATTGACGGAGATTAGACACCCCGGTGTTGGAAAATTCAAAACGTCAAGATATCGTACTCACAATAGAATTGTCACTATTAACATCAACGACGGTATCTATCTTCTTCCTTTGTCTATCAGAATTAATCTATGCGATGCGGAAGTGAGGTTATTTTAGTTGTCTTTATGAGAAGAGTGAGCAATCGTGTCCTTCGCCATGCACACAACGGTTCGTGTCGGTTCCAGGATTTCTTCTGGAACTAGAAGGCTTATTGAACTGTTTATTCAAGATAGAAATGAATATCATGGTATGGTATATTTATTACCATATTCAGCAGTATTTAGATTCATGTTTTCGAAATCAAATATGTTTTTCTTCACATCCGTTCCATGTCTGGTCAGAGAAGACGTGCTGGTACTCTGGTCAGAGAAGACGTGCAGGTACTCTGGTGAGAAGACGTGCCGGTACTCAAAGGACCGTTCAACCTGGAAGTTTCTGATCCACGCCGTCACATGCCAACGCGAACAATGGATCTCTGAAGTAAGTAAGCATCCGAAAGGTAGGACCAACTATCGGAAATGAGCAAATGGTTTAAGGCAATAAGCAGGACCAAAACTCCACCGAGTTACTTGAACCAAAAAGAGGAAAACTTGATAAAAACTGACATGTGGGACTGTACAGGTGGGACCTGCAGCAGATTGAGCGACTGAAACTTCTGCTACGTCGTCACTGGTCCCTCTAATACTCCACATCTGAAAATTCATTTCTTTGTCCATCCTAAGTCCTGTTCGCCAGTGTTGTATCTTGGTTTACATTTTATTCTGGAAATCATATGAACAAGTTATAAAACATTCAATTTTTGTTCACCTATCAAACGGCACAGTACACCTATGCAAGCCAGGGTGTCCTAACGATCAATTCGGTTCAGAATGTCCGGAAAATGAGGTTCATGTCTGTTTCAGGGCTTTTAAACATGTTCAATTTTTTTATAAATTTATTGAATTTGAATATAATACAAAGTTTTATACAAAATCTGATCGACTATCGTCACGGTATGATATTCTTTCCCAATTCTTCCACAGAATCTCCCAAGCTGGATCCTTTATCTTTGGTCCCAGGCGTCCTTTCCAACTCATCTTTCGTTTGTTTCCTACAGCAAATTCCATCTGCTCCAATCTTGAAGAAGTCGTGATCAACGTGATGGAAGCCACATTCCTTTCCTGGATGTTCTGGGTCTATCCACATCACCAGCTCACCAAAGTTCTTGCTCCTCTTATCGTCTTCCAGAATGGGTGTGAAGAACATTGGACAGAGATCTTTTGAAGACAAATCCTCTGAAAATAATACGAACTCGTAGTTAAGAAGAACGCATAGACGGGATGAGAGAGGAAGTGGGAGAGAGAGAGAGAGAGAGAGAGAGAGAGAGAGAGAGAGAGAGAGAGAGAGAGAGAGAGAGGAGAGAGGGAGGGAGAGAGAGGGAGGGAGAGAGAGGGAGAGAGAGAGAAAGAGAAAGAGAGAGAGAGAAAGAGAGAAAACAAGAAACTTGGTTATTTCGTTTGTTTGAAATCAACTTACCAGTGCAGCAGAACTCGATGAAACCAGATTTCGGATTGCCAGCCCTTTCCTTGCGAAACCTAAAGTTATGATGTCTGTTTACGATCCCAGTCAGTTCTCTCACGGATAATATCCTTCTCCCATTTTGCTATTTTCCAGCATCTTTTTTCTCTTATCAGTGTATCTGCAAATTCATCATTCTTATTGGTTAAAAAATTTTCAAGATGATCTCAAGTTGTGCATATTTTAATGAAATTTCATAAGAAATTGCATAAAAATCAAAAATGTGCAATTATTCACCCTTTTATGATCCGGGCACAGTCAAATTTTCTCAAACTTTTTCTGGTTTTCTGAATAAATATATTTTTTCTACTTTTTCAAGCTTTAGTTATGGAAAGATGCAAGTTAAATGATATACGACACTTATCTACAAAATGATCTACTGTACAAATTTTAAAAAACGATTTCCAATGTATAAAAACTAAACTTCAACATACCGACACCCGTCAAGATAGTCCAAATCAGAAATTTCTCCACTTTTGCATTTGACTTGAGCACATGTTCCGAAGCTTATACTGATGTTCGAATTGAAACTTCTCAAGTTCTTAACACAAATCGAATGAGCTCCTTTACAATTGTCTGCAATGGTAAGGTGAATATCTCATTATCTAGAGACTCTCACCGTGATCAAAGCATTTATTTTCGAAGTTAACGGCTTTGATAACTGCGAAATTGATTTCTTTTGGCGCTGGAATAAGAATGTTGTAAATAGAAAGAAGGAGAAAAGAGAAAGAGAGAGAGAGAGAGAGAGAGAGAGAGAGAGAGAGAGAGAGCGAGCGAGAGAGAGAGAGAGAGAGAGAGAGAGAGAGAGAGAGAGAGAGAGAGTGAGAGAGAGAGAGAGTGAGAGAGAAAGGGTTAGAGAGAGAAATTTCTCACAGCGATAGCAGTATTTAGTATCCGCATCCTGAATTTTATAACCGGATTTTACAATGTCCTTTGTCCTGACTTCGCCACAGTACTCTTCATCGGAATGGCACGAAGTTGAGCAGGTTTTGTAGTTGCCATCTTCTTTGAGAACTGGCTTGTCGAAATAGTTCATGTTTGGATACAACTCGTCTCGAAATGTCAGAAGCGAATACGGTATGGCTGAAAAACTGAGTGCACAATGAGCCACCGGATCAGGACTGAATAATTAAAATAGATTGTTTTTTTTTTTACTAAAATGAGAAATTAAAGTGTTTTCCGATACTACATCTGTTTGTGAATTATCATTCTGGGAAACAATTTTTTCAAAGCTTTTCCAAAACAAATATATTATTTCAGTTCACATCCAGCGGGTTCATCGACGATTTTTCAATGAATACGTTCTTTTGTGGGATTGAGTTGGAATTACTATGATTAAAAAAAACATTTTTCCGGTCATGATAAGGAACATGGTGCACTTACGACAACAGATAGGTTCCTCATCGCCTCCCCCTTTGTACTTTTCGGAATAGTCTAGTTCCAACGGCCATGGGCATAGTCCTTTAGTGGGACTCTGAACAACTAGTGCAATTTCTTTCTCTCTCTCTCTCTCTCTCTCTCTCTCTCTCTCTCTCTCTCTCTCTCTCTCTCTCTCTCTCTCTCTCTCTCTCTCTCTCTCTCTCTCTCTTTCGCTCTCTCTCTCTCTCTCTCTCTCTCTCTCTCTCTCTCTCTCTCTCATTCTGAGAAATATGAGTTCAACTTACAATGGTATTGTAAATCTTAATTGTGCTGGGGACCGCCAAAGACAAAGTATCCGTCGCCATACCGCCTGCAGCAAATTCAACACCAGCAAACATACCATTCCTGCATTTTGTGTTTTCTGAAAGATTGCATTCAATACACTGTGGGAGCCACAGTTCTTATAGAATTTTTGTTCAATGTTCGCTGATTCTTCATTCTCAGCACGATTCTGATCGTATTCGATTTGTGAAGAGAGAGAGAGAGAGAGAGAGAGAGAGAGAGAGAGAGAGAGAGAGAAAGAAAGAGATTGAATAACTATATCAACAGTGTTTTCACAATTTTTTTTCGCTTGTTCCAAAAAAGTGGAGAAAAAGCTTTCAAACATTGAATGAATGGTCTTTTTCTAGCACCGTTTTTTTAGCGTTTTTATGTAATAAAAGTTTCTACAATTCAAACCTTGTTCACTTACCACAACACATTCCTGAGAAAATGCTTTTCTTGCCACAAATTTCTTCTTTTTTGATTGGGGTTGCTGATTCTCCATTCGGACACACTAAATCGAGAGCATTAAAGTTACGGAATGACAAAATTGGTGACAAGTCTTGTTGCAAGAAACGTTCAAGACAGTTTTCGGCAACTACCATGACAATTTTCAACAGAGTATCAGATATGAAAGTATGAAAGTAAAAGTGTTAATAGTAAAAACGAACTTCGAGTTTCTGCAGGACTCGCAAATATTAAAGTGCACAGAATAACCTTGACGATGCTCTCGAACATCTGTAAACAGATTTAATGTTAGTTGATGAATACAACGCAGACATTCTGCAGACAGGACAAGAGTCATGTAACTCTTTGAGGTTCAGAATCTTTCCTAAACTCATATTGTCACAACAAGAATAACAAAAAGGATGAAATCTTAAACTCAGTCAACAGGTTTTCCAATAACATATGCTGCAGGTCGACAGGAATAAGTTTAATTTTCGCACTATTTTCTCTAGAAAAAATAATTTGGAGTCAAGAGTTCGTATCAAAGTGTTCATGTTGGTGCGTGGGCTCTTTGACGAATGAGACCATGGACCTTCGTTGAAATAAATAGAATCCAGAAGTCAACATTGATGTCATTTCCCCCTTACAGCACAACAAAATGATCAAATGTTGTCTGTGTTCGCAAATCAAACAAAAACATATTGATATCACGGAGAAGAAAGCATCCGATTGAGAAAGGATGACTTCCGATCAAAGAACAGGTGTGTTAGTCACTGGAACCGTCAGAAGCATCCTGGAAACGAAATTTCTGCGATGAAATCTTTCAAAAAAGTTATCATACTGTCAGTACTGAATTCATCGATGCAGGAGAGAAGCAAGTGTGAATTTATGAATTTGTGAATGGTGTACTTTGCGATACACCATATGAACTTCGTATAGAAAGTATAGCCAAAAGTATATTCATAGCCGAAAAGATTGTTGCCTTTGAAAACTTTACATTTGTTTACATACAGATACCGTACCTTGACTTGCTGGAAAGGTGAACATGAGAACAAGTAGTACATCACAAATTTATGTTTTCAGTCAGTTTTCCAATGGAATTCGCAACCGAGTCTAACGCTTCCTTGAAGCTTTACCGCCACCAGACGTTTTTTTCTTTTTTATTGTCGTCTTCTCCAACTCAGCGTCGCTCTTCCTACGACAACAGACACCGTTCTTCCCGACCTTGTAGTTACTCGGAACATCCATGTGATGGAATCCACAGCTCTTTCCCGGATGTTCGTGGTCTTGCCACAAGGCCAGAGACCCGAAGTACTTGCTCCTCTTGTCGTCGTTGAGAACCGGGGTGTAGAATGATCCACAGATGTCGCTCAGTGACAGGTCTTCTGGAATTCGAAACATTAATGAACTTTCAGGGAAAAAGTAATTAATTAAAGAGAAGGAGAGAGAAGAAGAACTCAATAGTGGTGTTAACAGTGCCATTGTTGTTCGACCACATCAATCTCAACCAGTTAATTTGTGTTCGATCGTAATTTAGGAAAGTTCTCGTCCGTAAGTTATGGTATTATTACGCAACCTGAGGAGGCGGAGTCAACCAACCTGTGCAACAAGCCTCGTAGTACTTGCTCAATGCATTTCCAACTCGAATTTTATGAAATCTGAATCGATTCGTCTAGTTTTCTAACAATTACTCCACTAACGGATAGTATTCTTCCTCGTATCCAAAAAACTTCATCAGTTTCATTCTCTCCTTGTTGTATCTAAAAACTTCTGATCAGACATGAATCAATTCGTTTTAATACCTACACCCACCGATGTCATCCAGATCGGAAATCATTCCATATTTGCAGTAGGGTGTAGCGCACAGTCCTCCTGCAATCTGTCTTTTTTTACTTGAGATTATTTTGACGTTTCTGCCCTGTTGCTTCCACAGTAACGGAAGGGATCTGAACTTCACTACGACTACAAAAGACTATCTGAATAGGAAAGCAGGATTTTTAAAAATAATAATAACTTGAGTCATTGAAAAAAATAAATTTCATAAGCTTCGTGACGACCAGCAACAGCCGCCATGAGCACAAATAATGGCCGTGGGAACCGTAGGAGAAACTTCAAAAAAAGCTGCTCCGGTCAGGACAGTTGTGCGAATTTTGCAAAAAGTACGTTGCATAAGTTTGTAAGATAATCAGAAGAAAAGAAACTGAATATGATTGTTACTAGTGATAGAACATTTTCTGTGTTCAATTTTCTATCCGACTGTGGGGAAAATTTTGATGTATTGTGATATCAAGAACGTCGGCGTCGCTCAAAACTTCTATCAATAGAAGGTACTGTTGAACTTCAGTAGTAATCTACTGAAACCAGATTGTTAAGCTTCCAACCATCATTTTCAAGGTCCAACTCAAACCTTCACTATTGCCTTCATTATACACTTGTAAGACACTCGCTCCACCGCCACTTTTGCCGAGTCCTTCGACACAAATGTCTCCTATCCGGCATTTATCTGAATTCTCTCTCTCTCTCTCTCTCTCTCTCTCTCTCTCTCTCTCTCTCTCTCTCTCTCTCTCTCTCTCTCTCTTTCTTTCTCTCTCTCTCTCTCTCTCTCTCTCTCTCTCTCTCTCTCTCTCTCTCTCTCTCTCTCTCTCTCTCGTTTATTTCTATCTTTTTTCCAATATATCACCTTTTCCTGAACAACGAATGATAACTACTGACACAGCATTCTCGATCTGCCTTGGAGCTGAAAAACTGAAAGTTACTCTCGTGGTCATATTAGACGTCTATTGCGCGTCGGAGTATTGTACGCAAGAGTCTGTGTATGTAGACTTTATTACTCGAAAACACACGCATCAGCAATCGTGAACAAAAAATAATTTTTCAAACTCTGCTTAGCCCCCTCCCCATGCGCGTGTCGACAAGTTTTGTACGCAGACCAAACGAATGATAGATGACGCGGAAATACAGAAGGAACTCACAAGGAAAACAGAAGCCGGTTTTGGGATCTTTGAATTTGAAGTCTTTTCCTTTTATATCCAATTTTGCAGTTCCACAGTACGCGGGTTCTGTGACATCCTTGAAGCATTCGTTGCTTCCAAATTTGCACGTTTTGTAATGTGATCCATTCATGACTGGTCGGTCAAGAGTCGTCAAATCGCTGGAAATTACATCGAAGAAAGTGAGTTCCGCAAAGGGAATCGCTGAAAAATTGAGCTGTATGAATAGTTGAGAAAGAAAAGAAGTGTGCAGGACAGGACAACTTGCGATTTTGAGGTTTCGAAAATTTCAAGAAGTAGTGTATTTTTTATTTTGACCCTCAGCGCAACCGTTTGGCGTCTGGTTTCGGGACTTAATACGAAAAAGTGTACTGAATCGTTTCTATCAAGAATCATTTCCTTAAGGAAAGCTTACAAGGTGAAATTAAAAAAAAAGAAAAAATGATTCTTGATAGAAACGATTCAGTACACTTTTTCGTATTAAATGCCTGTATGAATCCATGCGGATACCGTATTTGAAAACGGTGTCTCTAGGGGTTCAAACAGTGCCTGCATGGTTTCAAATGGTGTCTCTATTGCTTTGACCGGTGACCGAAATGATAATTTTCTGAATTACGTTTGGGTTTATACAAACTCCAAAAGTTTTCACTAAGACCGGAGTTTCAACAAAAAAAACGGATTCTGAATTCTTGTGAACCATTAGGCTCGACATTAGAGTAAAACCTCACGACAGCAAATGGTTTTGTTATCCCCTTCGATATGACCAGGCTCGAAGAATTCGGGGCACATTCCTAGCTTGTCAATGTCCTAAATCTTCTCTTTTCTGGTCACAAATTCTCAAACTATTTCATTCACCTTTGCTTTTCCTCCTTCAAGTTCGGCATGCATCCCGTTTGTACATTTCGATTCTGAAACTATAACTTTTCTTCTGAAACATGAAAGTTCCACCTGATAGAGTGTAATCCACGAAGAAAAGCAAAAAGACTGGGATGATCCAGTTAACCATCTGGAACGTATGTATGATAGCTTTACTGTAGCCAAAAAGAATCAGAAAATACTTTTCAAACTCTCCTTTGAACACTTTGGACAATGTTGAAGTGTTTTAACCAAATGCAAAAAGATTTTACTGACTTTGCTTGAACAATTTTTAGTGTGATCATAAAATTTCATACAGATTCTGTGAAGAAATTTCTTCGAACAAAAGGGCCCAGAGTTTATCAACATTGATGTCATTTCCCCCCTACAGCCCAACAAAATGATCAAATGTTGTCTGTGTTAGCAAATCAAACAAAAACATATTGATATCACGGAGAAGAAAGCATCCGATTGAGAAGGGATGACTTCCGATCAAAGAACAGTTGTGTTAGTCACTGGAACCATCAGAAGCATCCTGGAAACGAGATTTCTGCGATGACATCTTTCAAAAAAGTTGTCTTTCTGTCAGTACTGAAGCGAATGTAAATTTATAATTTTGTGAATGGTGTACTTTCCAATACACCTTATCCGCTATCTATCATCTATCTAAAATGACCGTTAAATTTTTGAGTGTTTTTGAGAGAAGCTCAAACTCATAATTGATAAACTTGAAAAGATAAAGTAAGACATTGAAGTCTTGAAGCATCTGTGCAGTTTTGTCGCGATTCTCCTGTGTGCTCTGCAGGTACCGCTAAAAATCAATTGCTTATGTTTCACTTAACATTGGATCCAAATTATTATCAAATTCTCTCGATTTATTCAAAACTTAAGTTAGTTGAACGAAAATATTTCTGTCCACACTCTACTCCACCTGGTATTGTTGTCTGATGTTCATCTACATTGTCCTCCAGAATTGGATTGTAGAATCTCTTTTGAGAGAAGGTAAACATTATTACAGTTCAATTCCGTTCCATTCGGAGTTTGGGATATCTAAGCAAGAACAATAGACGATAGATTCATTGAAGTCATAAAGGACTAAGAAAAAACCCCATACAATGGAATTCAAGTTTATCCAACAGTGCCGAGAATACCTTTGCTTTGAGATTCTTCCTTCTTCTGAGTACTTTTCTCCAACACTTCATCCGACTTCTTCCTGCAGCAGATTCCTCTTTGACCGACTTTGTAGAAATATGGTAAATCTTCATGATGGAAGCCGCACGCCCAGTCTGGGTGATCGTGGTCTTCCCACTGTGCCGCAGCTCCGAATCTTTTGCTTCTTTTATCATCTTCGAGGACTGGTGTGTAGTAGTCTCCGCACACGTTTTCGACCGTCAGATCTTCTGAAAATGGGAAATTTTCACAATTTTTTTCCGTTGTAATTTTGTTGACAGAATCTCAATGACACTGTAAAAAGTAACATACTGAGTATTTTTTGTTTGACAGTAAATTTTTCTTTCACACCTGTACAACAAATCTCAGTATGGTATCCGCTCACTGGGTTCCCGACGTATCCTTTGTAGAATCTGAAGACATACAACAGCGTTTTTCACTAGGATCCGCCCACTCACGGGTAGTAACCTTCTTCGTATCCATGAGATTGCATTAATTTCATTCTGTGATCAGTATACCTTAAAGTTATCAGTTAATCTTTAAAAGTACTGTCTCCTTTCTCTCTCTCTCTCTCTCTCTCTCTCTCTCTCTCTCTCTCTCTCTCTCTCTCTCTTTATTTCTATCTTTCTCTCTCACCTACATCCACCAAGAAAATCAGTTTCAGAGAGCATTCCTCTCTCGCAATGCGGTTTCGCGCATATTCCCATAGTTTGTACAGCGGAATCGTCAGTCTTCTTGAATCCCTGGGCGCATATGTCTCCATCATCGCAATCAGCTAAAATTGGACGAATTTACACTATGAAAACGTTTTATTAAGCTTGAGAGAAAGAGGGAGAACGAGAGAGAACGAGAGAGAGAGAGAGAGAGAGAGAGAGAGAGAGAGAGAGAGAGAGAGACAGAGAGAGAGAGAGAGAGAGAGAGAGAGAGAGAGAGAAGAGAGAGAGAAAGAGAGAGAAAGAGAGAGAGAGAGAGAGAGAGAGAGAGAGAGAGAGAGAGAGAGAGAGAGAGAGAGAGAGAGACAGAGAGAGAGAGAGAGAGAGAGAGAGAGAGAGAGAGAGAGAGAGAGAGAGAGAAGAGAGAGAGAAAGAGAGAGAGAGAGAGAGAGAGAGAGAGAGAGAGAGAGAGAGAGAGAGAGAGAGAGAGAGAGAGAGAGAGAGAGAGAGAGAGAGAGAGAGAGAGTTGAATATAACAGGAAAACTCACTGCTGTTGACACATTCTTTAATAACAGTTACCACAGCATTCTCAATTTGCTTTGGAGCTGAAAACAATAAGTTTCTTTGTCGAGTGTTCGTCATTTGTGGAGTAGTGTACGCAAAGATCGAGAAACTTCGCAACGGACGACACTCACTCCATGCGTACCGTATCTTCTTATACCAACTCGATATGTTCGTTTAATAACTTGGCAATGTCCTTCACGAGTACTTAGTTTTTTTTCTCTTTTTTCTGTTTATCTCGCAACCTTTTCCAAAATTTTCGCAAAAAACGTTTCTCGGTCAGACTGGAACGTTTTTAACACAATATTTTTGTACGGCATGTCACAGCTTACTCATTATTTAGTTTGCAATCAGTGAATCGTATGTAACTTCTTTTGTGAATAAAATTTGAGAACTCACAAGGAAAGCAATAGCTACTTTTGCTCTCTTGTACTTCATGAGTCGCCCCCGGTACTTTCTTGGTCCTTGCCTTCCCACAGTAGGAAATTGTGGTGTTACTGACTTGAAGACATTCATTCCCTCCATCTGTGCACGTTATGTAATGAGCTCCGTTGAGTACTGGTTTGTCGTATCTGTTCAAATCTCTCCAGAAATCGTCGAAGAACGTCAACTGAGAGTAGGGCGTTGCTGTAATCATTCGTTATGAATTTACAGTTGTACCGGTGGATGGAGGACGTTGTGGAAGTGGAAATGTGTGTATGCGTACTCCACTCATGATAATTGACGCGCAACGACAGATCAATCAAGTACTTCCATGTGAAGCACATGTATGCAGACTTCACTCAAGAAATTTGACGATCAATTGCAAACATATCATAGGTTTCATACAGAAATAACCTACTCTTGGCACATATTAGGCACACAAAAACTAAAAAAAAAGTAAGAACTTGATTTTTGTGTTTCATTCCTCTAATTGAAATAAATCCAACGACTGACAACAGAACATAAAATGTCGAGTACTCACGACAACAAACTGGCTTTTGCTTCTTTCCATTCTGATGGTCTTTGATTTTGTTCAGTTCGAAGTAGTGAGGGCAACGACCCCACTCGTCTGGTTTCTGAATGACCATATTCTCTCTATGTGATTGACAATATCTACAACTTTGATCTTTTAAAAAGTTGTTCCCCTAACCTTTCCTAAAATTATAATAAAAGAAACTATTGTTAGCTGCAGATCGCAGATTGAGGTTATGATACGATAGAGGATTTTATACAGTGAAAATGTGACATAAAAGTCAGATAGATAAGATTTAAAGTTGAAAACTACACCGAAAATGGATAAAAGTTATTCCATAATTTGATTTAAAAAAAACATTTCTCTAACGTCCAAATCCTCTTCTATCCCTGAACTGTCTCCACCTCAACTCACCACAACTTCATAGAACATGTCATGGAGCCCCTTGACACCTGCGTACATTCCATTTTCGCAAACCGAGTTTTCTGAACATTCCGATCTTACAAGAGAAATGAGAGCTGTAACCCACCGCAGCACATCGGTTTTGGTGTGTGGAAACATTTCTGATTATCCTTGGTACACTTACTGCAGTCGGTCTCCGGAGCTTTTCCGTTTGGGCATACTGAAATAGATCAGCTGCTCATGTGAGAAAGAGAAAACAGTACAGAGGCCTTCTGGAGCTGCGTCCACGTAGACCAACGCGAGCAGGAGGCCTAGGAGCATCTGAAGACTATTTTCATCTGATGTCACAACTGGATTCAATAGAATATGAAGTCTTTTGTATTTTTGAACTCTCCGTGTCCATTAGACTATGTTATAATTCCTCAATCAGGAGTAGAGAGCAGCATAGAGGTTATAGTTCTACCAATCTCTACGCTCACAGAATTTTGAAAAATCTTTGATCTTCACTGCTAAATCAGAAACTGTCGAAAGAAAATCCGTGACCAACGGCCATTCCTCGAATAAATAGGACCCAGAAGACAACATTGACGTCATTTCCGCAACAAACTGTGCACAGCAAAACGATCAAATGTTTTGGATGCAGAAGAATAACATAGCAGAATCACGAGAAATAACAATTCATTAATGTGACTTCTTTACATTACACTCCAACGTATACAAAGAGCTAGAAAAGAGTTTATCCATAGAAGATCATCACATCAATGCTACATATTCACATCGGAAAAAGACAATATTTTTCTAAAAGATTCTGGGGTTTTTCAATTACCTAGGTCAGGAATCTCTTTTGGCCTGTAGTAAGCGGGAAATCCAACAGTTAACTTCTACAGACACTACTCCATTTTTTGTGTCCTGTGGGCGCCTCGAAAAACACAAGATAGCGCCTCTAGCTGTTTTTTTTCGAGGCGCACATAGGGCACAAAACAGACCAGGCGTTGCCACCAAAGTCCGTTTTGCGCTCTGTGTCCTCCGAGGAAAATTTTGGAGCTACGGTAACGATATCTACCGAGCTCAAAACGTATTAACCGACACGGGATCCCTGTCAACAACATGATCATATATGACAATATTGTACTACCACAGTTCTTTCAACATACAGTTAATTGTAGGTCTTGTAGATGAAGTGTAGATTTCTTATCCACAAACAGTACAATTGATAAACGGTCGCAAATTACCAACACAAAAGTTTGATGCATCGAATCAAAAAATAATTCTACATTCCAGTGATTTAAGAAAGACACTTCTTTCCTTGATCCAACATCAAACAGCCAAGATATCGCAACAGTGTTGCCAGACCCATCTGCCTACGCTCCATGGTCACCGTCGTCGCAAAACACGAGTCCGTTGGACTACTTCCTCGGGGGTCTTGCAGCACAAGGTCCAACCAAAGCCTCATCCAGCTATCAAGTCCCTAAAGAATACCGTATTCTAGAAATGAGACCCTCCGTCTCCAAACTACCTGCGTGCGACCATCGACGCCTGCTCGAAGCGCCTTCATGTTATCGTCAACAAAGAAAATCGAATTGAACAAAACTACATGATAATCGTTTCCTTGTGATCAATAATGAAGTTTTTGTTAAGATAAGTTGTTCTGACATCTACTTGACGACTGACGATTACACCCTATATCTGTATGTCCATGTACGCAAAGAGCACTTCATTTTCAATGAATTTATTAAAATCGCAGAGAAAAAGAACACATAGTGTATTATGTCTCAGTGTGTTAGTGTTTTTTGTGTATTGAAAATAGACAAGATAGAGAATAGTGCACGCTGGTGTGCCACCAAATCACAATTTCAATAAGTTATGTGTTGAGAGAGAGAGAGAAAAGAAGAACGCAATCATGAAAAATCATCGTGTTTGGGGTTGAAAGAACAGTAGTGTACTGAGCTCGAGTCCTATGCAGCTGGTTCATGTGGTTTTTGTTGAGTTTTTAACGATTAGTTGATGGGTAGAATGAAAGACTTTAGGCGTTTTGTGTGTTGCAACAGTGGAGCAACGCGAACAGAAGGAAAAAGAAGGGCGTGGCTAGCCTATCACCAAAAATAGAGAAAGTGAGCGTGTCCAGCCTATTGATAGCAGTTGACCCACCGTTCGGAATAGAGACCTCACAATCACAATTCTCTGCGTCTCTAGCCCAACTGGAAGAAAGCACTTCAAGAAAATATTGTTAATAGGAAAAAAATCAACATGTTGAGGGGTTTTTACAAGAAATCATCCACCAGGGACTTTCAATTTACAGTTATTTAAAGGCGTTTGTGGTTCGAGCAAATTTGTTGCTTTTTGACAATTGGTCTCAAAGTGAGTTCGGGCATAATTATGATCTCGAGGCAATTTCGCTAAAACTCGCTTTTGGACCGTTGGTTGAAAGACTTTGGGTACAGAATCATACAACAAAAGTGGTTAGTAGTAGTAGAATATAGTGTGTTTCAGTTGCCGGTTTCGAGGTTTCTCTTCACACTCACAATGATCAAAACCGGCAAACTGAGCATGAACTAGCAGCTATAAAAACTGTATCTTTCCATGTTCCACGCGCGTTCAACTCCAAGCGTTCGGCGACGGTGGCAGTTCTGATGCTTGGGCGACCGAAGAGCTCGCAAAGTTCTTGTAGGCTGCCGACTGTGGGTTTATGCACAGTGGGACACCGTACAGGGCTGGTCGACCAACCACAAACTTGTACAATCGTTCACGTAGTTCGAACATTGACAGACGGGCCAAGTCTTTCTCCCATTTCGGGTCGAATGGCATTTCGTGCTGGAAAAAATAATTTAGTACTACTACATAAATGCGTTTAGGCCATTTTTCAGTCCATTTATTGATCAAAATAAAACAAAGTTTCTTGATAAATACAATTGAAACTCGTAAGTTTCGAAGTTAAACATTTGATATTCATGAATTTTGACTTCGTTTAAAAAATTCAGAATTCAACTGATTTTAACTATTCGTGCTAATAGCATATATGACTATAGTCTCAAAAACTCACTGTTGGGTCGAAATCGTTGGTGAACATTCTCGACGGGTTGTTAGGCTTTGTGAAACAGCAGCTGCACATACAAGAGTGGAATCTCATGCGTCCTTCCTCCAAATATGGGTGTTTCAGGGACTCGATAACATTGATTCTCTTGTCCTGTAAAATATCGTATGATAATCAGATTGTATGATTTTTGAAAAGTATGTTATACCTTTCACTTTTTTATTTTTGGAAACAACAGAACATCACTTAATACGAAAGTGTACTGAATCGTTTCTATTAAGAATCATTTCCTCAAGAAGGACTTACAAGGTGAAAAATTTTTTTGTGATAATCAAGTTTAAACTTTGATCAAATATTATCATCGTACCTAACTAGTGCTTTGAACCTTACCTAAGCCTAAAATTTGAGGTGTCGACAAAGATAAATGAAAAAATGATTCTTAATAGAAACGATTCAGTACACTTTTTCGTATTAACTACAGAACATCTCCATCATTTACAGTCGATTTCGAAAATATACCGAATATTGTTTGACCCGATGTCATATTTCTGTTAAAACTTCGTCTCAAAATTCTAACAGTTTTTCGTGTCACACAAGATAATCAAAAATAGTCGAAACTTTATTTTCGACATTTTTAACGGTGCAATCACTTTATTAACATGAATAAAAAACTCACTGGATCAAAGTTCAACAGCTGAACAAGAAGATCCACTGCGTCCTTGGTTGTCTGTGGTGATAAGTGGTAGAGGCTGAAAATGGTTTTGAGGGACTTTTAAAAAAATATTCTCGATGAAAAAACATACAGAAATCTCGTTTCTCACACTTTCTAACGTCGTAAAGTTCAAACTTTAAGGAAAAAACCCTTTTCAATAAAAAAAAGCAAGAACTCACTTTCCAACGTTAGAAATCCTTGGTGGACCTCTCAGAACATGGTTTTTCGCACCATCACAGGCATACTTCATGGCTTCGACCGTCGGTGTTCCCAGAAGTTCGATGATCATTTGCAGTTGTTCGATTGGTCCGGTCGCTTGGAAAAGAATTTTTCTTTGCAGAAGTTCGGCAAAGATACATCCTACAGACCAGATGTCGACTGCGGCTGTGTACCTGCAAAAAATCATTTGTTTTCTTTTTTTAACAAAATAATTTTTATATTTAATGAAAAGTCTTGATTTTTGTAAATAGTTTTCCTAATTATTTCTTTTTCTTGAAAAATGTGTTCATATTTTCAGATTTTTCAAAGTTGAAAACTTACTTCTCAATCATTTTAAATGAAATTATGCTTGAATTCATTGTTTCCTATTGTTTTAAACCATTTAAACTCTATTTTCATGATCTTTAGTGCATTTCACACACCTATTTTTTATTTTTCCGAAATCAAATGACTCAAAAATCACCTTCTAGCACCCATGAGAAGTTCTGGTGCTCTGTAGTATTGAGTGACGACTTCTTGTGTCATCGCTTGTCGATCTCTCGAATCCCACAGTCTGGCGAGTCCAAAGTCACAAATTTTCAGAATACAATTGCTGTTGACAAGAAGGTTTCCCGGCTTGATGTCTCTGTGCAGGATATTTGCAGAGTGGAGGTATTTCAATCCTGGAACGTTATTTTTGCATTTTTACATGGAATCTTCTTCATTTTTGGGAATAAATGACATATATTTTACGGGTTTATTCAAGAATTAGGAAGAACAGCTACATTTATGAAATTTATTTTCCCTCTCAATAAAATTCATCAAAAACGATTTTCACACTAGACTATCGAAGAAAAATACTTCGATTTTCGTAGAACTTTTGTTTTTTTTACTTTAGAGATGAAAAAAATCAAATTTAATCATTGTAACCAGGAATCTTACCTCTCAAAATTTGGTACACGAATACTTTCACATGATCAATACTGAGCGGCTGAGGTGAGACGATAATTTTGTGTAGATCACTTTGCATCAGTTCTGTCAGTACATATCTGAAAAACTCTTTTGTGCGCTAAAATCATTATTTAATTATTCACGACACGTCAAGTGGAGCATCGTTCTCGGTGGTCCCCCCCCCCCCCGAGTGCCAAAATTCTACATCGCGCGTCTCAACTTCTCAATTGTTTTCGACCATCCATCGCGTCTGACCCTCGTACTTGTTCGCACCACGACACACACACGGGCGAGACTCGATGGTGCTGGGGTGCGAGCAGCGTGACAGGGTCCACAGAGAGGGGGCGGGGCTTAGCCAAGACATAGACGCAGGGTAGGTAATATTCAACCTGCTGCTTTGGTATCTCTCTCTCGTGAGTGGCTGATGTTTAAAGGTCAACTACCAGCCTGTACCAGGGGCCCGTGTGCCACCATGGTGCACATGGTGTGTGTCCCGCCATCACTTGTGTTTGCCATTTGGTGGATGGCACCAAGGTGCTTTGGCGTCTGGCGGTATTTGTCCCCAAACAAACGGTGATAGGTTAAGTGGGGACACATTAGGGGGCTGGCGTTCTGTTGTTTTCAACTTTTTGTCACACATTGGACAGAATTCGTCAAGATGGTGATGAAATTTCGGTCCCTCATTAGAATTTTGAGTTGCCCTCACACGAGACAGAGCAATCGGAAAACAAATACACACCGACTATTTGCCCAAAACACATATTGAAGAGCATTTTCTCACTAGTTATAGTCTCAAACAATTAGGTGATCGAAAAGTTCCTCCGATGTTAACTCAAGCGAATTGCTCGTATATTAATGATCATTAAAAAATCTCTTTGATAGAGGAAAAACTCACAATTCTTCAAAAAAGTGTGGACTGGATGGTTGCAGCATGTCGAGGAGTGACAGTACGTTGTCGTGTCTGAACGACGACAGCATCCGAATCTCTCTGAAGACCCGCTTCGATGAGGCGAGATTCTGGAAGACGTTTGGCATCTTCTTGAGCGCTACGCGCTTCCCACTCCGTGGATCTGTCACCGACCTGAAACCATTATTTTGGTCAAAAGCTCATTGGGATTTTTCTAAAGAGTTAAAACTTGTCTTTCAAAATCTCACCAAACAACTCCAAATGCACCATAACCAATAGGCCGGTCCGGCTGGGTGTCCTGCACTGCAGGTGGGTAGAATGGTTGGGTGGCGGCCAGAATTGCATTTGATGAAACATGGGCGGCCTGAAATCGGATTATGGGGAAAATTACGTCTAGGACAATAAAAATTCTGCGAAACTTTTAATGTGGAGTCCATTTTTTTCCACATTATTGTTGAATGGCTTAGCTTTGAGTTATATGACACTTCCAGTTCTTTCAAATACATTTTAGGTACAAGTTTACTACGTCACACATGAATTCATAAGTAAAAAAGCTAATTAGAAACCACAGAAGAGTGTCCAACAGAAATAGACCTACCCAAATCAACCTCTTCAAGTACACAAGAAAGCTTTCTAGTAGTGACTGTAGTATTAGCATGTTCAGATGGTTGCAACACGTGACTTATTTCACTAGTGTTGGAGGAAGGGGAGGGGAGTTGTAATCACGTGGTCGGTCTGATCACACAAACTTTCAATTGTTATGTGTGTGTGTCTCGAGTGCGTGCGATGTACGATATTGCAGAACAACAGCCAAGTGTGTGTGTGTGAGTGTGTTGATTGATGATAGCAATGGAGAAAGCTTCAGCTTCTTCTTCTTCAGAATTTCGTTCAAAACTATATGTCCGTCTTATCGAGGCGAATCTTGTAAAGAGAAAACGCTGGTCGTCGGGGTGGCAAACCGGTCCGTGTAGACCCTCAGGGAAGGAAGGAGAGAGACCTGCTGATCTCAACTCGAGGGGAGAGGAGGGGAGGTCGGGTGGCGCCATTATCATCCGACTCACTGTGATCTGCTATGTTCGGTTTGAAACGTTTGGGAGAGAGAGAGAGAGAGAGAGAGAGAGAGAGAGAGAGAGAGAGAGACAGAGAGAGAGACAGAGAGAGAGAGAGAGAGAGAGAGAGAGAGAGAGAGAGAGAGAGAGAAGGAAGAAGAATACTTCTCACTCAACATTCCTCTTTCCTACACAAACGTTCTCAATTTGACTTCGTTTTTTGTTCCAAATCCATTGCTATGCTTTTCTCTATATGCTAAGAGAGAGAGAGAGAAAAGAAAACTCCTTAATTTCCGTCTTCCTGGCTGGCTAATGACTAATTCATTAATCTCGACTTCAGAGAACGACTTCCTGCCTATGTGAAACAGCTGAACATCGACTTTTGAACTTCATCGTCGCATGAATTCATTTGATCGCGGAGAGAAGTTGAACTCCTTCGTTTGTTCAAACTTTAGTACGACTGCACTTTCAAGGGGCTCCGGAGGGAGGGGCGACGGGGAAGGAAGAGGAGGTGAGCCATCTGGTGGTCGTGGGGTTAGAGTGTCAGAGAGGGGTCCCCAGACAAGAAAAGACTCGAAATTTCACCCCTAGGACACTGGACCATCGATTCTATTACGTTTTGGCAGCTTACATCGTCATCGTCATTGTCGTTCCTTTCCCATTGGAGATTATAATCTTGTGAATGAAAGTTGGGGAGTCGAGTGCATGCGCACTATGAAAAAGTGCGGCGAGTGAGATTAATTCACTTCGGATTCGATTCAAAACCGAACCATTCGCATTCCATAATGCTCTTCGTCATCACCTTCAGCCCCAGCCTTTCGCAATATCATCACACGTTGCTTTCTAAGAATCTCGTGTGTTGACGGGGGAGGGGGGGGGGGATAACAATGAGTCATTTCCTTCAGGACGAGGAAATCCTACCGCGTCGCTTGTCGCTCCGCCTTCAAGTGTCGAGACAAGGAAGCTTGGGTGTTGAGTTTATGAGGATCCATGCATATGGAACTGAATGTAGGAAAAGTCACGTATCGACTTACTCGACATCCTCTCAGTTAATGGAAACAGAGAAGAAGAAGAAGAAAAAGAAGAGAATGAGATGGGTACCATGGGTCGACCATAGTTCTCTGACCAACCCATGGCTGTGACGTGAGTGCGTTTTCAGGGATCTTGTGACGTCGCGGGTCATTCACAGAGTCAGATGATTGGATTATATAGCAAGGGTCTGATGTTCTGACCAGCAGATACATTATCAAAGTTCAGTCCCATTCTTTCAGACATTTTTGTTTAACATGAGAGTCTGAGAATTGTTTAACACCTATGAGTTTTTAAGGTTAAAACAAAGGAAAGCTTCAAAACTTCAACTTCGTACTTTGTTCTATCAATATTTTCTGTGAAACTTTCAAGTTATTAATTTTAATTTAATCCTCGATTCAACTTTGTACTGATTGACTTCCATGGCTACATCCCACGACTCACAGGAAGAAAAAACTTGGTTGCTAGGCACCGTATCCCTACTATATAACGACAAAAAGAGTGAGAGAGATGAAAAGGGCAAAAAGTACCTGCTGAATTGGCTGTACAATTTGCTGGCCGACGACTTTTTGTTGTTGTGGCTGCTGTGGTGCTTGCTGCTTGTCGTAGCAAGCTGTCGATCCAACCGACGCTGGATGTGTATGGGAGACTAGAGCCATATCACCTGAAAATTATTCATTTTTATGTGTTTTCATTGGTTTTGAGGGTTTTCAAACATATTTCTTTGTGAGCTGCAAAACCTCAGTTCGCGTAAATTGGTTCACATTACTCGAAAAAATAAAAATATAAGACAACTAGTAAGAGCCAATACTCCAACTGGAATTTATAGTAGCAAAGTTACAACTATGATTTTATAAAATACAACATATTACTATTCAAACCATCGTCCCGACGCTAACATCCGTGAACAAAAAAATAAACCGACAGCAAAGGCCAGAAAGACCACGATTTGCTTATCAGGGGTCTCTTGCTGTCGTCATCGTGTTTCCATGAACACTTCGAAATTCAAGCTCGATTGAAGGGTTAATTTTGAGTCTGTTACGTTTTATACTCTACGATGAGAGACTTCAACCTTTTTCGGAGTCTCTGATAGATAGTGAAAGAGATCAAATTCTCACTAGAGAGACTAAAACAATAGGGATGTCAGTCTTAAGAAGTCGAATGCTTACCATAAAGAAGGTCCCGCATTATTATTAGTTGTTACTCGTAGTAGTAAGGAATATGTTTGAGATCGGTAAAGTTATGTGAGGTTTTTTTGCGTTTGGCAAGGTAAGTAGTAGTAGTTTTTAGACGCTGTGTCG
The DNA here is from genome assembly GCA_963978915.1 of Caenorhabditis parvicauda. Taxonomy (NCBI): domain Eukaryota; kingdom Metazoa; phylum Nematoda; class Chromadorea; order Rhabditida; family Rhabditidae; genus Caenorhabditis; species Caenorhabditis parvicauda. Next base: position 7,522,182 of record OZ022252.1, read on the forward strand.
TTATTCCACGGCCTCGGTTCGGATGGGAGAGTGAATGGTCTCTTCGTATGGGGGGTCGCGGCAGTCGGTGCCGCCCATTTTTCAGATGTCCTTTGCTGTGTGTCGTCTATGCGTGTGCGTGTGAGTGAGGAGTGAGCTACACCTCGCGCGCTCTCTCCTCCTCTCCCTCTCTTACTACTCAACACTGACTCGTCGATCCGTTCGTCTAGTCGCCGTTCGGACGTTCCTTGGGCTCGATGAGCAATGGTCTGTGCTTGTGTGTGTATGTGCTCGTGTGGAGAGAGCACACTGGCAACAAGGTCAGTTCCTTCTGCGAACAGCACGTGCAGTACTTTTTGTTTGTGCACATGTGCTCTTTAAGGCGAATTTCTGCCCGTCTTGCGTTGGATTATGCGTCGCGGCTCAGTGTTCATATTGGGGCTCTCTCTTTTTCTAATTATTTTCCAAGGTCATATTTTTACAGATGAATAAAAAAAACTTTTCAAAGATATAAATGATCACTTGCAATAATCACAAGCTCCATGATCACTTGCAATAATCACAAGCTCCATGATCACAGAAAATCAGAAAGAATGCTTCAATTTTTTTTTCAAAATTTAACTTTGCAAAAAAAATTTGAAGTTAAGTGTCAAACTTTACTACAAAAGCTGATTTCTGAAGGTTTTCAATAAATTCAACAATACTGTAATTTAAAAGTCATTATTTCTTGCATCAAAAGGCAGTTCCGACATAAAAGTCTCAACACCACTTTACTACACTTGACTTGCACGGTGAGAACATCACTCCAGTTTACACATAATAAAATTCAATGAATCATCCTCTTCTGCTGCCATCGTGCACGTTGAACTCGATGGCTTCTACGAGCACCAAAGTGCATTCTACTTGGCAATCTGTTTTCCCTCTCTTCAACCAGTATGCACTATCGTGTTCTCTCTCTCTCTCTCTCTATCTTTCTCTTTCCTCTCTCACTTGAACTTTTATAGTGCGAGTCTAGTTGAACTGTGGCGCTGATGAAGGTCTTCTGCTCTGTATGGACGTGCACTTGCCATCATCGTCGCGCACAACGTGTGCTGCTGACCGCAATTTGCAGACCAAAATTCATCACAATGAATATTTTGCAGACAACACATTTACAATATTATTGCACGGGTGTTGGGAAAATTCAAACTACGTCGAATTCTAGGCTAGACTAAGGGTTTTTCCAAATTTTTCCAATGTTTAGAATGTGTTTGAGATTCAATCAATTTCATATTCTAAATTTGCAACTAGAAATTTGGATTCTATTAAGACTTTGCAATTCAACAACAATACTAACAGAATCATTTCAAAGTTTATATTTGGATCTAAATTTTTTTCCTACAGTTTGGGTTAAATTCTAATTTCGGATTTTCTAGGACTGAAATTTCAAAGTCCATCAAAACCGCATTGCATAAACAGCACGAAACGGTTCTCTACTTAGATTTTACTAAAGCTCTACTGTAAGAATGACAAAAGATATCCATTTGCAGATCCTTTTTTGCAGATTTTGATTTTGTTTTTTTTTATTTTGCAGACCATGTTCGTAACTTCAACAAAACAGTGACGTTCCACCATTGCGTTGTGGTTCTACAATATAATTTTCACTGCAGCTTAGTAATAAGCATGACAAAAGGGGAAGCGCGACGTTCATTCTCTGAGTCCACTGCATTCTGTTGACCACATTGACGCGTCTAGACTCCACGGGCGGGCTCAACCCGGGCATACGGACTGGTTATTTTCCGTTGTGAGAGCATAACACGCGTCTCTTATTCCCTTCTTCAGTTCGTTTTGTCGAGGACACGTGGACTGTAGAAGTGCGGTGCACAGTGCACACGTGGCTTGTCACAAAACAATAACAACAAACGAAGCTACGAGAACAATAGTCTAGAGTTTACTATTGATGCTCGAAGTGCAAGTTTTGAAAGTTTCAAAATTAAAGTCGGAGATCAGCAATTTTCTTATTTTGTCACACTGATTAATTTATCGAGCTATACAAATTATCCCTTCAATGGGTTAAAACTACGTCTTAACAAATGCATTATCAAAATTTATCGCATGTCTCAAGAAAAATCAAACTAATTTTTATGCGCGAAACATTTCAACAAAGTATATAAGCTGAAAAAAACTTGAACTTTAGTGGAACACTCAGTTAGTATTTCTATTAACTTCATTATTCTATGAATTCCACATTTTCCGAGGAGTCGAGTTATAATAAGTTTTTCATTACTGAGCAAAGGTCAAAGCAAGTGCATGGATCAATTCCAAGTTCTCGAAAGGGAACAGATGAATTTTCCTATACAACTTCTAGATTACTCTAGTACGTTCGAGCTTGAATTTCGAAAATTGATAATCTCATTCAATTAATTTTTTTAAAGTTGAAAAATGCTCTAAAAACGATTTGTGTTTCAACAAACATTCATAACATGGATTTCACGTTCTCTGCGATAGCTAATATTTAAGAGTTAAATATTAATTAATCAATATGTTCACTTTCGGGAATACATATATATTTTTCAATTTTAAATGATTTTAACAAAATAGCGAAAGCTCACCAACTAGTCCGTGGTGTAGGATGCCCTGGAGCTGGTGAAGTTGTCCGACCTGGTGCGCCACGTTTGGATATTGGAGGCCTGTAACTGTTCGATTCTATTTTTCAGACAAAAACAACTAAAATCTCCTGCCATCAAGAAATATACTTCAAAATAATCATACTCAATCTCATTGTGATCGATTAGAACTATCCAATTTAAGAAAGTTAAATAGAAAAAATATTTTGACCCAAACGAAAATTGTAACACTCAAACTAATTAATTACTCGCTTAATACTAGAATAAAGGTCATTCTCATTTCGGCAGGAATACTTTTACAAGTTTACAAATAAAAGAAAATTACCTGCGTGCTGGTGTTGATTTAGTAGAAAAGTTGCGTAATCAAAGTATTCTGGGAGCACGGAAGAGCTGCCAGACGAACTACTTGAACCTGTAATGTTATTTTTAATAGAGATATGCGGTTTTATGGAAATGAATTGCGCTTCAGGAAAATGGTAAATGTTCTTCATCGGGTGCAGTGTGATACTATGTTTCCGGAATAAAATCACTGATATTCTTCTGAATGAGAACAGAATGCAAGCAATTAGATGATTTGTGTTCAACTACTGAGTTCGTAGAGATAATTTTGGAAACAGACCTTGAACTTTTCAGATGTAGAAATAATGATGTAAAAGATAGTTTCTTCAGAGAATTGAGAGGTATTTAGTGAGTTTGTTAAAGAATATTATGCTCAGAGGTCGGGATGATATAAAATGGAGTCATGTCAAAGTAGAAAATGAACATTTTTTGTTAAGAGAGGTGAAAAACGGTTCTTGACCGGATCAGATTCAGAGAAGTAAAACAGGAAAGTGTAAGATTGGAAGAATTCTGTGAGGATCCAGAGCAAAGGGCTAAAATCAAGCTCGATTTGCTCGGTTCACGTGCAGTGGAATCGCGTTTCACGATAAGTACTCGGAAGGAGCAGATAGTACGAGTGCCAAGAGAACCACGTGAAAGTATATGAGGAAGAGAACAGGAAAGAGGCAGAGGCAAGCAGTTTCTTTTTTTCGCTATGTGTTGTCTTTTCTATGACGCGTTTGGCGCGTAGTCCTTGTCGTAAACTGCCGCGTGTTGGACGTACAGCACTTTTTGATGCAAAACACACATCAAGGACTACGTCCGGAAAGGGTGTTGTTGATTCAAGTACGAGGAAAATGAACTGTACTACTTGAAAACAAGGGTTTATTTTGAAAACAGAGAGCCTCAAAGGTCCTATGCCCATGAGAGGTACTATGATGGGTTGGGTATACTGCACTCAAGTTTGTCCAAGTGTTTTTTGAAACAAAAACAAGTAGACAGAATCATTTCCTTACATCTAAGCTTACAATGTGTGAAATTTTTTGTGATAATCAAGTGTGAACTTTGATCAAATCTCATCTTTGTACCTAACTAGTGTTTCTAACCTTACCTACGCCCAAAACTTGAGGTGTCGACAAAGATAAATGAAAATTCATGATTCAGCCCACTTTTTCGTATTAAATCATCAAAAATTATTAAAATAAATTGATCAGATAATCTCTCAATAAGAACTAGATAGGAAAACACTGGGAACCGGGTAAAACTACTGTATCAAAAATTCTTCATTTCAAATAGACATATTTTAGCATGGGAAATTGTCGAAGATATTACATTCTGTTGCATAGATACAAAATATTGGAACTGGGAACCGGGAAAAAGGGGTCGAGTCAAAAGTTTGTTTAGGGTGTACACATTATTAGTGACCCTATGGACCAAAAAAGGATGTCGGTGAACGATCGATGAAAGGTGTAAGCAGGCTGGGTTCTCAGTCATATTTCCCATCAGAAAACAACAACAACCAGACGGGACGGAACGGGCAGCAGAGGAGGAGGTCTGGTCTCCATTCTCTTGCAAAGTAAACAATTGTGCAGAAGAGAAGAGGAGTTTTCAAAGTTATTACTACTACTACTATAGTTGGAAGAACAGCGTATCTGCTTATTTAGGTGACTGTAGAGTACAATAGCGCACGGTTGCACTTTTATTCCCTGCAGTAGTTTGGATTCAAGTGCTCGACAATAGAGTCCGGAATCTTTTTAAGGGTAGTATTCGCTAAAAATAAAACAATTCCCATCGCTTGTTAATGTCATCTACGTCAAATTTTCTCATAACATTATACCATGTGCCCGAATTGAATTCCTCTATAGAGAGATGAAAATAAGCTTCATACTTATTTCTTTAATATAACTTGATTTCAAAGTAGAAATTTTTAACAATGAAATGCAAAAATTTGGTAGATTCTAAGTTGCTTCGAATTATTGAAACCTCACTTTATATTTTGTAGAGATTTAGTGAGCTTATTCATCAAAAATGTGCACTGAAACCGATTTCTCAACAGGAAATCGCAAAAACCATGTAAGGAGTATGGTATGTGATGCTTGAAGAACCAACTTATTCGTTTCTCTATCAGAAAAACGGTCGCAAACGGTGAAAAGGTGTGTGTGTGTGTTTTTGTGTGTGAATGAGTGACTGTGGCCTTGCCTTGTTTGACTGATCTTATCATCATTCATGTGACATTATAGGTGAATGAGGACCGCAGATATCAACCATTCGGATTGATAGATTTGTGTGGTTTCAACAACTTCAGGTTCAGTTTTATTTCTACAAAGAAGACACATATGTAATTACAAACCACAACTAGTATACCTTGACGGTTATAAGAATCTATTGAAACACAGATACAATAGGCGAAATTAGTGTTGAGGAAAATAACGATTTTCCAGTTTACGCCTTGTTATTTCTTTTCGTTTGATCCTTTCAAGGTGGCAGATGGAAAATGCCAAAAGTTGGAGAAAACAAGTTGCCCCGAAACTCAGGAAATTTTACCGAAATAGAAATATCTATGGTTATGAAGTACAAAAATCTATAAAAGTGGAGAGAAATCGCTCCGAACAAGAAAAAAATTGGTAAAAGAAAAGTACGGAACTTCTATGAATGATGGGGAACGTAGTGAAACTTATACACAGAAGTACTACGAAAGTGTGAAGACTGGGTGGTGTTGAGTACTGACTATCTAGCCAGGTGAAAATTAGCGTAGCGAGAACATAGAAAAATATTTCATGATTAGAGTGAACATGCGGATACAGTACTTACAGAATACCCAGATGAAAACTAAGCGTAGCGAGTCGCCTCTTGACATCCAAATGTAGTGGGAAAAATATTCAAACGGAGAAAAAAAAATCATAATTCACGTGAAAAATCGGATACAGTACTGACTGCCTACAATGACTAACCGTAGCGATTCGCATCTTGCCACGCAACGTAGTGGGCAAAAATCACATGTTTGCAAGGCGTAGAGTCGCCAGTGGTCACTCGCCTATGGCGAAAGGAGGGGGGAGACGCTATGCAGAGACGGCTTAGCATACGCGCAAGTGGACCACAACCACGTAAAACGTAATAAGAGAGGGTGAGGGAGCGGGTTGAAACGGGATGCGGAGAGCGACACAGCTCGAGATCTTCTCAAATATCCAGAAACGACCGACCGACCGACTAGTCAGTCTCTCTCTCTCTCTCTCTCTCTCTCTCTCTCTCTCTCTCTCTCTCTCTCTCTCTCTCACTACGTTTAGTGCCAAGGGTGAAGGGTGCAAAAGCGCCAATTCATGTCGTCTCGCCTCAGGGCTTTACGATCGCCACGGCACACCACCTGAATGGGGTTTGCGTCTAGTGAGAGGTATTATGCACTTGCGAGATGGATGGGCAATACGAGCACCACGATTGGCGTTTAAATTACACCAATTTGACAATAGACACGACGTCTCTTCAAAAAAAATTAGGACACTTGGAAGGATTGACAACTTCATACATTTTATGAAATATATTTGAAAAATCGAAAATACAGTATCCGAAAAAATCTTATTCGGCACATTTTTCCCAAACATAAAAAATATATAATACTGAAAAAGATTTTCCGATATTGTATGTACTACAAGGTGACAATGAAAATCTAAGCACATGAATTGCACCAATATCACCATGAGCTACAATCGATTCATACACTTCATGAAATCTCTCGAAACACATCGAAATGAGGTCTCGAGTGTAATAATAATGTGCTGATGGACAATTATTCATTTCAGAGTCTCTGCAATCGATGCACGTTATTTGGTGCAAGGTTTGTTCGGAGAATGAGAATGACTGGTAGAATGAGAAACAATACATTAAAAAAAGGAAAAAGACAAATTATGGGATAATCTGATAAACCTGGTGCGAAAAAGGATGATGAATAACCATGACAAATGGATGATAATGAGAAGTGGAAATTTTTGTAAATATCTTAGGTTGTAGCGAAGTTACATGTCATTAGAACGATCTATCATGGTTCGCTTTTAGACATGAACAAGAACGGGCAAGTGGCCATATCGTAGCGACGTTGAGCCATTTCCGTGAGATTAAAGTAACGGGGCAAACGGCTTGTACTACGTGTCTAGACAATACTCAACACGCACGTGCACATATTAAAGGAAGGGGGGAGGCGGGATAGGGTCAGGTCATCCGAGGTCATCCGTCTTGAGTAACAGTCTATTGGGTTAAGGTGAGCGATTGGTGGGAGGCAGGTTCTTGCATCTGCACTTATAATAACACAATTAGTTGCATAAACATGACATAAATGAAGAATCCTAATCCTGTGTGTTCTCTAGTCGTTCAAGAGTTCGTTTCACTTTTAAATTTGGCTAATTTATATATAATTTGTGAAAAGAGACAAATTTGAAGGCTTTTCTTTCATGTTTCACAAATTTGTAAAAACATGTTTTGTTAGGCGACTTCAGTGAATTTCACCGAGTACTAGAAAATGAAAGAGGTACAATTTGGTTCATTGTGATATTTTTTCAAAGAAAATATTTCGAGATGTTCAAATCTAAAAAAAACTGCAGGAGATCGGAGTGAATTTATCCAAATTGATCGCTCAACCCATGGGTAACAGCTGAACACTACCGTATCCGATAGTCCGTATGTCAAAAATGAAACATTAACGGAGCAAATTCATCATTTCTTCATTGCATGGCGCGCGGGTGCACCGGCTGTGAGTAAGTGAGTGTCTGTGTGCCAAGCACATGCGAGCGCGCGTGTCCATTACGTGCTCACAGTCCCAGAGGGGATTAATATGCAAATAGCGTGGTTCGTCGGTTCGTGCGTTTATGTCTACAACACCAATTTGGTTTACCCGGTCAACTTTCCATCGACTACACGGGCAGAACGTTGATCTCTGCTTGTAAACTCTAAAAACCAAATAAAAGCAAAAAAAACATTTCAGTTGTGAAATCACCTAATTTTTAACATAAATTCGTTGACAGTGAATTCTGAAAAAATACTTCATTTCACAGTGAAGCATACTCACGACGAGTTGTGCGCTGGATAGACTATTCTACTGAGAATCTCACAAAATTTCAATAGTCGAGACTATACAGTAAACTATCTAGAAAAGAACTTCAGCATTCAGATTTCTCAAAAGTTGTGAGAACAAAACTGTAACGACACACTCCACTAGTTCACATAACACTAACTGTAAAGACACTTTGTCACAGAAAAATGTAGAATAAACTGGAACTGGGCAAAAAATAACAGTGAAAACAGTTCAAGCTCATCTCAAACCTACACTGTGTTAAGAAAAACGACAAGTTCTGATTACGGTTCATTTTTCCACAAGTTCTGAAAACTGTGGGAACTTCCAGCACAAAAGTTGGTAAGCAGCTCAAACCATACATTTTTTGTAAATTTCAGAAAATTTACAAAAAATTTACAAAAAATGTATGGTTTGAACTGCTTACCAACAGAAAATTTACAAAAAATGTATGGTTTGAACTGCTTACCAACTTTTGTGCTAGAAGTTCCCACAGTTTTCAGAACTTGTGGAAAAATGAACCGTAATAAGAACTTAACACAGTGTATAAACATCCCGTTAAGACTCTCACAAGCTGAATTCAAGGTAAAGGATACAGTCCAAGGCTGCGAATTAAACGCGAAGAATGGGAATAGCCAAACTTCTTCTACCACTGAACAGATGACGCGCCAATCACGATCCACTTAGGCAGCGGGCGCGCGCTCTCTTCGCTTGTATAAGCCTTTCAGGAATGGGGTCAAATGCTTCGCTCAAGGAAACATGTTTCAGTTTGGCTAAGGTGGAAACAGCTGTGTACGGTGCATGCAGTGAGAACTTCGAACCGCCCGACTTCGTGGGAAAACTGCTTACGGTAGTTGCGACTCGGGAAGGCGGTCGAAGACCAATGAAACAAAGGTGAACTATTCCATGAACTTGGTTGAAAATCATCCCAGAAAAAGAAAACTTTTCGTTTTGTATACTATATGGCAGCTTGTAGACACCGTCAACCAAAAACCAGTTTTGCATAACAACAACAGTTTACACTGAACGAATTGTCTTTTCGCTCCAAAAATGGGTTCGGTGTCGAAAAATTGTGCAACGACAACATGAAGAGTAAACTAGGGTGAAGAATACTTTCTGGAAGTTTCTGAAACCGTTGGATTTTGGAGATAAGTAATGCTCAGAATTTGAATTCGAGCAGTTTCTTATCACAAGAAAATTATATTCGGACAAACGTACTGCGAAAAACGAGAAAAAAATAGTGGAATAGTACAGTAAACCTACAAAAAGTAAAATCAAAAAAGAGATAGCAAACGGTACATAGTAAACCTCACTTTCACTTCTCACACTCTGTTTACCTCTACAGACCAATAAAACAGCAAGGGCGGGATCGTTTCCGATCAAGAATCAGGAAACAAAAAAGATTTCGGTTGTTTTGGGATTTTGTGGAGATTAGGAAAGTTAGCATTTTTGTCAGAAAACCATAGTAAACATGGAATGTTCATTTGATCTGTGTCCGTCGCCGCCGCGCTTGTCGGCAACGCGGTCAGATATTCGAAAGTGGCCAAATCGTACAAAACACACTTGTTTTGCTACATAGTATCACAAAACGCGAAATGCCATCGATCGAGTCTCAGAGAGCGAAGGAAAATAAACGCGCAACAACAAAAACAACAACAGGCCGTCGACGACGACGACTACTACGAGTGTTGGGACTCTGTGAGAGAGAGAGAGAGAGAGAGAGAGAGAGAGAGAGAGAGAGAGAGAGAGAGAGAGAGAGGGAGAGAGATTTGAAGGAATGCCTACGTAAACAACAAACATACACAAAATGCAAAAGAGAGCACAAGAACAATTTTTCCAGTACCCGCATGATATGTGTTTCATGAATATTATAAAATGAACTAATTGTTGCTCTGTTATTCAATCTAATGGTTGTGCAATAACTAGATACAAGTAAGATGAAATACTGGACGTTGGTTGATCTCGCCGTCAGTAACACCTCCCACCCCATCTCCAAATCTTCATGAGATTAGACTTCCTATGCGTAATGATGACGCGTGCAGCATACAAAAAGGCTAGGTGAAAACAAACGATAAATGATGTTAAAATGACGGAGTCTAACGTTTTCCGCACGACGGCGATTCGGATTCTCTGAAAAACAGTATTGTAGTCAAGGGAAAGTGGAAGTTCAAGCATATGTGAGATTAAATAGAAGTAAAATTGAGGATTTGAAGGAAAGATCGGCCGAGCGTAGAGAGGAAAAGCTGCTGGTTCAAAAGAGAAACAACAAACTTCGAATAAAAATATGACAAATCAATAAAAAATGTCAATTCTGGTCAAAACAGGAAATTATTGAATATTCAAGCAAATTTCTTGATAAATCGTTGAAAAGAAACACAAAATAATTTTAAAAGAAATACTTTACTACGATTAGTGAAACTGAAGGAAAAAGACAATTTTCAAAAATACGGGCGGCCTGTCGGAAAAAAAACTTAACAGAAGGAGTTTCAAAGGAGTATCAAGCATTTTTCAATGCGGGAAAGTTGCAGAATAGATATCACAGCAAAAAAGGAGAAAAAGAGGCGAATTCAGTGAAAGAAGTTCTGATGAATGAAAATACAGGAATTTTCAGAATTACAGTTCTAGCCAGCCTTTCACAGTTGTCAAACTGGTAATACCAAGAATAACCGACCAGTGTTCAAAGAAAGGGTCTATCTGTGTATGTGTGTGTGAGAGAGAGAGTCTTGCAGGGACGGGCGCGTTGGTTCGCGGTGGACCGCTCGCTCACCGCGCATGCTCTTCTATTTGCTTCCGGCGATCCGCGCGGCTGCTCTCCTTCCCTTCCACATCCATCGTATTGGTGTATGTGGGTGTCTATTTTTGGCTCGTCACGGTGTGTTGCAGTGACCGAAATAGCCGCACGGCGGGCTGAAGATAGCGACCGCCAGCAGTACCGACTGTGTGGTGCTTGAGCCCTCCTTTCGTGACATGCTGGTCGACACGCAGCCTGTGTCAGGGACGTTTTTCCCATTGCGAAACTCAACTCTTACATGAATAGCATTCCACAAACTACAGTAACTTGATCGTTAATGATCAAAATTTACCAAAAATGTTGAGTTCAGTCCGTAACTTTTTTTTTTTACAAACTTTTTTTTGCTTAGTTTCGCTCGCTTTTGTTACTTTTCGCAGCAGCTCTCTAGGTTTTTATACCTTCAGTAGTGGAACGTTACATAAATTGAAAGCTCTATTAGGTAGAATTAATGGAACCAGTATCTATCTAGTTACTTTTCAATAATTCTTAATTTATTTCTGAGTACCATGCATTCTCGCCAGTGTCTGTTCGACGTCTGTAAGAACACGATGATGGAGAAGAATGAAGCCTTCGATCATCATCATCATCATCATCATCATCGTGTTTTCTGTGGCGCTCGACAGACGCCCTCTCAGTTGTGAGTGGTATTGGCATGAGGAGAACCAGTTTGTTAAACTAAACTACTGTCTTTGCTATTCACAAAAATGGGCCGACACTACGTGTGGATCCAAGGGATCTTCCCATACGGATGATTTCTGGATGGTTTATCTTAATCATGAACAAGAAACTGCTCAGTTTGCAAAGTTTTGGAGTAAAGTTCACAGCAGAAGTCATTATCAGAAAATCCATAAGTTAGTGTGACAAGTAACGAGAGATCTTCGATCATACTTGCGAGCCAATATTTACAAAAAGCGAAACTAGCAGAAAAAAAGGCATAAGTTACGTTCCGAGTGAATTTTCAAAGACGTGTGATGGACATCGAATTCAGTATTCAAAATCAGAAACTCCGAAAATGACTAAAAAATCATAATGACGGAAAAAACTAAAAACAGATAAAATTTGTTAAGATAAACTAATTTTCTTAAAATCAGATGACTGAAGTAATATCGTAGCAACGAAGGAAACCTACACAACACGGTAAAACGATGATCGTTCTGGCAGAAACTGAGAATATTAACCAAGAATCGAATTTTCTAGTATAAAAATCCAGAATCATGGAAAATTCGTAACAAGGGAAGGAAACTTCGTGTGGGGTATAACAGGAAGAGACTGGACAGAGAGAATGACAGAGGCAGACAGTCTCACTCTCTCTCTCTCTCTCTCTCCCTCTCTCTCTCTCTCTCTTTTCCATGCGCGAACACACAAAACCTCAATGAAGCGGCCGCGCACGCAAGCTACGTATAATGCTTGTATGCATTCGCCCAATCATGTGATTCTCTTTGATCGATCTACAACATTCAGGTGACGCCCGATGGGACCTGTGTTGGTTTTAAATGTGGAGGGGGGATTTGTTGGATGACCGTAACCTTGACGGATATCATGAAAGAAATTTAAATTGTCAGAGGAACTTGAATTTATGCAGATTTACTTTTCTGCTTTTTGAATTTTCCGATTACCAAAATGAATAAATTATTAACAGATTCAGTGACGTGACTAGTAGTTGACAGAATTCACAAAAAGATTACGAGTCTTGACAACTCAGTTACTAAAACAGTGTGTGTACGTATGATTTCACGAGATCACAACGAATCGAGTAACCTTGTGCGCAAAGAACAGACAAATCATGTTTTCAATCAACTTTGTTTTCTGGACTCTGATTTTCGAGAAGGTCGGTTGAACTTCATTAAGAACTAATGTTACAAAATGGCTCCTCGCTTTAATCGGGGATGTAAAACACTTTGGATCTGCTCGTATTCCACATGAAAACATGGTCGAAACGAGAAATTGTGGCGACATTTCGCACGTAAAGCAGTAGTTTCTGATCGTGGTTGTAATAAAAGCCGGAGCCACGCATAGAGATCAAGCACACGAGGTCATGGAGTGAGCTTGCAAATAGAAAAATATTAAGGGCGATTGTGAACTTAATTTGACAATCAGTCTGGGAAGGATTGAACTCTTGTGAACAACGGAGACGGATCAAGATCTCACATCGCTACCCGGAACTGAGGAAGTGGATCAGATCCACACACACACACACTCACATACAGGGTAGGACACTCTTGATATCACTCCAAACTTCCTCCATAAACTTTTTACTATGAATTACTGAAGGTTGTGATGAACGCTTTACACACTTGATTCGTGAACAGATTGAAATGTGCGAAATGGCTAGCAAGTGTAACTTCATGGATTTGTTCGCTACTTCTTCACTTTCGGGGCTGAGAAAAAAAAAAGATTGATATAAACCATTCGATAATGATTCGTAAAAAGTGTGAAACACAAAATGAAGTATCACAACTTCCATACATGAGGATATTCATAGCTAAAATCAGGAATATTGTTCAATTACTATTAGGTGGTGTCCCTATTTCTGAAATAAAAAACGATATGTGTGATATGAAAATTGGGCTTATTATAATAAGAAGAAAAACTTCAAAGTTTTTTGTTACATCGGTTTTTTTAAACCATGTAACGTTCAATAAGTCACTTAATTTCTTGTTATTGTCAAGACAAGATAAAAGATGACGAGTGCAGTGCTGGGGGTCACCCTTGGCGAAAAAGAGGGTGCGGGTGCGAGGAAGGGCGTGCCACCCCGCACCAAAGCACCATCACTGCGGCCGAGACCAACACCATCTCCAGACACACACAAACGGCGGCAGTAGGGACCACCAACATGGCAAATACAATTGGTCTGTCTGTCTGTGTTGGTAAAGGAGTAAGGGAGTACAAGACATGGCGCGTCTTTATAGGATTCAGGAGTGGTTATTAAAGTTAACAGCTTCAGAGGTTCCGTTGAATTTGAAAAAAATGGTTTTTTTACCGACCAACTTTCGGTAAAATTGAAAGAAACCTGATAATAAAATCGACAATAAGACAGTATGAATAGAAGAAGGAAAAAGAGAATTCGACCAATGTAACAAAACTTGGTTGTAGTAAATCAGTTGGTTTAACGGATCCGTTCCAACCGAAATTGCCACTTATGAGTGAAGTGAGGGAATAGAAGACATACTACGTCTATATATGAAGTCATCGATGTAAATACGAAATACGTAAAGTTTCGAAAGTCGTACCATCCGGGGGTTGGTATTCAATGGTACGTACTCGCTGCATGTAGTGTTATGAAATTGGGAAGGAGAACACATCAAAATTAACTTCAATAAGCTTCAATCGTGTGAAAAACGAATATGAAGAGTTCATGCAGAGTAAAATAGACATAATTACAATAAATCTCAATTCGTTATGAGCCCATGCACATAGATAGATCAACAGTAACTCAGTGAAATGTTCAAAAACCTTCGAAAGGAGTTTCTGTGCTCCAAACCAAATATCTTGTACATACTCGGACACATAGCTTTCTCTACCTGTAAAAAAATCTGGTCTCCGTAAATCGAATACTTAGTACTGTAGCAGTTTCGCCTTGAAACACAAGAACGATTAAGTGATGAGCCTTTAATTTCAATGAACTGTAAGTAAGAATAATAATTTAAATCCACAAAGATCTAACTGTTCGTTGTGAGAGTTACCGTTTTCATTCTGCAAAATTGAGATTAGAGCGCGTTTGAAAACGGCCATGCTTCTAGCGATATATGTGCTCGGAGAACTTAATTGTAGTCTGAAAACCGGACGGAAACCATAAAACCGTATCAAGATGTGATCTGAGTAATCTAGGCTGGTAGGAACAATGTCTTGAACACAGATAGTGCGCACAAATAGGGATCATCTTTCGCCTGTCTCAATCGAGACTCGACCAAGTACTGGCTAGTAACAGGCGATCTGGTGTGAGCTGACGGTTAGACAGGACGAGATAGTATTGGTGGTGTGAAGAGACGGAGGGAGAGCAGAGACGGCTGGTACCTGGGTCAGGCAGTTCGCGCAGTTGAGTACAGACACGGACGACGACATCACCACCACCTCCATCGAGTTGGCACGTACTGGCTCCCGTCCTTGGACGATATGCGTTTTTTGCGGTATCGTGCTTTGCCGTGGAAGAGACTCGCCAAGCCGTTTGGAGATTTCGAAATGGCTGGGGCAGATGAGGAATTACAACACATAATGTGCAGTGGAGGGAGGTTTCGGTTAGCATGTTCCTACTTTTACACTTACGAGATACTGACACAAATCATGACAATTTTAACAGTACTGAAAACTCAATATAATGTTCTGCACAGAAAGTTTCCGGCCTTACCACAGTATTAAGCTTGTATGATTCAACAAGAATTTTACAGACATGCTTCGTACATCCTTCAGATGTGTCACAAAAAGTACCCTCAGTGACTTACACACGTGCGAGATTTTAACAAAAATCATCAAAAACTACAAGAAGGATCATCGTACAAGAAGGATCATCGCAGTTCTAGTTTTCAAAACACATTTTGAGAAAATCTTTCGTACATCCTTTAAAGGTGGTATGAATAGTACTATCAGAAAATAGATAAGATAATAGTGTTATGATAAAACTGAAGAGTCGAAATTTGAGAAAAAATAAAACAGACTATTTTTTCCAGGAATTTTCAAATTGTTTTGAATGAAACCGCAGAGAAACTATTTTTTATTCATGAAATACCGTCAGATTGTCTACTTCGGACCTATCCAAACGCTGAATAAATTTTTAGAGTGGCTGACTACATCCTAATGTCTTTGTATAACAAAAAACGGTAAGAATGAAAAGTGAGGCGGAAAAAAAGGAAAAGGAGCCGGATGCGGAGCCAATGATGGAACGAACGTCCAAATCGCTCAACCTAATATCGGCGGCCACAAAAGGCGCGCTCAGGGAAATGGGAAAGGGAAGTGTCTGTGTGTGTCGAAGAGCACAAACAGAGCCAACAGGCAGTCGCATCAAACCGGTTTTTGCTCTCGGTTTGCTGCGCTCGTTGACGGACGGCACTGCTTGCGGTTGTTGCTGCCAATGTCCTTCCAAATGCCGCTTTAGCGGATGCAAATTAAACGCCTTGGTCACTATTATACACAACACTGTGTTGGGTTTTGTCGCAGGGAACACGGGAAGCGGACGGAAACGTTTTTTTTTTAATTTATGAGGAAACTTACAACTTGTTTGAAACAATATTTCAATAAATAGCTGATATTTCCGTTTGAAGCAAATTCGAAAGCCTTCAGACGGAAAAAAAATCGAAAGCTCTTAAATTTTCAGAGACAAATCGATTCGCCAACTTTCAGCGGATTCATGTCCTAACAGTAAGCGTTTTTGAAATCTTGCCACCATTAAAAACCATGAGTTATTTCAATTTTTCTTTTTCTAGAACATAATTCTATCCAGACAAGGATTCTACAACAGATCTCGGCCGACATCACAAAATTCGCGTTCATTACTTCGTCTATTACGAAACTGGACGTAACGACTTCACTCACACGTAAAACTTCTCTCGCGAACACATGCTGAAGACAACTTTTTTGCCTCTATTCTCTCAAGACTAGTTTGCCAGATGAGTGCGGCTGGGAAGCACTAATACGATCATCGGGGCATTCTAGCACGTACAATAGCAGCCAGGATCGGGGGATCTACTACATGCTAAACTCGACTATTGTGTGCATGAACATCATCCATGGAATCATGTTCTGCGCTATTTTTTAAATAATTATTCTTCATCAAAAAACTACAGTTAGATTAGGGCAAAAAAGCTTCTGACTATTTAAAATTGATATTTTTCTGAAATTTTTCTTTTTCCAACACTAGTTAATCTCCCTAACATTGGTTTTAAAACCTGTCCCGAGTAAAAAAAAATCTGTTCAACTTTTTCCTACCACTTCTCAATAAATTAAAACAATTATATCGAAACAAAAAACGTGTAGGAATTTTCAATAACTCTTTCTTCAAAATTTTTTTCTCGATATCGAACCGAAACTGTAGTTTTATCTCTATTTCCTCACTGGAAATAGAATTATACTTCGATCTTTCCGAAAAAGGGCGAATATTGAAGAAATCTCCATGTTCTCGCTAATTTTAAAAACCTCGTCGACTACAAAACACACGTCATGCAGCCACCACCATGCACGGCAAAGGGCAAGACAGAGTGGGCAAGTGATCTCGGTGCGTGACTAGGAACCAGATGGTACTGGGAGTCGGAACATTCTGATTGACGTCTTCCTTGAGACTCAGAATTTTGCAGGGTCAGGGATTCTATTTTCCTTCTCACAATAAAAAAAGAAGTTCTTATAGTCAGAGACAATTTTCTGTACATGAAATGACAAGATACACCTCGTGGTACTGATTAATGCTCGGTTCATGAACTTCAGAAACCGTCTAGGCTATGAACAGAAGGTTAAACCTGTATGTACTAACTAGGTCCACAATCAAAGCAGTATCTGGAAAACACAATAAAAATCAGAAATTTCCGAAAAAACATCAAGATTCTTCAATAAAGTTTGAAACAGAACTTGATCTCATTGTTTCCCATCAAAATAATGAGCAAATTGAATTTTTACTCTACGAATGATTGTGTTCAACACTTTAAAGATGTAGAAAAATATTTCTTCAACTTTCCAGTCAATACTTAAGCGTACTCAAAATCCGAGTCTGAATCTTCTACAAAATACGTTTCATTCATTTTTGATGAACTTGATAAATTTCCTCGTTTCTAATTACTAAAATCCCCAAAATGTTACAACACATTGGTAGTTCAAAATGATTTTCCAAAATGCAATGAATATTAGAGTTTTCTGGTTGTTTACTGTTACCGAATCACTAGCTCAATGTAAAAATAGTCTTTCCCACCGTTCATTTCGAAATCTGTATGATGACAAAATGGTGTGCGTACCATGCGCAGACTGTGTCTAATTTCGGTGCCTGGATGACGTATCGTACGGTTATTTACAATGGACTGGTGTGTGTCCGTGTGTACATGTACTTTCATAATTGTGCCGATTCAAAATGGACAGAGGTCAATACGAGAATGCGGGAGAAAGTTCGAACTGACCGTTATGCACGCAGTTTCACTTTAAACAGAGAGATGGGATTCATAAGGTAATGTATTTTTCATCCATTTGCATTATGAGAACCAAGTGATCTGGTCGAATTCGAGAAAACCTATTGGCTGTGTGTAACTACAGAAACAAACTTAAGCCACAACTTCCAGGTGGACAAAAAATACACACAAACATAAAATATCGTGATAAATGGTGATGAGAGTCATAAACTCACGGTATATTTTAGTTTCTCGAAAAGTATAAATTATTATTTGGAAATAACAAGCTACGAAAGTACACATATATCGCTAGATGCGTGGCCGTTTTCAAACGCGCTCTAATCTCAATTTTGCAGAATGAGTACGGTAACTCTCACAACCGATTTACGGAGGCCAGATTAAGTAACCGATTTACGGAGGCCAGATTTTTTTACAGGTAGAGAAAGCTATGTGAAGTATAAATGGAAAACATACCGATACTTCCATCGCATTCCAAATTTGACCTATGAAAACGGGTTTTTTTTTCTCAGGAAATGAAATTTTAGAAACGATAATCGGACAATCGTGAACAGAGAACATCAAAATATAGAAACTACATAACATTAGACTTTTTAAACTGAAAATTACCTCAATAACCGCCGAATTAGGACGAAAATCGAAGAAATACGAAATGAAAACGAAAAAGCGAGTTACTGTAAGTTAACGTAGATCACGTATTTTTATTTTTCTTAAAGTTTCCGAAACAAATTACTTTTGGTTCAAAAGTTGAAATGCCCGTTTCTATGTGGAAAAAACACTGTACAGAAAAGTAAAAGGAAGAATTCTCGTGGCTGATGTTGTATGAGTCACGCGACACTACTGCCACAGGCGTATTCGGCAAACAGTGTTTTCCAGTACATGTATAGGCGGCTTTTCATGGTTAACTACGTCATAAATGCTGTAAAAGTTGACTAGGAAGAGTTTCTGCAAGTGAAAAGTGAGTAATGGACAGTTGGTCAGAAATCTTTCGTTAAGGGCCACTATACTAAATATAATCAGGTTTGGTTGAGAGAGAGAGAGAGAGGGGAGAGAGAGAGAGAGAGAGAAAGAAAGAGAGAGAGAGAGAGAAGGAGAGAGAGAGAGAGATAGAAAGAAAGAGAGAGATAGAGAGATAGAAAGAAAGAGAGAGAAGGAGAGAGAGAAGGAGAGATAGAGAGAGGTAGAGAGATAGAGAGAGAAAGAGAGAAGGAGAGAGATAGAGATAGAGAGAGAGAGAGCTCTAGCTTTTTTCAAAGTCTAGAGTTATTTTCCTACCATACTCAAAACAGATTTTTCTCGATAAATTTTCTCACGAAGTTTGAATTTGGAGAAACAAACAATTGTCAACAATCTCCAAAACTTTTCGTGGACCGGCATTGAACCGTAGATGGGCGACACACGGACCGGGCGACACATGGACTGTATATGGGCGACACATGGACTGTATATGGGCGACACATGGACCGGTGGCGGGGAGAGTGCGCTGCGTGTCAAATTTGGACCGGCATTGGATCGTAAATGGGCGACACATGGACCGGTCGACACATGGACCGGGCGACACATGGACCAGGCGACACATGGACTGTAGATGGGCGACACATGGACTGGCCGATGGATGATCAAATCGGCGAAACCCGCGATATGTCCGCGAGTGGCTGCAATGACCTATCTAGCGCTCGACGACTTTTTAGATCGTTTCTTCTCTGCACTTCGGAGTAGGAACGATTGTAAGCCGAACTATAGCATGTAATGTGTGTTCGCACATGTCAGTTCCAACATTGGACTATTTTTGAACTGGTGAACATTGGGCTATATTTGTTCACTTAGGTTCAGTTTTGGCTTGAAAGTGGTACCCACTATCGTATATCAGGGGTCCGGATATAGAAGGAAAATATTTCATGTGTCATACCCCCGCAAAAGTTATGTGTGTCCACATAATGTATCAAACTGATATTGAACAGTGAATGAATTGGACAGTGCGACTATGAGTGGGCGACACAAGGACCGGGCGACACATGGACCGGACCGGCATCGGACCGTAAATGGACCGGCATTGGACTGTAATTGGGCGACACATGTCAGGGACGACTGTCGCCCATCTACGGTCCAATGCCGGTCCACGAAAAGTTTTGGAGCAAACATGACGTTATGTTCGAGAATACTTGTTAAGACTGTCAGTTGATTCTACATATTTGTACCAAAAACTGATTCTCGTCCATGGCGGAAGATCGTATTGGTTAACGACCACCCAGTTATGCGTACGAGAAGAGAGCAAAAAAAGTTTGTTGAACGGGGGGAAACCGGGTCAGACAGAAGAAAGTGAATTGGACTTACCGGAATAGTCGTTGGTGGCACCTCCATTCGAGGTGATCGAGTCCTGACGGTTCATCAAAGAGGCGGACTCTGTAATTTTTACTTCTATTTTGAGAGGATTCAGGTTTCATCTGACTTTCCAAGTACTACTGTAGAGTGAGCAGCACTTTTTCATATTTCATTCATGAAAATTACATTTCCATTTTGCTTTCAGAAGATTGCTTTTTGAAGTACAGTATGCATATTCGTACCCAAAATCCTTCTTACCTTAGGCCTGACCCTTAAAGTTATGAAAATCATCACCTTCTGAGCGTAGCGAAAAAGTTTTGGTTAGCGATGTGAATTTTTTTTTGATAATCGAGAAGAAAATGGGTCCTAGTTATCAGACCAAAACCGAGTTGATCTACACCGTTATTGATATTCAAAGGTTTACTACAAGATCTTGTGAGGTTTGATACTTTTCATCTAGTTTCTATTATTGTCTGCTACAGTAACATATCAGAGAGAAATCTCCTCGGAAACCCTGAACTCGCTGGTACTTTGGATCTGCAGAATATGTACAATCACTGTCTTTAGCGATGTCACTCCATCAAGTCACCATTTTTAATAGTACTACAAGACAAGACCTTAAGCACTGCAGCATACTAAATTTTTGTCTCCCCAGCGCATTTTTAATAGTTCCTCTCATAAAGAAATAAAAATTGATGTTCGTTTAAAATTTTTTCATGTTTCTGATAGTGTTTTTGTTTTTCCTGGCAAGGAGAGTGATAATATATAGATTCTATTAGTGCGATAGAGAAAAAAAAAACTCACGCTAAATGCCTCTCACTATTGGGAAAGACTGGAATACCCGATTCTGAAAAAATGAACTTGAATTAGTCTCAAGGGAAGAAGCGGAAGAGACGTATGTTCGGGAAGGTTGGGGAACTACAGCAGGGCAGCAATCGTGGATAGTAGGAATTCTCCGCGGTGAAATTTTGTCCAAAGTGTTAGCTTTGAGAGTTTCAGAGCACTACTGTACCAAAAGTACAGTACATCCGCTGATTCTCAGATTAACTAGACTAAGTAGAACAACATTTCTTTTTTCTCGAATCCGGAACCTTTCTCACATTTTGATTTTAAAAAAGTCTACTTTCTTTTTTTTTCAAAATGTGTTAATTTTACAAATTGATATTGGACCGCTCAAAAAAAGTTTTTAACTGGGAATACAGAAAATTTTATATTACTGTCTGTTGTATGATGTTAACTGGTTTTGGAACGAACGACAAGAGTGAAGAAAATTCTGAATTCAACTTGAGAGAGTTTAAAAATATTTTTGTCAAAAAGTTAAAGTGGATATTTTTCAGATTAAATTTGAAGTTCGAGTATTGATATTGAGAAATTTAAAATAAAGAAAATCAGCATATTTTTTGAGGGAAAAGAAGGGAGAGGCGTGGCATTCGTGAAGCGTTCTTCTCCAAAAGGGTGCTACAGCCTTGCAAGATCAATGCAGAGCTGTTGGAGAAGGGAGAGCGAGTGACCCACGATATAAAGCCCCTTCCGGCACACTCGGAACGAACCCCAACACAATGAATTATTATTATTATACGCACGGGTTTTGGGAACGACAGACATGAACATGTAGATGACCATGGAAACGTTCGTGTATGTTGAAATCGTGTTTGATATCATCAGGATGAAAAGTGTGGAATCAAAGACTCCCAATTGATTGACTAAGTCTTCAATTGAATTTTGAAAAACTCTAATGAGGTATTCAAAAGTTATAGCGCTTCCACAGTGTTGCAACATTTTGCGCACGCCCAGTAGGTTGAGGGTAGACAAGTTTCGATTTCTACATGTAAGATAAAATTGTGAAAAATGGAAACGGTTCCAAAAGCGTTAAAATTAATGGTTCGAAGTTACCAAGAGACCGGTTAAATATTTTCAAGTGGCAAGACCCTTGGATGATACAGTAATATGGGAAATGAAATAGTGCTCCGGTCTGGACAGTCCAACATTCATCCGAAATAATTTCCTATGTTTGTCTCATTACCACACATATATTCCTCTACTTGTAAAAAAGTCTGACCTCCGTAAATCGGTTACTTAGTTACCGTAGCAGTTTCGCTTTGAAATACATGAACGATTAAGTAATGTGCCTTCAATTTCAATGGACTGAAAGTAGGAATAATAATTTAAATCCACAAAGATCTAACTGTTCGTTGTGAGAGTCCCGACCCTACCGTACTCATTTTACAAAAATGCGACTGCCGCGAGTTTGAAATTGGTCAGACTTTTTGCTAGATATGTGTACCAAAAACAGGAAAAGGGGAGGTTTAAGAAATCAATGAAAAGAAGAAAAATACATTGAAAAAATTTTGTGTTTCATGAAGTTTTCAAGTGTTTTTGTAGTAGAATACTGTAAAAGCAAGATATGGATTCACTCAACACATCTAGTAAAAGTGGGCTAGGTACAAATTCCGTGTGAAATTGATAAAATTAGTTAAAAATGTCAGAAAAAGGGCATGTGGGAAAATAAGAGAAGAGCGTTTGGTGAAAAGAAAATCAGAGAGAGATTGGAGCGAAAGGGAAAACTGAAAGCGGGTGAAAATGGAACGGAGAACACACTGATCCTATCGATGAACGCGCTACCCGGAACGTTTTGGATCGATTTTCGGAAAGGTAATTCACTGGTAATGTCTGGAATGTTCCCGAATTCTTCTATACCTGAGAAATCCTCAAAAGATAGGTTAGAGGTTAGAAACGCCAAATTTGTACCCCTTTTCATGTTTCCACATCGTGCCGGCCAAGGGATTGATTATATGACACCCATATCTCCAGAATCCAATGACAGACTGGTTGACAGAGGGGTTGGCCAAGGATCTAGGTAAAACTTGGGTTAGAAAGTTTTCCTCTTCGTCGTTCAAAAAGTATTGTGATCTCGTCCAGGTCCGGCACTAGACGAGATCTGTATTGGATTAGGCGGCTTATGGACTACAAATGGACCCTCCATAATATTTTGTCGCTATTCGGTATGTCTTATCAAACGGCGACAATATGGTGACGTACAGGCGATTATACGACGACGTACCTGCGACAAAGCAGCAACGTACCGGCAAGAAATGAATGATTTTGCCATGTTGTTACCGGAACGGAGGAGTGTCTTGTTTGGTGAGCGTAGCGAACATGAATGAAAATTGTACCTACATGAATGAAAATGGAACCATAAAGACATCTGTGTTTCTAATCAAGATGTCTGACTATGTGATTTTGTAACGAAAAAAGGGAAAGAGAGTTTCGATCGTAGCGAGACCTACGTGCTTCAGCTACAGCGGATATAGTTACTTCCTCACAGAAGTTCAACTGTTTCTGTTCGATTAATCCTGAAGTTTGTTGCAGTCAGACAACTCTTCGTTTTTCAAATGTTCGAAATCAACAAAATCATGTTCTACGAATTCATGAAGAATCAATAAGATCATGGTATTAATGTTCATCTAGTCGCAACACGCATGCATCAGTGTGATGCAATGCGCGTAATGGAGTTGTCAGTGATATCATGTTTCAAATCTCTGTTAGTATATTAAAGTGTTTCGGGAGACAGTGAATAACCCACTACGATTCTCAGTCTGATCTTGCTTCTGAGTTCATATAAAGATAAAATGAGTCAACACTGGCAAGCTTCAAAATTAGTTCGAGACTTTTTCATTTAAAATAGGCTATTTGGTAATTCTGTCTATTCGCAGCGCGTTTGAAACTGATAAGCATGCGGCTTTGTAACCACTACTGATGTGGAGAGAAGGAAAATACTCCTACAGGTAAACATGAAAAAAATGCAAAAAATATACTACAGATGGTCCAAACAGCTCACGCGGGAACTACTCAGAAAACTCAGAAAAGTAAAATGTACTACACCATTTTGGGGCGGTACAAGAGAGAACTTCTCCAAGAAGGTTTCAGCATCTGGGGAAAAAGAAAATCGTACAACGTGTGCATCTGCATATGAAAGAACGAGCAAGAAAGTGGAAGAGACTGAAAATCGATACAGCGAAATGGTATGGAGACAAAACAAACACTAACTCGGTTGATAAAACGCCTGAATTTTGTGATGATGAGATTGTGTGCTGCAACTGACAATCAAGTGAGCGTAGAGAGTTTATTACGGTGGACCACTCACATTTGATTACTGTAATTACAGTACCGAGTATAAGAATACCATAGTTGTATTTCTTCAAACATCCGTGAAGAACTTTCCAGATACCGAAAGTCTAAGTGGAAACAAATATGTTTCTGTTTTATAAAATTTGATATGGTTCTAGAACATTTGAGAAGCAAGGTTCTACAACCTTCTAGAACACCAATGACTATTTTCATAGTCACAACAATGACCAGATAAAAAAATTTCTCATTGTCAGGATGTCGATTCGTTCCGTTGGCTTACGATGTGTCAAAAAATAATTTCACTGGCTACGGATAATCATCAAGACAGATTGAGTCATTTTGCATGAAAAACAATGTTGCAAAACTGTGTGACTTCCGATTGAGCTTCGCTTCTATAAGTCAAATCGTATTGAAACCTTATCAAAGTACTGCTCAGGGTGGTCATGACAGTGACACAATTTTCCGAGAGAACTATAAATACGATTGTTAGTTGCTAGGATGCTAGGGATGATATGGCTAGTGTGCTCGCAGTTGTTTATAAACATGTTTGAGGAGATCGTCTTGAAGAGACTGATATGTTCTTGCTGGAATTCCAATCAAAATCGGAAAAAGTTGAAATGTATAAAAATCTCGACTTCTAATGTCTGATTTTGATTGTTACCCATAGATAAATTTTAAAATGACCAACTGTTACTGAAGCAATGAATGAAAGTCATACTTTGAAAAATGGTGTAGATGGAGCTACACAATGAGCAGTAAACAACAATCAAAGTAAACACCGTATGCAGAGATAGTTCTAATGATTGTTTTCTATGAATAGAAATCCATCAAAAATCTGTCAGTGAACCCGAGACAGAAGATCCAAGTGGAACCCAAAGGGTACTAAAGACGAAGAACACGTAAGAATGTTGTCTGGTGGGGGAGACAAAACAAAAGCAGTGAACAGTCTCGGGTTGTTGGACTAGCAAAACTGGTCGATTCTCTCTTTCTGCCTATAGACAACAAAAACAAGCCTCTCTCTGCTCGTCTAAAACCTCTTGTCCTCTCTCTCTTTTGCTGTGAGGCGCACATCCTTCGGGTGTAATGTGTGCAGTTTCGGAAAAAGTAGCCAGAGTACTTGGAAGAATTATACACTGGTTTGCTAGGTTTCAACGGTTGTCATTGTCTTGTTGTCATTGTGGCGATCATCTTTGCTTCATCTGTCTCGATCCGTCTCATGGATCACGGCAATGCATAGACGCAAATCCATGTAAACATTGTCACACTCGGAGAAGTCACCACTCAAGTATTTGTCGCAGGAGAAATACAAGCTCCGAAGAAGCGACACCCATATTCAACTTCGTGCATGTCAAACCGGCACCAGACGAGGATAGCTCCGAAGAAAGCACCGACAGGCGTCCATACGGTCAAGAAACTAACAGCAACGAGGAAAATCGCCCGAAACTTCTTGAACCAAAGTACCGCTCGGTTATCTGTCAGAAGAAAAAGGAAGGAAGCAGTCGACGATCAAACACAAGTACACCAAACAAAATCGTCCAAACGGAGACAAGCCCACATGTCGGTTTCCAGAAAACCGTCCATGTGAGAAAGAAAGAGTCGAGATCCAGATCAAGGGACAGCCAGTCCAGACAAAAGTCTCCATCTCGAGTTCCAGACTCTCGAAACTACAGTTCTACACACGTCACACCGATCGAGGCACTGGAGAGACTCTTCAGTCAACCCGATCCATACGTCGAAGAACCGCCTGAAGACCTCGGGCAAGGAACCACAACACATCGTCAGCCCGTTTAGAAGGAAGAAAAGTCTACCGTATCACAACCCACCCCCCCCCCCCCCAACAAAAAAATACTTACGTATGTTTTCACCCCCCCCTCCCACATGGTATTAAATTTTTGTTATTCATGTTAACGTCCATGATTATTTAAACTTTGCAAAAAAAAAACAAAAAACGTCAAAAAAAAAAGAAAAAATATATATATAAAAGAGCGAAACGCCAAAAAAAAAAAACGTATAGATTCATCTCCAAAAATAAAGGAAAAGCCCAAACAGTCTACACAAATCAGTAGACCTACATCAACATTGTCCATCGCAGGAGCCAACCTGAGGGGCCCAGGGTTGTCAGAAACAAGATGAAGAAGCGACCAGCGACTGGAGAAGAAATGATCGACGAAGGGTAGTTGTCTACAGTAAACCTCGATGTCAACTCCATCCACCACCAAGACCAAGGCTATGATGTACTAGAAAGAGCGAAACCCAACGAAGGAACTGATAAAGTTGGTAATTCTAGCACGTGCAAGTTCATAAGGTACCCTCAAGGATCAAGAGGAGGTGACAAGCACAAAGCCAAGGGGTCAGAAGATGAAATCCAGTTCAAGAAGAATGAGAGTCGGTCAAGTCTCTAAGGTATCTGAGACGCTCCATGAAGAACGACACTTTCAACAACCGAGCGACAGCGAGATGGCAACGACGTTTCCAACAGTCAACAGACCATTCGGATATTTCTACAGCACGCTACACTCATCAGTGTCAGACGCCACCAATCTCACGACAACATGTCGTGAGCCCCCATTTGTGAAGGCCCCAGTGTTCGCACAGAGCGAAGGGAAATAAAAGAGGCTGGCGTCGGCAAGTGCGTGCGTAGTGCAAACACATTTCGCGCGCATTACTTGACGACGCAAACCTTTTATTTATCATCTTTTTTCCATTTCTCTTCAAAATACTCTTCGCTCTGATAATTATGTTTCATTGCTTATGTATAATCATTGTATTATCATTTTCTCATTATTTCCTCTGAATAAAGGTTTAATTACCCTAGTTTGAGGTGTAACAAGCAAGGGAAAGACCAAGCGACTATCTATCATTGACATCATCGTTTTATGGTGCATCAAGGATTGGATCAAGGCAGCAGAAGACCCGCGTGGCAGCAAGACACAGAAAAGTGAGCTTTGAAAGTACAAGATCAAAGTTTCCCTTTTTGACAAAACAAATTTTTACGAAACCAAAACCAAGAGCAATCAAGCTCTAATTTCTATCGTTTTTCACCCAAGTTTCTCAGTAGACAAAAAGAGTCGGCGTCTCCACGCAACATCGTCAAATCATTTACGGTGTTGTTTCCACACACAGTGGAGACTTCGACAGAAAACCAGTAGGAGGTGCACCAACACCTCACTCAATACTCCATTCCCACTTATCAGAACTCAACAAATCATTGTTGCAAGTTCGACCCAGACTCAATTCAAGTCACTAGAGTACAACATCCAGTTGTCAGCTCAAACACAGTCCATTCACTTAGTTAGTAGAGTACAACATCCAGTTGTCAGCTCGAACACAGTCCATTCACTTAGTTAGTAGAGTACAACATCCAGTTGTCAGCTCAAACACAGTCCATTCACTTAGTTAGTAGAGTACAACATCCAGTTGTCAGCTCGAACACAGTCCATTCACTTAGTTAGTAGAGCACAACATCCAGTTGTCAGCTCAAACACAGTCCATTCACTTAGTTAGTAGAGTACAACATCCAGTTGTCAGCTCAAACACAGTCCATTCACTTAGTTAGTAGAGTACAACATCCAGTTGTCAGCTCAAACACAGTCCATTCACTTAGTTAGTAGAGCACAACATCCAGTTGTCAGCTCAAACACAGTCCATTCACTTAGTTAGTAGAGTACAACATCCAGTTGTCAGCTCGAACACAGTCCATTCACTTAGTTAGTAGAGTACAACATCCAGTTGTCAGCTCGAACACAGTCCATTCACTTAGTTAGTAGAGTACAACATCCAGTTGTCAGCTCGAACACACAGTCAATTCACCCATCATGGCTCACGATCAGCCAACAATGGGAAGAGTCAAGACAGACTCACAAGACAACCCAGACGTTGAGGGCACGGAAAATCTCGGACCTCGTCTGAAAAATCAGCTGGTATACGCCAAAAGAACACTGACCAGAGAAGTCAACCAGCTACAGCAGTTCATCAGCAGGTGGCTCAAGGAAGTCAACAACGAGGAGAAACTCCGAAAAGCAGACGAGAGAAAGAGCCGACCTGCCGAGTACTGGGACACAGTAGTACGGTTGTGCGACGCCAGAGAGGAAGACATACGAAAACAAGTGTCGAGACTGGACAACGCACTGTTGGGGGTTCGTCATTACCTAAAAGACGAAGAAGAAAGTCTAGAAACAGACGACGTCAATACTAGAATCGACACGGCGGTGACAAAAATGTCAATGCTGACGGAACTTCGCGAGGCAGCAGAAGAGTACTGCACTAGCAACAAAACCGCACAAATCACCACCGTAGTCGAAGAAAATAGGGACGTAAGGCACGACCACACCGAGACACGAACGATGCATGAACATCGCAGACCTCGATACATCCGAGAACCGGAAGTCGATCTACCAAAGTTCAACGGATGTGAAGACAACGACTTTGAACACTTCTGGAAGTTGTTCAGAGAAGTGGTCGATTCAGACCCAACAACCACGGACGATGTGAAAATCGCCGTACTACAGTCGAGACTCGTCGGAGAGGCCAGGAAAAGATTTGCGAACTTGGGATGCGATGGATCCCAATATGAGTACCTCAAAAGTCAACTAGCAGCCAACTACGGGAACAAAGAGGGCAACAAGATCCGACGGCTCGAGAAGAACCTACGAGGACTACGAAGAGAAGCCGATCACTATCGTGCGGAGATCACGCTTCTGCAGCAGACACGGAACCTGATCTACCTGTTGGAACAAGAAGGGGTCGACACGAACAAGAAAGAGTACAAACGAGAAGTACTGAGTAAGTTCCAGCCAACCACAATTCGAAGAACGGCTCGGGAGGAAGCTCAACGACGACACACACCATGGTCAATGGAAGAAATGCTTCAATTCATCGCACTGACTATCGAAGAGATCGAGTATGAAGAAGAGATTTTGAACGAATGTCTAGAAACCGCAGAAAAAGAACAAGCCTACCGATCACGACGAGAGAACAGCCGACAAGAAAGTCGAGTCACCACCCCAGAGCGCATGGAAACAACAGCAAACGGCAGAAAAGGATGCACCTTCTGCCAAAGTACAACACACCAACCAGATGATTGTCCGATTATCACAGACTCCGAAGAGAGGAAGGAGAAGCTGAGGGGCGATCATCTTTGCTTCATCTGTCTCGATCCGTCTCATGGATCACGGCAATGCATAGACGCAAATCCATGTAAACATTGTCACACTCGGAGAAGTCACCACTCAAGTATTTGTCGCAGGAGAAATACAAGCTCCGAAGAAGCGACACCCATATTCAACTTCGTGCATGTCAAACCGGCACCAGACGAGGATAGCTCCGAAGAAAGCACCGACAGGCGTCCATACGGTCAAGAAACTAACAGCAACGAGGAAAATCGCCCGAAACTTCTTGAACCAAAGTACCGCTCGGTTATCTGTCAGAAGAAAAAGGAAGGAAGCAGTCGACGATCAAACACAAGTACACCAAACAAAATCGTCCAAACGGAGACAAGCCCACATGTCGGTTTCCAGAAAACCGTCCATGTGAGAAAGAAAGAGTCGAGATCCAGATCAAGGGACAGCCAGTCCAGACAAAAGTCTCCATCTCGAGTTCCAGACTCTCGAAACTACAGTTCTACACACGTCACACCGATCGAGGCACTGGAGAGACTCTTCAGTCAACCCGATCCATACGTCGAAGAACCGCCTGAAGACCTCGGGCAAGGAACCACAACACATCGTCAGCCCGTTTAGAAGGAAGAAAAGTCTACCGTATCACAACCCACCCCCCCCCCCCCAACAAAAAAATACTTACGTATGTTTTCACCCCCCCCTCCCACATGGTATTAAATTTTTGTTATTCATGTTAACGTCCATGATTATTTAAACTTTGCAAAAAAAAAACAAAAAACGTCAAAAAAAAAAGAAAAAATATATATATAAAAGAGCGAAACGCCAAAAAAAAAAAACGTATAGATTCATCTCCAAAAATAAAGGAAAAGCCCAAACAGTCTACACAAATCAGTAGACCTACATCAACATTGTCCATCGCAGGAGCCAACCTGAGGGGCCCAGGGTTGTCAGAAACAAGATGAAGAAGCGACCAGCGACTGGAGAAGAAATGATCGACGAAGGGTAGTTGTCTACAGTAAACCTCGATGTCAACTCCATCCACCACCAAGACCAAGGCTATGATGTACTAGAAAGAGCGAAACCCAACGAAGGAACTGATAAAGTTGGTAATTCTAGCACGTGCAAGTTCATAAGGTACCCTCAAGGATCAAGAGGAGGTGACAAGCACAAAGCCAAGGGGTCAGAAGATGAAATCCAGTTCAAGAAGAATGAGAGTCGGTCAAGTCTCTAAGGTATCTGAGACGCTCCATGAAGAACGACACTTTCAACAACCGAGCGACAGCGAGATGGCAACGACGTTTCCAACAGTCAACAGACCATTCGGATATTTCTACAGCACGCTACACTCATCAGTGTCAGACGCCACCAATCTCACGACAACATGTCGTGAGCCCCCATTTGTGAAGGCCCCAGTGTTCGCACAGAGCGAAGGGAAATAAAAGAGGCTGGCGTCGGCAAGTGCGTGCGTAGTGCAAACACATTTCGCGCGCATTACTTGACGACGCAAACCTTTTATTTATCATCTTTTTTCCATTTCTCTTCAAAATACTCTTCGCTCTGATAATTATGTTTCATTGCTTATGTATAATCATTGTATTATCATTTTCTCATTATTTCCTCTGAATAAAGGTTTAATTACCCTAGTTTGAGGTCTATCAAGCAAGGGGAGAACAGAGCATTCAACTACTATTGACATCCATCGTAAAACGCCTGAATTTTGTGATGATGAGATTGTGTGCTGCAACTGACAATCAAGTGAGCGTAGAGAGTTTATTACGGTGGACCACTCACATTTGATTACTGTAATTACAGTACCGAGTATAAGAATACCATAGTTGTATTTCTTCAAACATCCGTGAAGAACTTTCCAGATACCGAAAGTCTAAGTGGAAACAAATATGTTTCTGTTTTATAAAATTTGATATGGTTCTAGAACATTTGAGAAGCAAGGTTCTACAACCTTCTAGAACACCAATGACTATTTTCATAGTCACAACAATGACCAGATAAAAAAATTTCTCATTGTCAGGATGTCGATTCGTTCCGTTGGCTTACGATGTGTCAAAAAATAATTTCACTGGCTACGGATAATCATCAAGACAGATTGAGTCATTTTGCATGAAAAACAATGTTGCAAAACTGTGTGACTTCCGATTGAGCTTCGCTTCTATAAGTCAAATCGTATTGAAACCTTATCAAAGTACTGCTCAGGGTGGTCATGACAGTGACACAATTTTCCGAGAGAACTATAAATACGATTGTTAGTTGCTAGGATGCTAGGGATGATATGGCTAGTGTGCTCGCAGTTGTTTATAAACATGTTTGAGGAGATCGTCTTGAAGAGACTGATATGTTCTTGCTGGAATTCCAATCAAAATCGGAAAAAGTTGAAATGTATAAAAATCTCGACTTCTAATGTCTGATTTTGATTGTTACCCATAGATAAATTTTAAAATGACCAACTGTTACTGAAGCAATGAATGAAAGTCATACTTTGAAAAATGGTGTAGATGGAGCTACACAATGAGCAGTAAACAACAATCAAAGTAAACACCGTATGCAGAGATAGTTCTAATGATTGTTTTCTATGAATAGAAATCCATCAAAAATCTGTCAGTGAACCCGAGACAGAAGATCCAAGTGGAACCCAAAGGGTACTAAAGACGAAGAACACGTAAGAATGTTGTCTGGTGGGGGAGACAAAACAAAAGCAGTGAACAGTCTCGGGTTGTTGGACTAGCAAAACTGGTCGATTCTCTCTTTCTGCCTATAGACAACAAAAACAAGCCTCTCTCTGCTCGTCTAAAACCTCTTGTCCTCTCTCTCTTTTGCTGTGAGGCGCACATCCTTCGGGTGTAATGTGTGCAGTTTCGGAAAAAGTAGCCAGAGTACTTGGAAGAATTATACACTGGTTTGCTAGGTTTCAACGGTTGTCATTGTCTTTTCTACTCGTAAACTTAGCCCCCCCCCGCGCCGGTTCACCCATTTACGGTCCAATGCCGGTCCGCCAGAAGTTTTGGAGCTTTATTCCATGTAGATAAGTTACGAAAGGTATTGGGTTAGGACAGTGAATTGAAATTCGCAAGAAATTCGCCAGAACTCCACCAACATGTAGTTTCTGGAACTCATTGGTGGGCGAAAATTTGACTCATCACTTTTTCTATTTTACTTTGAAAAAAAACCAACATAGAACAGGACCAGGTCACTCACGCTCACTTCTTGATTGACAAGTAGAAAAGCTTTAGTAGCGGTTATTAAACATGAAACCGGTATTTCTCGATTTATTTCCTGGAAAAAAAAAAACAGAAATTGATCTGAAAAATACTAAAATGAGTAGATGGTAAAGATTCTAAAAAATAATCCACTCCCGCTAAGCTTCTTCCAATTGAAACCCTACGACAAGTTCCGGAAGATTTTTGTTGAGAGTGGTGTTATACATACTGAAATTGGTGGTGCTTCGTATAATAACTTTGCAGAACTATGCATAGTTCTGCAAAGTTATTAAATTTAACCCGATTATCCCTATTACAAGGAGTCTTTGTACTGACAAAAGGACTCGCAGTACCTATTATTGATGAAGGTTAAATTCACCCATTTTTCTTATTTTCATCGTTCTTTTCAGAACACAGTGATCAAAGAAACAAGTCATCGAGACGACAAGTGATTAGTCTCGTCTCGACAGCTTTTACTCACACATACTGTGACCGCCCGAGATGTTTTGATGATCCGAAGGGGTCGGCTTATGGACCGCAACACTACTGACTTTCATTCAAAAGGGAACACGATTTCATGTGTTTATGAATAAATATTCAAAGACTTCGAACTTTAATGAATATTACATTTGATCACTTCAAGAAGGCAACATTTCAGAGAACATGTTCTGGCATTCATGATTAGATGTCACTAGTGTAGAGAGCTTCCGATTTTTTCGTGATGTATGGAGGTTAAACATACACTTTGGTACCGTGAAAGATGTTTAATAGAGGCAAAGCTACCGAGATGAACAATAAAGTAGAATATATTTATTGGTTATTTGAGTTTTTTTCAAAATTCTTTCTTTGAACTGAATTGCAGGTATATAAAAATCAAGTTGTATTGAAGAATGAGAAGTATGAACGTTTCCAACAGTGTGTAGATCACTTCTTACCGGACGGTTCATATTTTTGTATCTTACTAACAGGAATTCATTTCTTGAGTACCGTAATCATCATACGATTTATCAAACTCCTGCTGTGTCAGCAAGACTTACTATTCCAATTCATTCACTCTATTTTAATATTAAGTCCAAAATGTGAATGCATAACATCAAATTTTATACCATCTATTCCAGCTAGAAAATTAAAGAAAGCTTTATGCAACATATGAAACACAAAAATGCATCAGGCGAAAAACTTGAGGGAACGAGTATCAGAATGAAAACGAGGAGAACTAGAGGATTTTGAATTCGATTTGAGTATTAACAATGAAATGGACTTTAAGGTGTGAGTGTGTTCATGTGTGTTGCAAGTTCTCGTGTCACAAATCATGTCTTATTCATGGCTGGTGCTTAAATCGTTTCATACTCGGCGTCAATCCAATCCGAACACCATTTGTGAATATTACTTTCTGGTGGTGACACACCTTCATGCTGGTGTTCCCCTTCTCTAAACCGTCTGTTCAGACTGCAGAATACAATCATTTTTCTTCATTTTCAAGCTCTTCAGGCACCACACATATCTAGCAAAAAGTCTGACTGATTTCAAACGCGCGCCAGTCGCATTTTTGTAAAATGAGTACGGTAGGAGTCGGGACTCTCACAACGAACAGTTAGATCTTTGTGGGTTTAAATTATTATTCTTACTTTCAGTCCATTGAAATTAAAGGCGTATTACTTTTACGTTCTTGTATTTCAAGGCGAAACTGCTACGGTACTAAGTACCCGCTTTACGGAGGCCAGACTTTTTTACAGGTAGAGGAAGCTATGTGCACCAGTTCGCTGCTCGAAAATAGTTATACGGTTTTGAGAACACTAAAATCGGCAAGATGATGCCGATAAGAGATTTTTCAAAAAATGGTCTGTTACACTTTTGACCGACACTGTACCTTTGCATAGACTCTTAATCTGAAAGAAATCCCTTTCGATCGTCTTTACCTCGAACTTGATAGTTGACGTCCATACCGAGGTCATGAAAAATCCGATCGCTTCTTTTTTTGTTCGTAGCCAGATATTTCTATCAAAAAACTACCGTACGTTTTTTCATCTATATTTTTTTTTAATGAAACCACACGATATCCTTCAAAAATATCAACCACAAGAAAGTGACAATTCTCATCCTTCCAGGTTGTTTTGTTGACTTTCATGTTCGCAACATTTCCTTTGTTGGAAAATAAATTCGCACGGATATCGTCTTGCGAATATTTCTACTACGATGGAAGAAAATTGTTGTTGGAGCGGATCCCACTATCTTCACGGCTGTAGGTCCTCTTTGAAAATATCCCGACTTGGTTTGATTTGAAATTCATGTTTTCCAAACATCTCGACTTTCACTGATAGCTTTTTATCTGTTTACAGCTACTTTCATTTTACTTTTGAGGTTTTTCTGAATTTGACGGTTTCTAACATATCCATACAAATAGGTTGTCCTCATATATTGTCCGTACCGTTGCTTACATAACATTTCCTACCGCCATCTAGGCACCCTCGATCAAGTCCCACGAGCGTACTTAAACCTCAATCGATCAGAGCCCTGAAACCATAAAAATTCTGAAAACTGGAGGTATGAGAGCATTTTTAAAACAACATTTTGTATCATTAAATTTTAATCTCAAGCTTCCATTAATTTGAAATCAAAGAAAAAATCCAAATTTTTTTCACTGGTCAGTCCGACCCCGAGATAGCTTTGTCTCTTCCATCACTTTTGCATTCCGCAACATTTGTTTGATTTTTCGTTCTAAACACAAGTTTCCAATAAACAAAATGTTAGTGAGTGTTTTTTGATGTCGTCGTCCGGACTGGTAGCTGTATGTTAGTCAAGTCGTGTCTGTTAGAGAAATGTGGTTGTGGATATTAAAAAGTAGAACATTCAAAATTGAGATAGGTTTCCGATATGATAGGTAGTGTAAAACGAGTTGGGTTAGTTCCAGGATTGATTTTGTGACCAGTTCTGGAATAGTGTTTACTCGATGAGTTCTGTGATCAATTCAGAAAATTTGGCCACTGAATTGTCCGTCCTGGTATCAGATCGGGTTAAGCTTAAAACTAGACATTCAATGTACAAGCACTCTTCAGGGGCGCTTCGTGACCCAACATTTTATTCTTTCTCACGCCAGTTTTGATACTCGAAACAAAGAATGGAGTGTACAATAATCTGACAGTTCAAATTTGTTAATAGACTAATGAATCGTTCTCATCTGATCTTCCAGGTGAAGAGAAATTGACAGGGCTAGTACTCAAGCGATTAACTTCGGATGACAAATTTCACGAATCATCACAGACTTTGTTTATTTATAAGAGACTCAATTGTAAACTGGTGAGCCAGTTTGTCGCAGAACGTTTTTCTATATTCTTGCAACTTGTTTTCAGTTGAAGAGAGTGAGGGAGAGAGAGAGAGAGAGAGAGAGAGAGAGAGAGAGAGAGAGAGAGAGAGAGAGAGAGAGAGAGAGAGAGAGAGAGAGAGAGAGAGAGCCGTTTGGTACACCATACCAAACGGTGACAGTTTGGGGACATTCCGGTGACAACACGGAAAAATAATTTTTCGTGCCGTATCGTCCCCTCTTCTTCGAAACAATTCACCCAACTTCGTAAACCTATCGTTTACCCCAAACTTGGGTAATCAAACCACCTCTTCATCTCGGACCAACACCTGCTCCAAGAGCTCAAAGCCCTCTAGAACATCCCCCCCCCACTTAGAACTGTCAATTGCAGTGGCCATTCAGCTAATCGACCTTCCATGCTTCAATGTTTATATAAACAATCTCACTCCGGAACACTGTTCGCAACATTCTATTAGTGAATCTCGGTCGCTTTGTCTGACCGCGTCGCTTTTTGAGGATAGTCCTACGACGGTTATCTCATGTTTTATAGCTTTTAACTTGGGGTGCTTGTGAATAGAGAGAGAGAGAGAGAGAGAGAGTAGCCAGAGCGACCAGTGGTCAAAACAGACCCTAAAAAACCGTGCGTTCGTGGTGTAACTCAGGGAAACCGTTCATAGCCAGATCTGGAAAAAGACGAACCAGATCTGGAAACCTCTGGCTAGAAGTGGCACGATCTGGCTCAAATTTTCCAGATCTGGCTAGAATTTCCCAGATCTGGCTAAACTTCCCAGATCTGGCTGGAATTTCCCAGATCTGGCTGGAATTTCCCAGATCTGGCTGGATTTTCCTAGATCTGGCTGGAATTTCCCAGATCTGGCAAAAATTACCCAGATCTGATCGAAAATTCTCAGATCTAGCGGAAATTATCCAGATCAGGTTAAAATTCCCATTATCATTCAGGGGTTCAAAAACGCATGAAACATTTTCTTTATGAATTTTTATTCATTAACAATCAAACTTGTACAGTATACAGTAATGAATTATACTTTGAACGGTTCTTCTTCCGGATAGACTTCGTTGGTACTGTTGAGAAAACACAAACTCCGCGTAGAGGTTGTACAGACGAGCTGGTTGAGGATCTTCAGAAATTAAGGAAGCACATCCGACTTCTTATGTCTTATCTGAATTATCTCTTGTATGAAGCTTTCGTTAATTTATTCTAAAACCCCAAACTCCACAGAATTCAAGCATCCTATACACTGTGTCAAGAAATAATAGCAAACACGACTTTTTTTGAAATAACTCGACTAGTTTTGAGAGTTATGAAAACTTCAAGAACAAAAGTTGTTGAGGACACTAAGCCACAACTTCTCTGAAAATT
Source organism: Caenorhabditis parvicauda (assembly GCA_963978915.1). Taxonomy (NCBI): domain Eukaryota; kingdom Metazoa; phylum Nematoda; class Chromadorea; order Rhabditida; family Rhabditidae; genus Caenorhabditis; species Caenorhabditis parvicauda. The sequence continues at coordinate 7,559,490 of OZ022252.1, forward strand.
TCATCCAGATTCGTCAACAGATTCCAGAGTTATGCCCGAAAGACCGAAAAACAGAGTGTCAAGAAATAATAGCAAATCCTGATTTTTCTCTGGAATCCTACAAAATCAAGACCGATTGATCACTTTTTCCGATATTTTATGATTGATGATGATTAACTAAAGGTCAGAAAATCGGAAAAAAATTCAGATATGGTTTTTCCTAGAGTTAGCTGGCTGGAAAGCAGGAACTACATTTTTTTATTCAGAAGCGCTGAAAAAACTTTTTTGACTGTTTTGAACTGTCACAAACCATTAAAAAACTCAGTTTCACACTTTTTCTGTAAAATCGACACCATCAAAGCGCTCTACTACACCAAAATTTACGATATTCTTAGCTGCGCACTCTATCCTCAAAGTTCAGCGCGTGTTCTTGGACCCACAGTAATTCTCAAAAATGAAAAAATCAAATGTACGACAATTAAATGATACGAAGACATTGTAGAGATTTTGAAAACGCATTTTCATCAACTCTCGCAGGCTGAAAATGGAACAATACGGAAGGTAAGGAATAGTGAGTGATAAATGGCATCTTTCAAGCCATTTTAAAGGGTTCCATATGACACCGTTCATAAAATGGTCTTTACTGCCGTCTGAAGCTTCAAACTTCACCGATTCGTTTTCTTAAGTTTTCTTCATACCGTTTGGCTGTAGTACATTTGAATTTTTTCATTTTTGAGCATTACTGTGGGTCCAAGATCACGCGCTGAACTTTGAGGATAGAGTGCGCAGCTAAGAATATCGTTAATTTTGGTGTAGTAGAGCGCTCTGATGGTGTCGATTTTACAGAAAAGTTGTGAAACCGAGTTTTATAATGGTTTGTGACAGTTCAAAACAGTCAAAAAAGTTTTTTCAGCGCTTCTGAATAAAAAAATGTAGTTCCTGCTTTCCAGCCAGCTAACTCTAGGAAAAACCATATCTGAATTTTTTTTCGATTTTCTGACCTTTAGTTAATCATCATCAATCATAAAATATCGGAAAAAGTGATCAATCGGTCTTGATTTTAAAGGATTCCAGAGAAAAATCAGGATTTGCTATTATTTCTTGACACTCTGTTTTTCGGTCTTTCGGGCATAACTCTGGAATCTGTTGACGAATCTGGATGAAATTTTCAGAGAAGTTGTGGCTTAGTGTCCTCAACAACTTTTGTTCTTGAAGTTTTCATAACTCTCAAAACTAGTCGAGTTATTTCAAAAAAAGTCGTGTTTGCTATTATTTCTTGACACAGTGTATAAAAGACATGAGGCTATTCACTTTTTGCTGGCACCACATTTAAAAATGTAGAACCACAAGAAAGAAGTTTTTCCATTGTTTTTGTTTCATTGCGTACATATCATTTGTCTCTGTGAAAAATTAAATATCAAGGAATTGGAAAAATACCTATTTCTGCGCTTGTTCAAAATCATAGACACTTTCTCATAACTTCAGTGAGATGATCTTGACGACTGAAAATAATTTACAAAAAATACTTGATTGTTTGAATATTACCTTGGGGAGTTCATGCTGAAAATCAGGGTTACGTTCAGCCAGAATGAACAATAAAAATAATAGTAACCTCAAATGCGTTCAGCTAGAATGAACAACAATAATGATAATAATGACCTGAAAATTGTTACTTTTATACTGTTCCGTGAAAAAATACCTCAATATGGTTTACTGAATGCAGATGCTGAACAGTACTGAAAGATAGTGATATAGTCCAGGCCAGTGAGAGGAGTTATGACTTCCTTTGGGATATCCAATAGGTGCACTGAACATTTGCCGTTGAATGTTGAACATTGCCGGCTGAAATTTGAACATATTGATAAATATTGAAAAAGAGAAAAAATGAATTTCATGATGATTCCGAAAAACTAGTATGATATAAGACACTGATCAAGAATAAATCAAAAAACTGAAAAAAAAAACTTGAAAATGAAGTTTCAGTTAACAATGAATGTCTGCGAACGCATGACAAAATTTTTCCACAAACCGCGTTTCATATTTTATACCAGATCTGGCTCGAATTTCCCAGATCTGGCTTGAACTTTCCAGATCTGGTTCATTTTTTCAAAAGTGCCGTGATGACATGGAATATCTCTCCATTTCGTTCAAAACTCAATTTGATAGATTGATCAGCAACTAAAATCTAAATTTCACATGTTAGAAAAAAAATAGAGCTCTTTTCTTACAACTCGAAAAGTAGAGCCAGATCTGGCGCCAGATCTGGCTTGTACATTTTTCTTCAAACATCAATAACTCTGCTCAGAATCAATTTTGTGTCATGATATTTAGACACATCACATCTCTAAGCGAAATGAGTAAATTTTGAGAGTTACAACCTGATTGGAGGTGCAACTCCAGATCTGGTTCGTCTTTTTCCAGATCTGGCTATGAACGGTTTCCCTGAGAATGGTCAGCATGGATGCCTTCCAAGCATTCGACGGGGGTTCGATTCCCCCCGAACGCAAAACAGACTTTTTGAAGTTTTGAATCGTAATAAAAGCTGTTTATCGGCGTTCTTGAGTTTATTCTAGCAAAGTGCAATATTGCAAGAGGACAGCTGTAGGATCGAATGACCTATGAAAAACTTCTGTCGAAATGACTCATAATGGGAGGGAATAAACAAAGTGAGTTGCTTACACAAGCCGTAAGTTTCAGACAACGGCACGCACTGCAGAGCCGCATCGCAATGCTGTTTCTTGCACACTGCGACATCTCGGACCATATGTGGAGCCGTATCGAGTTTCAATCTAATAGCCCCCACTTTCTGAAATGCCTCAGATTTTGAAGTTTATTGTTCTTGTTGTTTCATTCAGTTGAGCTGTGTTCCTTTTCGCGAGGCGGTCAGGCGCGCGCGGCATTTTTTTTATGAAAAAATCCGATTTTGACCAGTTTGAAATCGTGTCTTATGAACCGCGTTCGTATCTTTTATTTTTCTAATTTTGTAAGCTTCAATATTCCCTCTCATTGTTTTGTGTCGGGATGAAATGCATCTTAGGGACTCAATTTAGTCCGGCCATGTAACCGCAGTTTAAATACGGTACTAATGCATTTTTCTCATCTCCCCACTAACTCAGCCTGTCATATGGAAAATAGGATATAGGCATGCGATGCGGTCATGTGACTGCAGGAAAGGTGTGAAATATACGGTTTTATCATCCAGTATGAAAAAAAACTTTCTTAACATTAAGACAAGAGCTTTTGATGAGTAGCGGTTATTCTACCACAATCCTGATCATTTGAGAAGCTGAACTTTTCCGCGCCTATGACTTTCCATCAGTTTAGCGTTCATGCAACTGCGGTCCGGACAATGGATTTAATACGAAATGAATCGTTTCTATCAAGAATCATTTTTTTATTTATCTTTGTCGACACCTCAAATTTTAGGCTTAGGTAAGGTTCAAAGCACTAGTTAGGTACAATGCTAAGATTTGATCAAAGTTTAAACTTGATTATCACAAAAAAATTTCACCTTGTAAGTTTTCCCTAAGGAAATGATTCTTGATAGAAACGATTCAGTACACTTTTTCGTATTAAGTGGACAATGGGCACGTCAGATAGATGGTTTTACATCACAATTTTTATCTCGATCCTCACGATATTGATCCATCCTAGCGTAACTGTCTCCAATTTTTTTCTCACAAAACGGACCGGGCTTTGCCACAAACACTATTACTTCAAAATACACTCTGTTCAACCACCTCTGCCCGATCCCTTGATGCGTTCCGGTCATGCAACTCGAGTCTAGACGACTCACAGAATGACCAGCAATCAACTCATTTTACACAAACCCATGGCCTGCATGGCACGAAAAGCAACAATATGGAACGTTGCAAAAAACGGCAAGTTGTGATGTATTTCTAATAGGGACCACATGTTCTACGACCGGACCCATGTAAACAAACGACGCGACCCTTTCAAATGCTCCTACGTAGGCATACCGTACGTCCTAAGCCGTTCCGGGTTGAACGGCGAGATTTTGCCGCGGGAATCAAACTGAAAATCTAAAACTACATTATTTGTAACGCAGCTATTCCTCGATGCGCTCGGGCTGCTTTTATATGGTATTCGTACACTTCCGGTGGGGTGCGGCGAGATTTTGCCACAGGAATCGGGAAAATTGAAAGATAAAATTGACGAATTTTAGAAAGACCTTTTTCAGACAGCGTGATCAAAACTCGTCGCAGTACGCTGACAATCGCGACGCTAACACCAAAATTTTTGGAAACTGCTTGATTAGTTCTTCTACATCGCCGGCGGAATTTCGCCGCAGAACCCAGAAATTTGTGAAATATCGATAAGTGTGATCACTATGTGACTATTTTTGTAGAATATTCTATAGAAAGTTGCGGCTAACGATGTCTCTTTGCGACGGAATTTACCCGCAGTACCTGTGCTAGTGTTTTTCGAACGTTTTTAATTCCTATTGTCGTCCTAGTGCTACAAATTTATGCGCAGGAATTTTTTTCAAACAGGATGTATCTGATCGCCCTGCGCATTCCCTCCCAACGGTTATGTTGTTAACATGTTCGAAATCCAAAAACCGCACCGCGAGCCGCGTCCGCAACCCAACTTCCTAGACAAGAGGAGGAATGTTGCGAACACGACGATCGTTGCAATTTATTAGTCAACTAGCCGCGAGACAAATTGTTCGTTTTTGTGTAAAAGCTTGTGCCACTTTTTCTCGCCTCACTCATAAAAAAGTCGTGCCAGGTCGGCACCTCAAAAAAGCCGCTTTTTCCAAGAATAATAGCTCTGAGAGTAGCGATTTTCAATCACTCCTAATGATTTTCCTCAAGCTGAACGCAATCACACTAGGTTTCTGTCAACCGTCGTACTATGAGTCCCTCCGTTCCCCTTCTTTTCTGAGTTAACCAAACTACGCTCAGTATACTGTAGGAATCTCCTCGCTACGTTCACCACCATCAATCTAACCTCGAGTGATACAGCTTACAAAAAGTTAAACCTCGCACGCCTATGGTGAACTTGTCTCCATGACAGTAAGATTATTTTGTACTACGCTCAGCCTACTATAGCGTAAGCCTAGCTACCATCACCACTACCAATCTAACCTCGAGTACTAATGGTTTTGAATTCGTCCTAGCATTATCATCTCTTCATTTAAAACATTTTCTAGTTTAGTGAGCTTCAGTGAAACTTATCATGAACTTATCTACGTTCACAATAAAGTTCAAACAGTCTATCCTTTTTCGAAAACACTATCTATGAAGCGGTAATTTTTTTAGACGCTTATAACAAGGCTATATGGTAACTTTAGTTGTTTTGTAACGAATTTAGTCTCTGAAACAGCTAACAGTTGGATGAAAACATGAACGTAGCTCCGTTTGAAAAAAACACTTGGTTTGTCAGACGTGACGTACACAAAGGGCTAGTCCGTTCGTATCTCACGACATCTTAGCGAGCAACATAGGCGCCCCAAGTGCGGATCCGCTTTCACCAATTTTGTCTCTGATTTCAATTTTGTTTGGAGGCTGGTGGAAATGTGTGTTCCCTATCACCAGACCAACCTCTGCTCTTCCTTCTGCAAAAAAACAATCTGCATTCGGGGGGAATCGAACCCCCTACCGAAGGCATCCATGCTGACCACACCACGAACGCACAGTTTTCGCGCACTCTGTGTGAAATGCAAAAAACTCTTTGCTGTGGGAGGATCGAACTCGCGAAACTTCCGAGCGTAGTGAGGCTCACATCTTCGAGAACCTACACAGACTCCACGTTTTTTTTTCACACAAGATCAGCCTGGACTAAGAGCTGTCAACTAATCGTAAACAACTGTTGTGCTGGGGTGTCATGAAGAGTTCATTTTTCGAATTTCTCATTCTTCAATTTGTCGACCGATTGTGTTTCCCTCATGTTTTTGGTTTTTGTACTACTTCATTTCAAGCTTGGCACATTGTATAAAAGCTCCTGACCGTAAGCACTCATAACAGTCCTCTCCATTGCATGATTCTAACCCATTTCACTTGAAAATTTCTTAAATTTCACTTTTTCATTGCTTTTGTCCAACGATGACGGAAAATAGTTGGATTCCACAGAGAAGTCAAAAATTCTGTCTGGAAAATTGTTGTGGTCCATTTGTTGTCACCCTGAAACACATTACTGCGCACAAAGTTTAAAAAAGTTGTTTGGCGCGAGTATTTCTCTGGTTATGAGTATGCAGTTATCGTAGTCTAGAGTTACTGTAGATGGAACCGTTTCTTGACTACTGGAGCTCATTTCAAGTACCTATGTACCATTGTCAGCAATTATATTACTGTAGCTCAAACGGAAGGCTACTGTAGTCACTGAATATTCAGACTATTTCTAATCATTTACGATCAATCAATAGTTTTGGATGCCGACCTTTCAATCAAAAACAACCTCATTAATTTCAAGAGCAACAGCTAACATAATGACAGATGTTGATGCGTTTTGTTGAATTGGAGGTGCAATTTATGACTAATTCAAGTCAATATGATAGAAAGCTCGAGTAATGAGGTGACTGTAACAGATTCGAGCACTTTTCTACTGATTGTTCCTGGGTTCTGGCAGATCAAATTCTCATATTTTTCATCAGAGCGAGTGATCTGTGGAAGTTTTCTTTGATATGAGCGTAGCGAATGTGCTGGGTAGCGGGAACACTTGAACACTGTTCGCCCTGTGACTTGTTGAAGTTTCTTTATACTACAGTACTGCAAGCCGTGACAGTACAGAGTACTGGGTGCTCTATTCATAAGCCGTATAACTTTTAAACATTGTCTAGGAACTAGCTGTTGAACCTTCGCTGCGCTCAGGCGTTTTGCGTGTTTTTTTTGGATGCTCGTACTCTTTGCTATCGGTAAACTCAAGCGCAGGGAATAATTCATATGGTATTAGTTAGTTACTTTCTTTCAAGTTTTCCTCTTCCAGAGGGCTCCACCCTTGGGTTCCCCCGAGAACGATAAATTTTTCTACTCCCGGGGGCTTCGCCCCCTGGGAGACCAAATGCACAAAAATATTGTTCTACTCCCGGGGGCTTCGCCCCCTGGGAGACCAAATGCACAAAAATATTGTTCTACTCCCGGGGGCTTCGCCCCCTGGGAGACCAAATGCACAAAAATATTGTTCTACTCCCGGGGGCTTCGCCCCCTGGGAGACCAAATGCACGAAAATATTGTTCTACTCCCGGGGGCTTCGCCCCCTGGGAGACCAACCGCACAAAAATATTGTTCTACTCCCGGGGGCTTCGCCCCCGGGGAGACAAAGCGCATGAAAATATTTTTTCACGGTATTTTTATCGCTAAAACTTTTTATAGAGCAGAAGGTTACACTTGTACGGTTAGACAAAAAGCAAAAGAAAAGGGATCAGACAGGAAATGATCGGGCTTCGATTAGTTTTGTAATCGACTTCTCTGCCACTGCGCTTTGGAAACACGTGTTCGAAACATGTTGAACATGGTGTACGTGACACGTGAAAATTGACCCCAATTTGCACTAATTAGGTCATAACTACGGTATCGTGATAGGTAGAAATTTGGAAAAAGTTTAGTCCAAGTACACATAATTTTCGTAATCTAGTCACAAAATTTCAACCTAAAATATCAATTCTGAAAAGAGTTATTCACACATTTATAGTCAGACAAATACCCCGACATCTATATATATATATATATATATCTATATATATATGAAAACATATAAACATTTTTTGTTACACGTGCGTTTTATAATAGTAATATGTACAAGAACCTGAGTTCACCTATTCCCATCTGGGTGGACTGGTGATAGAGCAGGGATCGGACTCCTGCTCTTTGCACGACGCCACGCAATCAAAATTTGCAAGCATGAGCGTAGCGAGATTAGCTGCTGTGACATGTTGTCAATCAAACTGCTCACTCAATAAAACATTACAACAGGCTTAATCTGAGTGAGTGAATCATGAAATTGATACTCGGATTAGGTTATTGGCAACCGTGTGCCAGTGGCGTGTCCAAGTCGTTCCAAGTCAGCAAGTCAAGAAAGAGACACACCGGTAGTGCGAGAAAGAGAGAAAGAGTGACCATCGAAACGAGGGTGTGTTCCAAGAGAGCACAGACACCAGTTTATTACATCCGAGAAGACTTGATGATGCATTACGGGAGACAATCACCAACACCCCCTTACCTGATGGTGACACTTACTCATTTCAACCTAACTTATTCTTTTTCCTGAACCTCCATGGAATTACTCCCCTCTGATCAAAAACATGTTAAAAACCATGCAACAGCTTGCCGCGCGCAAAACAGAATTCCGAGAAGATCGTGCGTTCCTGGTGATGCCTTCCAATCATTCGACGGGGGTTCGATTCCACCCGAACGCAGAATGTTTTGCTTTTTTTCCGGCACAAACAATGTCTGAAACTCTCCAACGTTAACACACCATTTTGCAATCTGTATGATATCTGATACTGTTTATGTTTATATTTGAGAGCCTGGAATGTTGCGCGTGCCTGGTGCGCACAATCTAGCACAGTTGGGCTCACTTTTTACATTGTCATCAAGTTTCTGCCACTTTTTTTTCTCTCTGAAATATAGTGCAGAAGATGTTGAACACTTCACAGTAACTCCTTTGCCATTGTAATTCTTGCTCCATTCAAGCAAGCCCAGGCAGTGCCTGAGCATCTGTTATCCATTCAAAAGTCATTTAACGTCTTGTGTGGTTTTTATTACCTTCAATCTAACTTATTGCCACCTTCCATCACAACACTTTGTTACGGTAGTCATTTCTACGACTAACCCAACCTGATATCCAGCAGATCGGACGTTTCCGGGCATCTATTTGTTAGTTGTCACGTAAACAGAGACCATAACTCAACTCGGAGAGAACCATATGTGTTGCCTTCCTCCACAACGTTCTAACACAAACCACTAGCTATGAACTTTCGAACGCGTTGCTTGACCGCTTTTCTCTGTTTTCCGGTCATAATGATATTCGTTCTAGAACGGTCTCTCTAATCAGATCTACACAGAACAATCAATATGGTACCGTACCGAGCGAACACCTTTTTGTCGGATAGTTCTTACTGAAAATTCATTACCAGAGTTATCTTTCAAACTTAAAAATGTCCCATAAGCCAAACTTGACCCAAGTCTCAATTAAGCCTTCCTATCTTATCTCGATTATCATCCTCACTAAACTCCTTGTTTTATCATCGAGCACTATGTCAAGACTCTTTAAGGTCATCTAACACCTCTCATCTAACCCCAAAAATTTACAGAGACGGCTTTCGAAGACTCTTTTCTATTTATGTTCAAGAAGAATTCAGGAATTTCTCTTGAAAAGAAATGTAAGTTTTACCGTATCCTGGAAACTTTTTATGAGAAATAAATAATTTCCAGAAGAGCTTCGATCATGGATAGCCGACGCGCGATCCAGTCGGTTATTCTACTATTATTAGTATTTACTTGTCAATTGGTGAGATTTTTATTCGAAAGAAAGAGTTTTTCACTATGTTTCATGCTCTCATTATCATACCAAAATCAAACGGTTCGTATCATTCTGTTGAAACACGAAATTTATTTTAAATGAAAAATCACTCTATTGAACTAGTTACTTCGTTTTTAAAATCGTTAACCTAATTCACAAGGAGTAGGTTCCAGAAGCTTCAGTATCAACCATAAAGAGTTTTTTCGAAGTAAAGAAAAGAAGGAAGTTTTTTTCGGTCACAGCAGTGAACTGTTATTTTGCGGGAAAATTCTGAATACATGACCGGAGAGAGAACGATTGAACACTGGAGGTTCATTATTTTAAATTGTACAGAAAAAATAGTTGTGTTACTAAAACAGAGTCCCATACTGTACAAAACCTTTCTATTTCAGCAAGTAATCAAAGACGACCCAAGTAATGGTCTCATAGGAGACCTACAAATACAAGAATGGATGCGCGAATTACGAAGAGTTAAACGTGCTCCAACCCGAAGTGAGTCATATATTCGACATGATGTCGTCATATCCGATGTTTTCTGTGTATCACACTGAAACGACGAATATGACGACAATCCATTCAAAACTCCTTATTCTGCTCTATCTATTTGAAATTAGAGTCAGGTTCTATGTGCAACACACTCAAAGCGTTGAATTTGACGACTTTTACAAGAATTGATTATGGTCGTGAAATTCAACGTTTTGTGTGTATCACATATCACACCGGGAACATAGAATCTGACGACAGTTACCTTAAACTATTTTCCTTCCTATCCAAAAATCAATAACCCTACAGGCTTTATCAAAGAATGTTGTGCCATACGACGGAAAAATGGCCCGCCAGGTATTATGTTCTTGTTTAAGCTTCTACCCGACAAAAGAGTATTGATTTTTCTGGAGGAGAACGTTGGTCTTACATGGGAATGCTAGAAAGAACACAAATTTCCAAATTTCTTTTTGGGCTAAAAAATGTTGGTTTCTCTAAAATTCTGCCTTCAGTGTTCTGACTAAAAAAATCTTTGTTCATAGCCTTCAACATTTTTGAAACCTAGGGACCTCAAAATTTCATTTTTATTATAGCGAAACCCTGAAACAAGTGAAACAATACGTTCTCCTCTCGAAAAATCATACTCTTTACTCACAGCACACCAAAAAAACGCTCGCGATTCTCTTTTGAAGCTCAACAAAATAATTTTCTATAAAAAAATGCATGAAACATACCGCTGTACAAATACAAAGACAAGAAAGGTGTCGGACCCAAAACAATTCCCTCTTTCACAATGTTCATCGTTTTATTTGTAATAGTCTTGCAGGTGCCCCTAAAAGTGTTTAATGATCGTTTGAGCCAACTTCTGACTTCTAAGAAAAACTGGCGCGTAGTGTCCGACCCGGGACAGGAACCCATTTATCCAACAAATTTGAGCATAACTGTACAGCGGTGTGTGTGTAATTCGGAATCCAAGAATTCTCAGTTGACGACATTTTCTGCGGTGTGCTGTGAGAGTTTTCGGTTCAAAAGATATGGCGAGTCTGAAATGATTATTGTAGAACTACAACCCACACTCGTAGTTTTACCTGGGTTCGACCCAGACAAGGCGTCTCCATACTTCCGAGAACTTATGCTATCGGATCCCTTGTCGAGAAGACGCTTCAAGAGGGCCAGATACTGCCCGATTCTAGGTATTCCCACGCGGTACAGCTACCGTACCCCTTTGTCGCTTTTACTATCGACATAATGATATTCGCGTCTACAAGCATCCGCGCGATTTTTTTAATAATTAAATGCAACAGTGGCACCAATTGGAAGGTTCTTTCGAGAATTTGCTTACAAAACGTCGTGTAGACGCCACATGCGATGTTCATATCATTATGTCTTCAACTGTACGTCCTTGTTCTGTTACAATTCATTTAAACCAATACTATCTTCATCCACGTTCTAGGCTGTCGGGAAAGTCCTGGCACTCTGTTCAAGTTTCACAGGTCAACTTGAGCGTTAAAAATTTGTCATCGTCTCACATAATAAAAACAAAGACACCATTCAGAACTATCCCAAAAGCCTAATACATATCCATATCCTCTTCATCTGTTCCGACTATTATCTTTAAAAAACATTGAACAACTACAATTTCTCAAACCTTCTCTTAATTGACTATTCTAGCCAACGAAGAAGACGGCGTTGTAGCCGGCGCGGGTCCTGCACGCAACGCGTCCGGGCGTTGCGTGCTGTCCGCAGATCGAGCCTCCCATTACTGTGGGATGGACGACGAAGGTATAGCATAGTGCGGTAGTCGAAATAATCGTCGTGGGTGGTCGTTTTAACAATCGTGAGAGTTTCTTTTTACTACATATAAAAATATGTCTCAATTTTTCTATTGGAATATTTTCGTCTCACCAGTTTTATTTCCATTTTCTCACACTATTCGTCGTGAGTGGTTGTTTTTAACAGCTTTAACAAGAATTTTTCATCGCAAAAATTATTTTTTTGAAAGTGAAGCTTTTCAACAATTTAATCGTCGTGGGTGGTCGTAACTGTTTGTAGGACGATTTTTAGCGAGGTCCAAGCCCTGTGAATATACCAACCTCTTCATTCTTAATCGTCGTAGGTGGTGGTTTTAACAATTTTTTGTGTTTCACTTCAAATTCATCAGAATATTATTTAGTTCTCACTCACATACTTTTCTCATAGTTTGAAAATCAAAATCTTATTTTTGTGGTCTCACCGTTGTAAATGTGTCGAAAAGCAGCCACCTTGGATTACATCACTTCTGGTCGACTCTGATCTCGTTCATTGTGCTTTGTGAAGTTTGATTCTCCAGATTTACATACCCGCATGCTACCTTTCAATATTCTTAACATGCTACTCGTTTTAACAGTTTTCATTGTTTTCTCAACAGAAAAGAGTATTTTAGTGTCTGCACCACCCATACCACCGCCCGACGAAGGAAAATGTATCACCTCAAAAGTGAGTTTAAGTATCCGGGAGAAGAAGAGATAGAATAAGAGAGAGATAGAGTGAAAGAGAGAGAGAGAGAAAGAGAGAGAAAGAGAGAAAGAAAGAAAGAGAGAGAGAGATAGAGAGAGAGAGAGAGAGAGAGAGAGAGAGAGAGAGAGAGAGAGAGAGAGAGAGAAAGAGAAAGAGAGAGAGAAGCTGGCAACGTTTTGATGAGACACCGAGTTTTCTTTTTTTTTTCTGGATGGTTTCACTGACTTTACAACATTCAGGCCTCCGGACGTCAAATCTGCTATCCTTCATACCAGGATCTCGATACAAGTTGTACCGACATTTCTGGACAGAAGGCGAGCAGTTTGGTGACACCGCCAGTGGTGCCACACGCTTCGTAAGAAATCAATCGATAAATCGATAATCATTGACTTTCTTTAGAGTCCGCGCCATGGCGTTTGTACCGCCTGACAACTTGAGAAGACTGGTGATACAATACTACAGACAGCAAGGAAAGCAGATGCCGAAGAATGTTACATTCTCGCCGAAGTTAGTTTTTTTGCTCTTCTCTCTCTCTCTCTCTCTCTCTCTCTCTCTCTCTCTCTCTCTCTCTCTCTTCTCTCTCCTTTTTCTCTCTCTTCCAACACTACCTTCCAGATCCTTCCTCTTCATCAAATACCACTGTGACTACGGGTACGAACTAGTCGACGAGGTCGACACAATGTTCTGTCAAGACAAGCAGTGGGTGATGACGGAGCCGGTGTGTCGTGGTCTCGGCCTCTGTGCTGCAGACAACGGAGGATGCAGTCACACTTGCGTCTCCTACAACGACGAGAAGATCGAATGCAAATGCCCGAGAGGAATGATCTTGGATACTGATGAGAAGACGTGTATTAGTGAGTTGTAGGGAGAAATTGTAGGCTGGAAGAACAGTATACACAACCCAAGTAAACTTATGCCGGTTGTAAGAGACATTTAGCTTGTGGTACACAACAAATGTTTTCTATATTTTTCTATGAAATACTCAAGACTTCAATTCCGTTTTTTTAATCATATGACAAACAAGATTATTCTCCATGAATCTAAAAAAAGATGTTCAAAACAAAACTGAGCTGCCACTTTCAATCCTCAAGTTCGAGCCGCACCTGGGTCGTTCATTTTTGTTTTTTCCTTGTTTTAAACAAGATATTTTTCTTACAGAACCAGTTCCAAAGCACCTCTGCCGATCACTCAGTCAATGTACCTGCTCCAAAATGTCTGAAACTCAGTTCTCTTGTGCCTGCCCGAATGAGCAGAAGTGTCTTCGTGAGTTTACTGAACTTCAAGTTTGTAACCTTTCTCATCATGACTGACTCTATTAATTTGAGATAATTTGTATTTCCAGTAATGGCCGGACCACCGAAGCTGTACATCGAGCCGCAAGGACCATACGAAGTCGCTCCAGGAGGCAACATCAATATCACTTGTTCCACTGTCGCCTACCCTTTCCCAGAGATTTCATGGCAGAAGTATGGATTTTTCCATATTTTATGGAACTTTATGGATAGCTCTCACAAAAGCCGAGATACTTAACTATCGGACATTAGAAGCGCGACATTAAAGCCTAAAGACATTAGGGTTACCAGAATTTTTAAATCGTTGTGAGGAATCTCGGTATGCTACAGTTATGCAAGCCCTATTTTACGCTGGAACAAAATTTTATCATCAGTTTTCGACACTATTTTGCAGAAAAGGTAGGAAAAAATCCAATATTACTTTTCCGACAAAACGTTTTAATTTTTGCTGAAAATCACAATTTTCAGAGAAAACGAAGTCGTCAACTCGGAATCCGCGAAAAGCAGCATTACCAGTGACAAGGTTCTGATCATCAAGGAGATCTTCGTCAACTCCGACTTCACCTGCCGAGCCTCCAATGTTCATGGAACAGCTGAGAGGACAATCTCGATCGTTGTCACTGGTCCTGGAAGTCCACCAATCCTCAAGTCAGCCAGTGCAGGAAGAACCTCGGTTGGAGTGAGATGGGATCCGCCGACCAAGATCAACCGCCCAATCACCACCTACACTGTCTACTACACCAATAACCCGCACCAACCGATCAAGAACTGGAAGAAGATTGAGATTAAAGGTTTTTGTAGAAAAACTGCCACTAGTGCTGCGAGCGAAACCTTTTAAGAATCTGTAAGGTTCATACGTGTGGTGAAAACGGTAGTACTGCAGCCTTAAAATATCATGCGTCGAGTCTTTTTTGGTTTAGATCTCAAAAATCTGAGACAAGAGAAATACTGTCACAGAGGATTTTCAAAATGTTCTGAATTTGTTCTTCAAAGTTCAAAAAATTGAAATACACACTCAGTACAGACGACGTACAGTACATCAATGCAGTACCTGCTTCCAATCAATTCAACACCATTTCAGAACCAACCCGCGAAGTGATGATACCAGAACTCCGACCGGACTCGTCCTACTACGTCCGCGTCCGCGCCAACGACCAACTCGGCCCCGGCAAGCTGGGAAACCAAATTCAGATCAAAACTTTGAAGCCAGCAATCCGGCCGTACATCACCATCCCGCAGGGTGAAGAACTCCGTGTCCCACCAATGACACCATTCACCCTGGAATGCAACGTGACCAGAGCCGACCCGACACCGACCCTCATCTGGCAACACAAGGGACGCGCACTGAACCAAGGAGCCAAGAGTCACCACTTGAAAATGCAAAATGGTGGAATCCTCGAAAGTACTGAATTCTCGTGCATTGCTGACAACGAAGCCGGAAAGTCGACCAAGAAGATCAACATCACGGTGACTGGACCAAGTGCACCGGAGAGGATCAGATACCAGATTGATGGAGATCAGGTATGTGCGATTCGAAAAATTGGTTCTACAAGGAGTTTCTGTGCAGGAGTACTGAATTTTTAAAAATCGCAATTTTTAGAATTTTTCAAAATTTATATTTTTGATGAATTCGAAAATCCTGAGGCTCACTGGTAACTTTTAGTGCCTAGGTTAAATGAACATTCCTAACATTAAGGTCGAATAGAGATGTCAAAAATTACCTTCAAACATCTGAATTCTTCTGGAAATTCCCATTTTCTTCCAGAAGATCCTGAAATCTTTTTCAGGAGCTTCTGAAAGTTTCTTAAAAGATTTACCATCAAGTCTTAGTTTGAAAATTAAAATGAAAATGATTCAGGTGACACTGCAATGGGAGCCACCACAGGTAACCAACGGCCCGATGGCAGGTTACGACATTCTTTATACCGATGATCCAACTCTGCCGAGAGACCAATGGAAAATTCATCATATTGATGACCCCAACGCCCGATCGACTACCGTACCCAGACTCAACGAAAAGACACCGTACACCTTTGTGATTGTCAGTAGAAACAGACTTGGACCAGGACTGCCAAGTGCTCCCTTCAATGCGACTACTTGGCTTGCAGGTATGAGATTTGCAAGTTTAAAATTAGAACTACAAGGCTGAAACTAGAACTGCAAAAATTGAAGAAACGTAGTTTTCCCCAACATATTCAAGCTATTTTCTCTGGAGAAAAAACTAAATTTTGTGATTCAGCCAAGCCACCAACAGTCACCATCACACCAAGTGACACCATCAGCCAGTCACCAAGCAACGACGAACTGATTATCGAGTGTGTAGCTCGAGGAGTTCCAAAGCCGAAGATCATCTGGTTGTGGAGTGGACAGTTGGTTGAGGATGGAAAGGTCAGCTGAAAAACACTGTATCATGAGAAAATAGGAAAATTTAGCGTTGGATTGTTGAATTTTGAAAGAGACCAAGTGGCAACCTTTTCATGAAACACTTACAGTACCGTCCATAAAGATACGAACTCTGACTTTTTTTGGCATATGTCAACCTAGGAGTGTCGGATTGGTCTCTTACCTTCAGAAATGTTGAAGAAAACTTTTAAATGCATTTTTTGAGAATAAGAAAACAATGGGATATAACTGCGCAATATAATGATTCTCTGATCCTCACAAAATCGAATTTTTCACTTGACATTTAGTTTTCGTTTTTTCATTCATTGAAAGTTTTCATTCAAATTCATACTTCTGATTGTTTTAACTATTTGACGGGTAACAATCGAAAAATCCATTCAAGCGGTGATATTTCGATGCCATAATATAATTACCATGTTTCAGGACGAGTTCCGCATCTACGACACGACTCCTCTGGACTCGCAGGATGGATCCAAGAGCAAGTTGACTGCGCAAAGTACCACAAGAAGCGGAGTTGCAACCTGCCAAGCGATCAATAAGGAAGGATCTGACGAGCAGAAGGTTGAAGTCAAGATCAACGGACCTGGAAGTGCTCCATTGAACATCAAGCCGACCCCAGTTCACACTGGATTCGATGTCAGCTGGCAACCACCAAAGCACCCGAATGGTGTGATCACCGAGTACGTCGTGTACTACACCAAGAATCCCGATGCACCATTAAGTGAATGGGAGACGAAGACTGTACCAGCTGATCAAAGGTGAGCTATAGTTGAATTTGATGTTGAAAACTCGTTTTTTGTGTTCAAAATTACACTGGGAAGAGGAAATTTTCCAGAAGCCTGACGGTCCCAGTACCTGATGAAGATACTCCATATGTTGTGAAGGTACAAGCAAAGACTGACGATGGACCGGGAATCATATCAGAAGCTTATGAAGTCACGACAGGACGCAAGCGTAAGATTTTGACACGAAGAGAGAGATATAGAGAGAGAGAGAGAGAGAGAGAGAGAGAGAGAGAGAGAGAAAATTTCAGAAGTACCACTGGCAGTGACCCTAGAAGTCACCGATCCTGTAATCGACCCGACGACCGGAGAGACTATAGTGGAACCAACCCAGCCAATTCACTTCCGTTGTGTGGCCCATGGACGTCCGATGCCCAGTGTCTCTTACAGTTGGCTCCCAGTCAACTCTTCGGACTCTGGAGACGTTAGTTTCACTATGTCGGAAAAAACTATTCGCTGATACGTTTCAACCCATGGAAAAAAAATTGAATCTGATGAGTGAAGTATCTCAAATTCTAAATTGACTTTACCAGGTTAACCTTTGAAAAATACTTACAGGAACCAGTACCGATCCCAATCACCCCGGAAGGTGAGAAGGACCAACACAAATACGCCTCGATCCAGGTCTACTCGACGACGTCGACGAAGAGAATCCTTCTCTGTCATGCAAGAAACGCAGACGGATCTGTCGAAGATAGACACTCTTTCATCGTGAACAGTGAGTTAATCCATCGAAGTTAAAATAATGTGTTACAACTGCAACACCAGGTTTTTTAATATTCTTCAATGATTCAAGAAAGAAATACTAAATTTCCAGAACCCGGAAGTGCTCCTCAGAACGTCGAAGTCATCGTCGACCCCGACAACCGGGTCACCTTCACCTGGCAACCACCAAAGTACCCCAACGGAGATATCACCGTGCGCATATTCTTCACATTTTGAGCTCATACCAGAAGTTTCAGAAGTACAACGTCTACATCACCGGAGACCCATCCCTGCCAGTTGACAAATGGCAGCAGTACACGGTGGACAACGTCACAGACCCATATCTGATCTTGGACCGTGGAGCACTTCAACCAGAGACACCGTACTATGTCAGAATTGCTGCGGTGAATCCACATGGAGAAGGAATCAACACCGACCCGAAGACGTTCACTACTGTTAGTGGAGGTGAGCTATGTCTTTAAGTGTTTGAGTTCAGCAAAAAATGTTTTCAATTAACTTCGATTTTTTCTAACTTCACCTTCCTAAACAGGAGTTGACCTTCATCGTAATTGGAGTCCAGAGTTGAGACCTAGCCAAATATGTTAAGCAGGTCGAGGGATGAAGTTTTCATGTAGAAAATTTTTGCACATTTTTTTGCTACAATCGATATATTTCAATTAAAAAAACAATGAAAACATCAAGTTTTGGAAAAAAAAGAAAATATGAAAATTTACCCATGGTCATGATTCAACCAACCTTTTTTTTCTAATCTTCAATTTTGACTTGAAATTTATAACTTTTCTCACGAAAAACGAGGGTGTACGCGATTTCTTGCAAATTTACATGTAAAAATGACATCGACCGTAACTCAAAAACCAGGTCGATGAAGCAACTTTTGAGACCGGTCCTATCATTTTCACCATATTCGAAAACCTAGGAGACCAGTCAGAATGTATAATTTCGTGGCCCCTTGGTGGCATTCCCTCGTCAGAGTTTATAAAAATCACCATTTTCAGCCCCTGTTGACGCACCACACGACGTTCTCCCAACCGTGGATATTGACAACAAGGTGAAGATCACCTGGTCTCCACCAACGCAGCCACTCGGCCCACTGAAGGTATCCAACAGAGTCAGATGGAGCCATTTTTTACTGAAAAATTTAGAGTTACACTGTCTACTTTGCCCCAGAAATGGACAACTCTGACTACAAGACGTGGCAAAGGATAAGTGTGGTCCCAGGACAAGATGACATCGGAACCATCACCATTGACAAAGACCATCTCAAAGCCAACACTCCGTACAAGGTCAGAATCTCGGCGACCAACGATTTATCTGAAGGACCCGCATCGGAAGCGACACCGTTTGAGACTGGAAGTGGAGGTATGACATCTGTGGACAATAAGATATTCGCAAAGATACTCTTGAAATTATTGATTGGTATCCGGCGCGTCAAGTAGAGAAGCGTTTTTTGTAATATCCCCTCGGATCAGTGATAAAATGATTTTTTTAAATGAAAAATAGGATACTTTTTCAGCATTAAATTAATTTGAACTCACTCAAATCAGAAACTTTAGCGGATTTCTCGAACAGTTCGTAAAATGAACAACAAAACCTTCCAGAGATCCCACCGACCATCACCCTGGACCCATCGAACTCGACCTACAGCGTCGAACCAACCGGATCCGTTTCGATTGTCTGCAAGGCTGACGGTGTCCCACAGCCGACTGTCTACTGGCTCAACCAAAATGGAGAAAGAATCGACGGACCGAACTTTGTGTTGGAGAATGTTATCAAGGACACCAGTGCTACCTGTGTGGCTGAGAACAATGCGGGAAAGACCCAAGAAGTTGTTCAAGTCCTTGTTTCGGGTAAATTTTTGATTTGAAAAATATGGAGAATGTTTAAGAATCTGAAGGTTAATGTTCTTAGATCTCCACAACAATTTTGAAACACTGATGAAAAACATAGAAAATTTCAAAAATTTGAATATTATCAAAAAAGTTAGTGAATGTATCCTGCAGGACCTGGAACTCCACCAAACGAAATCGTCCTACTGCCGATGCCGAACCAAGAAGTCAACGTGGAATGGACGACTCCAGATGAGGTCAACGGTCAGATCACAAACTACGTTGTTCACTTCGGAGAGATTGAAGAAGGTGATTCATTCATTCCACTATTAACACTTGAACCTAGCTACGATCGATAAGAGAAAATGGGATAGAGCGAATGGATGAGACAATAGCCAAGGGTTCGGTAACACTTTCCATCACTTTTTTCTCGAGGTTGTGCAAAAGGGCGGTCTTCATGTTGTTTTTTTGATAGAAACTACAGAATAAAATGAATGAAGTGAAAAATCTTCGTCAATGTCGTAAAAAAGTCATAATTGCGCGTTTTGAAGCGATGTTCTTTCGGAACTTGGGTGACTTTTTCCGTAATGTCCAACAACTTTATAACCTAAAAAATCAATAATCCTATCCTTCCAGACGGAAAGGAACCAAAGACATGGAACCAAGTGACCATTGGTCGCGACGACGTCAACTTCAAGCTGAAGGAACTGGAACCGAAGAAGAAGTATGCGGTGAAGATCCAGACTATTTCGGATCGTGGGCCAGGAGTCGTTTCTGCTCCTCAAGTTATCACCACACTGCCTCTTGGTGAGTTTTATGCTAAGAACTTTTCTGACGATTAAAATGAAAATTGCGGTGTAGTCAAGTAACAACGATTAGAATTGTTCTACAAACATTCTGTGAAGTTGCATACAGTAGTAAACTGAGTATTGACTTTCTTCTGATCAAAATGTATTTCCAGCTCCGGAACAAGTGAAGGATGTCAACATCAAGGTGTTCGAGAACAACACAGTCAGCATCGAGTTCGTACCGCCTGTCGATCCAGAAAACCCAGACAAGAAGATCAAGGAGTTTGTCATCGAGTACACCGACGAAGATCCAGTCACGGATGACACTGTCTGGAAGGAGTTGAAGTATGTTGACCCAGATGACACCGATGACGTCACTTCTGTCACCATCGACGGGGAGAACTTCAACCCAGGTAGGTCTATGTGAAAATGAAAAAAATAATGGGAAATTTTGTGAATGAGTGGATTTGATCTGGAGGTGACCTTATAGCTATAGTAAGTAAGCCTTCTTTTCATTAGGCTTTCAAGTAATCCATTTCACAAAATTTAGAAAAAAAATGAGTCACAGATACTTTCCCGGCATCCTGATAGTAATCAATTATTGTTTTTCAAAAGTAAAATTCAGACACTCGACACACCACAAGAATCATCGCTCGTGGAGAAGTCGACTCGGTGCCCAGTGATCCATCGGAATTCGAGACCGGAGATGGTGTCATCGCTCCATCTGATCCAACGTTCAACGTTGAGACTGAAGACGGAGTCATTCGAGTTCCAGCTGGTACTGACTACTCTGTGACTTGTGTCTCGACTGGTGCCCCTACGCCCAACGTCAGATGGGTTGACAGTGAAGGAAACGTGAGTTAATGAAAAGAAAGAAAGCGAGAGAGAGATAGAGAGAGAGAGAGAGAGAGAGAGAGAGAGAGAGAGAGAGAGAGAGAGAGAGCGAGAGAGAGAGAGAGAGAGAGAGAGAGAGAGAAAGAAAGAGAGAGAGAAGAGAGAGAGAGAGAGAGAGAGAGAGAGAGAGAGAGAGAGAAAGATTTTTCAGCAACTCTCCGACGGACCAGTTCTGAAGATCATTGACATCAGAAAGACCTTGGTTGCGAAGTGTCTTGCTGAAAACCGTGGTGGCCTTAAAGAAGCCGACCTCACTGTTTTCGTGGCAGGTATGATTTAGAGTACTACAAAAGATGACTATATTAATCTGGGACAAACTAAAAATCAACTTCAGGCCCGGGAACCTCGCCAGAAAACATTGTCCTGTCTGCCATCAAGCCAGCCACAATCACAGTCCAATATGACGCTCCTTTGATTCCGAATGGAAACATCACGAAGTACATAATCTACTACATCCCACTCGACGATCAAGACCCAGACCATCAGCTAGGTCAAGTCCAGGCAAAACCCGTCAACGAATGGCAGAATGTTCATGACGTACTGACCAACGACACGGATGGACCGAGGAAAGTTGACATCTCGGACTACGTTCAGACAGACACTGCATACGCCGTCGTCGTACAAGCTATCAATGACGATGGGCCAGGACCATACTCCAACCAGTACACGATTCGAACAATGTCGAAGGCTCGTGAAGGACCCCCAGTGGACCTGCGCGTTCAGCCAGATGGACAGAGATCCGCATCAGTTGAATGGAAGGAACCGACAACGTCGAACATCAAGCCGATCGGATACGAGATCTACTACGTGCGTGGTGACAAGAGCGTCGACATCGATGATGATGCAGGTCTCTCCGACTGGCACAAAATCAACATCGAGGATCCATCCCAGCTCACCCACAAGATCCAAAACTTGCTGCTTCCGGACACTGACTATGTCTTCAAGATGCGAGCAATCTACCCAGACGGACCGAGCATCTTCTCAGAGCCGTGCATCATGAAGACTCTGCCTGACGGAAATGCACCGTATATTCAGATTTCAACAGGGGATAACGGTGTCTCGGGAAGTACCACAATCTACCTTCTACCCGGATCTCAGATGACCGTCGCATGCAATGCAACAGGTATCCCACAACCGCAAGTGAAATGGATCAGAGCAGGAAGTTACGAGATTGATCCGAGTCGAGTGAGTTCACTTTTACCTGTTTTTTCAGTTTCTGTCTTCTTCAACAGAAAAGTAGAGAAAGACTCCCACACCATTTGCAATATTTGTCAACAACATGAGTCTTCGTCACAGTAAAATATTTGCTTCTGATTACAACAAAGTGGCGCTACGCGAAGATTTTAAGATCTTCTGTTTAGAAATGTATTATAATTTTTCACCGGAAAATATAACTTTCACTTTTGACAATGACTGTAGAGATGTAAATTATGCTTTTTGTGAAAAATTGAAAATTCAAAAAAAAACATTTTTGACTATGATTCTATGAAAATGATGGTTTTCTCGAAGTACAAAAACATCGTTTTTAAGTTTTTAAAAATTGCTCTCACATGAATAACACTTCCGTGCTTGAATTCTAGTCCTAACTGATTCCCAATTCAGATCGAAGCAGAAGGTAATCACGCCAGATTCTCTCTTCAAGTCGGCAACATCACGAAAGACACGACGTTCAACTGTCTTGCTCAGAACCCATTGGGACACGCGAACTGGACGATTAATGTCAATCTGATCGATGGTAAGTGATATACAAACCAAAAATGTTGTATGCTATAGAATTCAAAAAACTCTTAACGTATCCCAAGATTTTCTTGCAACCATGAAGAAGGTAAAAGCTGGTTCATGAGATTTTTTGAACTTTATTTTCTTGATCGGTCAAACGTACGCAGGTCA
This sequence comes from Caenorhabditis parvicauda, assembly GCA_963978915.1. NCBI lineage: Eukaryota > Metazoa > Nematoda > Chromadorea > Rhabditida > Rhabditidae > Caenorhabditis > Caenorhabditis parvicauda. Next base: position 7,582,532 of record OZ022252.1, read on the forward strand.
TTGCTGTCCAAAAATATTCAAGGTTCATGAGAAACGTCCTTCTGATGGATTTCCAACAAGCTTTTCTTTGAATATCATGGAAAAGTAAAAAAAAAGAATCTATAGAATCTAAAATTCATGTTTTAGGACTCGAGCCCACATGGAAAGACGACTTTGTCACGTCAAAATCCGAAGGTGGACAGACGGTTCTTGTGTTCACAGATGATCTTCCAGACTATTTGAAGCCACCGGTAAGAGATCAATAAATATTGGAAAGGCCGAAAGTAAATACATTATTAATTCACAGGAACTAAATAAGTTCAAACCTTCTAAATCTACTATTTTCTTTAAAAAATTGACATTTCGCAACTGAAAACATTCCAGAACCACTGGAACATCCACTACACGGAGAATCCAGAAGAACCGAAAGACGATTGGGAGCAGATTGGTGGTTCTGGATCACCGCTGACGAGAGTGGAGGTGCCGAACATGAACCCAGGAACATACTACTACTTGGTCGTCGACAACCCTGATAAGGGAATTCAGACGCCAACTCTCATCGTCATGACACCTAGTGAGATTTTTTGCGAATAAGATTCTGTTCGATACTGTATTCAGCAAAAATGAATGAGTTCAGAACCACCAAGCGACATCCGGTTCGGAAAGAACAACGACGACGAACAAGTCATCGACTTCAAACCGGCCATTGCATCAGAACCGATCAAGGAGTACACGATCAAGATCTGGAAGTCGGACGATCCAACAGAAGTGAAGAAGATGAAGACACCAGCAGACAAGACGACCGAGATTGTTGTCGAAGGACTTGAACCAAACACTGATTACAGTATTCAAGTGAGTTTGGTAGATGTACAGTAACAAGTTTTCATTCCTCTTAATCTCTAAAGTTTGAGAGGTATCAAGTCTGTGCGAGTACTTCAAGACCTTGTCAGAACCAAATAAATCAATCCACAATATGAAAAATATTCAATTTTGACTTTGTTCTTCAGGTTTCTGCCGAGTTTGAAGATGGTGAAGATCTTCCCAGTGAACCAATCTACATTAAAACGCCACCAGGAGGTGATATTTTTGAGCTCATTTTTTTGAAAATAGTGATGAGGAAAACTATGAATTCTGATGAATACCAGTGCATAATTATTCCTCGTTAGGAATTGTTGAGAAAATAGACAAATATTCATTTAAAACTGTCAGATAATTGCTTAGAATGACACGAACTGTCACGTGAACGCCACGAACTGAGCACAAGAAAACACAAAAATTCAGATGTTTCATGCGACTGCGAACACGCGTGCACGTTCGAAGAGCAGGAAGACGGATCAATGAGCCCGAAGTGCTACTGCCACGATGGTTTCACACTGTCAGCCGATGGAAAGTCCTGCGAGACGGTCACAGACGATGCTACGTCACCAAAGGTCCTCGAAGTGACCCCACCATCGATCACGACAAGAAGGCCACCAGAAGAAGTGTCGACGTCAGCACCGACAGTCCCAGTCGTCGGACCGGACAACAAGCCGTTGAGAAAGAACAAAGAAGGAAAGTTGGTGGACAACACAGGCAAACCGATCATCACCGACGACCAAGGGAATCCAGTGAGTCCATCTGGAGGTGAACTGCCGAAGAACGAAGAAGGCGTTTGGATTTACCCTTTAGTCGATGGAGACGGTGATCCATTGCCCGTTGATATTGACAACAAGCCGATTATATCAGCTGTAGACAAGGAAGGAAATCCTGTGATCAGAACGGATGATGGCAAGTATGTGACGGATGATGGAATCACCTTCGAAGTCGATGAAATCGGAAGACCGGTTGATGAAGAAGGCATCCCATTCAAGATCGATGACCAAGGAAACTTCATCATTGGAGAAAAAGACGACGTCATTGGAATCTACGACGAAGAAGAACCAGAATTTGAGATTCCGTTGATTGAAGTTGACGGGGATCCGATCACCCAGGACGGAGATCGATACTTGGATCCGGAAGGAAATGAACTCAATGTGAACGAAGATGGAGTCCCAGTCGATGAGAACAACCAGCCGTTGCCGAAAAACAAAGATGGAGAGTACGTTATACCAAAACCGACACAACCGTCAACACATCTCGGGGAGGACGGATCTCCACTTCCAACTGATACATCTGGAAAGGTGATGGAAGTGGAAGAGTTGAACGAAGTCAAAGAGGCACCTCTGCCAACTGATGAGTCAGGAAATGTCGTCTACCCAATCACTGGACCAGACGGTCAACCACTTCCAACTGATTCTGCTGGAAACTTCGTGACTGAAGATGGAACCATCATCGAGAAGGACGACGAAGGCAAACCACTTGGACCAGATGGACAAGTTCTTCCAACTGACGGAACTGGAAAGTACATCTACCCAGCTGTTGGGCCAGACGGTCAACCACTGCCAACCGATGCCAACCAGAAGCCAGTCTACCCAATTGTCGATGCTGAAGGAACTCCACTTCCAACTGATGCCTCAGGAGCTGTCATCGGACCAGACGGAAAGCCAATTCCAACTGATGCTTCTGGCAAGCCACTCAGCCCAGATGGTTCCCCACTTCCAACTGACGCATCTGGAAACTTCGTTTCAGTTCCAGAAGGAGAAGTCGAGAAGGCTCTGCCAACTGATGAGTCAGGAAATGTCGTCTACCCAATCACTGGACCAGACGGTCAACCACTTCCAACTGATTCTGCTGGAAACTTCGTGACTGAAGATGGAACCATCATCGAGAAGGACGACGAAGGCAAACCACTTGGACCAGATGGACAAGTTCTTCCAACTGACGGAACTGGAAAGTACATCTACCCAGCTGTTGGGCCAGACGGTCAACCACTGCCAACCGATGCCAACCAGAAGCCAGTCTACCCAATTGTCGATGCTGAAGGAACTCCACTTCCAACTGACGCCTCAGGAGCTGTCATCGGACCAGACGGAAAGCCAATTCCAACCGATGCTTCTGGCAAGCCACTCAGCCCAGATGGTTCCCCACTTCCAACTGACGCATCCGGAAACTTTGTCAACGTTCCAGAAGGAGAAGTCGAGAAGGCTCTGCCAACTGATGAGTCAGGAAATGTCGTCTACCCAATCACTGGACCAGACGGTCAACCACTTCCAACTGATTCTGCTGGAAACTTCGTGACTGAAGATGGAACCATCATCGAGAAGGACGACGAAGGCAAACCACTTGGACCAGATGGACAAGTTCTTCCAACTGACGGAACTGGAAAGTACATCTACCCAGCTGTTGGGCCAGACGGTCAACCACTGCCAACCGATGCCAACCAGAAGCCAGTCTACCCAATTGTCGATGCTGAAGGAACTCCACTTCCAACTGACGCCTCAGGAGCTGTCATCGGACCAGACGGAAAGCCAATTCCAACTGATGCTTCTGGCAAGCCACTCAGCCCAGATGGTTCCCCACTTCCAACTGACGCATCCGGAAACTTTGTCAACGTTCCAGAAGGAGAAGTCGAGAAGGCTCTGCCAACTGATGAGTCAGGAAATGTCGTCTACCCAATCACTGGACCAGACGGTCAACCACTTCCAACTGATTCTGCTGGAAACTTCGTGACTGAAGATGGAACCATTATCGAGAAGGACGACGAAGGCAAACCACTTGGACCAGGTGGACAAGTTCTTCCAACTGACGGAACTGGAAAGTACATCTACCCAGCTGTTGGGCCAGACGGTCAACCACTGCCAACCGATGCCAACCAGAAGCCAGTCTACCCAATTGTCGATGCTGAAGGAACTCCACTTCCAACTGACGCCTCAGGAGCTGTCATCGGACCAGACGGAGAGCCAATTCCAACTGATGCTTCTGGCAAGCCACTCAGCCCAGATGGTTCCCCACTTCCAACTGACGCATCTGGAAACTTCGTTTCAGTTCCAGAAGGAGAAGTCGAGAAGGCTCTGCCAACTGATGAGTCAGGAAATGTCTACCCAATCATTGGACCAGACGGTCAACCACTTCCAACTGATTCTGCTGGAAACTTCGTGACTGAAGATGGAACCATCATCGAGAAGGACGACGAAGGCAAACCACTTGGACCAGATGGACAAGTTCTTCCAACTGACGGAACTGGAAAGTACATCTACCCAGCTGTTGGGCCAGACGGTCAACCACTGCCAACCGATGCCAACCAGAAGCCAGTCTACCCAATTGTCGATGCTGAAGGAACTCCACTTCCAACTGACGCCTCAGGAGCTGTCATCGGACCAGACGGAGAGCCAATTCCAACTGATGCTTCTGGCAAGCCACTCAGCCCAGATGGTTCCCCACTTCCAACTGACGCATCTGGAAACTTCGTTTCAGTTCCAGAAGGAGAAGTCGAGAAGGCTCTGCCAACTGATGAGTCAGGAAATGTCGTCTACCCAATCACTGGACCAGACGGTCAACCACTTCCAACTGATTCTGCTGGAAACTTCGTGACTGAAGATGGAACCATCATCGAGAAGGACGACGAAGGCAAACCACTTGGACCAGATGGACAAGTTCTTCCAACTGACGGAACTGGAAAGTACATCTACCCAGCTGTTGGGCCAGACGGTCAACCACTGCCAACCGATGCCAACCAGAAGCCAGTCTACCCAATTGTCGATGCTGAAGGAACTCCACTTCCAACTGACGCCTCAGGAGCTGTCATCGGACCAGACGGAAAGCCAATTCCAACTGATGCTTCTGGCAAGCCACTCAGCCCAGATGGTTCCCCACTTCCAACTGACGCATCCGGAAACTTTGTCAACGTTCCAGAAGGAGAAGTCGAGAAGGCTCTGCCAACTGATGAGTCAGGAAATGTCGTCTACCCAATCACTGGACCAGACGGTCAACCACTTCCAACTGATTCTGCTGGAAACTTCGTGACTGAAGATGGAACCATCATCGAGAAGGACGACGAAGGCAAACCACTTGGACCAGATGGACAAGTTCTTCCAACTGACGGAACTGGAAAGTACATCTACCCAGCTGTTGGGCCAGACGGTCAACCACTGCCAACCGATGCCAACCAGAAGCCAGTCTACCCAATTGTCGATGCTGAAGGAACTCCACTTCCAACTGACGCCTCAGGAGCTGTCATCGGACCAGACGGAAAGCCAATTCCAACTGATGCTTCTGGCAAGCCACTCAGCCCAGATGGTTCCCCACTTCCAACTGACGCATCTGGAAACTTCGTTTCAGTTCCAGAAGGAGAAGTCGAGAAGGCTCTGCCAACTGATGAGTCAGGAAATGTCGTCTACCCAATCACTGGACCAGACGGTCAACCACTTCCAACTGATTCTGCTGGAAACTTCGTGACTGAAGATGGAACCATCATCGAGAAGGACGACGAAGGCAAACCACTTGGACCAGATGGACAAGTTCTTCCAACTGACGGAACTGGAAAGTACATCTACCCAGCTGTTGGGCCCGACGGTCAACCACTGCCAACCGATGCCAACCAGAAGCCAGTCTACCCAATTGTCGATGCTGAAGGAACTCCACTTCCAACTGACGCCTCAGGAGCTGTCATCGGACCAGACGGAAAGCCAATTCCAACTGATGCTTCTGGCAAGCCACTCAGCCCAGATGGTTCCCCACTTCCAACTGACGCATCCGGAAACTTTGTCAACGTTCCAGAAGGAGAAGTCGAGAAGGCTCTGCCAACTGATGAGTCAGGAAATGTCGTCTACCCAATCACTGGACCAGACGGTCAACCACTTCCAACTGATTCTGCTGGAAACTTCGTGACTGAAGATGGAACCATCATCGAGAAGGACGACGAAGGCAAACCACTTGGACCAGGTGGACAAGTTCTTCCAACTGACGGAACTGGAAAGTACATCTACCCAGCTGTTGGGCCAGACGGTCAACCACTGCCAACCGATGCCAACCAGAAGCCAGTCTACCCAATTGTCGATGCTGAAGGAACTCCACTTCCAACTGACGCCTCAGGAGCTGTCATCGGACCAGACGGAGAGCCAATTCCAACTGATGCTTCTGGCAAGCCACTCAGCCCAGATGGTTCCCCACTTCCAACTGACGCATCTGGAAACTTCGTTTCAGTTCCAGAAGGAGAAGTCGAGAAGGCTCTGCCAACTGATGAGTCAGGAAATGTCGTCTACCCAATCACTGGACCAGACGGTCAACCACTTCCAACTGATTCTGCTGGAAACTTCGTGACTGAAGATGGAACCATCATCGAGAAGGACGACGAAGGCAAACCACTTGGACCAGATGGACAAGTTCTTCCAACTGACGGAACTGGAAAGTACATCTACCCAGCTGTTGGGCCAGACGGTCAACCACTGCCAACCGATGCCAACCAGAAGCCAGTCTACCCAATTGTCGATGCTGAAGGAACTCCACTTCCAACTGACGCCTCAGGAGCTGTCATCGGACCAGACGGAGAGCCAATTCCAACTGATGCTTCTGGCAAGCCACTCAGCCCAGATGGTTCCCCACTTCCAACTGACGCATCTGGAAACTTCGTTTCAGTTCCAGAAGGAGAAGTCGAGAAGGCTCTGCCAACTGATGAGTCAGGAAATGTCGTCTACCCAATCACTGGACCAGACGGTCAACCACTTCCAACTGATTCTGCTGGAAACTTCGTGACTGAAGATGGAACCATCATCGAGAAGGACGACGAAGGCAAACCACTTGGACCAGATGGACAAGTTCTTCCAACTGACGGAACTGGAAAGTACATCTACCCAGCTGTTGGGCCAGACGGTCAACCACTGCCAACCGATGCCAACCAGAAGCCAGTCTACCCAATTGTCGATGCTGAAGGAACTCCACTTCCAACTGACGCCTCAGGAGCTGTCATCGGACCAGACGGAAAGCCAATTCCAACTGATGCTTCTGGCAAGCCACTCAGCCCAGATGGTTCCCCACTTCCAACTGACGCATCTGGAAACTTCGTTTCAGTTCCAGAAGGAGAAGTCGAGAAGGCTCTGCCAACTGATGAGTCAGGAAATGTCGTCTACCCAATCACTGGACCAGACGGTCAACCACTTCCAACTGATTCTGCTGGAAACTTCGTGACTGAAGATGGAACCATCATCGAGAAGGACGACGAAGGCAAACCACTTGGACCAGATGGACAAGTTCTTCCAACTGACGGAACTGGAAAGTACATCTACCCAGCTGTTGGGCCCGACGGTCAACCACTGCCAACCGATGCCAACCAGAAGCCAGTCTACCCAATTGTCGATGCTGAAGGAACTCCACTTCCAACTGACGCCTCAGGAGCTGTCATCGGACCAGACGGAAAGCCAATTCCAACTGATGCTTCTGGCAAGCCACTCAGCCCAGATGGTTCCCCACTTCCAACTGACGCATCCGGAAACTTTGTCAACGTTCCAGAAGGAGAAGTCGAGAAGGCTCTGCCAACTGATGAGTCAGGAAATGTCGTCTACCCAATCACTGGACCAGACGGTCAACCACTTCCAACTGATTCTGCTGGAAACTTCGTGACTGAAGATGGAACCATCATCGAGAAGGACGACGAAGGCAAACCACTTGGACCAGGTGGACAAGTTCTTCCAACTGACGGAACTGGAAAGTACATCTACCCAGCTGTTGGGCCAGACGGTCAACCACTGCCAACCGATGCCAACCAGAAGCCAGTCTACCCAATTGTCGATGCTGAAGGAACTCCACTTCCAACTGACGCCTCAGGAGCTGTCATCGGACCAGACGGAGAGCCAATTCCAACTGATGCTTCTGGCAAGCCACTCAGCCCAGATGGTTCCCCACTTCCAACTGACGCATCTGGAAACTTCGTTTCAGTTCCAGAAGGAGAAGTCGAGAAGGCTCTGCCAACTGATGAGTCAGGAAATGTCGTCTACCCAATCACTGGACCAGACGGTCAACCACTTCCAACTGATTCTGCTGGAAACTTCGTGACTGAAGATGGAACCATCATCGAGAAGGACGACGAAGGCAAACCACTTGGACCAGATGGACAAGTTCTTCCAACTGACGGAACTGGAAAGTACATCTACCCAGCTGTTGGGCCAGACGGTCAACCACTGCCAACCGATGCCAACCAGAAGCCAGTCTACCCAATTGTCGATGCTGAAGGAACTCCACTTCCAACTGACGCCTCAGGAGCTGTCATCGGACCAGACGGAGAGCCAATTCCAACTGATGCTTCTGGCAAGCCACTCAGCCCAGATGGTTCCCCACTTCCAACTGACGCATCTGGAAACTTCGTTTCAGTTCCAGAAGGAGAAGTCGAGAAGGCTCTGCCAACTGATGAGTCAGGAAATGTCGTCTACCCAATCACTGGACCAGACGGTCAACCACTTCCAACTGATTCTGCTGGAAACTTCGTGACTGAAGATGGAACCATCATCGAGAAGGACGACGAAGGCAAACCACTTGGACCAGATGGACAAGTTCTTCCAACTGACGGAACTGGAAAGTACATCTACCCAGCTGTTGGGCCAGACGGTCAACCACTGCCAACCGATGCCAACCAGAAGCCAGTCTACCCAATTGTCGATGCTGAAGGAACTCCACTTCCAACTGACGCCTCAGGAGCTGTCATCGGACCAGACGGAAAGCCAATTCCAACCGATGCTTCTGGCAAGCCACTCAGCCCAGATGGTTCCCCACTTCCAACTGACGCATCCGGAAACTTTGTCAACGTTCCAGAAGGAGAAGTCGAGAAGGCTCTGCCAACTGATGAGTCAGGAAATGTCGTCTACCCAATCACTGGACCAGACGGTCAACCACTTCCAACTGATTCTGCTGGAAACTTCGTGACTGAAGATGGAACCATCATCGAGAAGGACGACGAAGGCAAACCACTTGGACCAGATGGACAAGTTCTTCCAACTGACGGAACTGGAAAGTACATCTACCCAGCTGTTGGGCCCGACGGTCAACCACTGCCAACCGATGCCAACCAGAAGCCAGTCTACCCAATTGTCGATGCTGAAGGAACTCCACTTCCAACTGACGCCTCAGGAGCTGTCATCGGACCAGACGGAAAGCCAATTCCAACTGATGCTTCTGGCAAGCCACTCAGCCCAGATGGTTCCCCACTTCCAACTGACGCATCCGGAAACTTTGTCAACGTTCCAGAAGGAGAAGTCGAGAAGGCTCTGCCAACTGATGAGTCAGGAAATGTCGTCTACCCAATCACTGGACCAGACGGTCAACCACTTCCAACTGATTCTGCTGGAAACTTCGTGACTGAAGATGGAACCATCATCGAGAAGGACGACGAAGGCAAACCACTTGGACCAGATGGACAAGTTCTTCCAACTGACGGAACTGGAAAGTACATCTACCCAGCTGTTGGGCCAGACGGTCAACCACTGCCAACCGATGCCAACCAGAAGCCAGTCTACCCAATTGTCGATGCTGAAGGAACTCCACTTCCAACTGACGCCTCAGGAGCTGTCATCGGACCAGACGGAAAGCCAATTCCAACTGATGCTTCTGGCAAGCCACTCAGCCCAGATGGTTCCCCACTTCCAACTGACGCATCCGGAAACTTTGTCAACGTTCCAGAAGGAGAAGTCGAGAAGGCTCTGCCAACTGATGAGTCAGGAAATGTCGTCTACCCAATCACTGGACCAGACGGTCAACCACTTCCAACTGATTCTGCTGGAAACTTCGTGACTGAAGATGGAACCATCATCGAGAAGGACGACGAAGGCAAACCACTTGGACCAGGTGGACAAGTTCTTCCAACTGACGGAACTGGAAAGTACATCTACCCAGCTGTTGGGCCAGACGGTCAACCACTGCCAACCGATGCCAACCAGAAGCCAGTCTACCCAATTGTCGATGCTGAAGGAACTCCACTTCCAACTGACGCCTCAGGAGCTGTCATCGGACCAGACGGAGAGCCAATTCCAACTGATGCTTCTGGCAAGCCACTCAGCCCAGATGGTTCCCCACTTCCAACTGACGCATCTGGAAACTTCGTTTCAGTTCCAGAAGGAGAAGTCGAGAAGGCTCTGCCAACTGATGAGTCAGGAAATGTCGTCTACCCAATCACTGGACCAGACGGTCAACCACTTCCAACTGATTCTGCTGGAAACTTCGTGACTGAAGATGGAACCATCATCGAGAAGGACGACGAAGGCAAACCACTTGGACCAGATGGACAAGTTCTTCCAACTGACGGAACTGGAAAGTACATCTACCCAGCTGTTGGGCCAGACGGTCAACCACTGCCAACCGATGCCAACCAGAAGCCAGTCTACCCAATTGTCGATGCTGAAGGAACTCCACTTCCAACTGACGCCTCAGGAGCTGTCATCGGACCAGACGGAGAGCCAATTCCAACTGATGCTTCTGGCAAGCCACTCAGCCCAGATGGTTCCCCACTTCCAACTGACGCATCTGGAAACTTCGTTTCAGTTCCAGAAGGAGAAGTCGAGAAGGCTCTGCCAACTGATGAGTCAGGAAATGTCGTCTACCCAATCACTGGACCAGACGGTCAACCACTTCCAACTGATTCTGCTGGAAACTTCGTGACTGAAGATGGAACCATCATCGAGAAGGACGACGAAGGCAAACCACTTGGACCAGATGGACAAGTTCTTCCAACTGACGGAACTGGAAAGTACATCTACCCAGCTGTTGGGCCAGACGGTCAACCACTGCCAACCGATGCCAACCAGAAGCCAGTCTACCCAATTGTCGATGCTGAAGGAATTCCACTTCCAACTGACGCCTCAGGAGCTGTCATCGGACCAGACGGAAAGCCAATTCCAACTGATGCTTCTGGCAAGCCACTCAGCCCAGATGGTTCCCCACTTCCAACTGACGCATCCGGAAACTTTGTCAACGTTCCAGAAGGAGAAGTCGAGAAGGCTCTGCCAACTGATGAGTCAAGAAATGTCGTCTACCCAATCACTGGACCAGACGGTCAACCACTTCCAACTGATTCTGCTGGAAACTTCGTGACTGAAGATGGAACCATCATCGAGAAGGACGACGAAGGCAAACCACTTGGACCAGATGGACAAGTTCTTCCAACTGACGGAACTGGAAAGTACATCTACCCAGCTGTTGGGCCAGATGGTCAACCACTGCCAACCGATGCCAACCAGAAGCCAGTCTACCCAATTGTCGATGCTGAAGGAACTCCACTTCCAACTGACGCCTCAGGAGCTGTCATCGGACCAGACGGAGAGCCAATTCCAACTGATGCTTCTGGCAAGCCACTCAGCCCAGATGGTTCCCCACTTCCAACTGACGCATCTGGAAACTTCGTTTCAGTTCCAGAAGGAGAAGTCGAGAAGGCTCTGCCAACTGATGAGTCAGGAAATGTCGTCTACCCAATCACTGGACCAGACGGTCAACCACTTCCAACTGATTCTGCTGGAAACTTCGTGACTGAAGATGGAACCATCATCGAGAAGGACGACGAAGGCAAACCACTTGGACCAGATGGACAAGTTCTTCCAACTGACGGAACTGGAAAGTACATCTACCCAGCTGTTGGGCCAGACGGTCAACCACTGCCAACCGATGCCAACCAGAAGCCAGTCTACCCAATTGTCGATGCTGAAGGAACTCCACTTCCAACTGACGCCTCAGGAGCTGTCATCGGACCAGACGGAAAGCCAATTCCAACCGATGCTTCTGGCAAGCCACTCAGCCCAGATGGTTCCCCACTTCCAACTGACGCATCCGGAAACTTTGTCAACGTTCCAGAAGGAGAAGTCGAGAAGGCTCTGCCAACTGATGAGTCAGGAAATGTCGTCTACCCAATCACTGGACCAGACGGTCAACCACTTCCAACTGATTCTGCTGGAAACTTCGTGACTGAAGATGGAACCATCATCGAGAAGGACGACGAAGGCAAACCACTTGGACCAGATGGACAAGTTCTTCCAACTGACGGAACTGGAAAGTACATCTACCCAGCTGTTGGGCCAGACGGTCAACCACTGCCAACCGATGCCAACCAGAAGCCAGTCTACCCAATTGTCGATGCTGAAGGAACTCCACTTCCAACTGACGCCTCAGGAGCTGTCATCGGACCAGACGGAAAGCCAATTCCAACTGATGCTTCTGGCAAGCCACTCAGCCCAGATGGTTCCCCACTTCCAACTGACGCATCTGGAAACTTCGTTTCAGTTCCAGAAGGAGAAGTCGAGAAGGCTCTGCCAACTGATGAGTCAGGAAATGTCGTCTACCCAATCACTGGACCAGACGGTCAACCACTTCCAACTGATTCTGCTGGAAACTTCGTGACTGAAGATGGAACCATCATCGAGAAGGACGACGAACGCAAACCACTTGGACCAGATGGACAAGTTCTTCCAACTGACGGAACTGGAAAGTACATCTACCCAGCTGTTGGGCCAGACGGTCAACCACTGCCAACCGATGCCAACCAGAAGCCAGTCTACCCAATTGTCGATGCTGAAGGAACTCCACTTCCAACTGACGCCTCAGGAGCTGTCATCGGACCAGACGGAGAGCCAATTCCAACTGATGCTTCTGGCAAGCCACTCAGCCCAGATGGTTCCCCACTTCCAACTGATGCATCTGGTTCTTTCATCAACTCGCTCACCCCAGAAACTCTGTGTGATGGACAAAAGCCGATTGAGACTGTTCTGTTGGTGGTTGAATGTGCATCTGTGGAGGTGGAGTACTTAGACAGACTGAAATCCTACTTGAAGGACTTTATCACAAACCTGTCGGAAGTCCCTCTGGTTGGAAAGATCATCTACGGAGCGACCACGGAAGTCACAATCGATATCGGAAGTTACAAGAACAGAGAGGAACTGGTGTCTTCCATTGATGAGATTCGTCCGATCGGAGGCCCCTCAGATGTGGGTCTTGCATTGAAAACTGCGAGGAACACACTTCTGGAGACTCACAGAGGGCAGACGTTGGTCTTCCACATCTATCAGGACGACAAAGGGTAAGAGAGAGAGAGAGAGAGAGAGAGAGAGAGAGAGAGAGAGAGAGAGAGAGAGAGAGAGAGAGAGAGAGAGAGAGAGAGAGAGAAAAAGAGAGAGAGAGAGAGAGAGAGAGAGAGAGAGAAAAAAGAGAGAGAGAGAGTGAAAGAGAGAGAGAGAGAGAGAGAGAGAGAGAGAGAGAGAGAGAGAGAGAGAGAGAGATTGAGAGAGAGAGACTAATCTAGAGAATGTTGACAAAACGAATATTTCCAGTGCCTCAAACGAGGAGGAAGAGAAAATCAGAAAGTTGGCCACAACCAGAGTTTTCGACATTTTGGGATCCAACCTGTTGGATAACGAAGGGACGAAGAAGTTCTTCGAAAGTGGATTCTGCTCTGTCACAGGTTGGGTTCGTTACGAATGTTCAAATAATACGGTACTGCGCAAGAAGACATGTCTGCTATCATTTTGAGAATCTAGATCTATCATATCAACCTGAAACTCTGGAATGCGTTTAAGAAGACGATTTTATTATTTAAAAAAATATGGATATTTTTCTTGATAGGAGCTTGATTATGGATGTTTCTAAAAATATGGATATTTTTCTTGATAGGAGCTTGATTATGGATGTTTCTAAAAAATATGGATATTTTTCTTTATAGAAGCTTGATTCATCCAATCTTAAAGAATTCAAATTATCACTAAATTTGTTTTGATATATTGAGAGCAGAGTTGCACGGAAGTAAAATTTTTCAAAACGGAAGTCGGAAGTCGGAAGTTGGAAGTGAATTTTTTAAACGGAAGTCGGAAGTCGGAAGTGAAAAAAGGGCGGAAGTCGGAAGTAGAATTTTTTCAACGGTAGTCGGGAGTGCAAAAAAGTTTGAAAAACCCAGAGATATTGCATATTCACGCATTCTCAACAGGTGATAGGTCAATTCCATACTGAATAGAAACGATTTCACGGTTTTTTCGTCATTTTTCAAGAAAAAAAAATTTTTTTTTGACGGAAGTCGGAAGTAGAAGTTGTTAAACGGAAGTCGGAAGTCGGAAGTGAAATTTTTTTCACGGAAGTCGGAAGTCGGAAGTCGGAAGTGAAAAAAGGGCGGAAGTCGGAAGGCGGAAGTCGGAAGTCGGAATTCCGTGTAACTCTGATTGAGAGACTTGATTCACTGTAAAGTGACAGAACTTATAGTTACGCAGTTGAATACAAAAATACACAACTCATAGAGAAAACGAAAAAAAACAATGTTGAAAAGTTCATAATCCTGCTTGATCTTTCTTTTATCGAATACGATTGTCTCACCATTTCGTGTGAGTTCTTCCTAGAAAAAGAGTTTCATGGTACATATCCACAAGTTTCGGACGAAAACGAAGTTTCGGACTTGAGAAAGTTCTGAAACCGCAATAGTGGTCCAATGTATCTATTTTGCCGCGTACTGTATTCAATATTGAATTTTCGCGTAGACTACGCAATTCATCGACTTCTTCGGAAAGTATAGTCACACAATTGTTTTTTGCTTCCGACAATATAACTTTATTTAGTTTTCAAAACGCGCGAACTACGAGTAAACAGACCAAAATTTCAAACGGTTTGTGAAAGACTCTCGAAATCTCTTCTTTTGACTCCAACAAATTCAGCGCATTGATCTCCGAGAGTCACTACGGTTTAACTACCGTTCAATACTCCGCTCTGATAAAAACTTCATTTACCTGTACTTTCACAAAAATTTCTATCATGTGAAATGACTTTTTTATCCATTCTCGTTCAGAGGGATCATTTTACCTGGGGGCTTAAAAATTGCTGTTGTAGTCTGATTATCAAAGGATGATTATACTTATCCTTACGAATCAATTTATTACAGCACCAACACATGGAATCACTGGACCAGATGGTGAACCACTCGCCACTGATTCGACCGGCAACTTCGTGACTGCTGACGGATCCATCATCGAGAAGGATGACGAAGGCAAACCACTCGGACCAGACGGACAAGTTCTGCCAACTGACGACTCTGGGAACTACATCTACCCAGCTGTTGGCCCAGACGGCTCACCACTGCCAACCGATGCCAACCAGAAGCCAGTCTACCCAATTGTCGATGCTGAAGGAACTCCACTTCCAACTGACGCCTCAGGAGCTGTCATCGGACCAGACGGAAAGCCAATTCCAACTGATGCTTCCGGCAAGCCACTCAGCCCAGATGGTTCGCCACTTCCAACTGACGCATCCGGAAACTTTGTCAACGTTCCAGAAGGAGAGACTGCAAAGACTCTTCCAACTGATGAGTCTGGAAATGTCGTCTACCCAATCACTGGACCAGACGGTGAACCACTCGCCACTGACTCGACCGGCAACTTCGTGACTGCTGACGGATCCATCATCGAGAAGGATGACGAAGGCAAACCACTCGGACCAGACGGACAAGTTCTGCCAACTGACGACTCTGGAAACTACATCTACCCGGCTGTTGGCCCAGACGGTCAACCACTGCCAACCGATGCCAACCAGAAACCAGTCTACCCGATTGTCGATGCTGAAGGAACTCCACTTCCAACTGACGCCTCAGGAGCTGTCATCGGACCAGACGGAAAGCCAATTCCAACTGATGCTTCCGGCAAGCCACTCAGCCCAGATGGTTCCCCACTTCCAACTGACGCATCCGGAAACTTTGTCAACGTTCCAGAAGGAGAGACTGCAAAGACTCTTCCAACTGATGAGTCTGGAAATGTCGTCTACCCAATCACTGGACCAGATGGTGAACCACTGCCAACCGACTCTGCTGGAAACTTCGTCACTGACGATGGAACCATCATCGAGAAGGATGACGAAGGCAAACCACTCGGACCAGACGGACAAGTTCTGCCAACTGACGACTCTGGAAGCTACATCTACCCGGCTGTTGGCCCAGACGGTCAACCACTGCCAACCGATGCCAACCAGAAACCAGTCTACCCAATTGTCGATGCTGAAGGAACTCCACTTCCAACTGACGCCTCAGGAGCTGTCATCGGACCAGACGGAAAGCCAATTCCAACTGATGCTTCCGGCAAGCCACTCAGCCCATATGGTTCCCCACTTCCAACTGACGCATCCGGAAACTTTGTCAACGTTCCAGAAGGAGAGACTGCAAAGACTCTTCCAACTGATGAGTCTGGAAATGTCGTCTACCCAATCACTGGACCAGATGGTGAACCACTCGCCACTGACTCGACCGGCAACTTCGTGACTGCTGACGGATCCATCATCGAGAAGGATGACGAAGGCAAACCACTCGGACCAGACGGACAAGTTCTGCCAACTGACGACTCTGGAAACTACATCTACCCAGCTGTTGGCCCAGACGGATCACCACTGCCAACCGATGCCAACCAGAAGCCAGTCTAC
Source organism: Caenorhabditis parvicauda (assembly GCA_963978915.1). Taxonomy (NCBI): domain Eukaryota; kingdom Metazoa; phylum Nematoda; class Chromadorea; order Rhabditida; family Rhabditidae; genus Caenorhabditis; species Caenorhabditis parvicauda. Next base: position 7,598,774 of record OZ022252.1, read on the forward strand.
CCAATTGTCGATGCTGAAGGAACTCCACTTCCAACTGACGCCTCAGGAGCTGTCATCGGACCAGACGGAAAGCCAATTCCAACTGATGCTTCCGGCAAGCCACTCAGCCCAGATGGTTCGCCACTTCCAACTGACGCATCCGGAAACTTTGTCAACGTTCCAGAAGGAGAGACTGCAAAGACTCTTCCAACTGATGAGTCTGGAAATGTCGTCTACCCAATCACTGGACCAGACGGTGAACCACTCGCCACTGACTCGACCGGCAACTTCGTGACTGCTGACGGATCCATCATCGAGAAGGATGACGAAGGCAAACCACTCGGACCAGACGGACAAGTTCTGCCAACTGACGACTCTGGAAACTACATCTACCCAGCTGTTGGACCAGACGGCTCACCACTGCCAACCGATGCCAACCAGAAGCCAGTCTACCCAATTGTCGATGCTGAAGGAACTCCACTTCCAACTGACGCCTCAGGGGCTGTCATCGGACCAGACGGAAAGCCAATTCCAACTGATGCTTCCGGCAAGCCACTCAGCCCAGATGGTTCCCCACTTCCAACTGACGCATCCGGAAACTTTGTCAACGTTCCAGAAGGAGAGACTGCAAAGACTCTTCCAACTGATGAGTCTGGAAATGTCGTCTACCCAATCACTGGACCAGATGGTGAACCACTGCCAACCGACTCTGCTGGAAACTTCGTCACTGACGATGGAACCATCATCGAGAAGGATGACGAAGGCAAACCACTCGGACCAGACGGACAAGTTCTGCCAACTGACGACTCTGGAAGCTACATCTACCCGGCTGTTGGCCCAGACGGTCAACCACTGCCAACCGATGCCAACCAGAAACCAGTCTACCCAATTGTCGATGCTGAAGGAACTCCACTTCCAACTGACGCCTCAGGAGCTGTCATCGGACCAGACGGAAAGCCAATTCCAACTGATGCTTCCGGCAAGCCACTCAGCCCATATGGTTCCCCACTTCCAACTGACGCATCCGGAAACTTTGTCAACGTTCCAGAAGGAGAGACTGCAAAGACTCTTCCAACTGATGAGTCTGGAAATGTCGTCTACCCAATCACTGGACCAGATGGTGAACCACTCGCCACTGACTCGACCGGCAACTTCGTGACTGCTGACGGATCCATCATCGAGAAGGATGACGAAGGCAAACCACTCGGACCAGACGGACAAGTTCTGCCAACTGACGACTCTGGAAACTACATCTACCCAGCTGTTGGCCCAGACGGATCACCACTGCCAACCGATGCCAACCAGAAGCCAGTCTACCCAATTGTCGATGCTGAAGGAACTCCACTTCCAACTGACGCCTCAGGAGCTGTCATCGGACCAGACGGAAAGCCAATTCCAACTGATGCTTCCGGAAAGCCACTCAGCCCAGATGGTTCGCCACTTCCAACTGACGCATCCGGAAACTTTGTCAACGTTCCAGAAGGAGAGACTGCAAAGACTCTTCCAACTGATGAGTCTGGAAATGTCGTCTACCCAATCACTGGACCAGACGGTGAACCACTCGCCACTGACTCGACCGGCAACTTCGTGACTGCTGACGGATCCATCATCGAGAAGGATGACGAAGGCAAACCACTCGGACCAGACGGACAAGTTCTGCCAACTGACGACTCTGGAAACTACATCTACCCAGCTGTTGGACCAGACGGCTCACCACTGCCAACCGATGCCAACCAGAAGCCAGTCTACCCAATTGTCGATGCTGAAGGAACTCCACTTCCAACTGACGCCTCAGGGGCTGTCATCGGACCAGACGGAAAGCCAATTCCAACTGATGCTTCCGGCAAGCCACTCAGCCCAGATGGTTCCCCACTTCCAACTGACGCATCCGGAAACTTTGTCAACGTTCCAGAAGGAGAGACTGCAAAGACTCTTCCAACTGATGAGTCTGGAAATGTCGTCTACCCAATCACTGGACCAGATGGTGAACCACTGCCAACCGACTCTGCTGGAAACTTCGTCACTGACGATGGAACCATAATCGAGAAGGATGACGAAGGCAAACCACTCGGACCAGACGGACAAGTTCTGCCAACTGACGACTCTGGAAACTACATCTACCCAGCTGTTGGCCCAGACGGATCACCACTGCCAACCGATGCCAACCAGAAGCCAGTCTACCCAATTGTCGATGCTGAAGGAACTCCACTTCCAACTGACGCCTCAGGAGCTGTCATCGGACCAGACGGAAAGCCAATTCCAACTGATGCTTCCGGCAAGCCACTCAGCCCAGATGGTTCCCCACTTCCAACTGACGCATCCGGAAACTTTGTCAACGTTCCAGAAGGAGAGACTGCAAAGACTCTTCCAACTGATGAGTCTGGAAATGTCGTCTACCCAATCACTGGACCAGATGGTGAACCACTGCCAACCGACTCTGCTGGAAACTTCGTCACTGACGATGGAACCATCATCGAGAAGGATGACGAAGGCAAACCACTCGGACCAGACGAACAAGTTCTGCCAACTGACGACTCTGGAAACTACATCTACCCAGCTGTTGGCCCAGACGGCTCACCACTGCCAACCGATGCCAACCAGAAGCCAGTCTACCCAATTGTCGATGCTGAAGGAACTCCACTTCCAACTGACGCCTCAGGAGCTGTCATCGGACCAGACGGAAAGCCAATTCCAACTGATGCTTCCGGCAAACCACTCAGCCCAGATGGTTCGCCACTTCCAACTGACGCATCCGGAAACTTTGTCAACGTTCCAGAAGGAGAGAATGCAAAGACTCTTCCAACTGATGAGTCTGGAAATGTCGTCTACCCAATCACTGGACCAGATGGTGAACCACTGCCAACCGACTCTGCTGGAAACTTCGTCACTGACGATGGAACCATCATCGAGAAGGATGACGAAGGCAAACCACTCGGACCAGACGGACAAGTTCTGCCAACTGACGACTCTGGAAACTACATCTACCCAGCTGTTGGCCCAGACGGCTCACCACTGCCAACCGATGCCAACCAGAAGCCAGTCTACCCAATTGTCGATGCTGAAGGAACTCCACTTCCAACTGACGCCTCAGGAGCTGTCATCGGACCAGACGGAAAGCCAATTCCAACTGATGCTTCCGGCAAGCCACTCAGCCCAGATGGTTCGCCACTTCCAACTGACGCATCCGGAAACTTTGTCAACGTTCCAGAAGGAGAGACTGCAAAGACTCTTCCAACTGATGAGTCTGGAAATGTCGTCTACCCAATCACTGGACCAGACGGTGAACCACTCGCCACTGACTCGACCGGCAACTTCGTGACTGCTGACGGATCCATCATCGAGAAGGATGACGAAGGCAAACCACTCGGACCAGACGGACAAGTTCTGCCAACTGACGACTCTGGAAACTACATCTACCCGGCTGTTGGCCCAGACGGTCAACCACTGCCAACCGATGCCAACCAGAAACCAGTCTACCCGATTGTCGATGCTGAAGGAACTCCACTTCCAACTGACGCCTCAGGAGCTGTCATCGGACCAGACGGAAAGCCAATTCCAACTGATGCTTCCGGCAAGCCACTCAGCCCAGATGGTTCCCCACTTCCAACTGACGCATCCGGAAACTTTGTCAACGTTCCAGAAGGAGAGACTGCAAAGACTCTTCCAACTGATGAGTCTGGAAATGTCGTCTACCCAATCACTGGACCAGATGGTGAACCACTGCCAACCGACTCTGCTGGAAACTTCGTCACTGACGATGGAACCATCATCGAGAAGGATGACGAAGGCAAACCACTCGGACCAGACGGACAAGTTCTGCCAACTGACGACTCTGGAAACTACATCTACCCGGCTGTTGGCCCAGACGGTCAACCACTGCCAACCGATGCCAACCAGAAACCAGTCTACCCGATTGTCGATGCTGAAGGAACTCCACTTCCAACTGACGCCTCAGGAGCTGTCATCGGACCAGACGGAAAGCCAATTCCAACTGATGCTTCCGGCAAGCCACTCAGCCCAGATGGTTCCCCACTTCCAACTGACGCATCCGGAAACTTTGTCAACGTTCCAGAAGGAGAGACTGCAAAGACTCTTCCAACTGATGAGTCTGGAAATGTCGTCTACCCAATCACTGGACCAGATGGTGAACCACTGCCAACCGACTCTGCTGGAAACTTCGTCACTGACGATGGAACCATCATCGAGAAGGATGACGAAGGCAAACCACTCGGACCAGACGGACAAGTTCTGCCAACTGACGACTCTGGAAACTACATCTACCCAGCTGTTGGCCCAGACGGCTCACCACTGCCAACCGATGCCAACCAGAAGCCAGTCTACCCAATTGTCGATGCTGAAGGAACTCCACTTCCAACTGACACCTCAGGAGCTGTCATCGGACCAGACGGAAAGCCAATTCCAACTGATGCTTCCGGCAAGCCACTCAGCCCAGATGGTTCCCCACTTCCAACTGACGCATCCGGAAACTTTGTCAACGTTCCAGAAGGAGAGACTGCAAAGACTCTTCCAACTGATGAGTCTGGAAATGTCGTCTACCCAATCACTGGACCAGATGGTGAACCACTGCCAACCGACTCTGCTGGAAACTTCGTCACTGACGATGGAACCATCATCGAGAAGGATGACGAAGGCAAACCACTCGGACCAGACGGACAAGTTCTGCCAACTGACGACTCTGGAAACTACATCTACCCGGCTGTTGGCCCAGACGGTCAACCACTGCCAACCGATGCCAACCAGAAACCAGTCTACCCAATTGTCGATGCTGAAGGAACTCCACTTCCAACTGACGCCTCAGGAGCTGTCATCGGACCAGACGGAAAGCCAATTCCAACTGATGCTTCCGGCAAGCCACTCAGCCCAGATGGTTCCCCACTTCCAACTGACGCATCCGGAAACTTTGTCAACGTTCCAGAAGGAGAGACTGCAAAGACTCTTCCAACTGATGAGTCTGGAAATGTCGTCTACCCAATCACTGGACCAGATGGTGAACCACTCGCCACTGACTCGACCGGCAACTTCGTGACTGTTGACGGATCCATCATCGAGAAGGATGACGAAGGCAAACCACTCGGACCAGACGGACAAGTTCTGCCAACTGACGACTCTGGAAACTACATCTACCCAGCTGTTGGCCCAGACGGATCACCACTGCCAACCGATGCCAACCAGAAGCCAGTCTACCCAATTGTCGATGCTGAAGGAACTCCACTTCCAACTGACGCCTCAGGAGCTGTCATCGGACCAGACGGAAAGCCAATTCCAACTGATGCTTCCGGCAAGCCACTCAGCCCAGATGGTTCCCCACTTCCAACTGACGCATCCGGAAACTTTGTCAACGTTCCAGAAGGAGAGACTGCAAAGACTCTTCCAACTGATGAGTCTGGAAATGTCGTCTACCCAATCACTGGACCAGATGGTGAACCACTGCCAACCGACTCTGCTGGAAACTTCGTCACTGACGATGGAACCATCATCGAGAAGGATGACGAAGGCAAACCACTCGGACCAGACGGACAAGTTCTGCCAACTGACGACTCTGGAAACTACATCTACCCAGCTGTTGGCCCAGACGGCTCACCACTGCCAACCGATGCCAACCAGAAGCCAGTCTACCCAATTGTCGATGCTGAAGGAACTCCACTTCCAACTGACGCCTCAGGAGCTGTCATCGGACCAGACGGAAAGCCAATTCCAACTGATGCTTCCGGCAAGCCACTCAGCCCAGATGGTTCCCCACTTCCAACTGACGCATCCGGAAACTTTGTCAACGTTCCAGAAGGAGAGACTGCAAAGACTCTTCCAACTGATGAGTCTGGAAATGTCGTCTACCCAATCACTGGACCAGATGGTGAACCACTGCCAACCGACTCTGCTGGAAACTTCGTCACTGACGATGGAACCATCATCGAGAAGGATGACGAAGGCAAACCACTCGGACCAGACGGACAAGTTCTGCCAACTGACGACTCTGGAAACTACATCTACCCAGCTGTTGGCCCAGACGGCTCACCACTGCCAACCGATGCCAACCAGAAGCCAGTCTACCCAATTGTCGATGCTGAAGGAACTCCACTTCCAACTGACACCTCAGGAGCTGTCATCGGACCAGACGGAAAGCCAATTCCAACTGATGCTTCCGGCAAGCCACTCAGCCCAGATGGTTCCCCACTTCCAACTGACGCATCCGGAAACTTTGTCAACGTTCCACAAGATGTCGGTGCAGGTACTCCTACTGGCACCTCAGCTGAGTGTGATCTCAAAACGTCTCTCCTGGACATTGTGTTTGTGTTGGACAGCTACAATCTTGACACCGACGTGTTTGACTCGATGAAGAAGGCTGTGACGACGTTCAGTCACCTGATTGACATGTCTCCAGATGTTTCGCGTATTTCTGTGATCATCGTCGGGTCCGAGATTTCTGTCCCCGTCGCTTTCGGAGACTACCAAGAGAAGGATCATCTGAAGAACAAACTGAATGAGTTCGAACTGCCAACAACCGTTGGGGTCACCAAGCTGGATGCCTTCACTGCCGCTAAACAACAGTTCACGACATTCCCAAGAACTGACATTTCGAGAATCATCATCAATCTCGCGGAAACACCTGGAGCGTGAGTTTTTCTGTTCTGATAAGATCCTATGAAGCAGATTAGGTTATTTTCTATTACTATTCGACATCATACCGTAGTCTAGTTAACATTATAAACTGTTGTATGCAACAGTTCCGAAAGTTTCGTTCTTTGTCTCAAATTTTTGTTAAGAAAAATTTGCAATGAGACTAGTTTTTCTCAAAAAACACTTAAAATGATGGAATTCCGTACAATGATCATTGTTTACTATAATTTTCAGTTATTTTGGACTGATATTCTCTTTTTTTCTGAATGAAAGCCACCTTAACTATTTGATGGAGTTTCCTAGAGATATTTCCCCGATTCTAGAGCACTGATTCTCGCTAAGAAAAGCAGAAAAGTGTGATTTTTGAAAAGAGTTTCCGATATTCTCCTACTATAGGGATTTCATAGATTTTGGATAGTTCTTTTTTCTGTGATTGTAAAGGCCTGTATTTTATTTTGAAAAAAGTGATACTCATATTCTAAAAAAATATCTTGGAAATGTTTCAGAAAGCTGTAGGTTTGCGTCCCAAGTTATACGAACGATGAAAACAGTCGTAACACTTTTCACATGTTCAGATTGTTGTTGAAAGTTTAAATGGAACATTTGAAGATAGTGGTCGTTGGTTTTTTTTTTGCAACAATTCGAGAAATTCAAACTTTGCGTATTTTATTGAACAACCGTTCTATGTAAACATTGAATAACAATTGCGTTAAATCAATGAATGTCGATACACCAATAAAAGGAAAATTTTGCAGATAAACTGATTCTTAAGGAATAAAAGCTTAACACAGAATATTTTAGACTTTCAGTCAAAAAATGATGAACTTAATATAAAATAGACACAAAAATGGAACAATAAGAACAATCGTTTTCGCAGTGATGATATCGTTTTCAATTTAGCAAAAAAATTAAATTCAATATTTGAATATAATTTTACGCAGTTATAGAAAAAAGAAGAGAGAAAGCAGAAAGGTCTATAATGATATCGAAAAAGTAAAAAAATGTTTTTCAGGATGAAAAAGCAAGACGGAATAATGATTCTAACGCTTGCGCGAACATCTCGAGCCGCTGAAGTAGAGAACGTAATCGTGAAACAATGTGAAGATGGAAAAATAACGTTCGACAAGGACACCACCAAGACTGTCTACAGCGAAGAAACACCGGAGAAGCCGACAATCGTTGATCAAAAAGGAATTCCACTTCCGACTGACGCCACTGGAAACTATTTGGACAACAACGGTAACGTCATCGAGTTCGAAGAAGACAAGCCGAAAGATCTCGGAACAACGCCAATCGAGAAGAACGAAAAGGGAGAATGGGTGTACCCGTTGGTGGATCATGATGGTGATCCGATCAACAATGATCAGATCCAAGTTGTTGACAAAGAAGGAAACGAGTTGTCGAAGAACGATGACGGAAATTGGGTTGATATCAATGGAGACGAAATCGAAACCAACGAGTTTGGGCTACCAGTCGACGATGAAGGCAAACCATACAGTATTGGAGATGATGGAAAGATTGTGATGAGTGAAGACGAAGAAGAAGAAGACCAAGAACTGCCTCCGATCATAACGGTTGATGGAGACCCGATAGAAGAAAGAGATGGACAATATTATGACAAGAATGGTAATGTAATCCAGAAGGACGACGAAGGCAAACCACTCGGACCAGACGGACAAGTTCTGCCAACTGACGACTCTGGAAACTACATCTACCCAGCTGTTGGCCCAGACGGCTCACCACTGCCAACCGATGCCAACCAGAAGCCAGTCTACCCAATTGTCGATGCTGAAGGAACTCCACTTCCAACTGACGCCTCAGGAGCTGTCATCGGACCAGACGGAAAGCCAATTCCAACTGATGCTTCCGGCAAGCCACTCAGCCCAGATGGTTCTCCACTTCCAACTGACGCATCCGGAAACTTTGTCAACGTTCCAGAAGGAGAGACTGCAAAGACTCTTCCAACTGATGAGTCTGGAAATGTCGTCTACCCAATCACTGGACCAGACGGTGAACCACTCGCCACTGACTCGACCGGCAACTTCGTGACTGCTGACGGATCCATCATCGAGAAGGATGACGAAGGCAAACCACTCGGACCAGACGGACAAGTTCTGCCAACTGACGACTCTGGAAACTACATCTACCCAGCTGTTGGCCCAGACGGCTCACCACTGCCAACCGATGCCAACCAGAAGCCAGTCTACCCAATTGTCGATGCTGAAGGAACTCCACTTCCAACTGACGCCTCAGGAGCTGTCATTGGACCAGACGGAAAGCCAATTCCAACTGATGCTTCCGGCAAGCCACTCAGCCCAGATGGTTCCCCACTCCCAACTGACGCATCCGGAAACTTTGTCAACGTTCCAGAAGGAGAGACTGCAAAGACTCTTCCAACTGATGAGTCTGGAAATGTCGTCTACCCAATCACTGGACCAGATGGTGAACCACTGCCAACCGACTCTGCTGGAAACTTCGTCACTGACGATGGAACCATCATCGAGAAGGATGACGAAGGCAAACCACTCGGACCAGACGGACAAGTTCTGCAAACTCTGGAACTCGGACAAGTTCTGCCAACTGACGACTCTGGAAACTACATCTACCCAGCTGTTGGCCCAGACGGCTCACCACTGCCAACCGATGCCAACCAGAAGCCAGTCTACCCAATTGTCGATGCTGAAGGAACTCCACTTCCAACTGACGCCTCAGGAGCTGTCATCGGACCAGACGGAAAGCCAATTCCAACTGATGCTTCCGGCAAGCCACTCAGCCCAGATGGTTCTCCACTTCCAACTGACGCATCCGGAAACTTTGTCAACGTTCCAGAAGGAGAGACTGCAAAGACTCTTCCAACTGATGAGTCTGGAAATGTCGTCTACCCAATCACTGGACCAGACGGTGAACCACTCGCCACTGACTCGACCGGCAACTTCGTGACTGCTGACGGATCCATCATCGAGAAGGATGACGAAGGCAAACCACTCGGACCAGACGGACAAGTTCTGCCAACTGACGACTCTGGAAACTACATCTACCCAGCTGTTGGCCCAGACGGCTCACCACTGCCAACCGATGCCAACCAGAAGCCAGTCTACCCAATTGTCGATGCTGAAGGAACTCCACTTCCAACTGACGCCTCAGGAGCTGTCATTGGACCAGACGGAAAGCCAATTCCAACTGATGCTTCCGGCAAGCCACTCAGCCCAGATGGTTCCCCACTTCCAACTGACGCATCCGGAAACTTTGTCAACGTTCCAGAAGGAGAGACTGCAAAGACTCTTCCAACTGATGAGTCTGGAAATGTCGTCTACCCAATCACTGGACCAGATGGTGAACCACTGCCAACCGACTCTGCTGGAAACTTCGTCACTGACGATGGAACCATCATCGAGAAGGATGACGAAGGCAAACTGACGATGGAACCATCATCGAGAAGGATGACGAAGGCAAACCACTCGGACCAGACGGACAAGTTCTGCCAACTGACGACTCTGGAAACTACATCTACCCAGCTGTTGGCCCAGACGGCTCACCACTGCCAACCGATGCCAACCAGAAGCCAGTCTACCCAATTGTCGATGCTGAAGGAACTCCACTTCCAACTGACGCCTCAGGAGCTGTCATCGGACCAGACGGAAAGCCAATTCCAACTGATGCTTCCGGCAAGCCACTCAGCCCAGATGGTTCTCCACTTCCAACTGACGCATCCGGAAACTTTGTCAACGTTCCAGAAGGAGAGACTGCAAAGACTCTTCCAACTGATGAGTCTGGAAATGTCGTCTACCCAATCACTGGACCAGACGGTGAACCACTCGCCACTGACTCGACCGGCAACTTCGTGACTGCTGACGGATCCATCATCGAGAAGGATGACGAAGGCAAACCACTCGGACCAGACGGACAAGTTCTGCCAACTGACGACTCTGGAAACTACATCTACCCAGCTGTTGGCCCAGACGGCTCACCACTGCCAACCGATGCCAACCAGAAGCCAGTCTACCCAATTGTCGATGCTGAAGGAACTCCACTTCCAACTGACGCCTCAGGAGCTGTCATTGGACCAGACGGAAAGCCAATTCCAACTGATGCTTCCGGCAAGCCACTCAGCCCAGATGGTTCCCCACTTCCAACTGACGCATCCGGAAACTTTGTCAACGTTCCAGAAGGAGAGACTGCAAAGACTCTTCCAACTGATGAGTCTGGAAATGTCGTCTACCCAATCACTGGACCAGATGGTGAACCACTGCCAACCGACTCTGCTGGAGATGGTGAACCACTGCCAACCGACTCTGCTGGAAACTTCGTCACTGACGATGGAACCATCATCGAGAAGGATGACGAAGGCAAACCACTCGGACCAGACGGACAAGTTCTGCCAACTGACGACTCTGGAAACTACATCTACCCAGCTGTTGGCCCAGACGGCTCACCACTGCCAACCGATGCCAACCAGAAGCCAGTCTACCCAATTGTCGATGCTGAAGGAACTCCACTTCCAACTGACGCCTCAGGAGCTGTCATCGGACCAGACGGAAAGCCAATTCCAACTGATGCTTCCGGCAAGCCACTCAGCCCAGATGGTTCCCCACTTCCAACTGACGCATCCGGAAACTTTGTCAACGTTCCAGAAGGAGAGACTGCAAAGACTCTTCCAACTGATGAGTCTGGAAATGTCGTCTACCCAATCACTGGACCAGATGGTGAACCACTGCCAACCGACTCTGCTGGAAACTTCGTCACTGACGATGGAACCATCATCGAGAAGGATGACGAAGGCAAACCACTCGGACCAGACGGACAAGTTCTGCCAACTGACGACTCTGGAAACTACATCTACCCAGCTGTTGGCCCAGACGGCTCACCACTGCCAACCGATGCCAACCAGAAGCCAGTCTACCCAATTGTCGATGCTGAAGGAACTCCACTTCCAACTGACGCCTCAGGAGCTGTCATCGGACCAGACGGAAAGCCAATTCCAACTGATGCTTCCGGCAAGCCACTCAGCCCAGATGGTTCCCCACTTCCAACTGACGCATCCGGAAACTTTGTCAACGTTCCAGAAGGAGAGACTGCAAAGACTCTTCCAACTGATGAGTCTGGAAATGTCGTCTACCCAATCACTGGACCAGATGGTGAACCACTGCCAACCGACTCTGCTGGAAACTTCGTCACTGACGATGGAACCATCATCGAGAAGGATGACGAAGGCAAACCACTCGGACCAGACGGACAAGTTCTGCCAACTGACGACTCTGGAAACTACATCTACCCAGCTGTTGGCCCAGACGGCTCACCACTGCCAACCGATGCCAACCAGAAGCCAGTCTACCCAATTGTCGATGCTGAAGGAACTCCACTTCCAACTGACGCCTCAGGAGCTGTCATTGGACCAGACGGAAAGCCAATTCCAACTGATGCTTCCGGCAAGCCACTCAGCCCAGATGGTTCTCCACTTCCAACTGACGCATCCGGAAACTTTGTCAACGTTCCAGAAGGAGAGACTGCAAAGACTCTTCCAACTGATGAGTCTGGAAATGTCGTCTACCCAATCACTGGACCAGACGGTGAACCACTCGCCACTGACTCGACCGGCAACTTCGTGACTGCTGACGGATCCATCATCGAGAAGGATGACGAAGGCAAACCACTCGGACCAGACGGACAAGTTCTGCCAACTGACGACTCTGGAAACTACATCTACCCAGCTGTTGGCCCAGACGGCTCACCACTGCCAACCGATGCCAACCAGAAGCCAGTCTACCCAATTGTCGATGCTGAAGGAACTCCACTTCCAACTGACGCCTCAGGAGCTGTCATTGGACCAGACGGAAAGCCAATTCCAACTGATGCTTCCGGCAAGCCACTCAGCCCAGATGGTTCCCCACTTCCAACTGACGCATCCGGAAACTTTGTCAACGTTCCAGAAGGAGAGACTGCAAAGACTCTTCCAACTGATGAGTCTGGAAATGTCGTCTACCCAATCACTGGACCAGATGGTGAACCACTGCCAACCGACTCTGCTGGAAACTTCGTCACTGACGATGGAACCATCATCGAGAAGGATGACGAAGGCAAAGACGATGGAACCATCATCGAGAAGGATGACGAAGGCAAACCACTCGGACCAGACGGACAAGTTCTGCCAACTGACGACTCTGGAAACTACATCTACCCAGCTGTTGGCCCAGACGGCTCACCACTGCCAACCGATGCCAACCAGAAGCCAGTCTACCCAATTGTCGATGCTGAAGGAACTCCACTTCCAACTGACGCCTCAGGAGCTGTCATCGGACCAGACGGAAAGCCAATTCCAACTGATGCTTCCGGCAATCCACTCAGCCCAGATGGTTCTCCACTTCCAACTGACGCATCCGGAAACTTTGTCAACGTTCCAGAAGGAGAGACTGCAAAGACTCTTCCAACTGATGAGTCTGGAAATGTCGTCTACCCAATCACTGGACCAGACGGTGAACCACTCGCCACTGACTCGACCGGCAACTTCGTGACTGCTGACGGATCCATCATCGAGAAGGATGACGAAGGCAAACCACTCGGACCAGACGGACAAGTTCTGCCAACTGACGACTCTGGAAACTACATCTACCCAGCTGTTGGCCCAGACGGCTCACCACTGCCAACCGATGCCAACCAGAAGCCGGTCTACCCAATTGTCGATGCTGAAGGAACTCCACTTCCAACTGACGCCTCAGGAGCTGTCATTGGACCAGACGGAAAGCCAATTCCAACTGATGCTTCCGGCAAGCCACTCAGCCCAGATGGTTCCCCACTTCCAACTGACGCATCCGGAAACTTTGTCAACGTTCCAGAAGGAGAGACTGCAAAGACTCTTCCAACTGATGAGTCTGGAAATGTCGTCTACCCAATCACTGGACCAGATGGTGAACCACTGCCAACCGACTCTGCTGGAAACTTCGTCACTGACGATGGAACCATCATCGAGAAGGATGACGAAGGCAAACCACTCGGACCAGACGGACAAGTTCTGCCAACTGACGACTCTGGAAACTACATCTACCCAGCTGTTGGCCCAGACGGCTCACCACTGCCAACCGATGCCAACCAGAAGCCAGTCTACCCAATTGTCGATGCTGAAGGAACTCCACTTCCAACTGACGCCTCAGGAGCTGTCATCGGACCAGACGGAAAGCCAATTCCAACTGATGCTTCCGGCAAGCCACTCAGCCCAGATGGTTCTCCACTTCCAACTGACGCATCCGGAAACTTTGTCAACGTTCCAGAAGGAGAGACTGCAAAGACTCTTCCAACTGATGAGTCTGGAAATGTCGTCTACCCAATCACTGGACCAGACGGTGAACCACTCGCCACTGACTCGACCGGCAACTTCGTGACTGCTGACGGATCCATCATCGAGAAGGATGACGAAGGCAAACCACTCGGACCAGACGGACAAGTTCTGCCAACTGACGACTCTGGAAACTACATCTACCCAGCTGTTGGCCCAGACGGCTCACCACTGCCAACCGATGCCAACCAGAAGCCAGTCTACCCAATTGTCGATGCTGAAGGAACTCCACTTCCAACTGACGCCTCAGGAGCTGTCATTGGACCAGACGGAAAGCCAATTCCAACTGATGCTTCCGGCAAGCCACTCAGCCCAGATGGTTCCCCACTTCCAACTGACGCATCCGGAAACTTTGTCAACGTTCCAGAAGGAGAGACTGCAAAGACTCTTCCAACTGATGAGTCTGGAAATGTCGTCTACCCAATCACTGGACCAGATGGTGAACCACTGCCAACCGACTCTGCTGGAAACTTCGTCACTGACGATGGAACCATCATCGAGAAGGATGACGAAGGCAAACCACTCGGACCAGACGGACAAGTTCTGCCAACTGACAACTCTGGAAACTACATCTACCCAGCTGTTGGCCCAGACGGCTCACCACTGCCAACCGATGCCAACCAGAAGCCAGTCTACCCAATTGTCGATGCTGAAGGAACTCCACTTCCAACTGACGCCTCAGGAGCTGTCATCGGACCAGACGGAAAGCCAATTCCAACTGATGCTTCCGGCAAGCCACTCAGCCCAGATGGTTCCCCACTTCCAACTGACGCATCCGGAAACTTTGTCAACGTTCCAGAAGGAGAGACTGCAAAGACTCTTCCAACTGATGAGTCTGGAAATGTCGTCTACCCAATCACTGGACCAGATGGTGAACCACTACCAACCGACTCTGCTGGAAACTTCGTCACTGACGATGGAAACATCATCGAGAAGGATGACGAAGGCAAACCACTCGGACCAGACGGACAAGTTCTGCCAACTGACGACTCTGGAAACTACATCTACCCAGCTGTTGGCCCAGACGGCTCACCACTGCCAACCGATGCCAACCAGAAGCCAGTCTACCCAATTTTCGATGCTGAAGGAACTCCACTTCCAACTGACGCCTCAGGAGCTGTCATCGGACCAGACGGAAAGCCAATTCCAACTGATGCTTCCGGCAAGCCACTCAGCCCAGATGGTTCCCCACTTCCAACTGACGCATCCGGAAACTTTGTCAACGTTCCAGAAGGAGAGACTGCAAAGACTCTTCCAACTGATGAGTCTGGAAATGTCGTCTACCCAATCACTGGACCAGATGGTGAACCACTCGCCACTGACTCGACCGGCAACTTCGTGACTGCTGACGGATCCATCATCGAGAAGGATGACGAAGGCAAACCACTCGGACCAGACGGACAAGTTCTGCCAACTGACGACTCTGGAAACTACATCTACCCAGCTGTTGGCCCAGACGGCTCACCACTGCCAACCGATGCCAACCAGAAGCCAGTCTACCCAATTGTCGATGCTGAAGGAACTCCACTTCCAACTGACGCCTCAGGAGCTGTCATCGGACCAGACGGAAAGCCAATTCCAACTGATGCTTCCGGCAAGCCACTCAGCCCAGATGGTTCCCCACTTCCAACTGACGCATCCGGAAACTTTGTCAACGTTCCAGAAGGAGAGACTGCAAAGACTCTTCCAACTGATGAGTCTGGAAATGTCGTCTACCCAATCACTGGACCAGACGGTGAACCACTCGCCACTGACTCGACCGGCAACTTCGTGACTGCTGACGGATCCATCATCGAGAAGGATGACGAAGGCAAACCACTCGGACCAGACGGACAAGTTCTGCCAACTGACGACTCTGGAAACTACATCTACCCAGCTGTTGGCCCAGACGGCTCACCACTGCCAACCGATGCCAACCAGAAGCCAGTCTACCCAATTGTCGATGCTGAAGGAACTCCACTTCCAACTGACGCCTCAGGAGCTGTCATCGGACAAGACGGAAAGCCAATTCCAACTGATGCTTCCGGCAAGCCACTCAGCCCAGATGGTTCCCCACTTCCAACTGACGCATCCGGAAACTTTGTCAACGTTCCAGAAGGAGAGACTGCAAAGACTCTTCCAACTGATGAGTCTGGAAATGTCGTCTACCCAATCACTGGACCAGATGGTGAACCACTGCCAACCGACTCTGCTGGAAACTTCGTCACTGACGATGGAACCATCATCGAGAAGGATGACGAAGGCAAACCACTCGGACCAGACGGACAAGTTCTGCCAACTGACGACTCTGGAAACTACATCTACCCAGCTGTTGGCCCAGACGGCTCACCACTGCCAACCGATGCCAACCAGAAGCCAGTCTATCCAATTGTCGATGCTGAAGGAACTCCACTTCCAACTGACGCCTCAGGAGCTGTCATCGGACCAGACGGAAAGCCAATTCCAACTGATGCTTCCGGCAAGCCACTCAGCCCAGATGGTTCCCCACTTCCAACTGACGCATCCGGAAACTTTGTCAACGTTCCAGAAGGAGAGACTGCAAAGACTCTTCCAACTGATGAGTCTGGAAATGTCGTCTACCCAATCACTGGACCAGACGGTGAACCACTCGCCACTGACTCGACCGGCAACTTCGTGACTGCTGACGGATCCATCATCGAGAAGGATGACGAAGGAAAACCACTCGGACCAGACGGACAAGTTCTGCCAACTGACGACTCTGGAAACTACATCTACCCAGCTGTTGGCCCAGACGGCTCACCACTGCCAACCGATGCCAACCAGAAGCCAGTCTACCCAATTGTCGATGCTGAAGGAACTCCACTTCCAACTGACGCCTCAGGAGCTGTCATCGGACCAGACGGAAAGCCAATTCCAACTGATGCTTCCGGCAAGCCACTCAGCCCAGATGGTTCCCCACTTCCAACTGACGCATCCGGAAACTTTGTCAACGTTCCAGAAGGAGAGACTGCAAAGACTCTTCCAACTGATGAGTCTGGAAATGTCGTCTACCCAATCACTGGACCAGATGGTGAACCACTACCAACCGACTCTGCTGGAAACTTTGTCACTGACGATGGAACCATCATTGAGAAGGATGACGAAGGCAAACCACTCGGACCAGACGGACAAGTTCTGCCAACTGACGACTCTGGAAACTACATCTACCCAGCTGTTGGCCCAGACGGCTCACCACTGCCAACCGATGCCAACCAGAAGCCAGTCTACCCAATTGTCGATGCTGAAGGAACTCCACTTCCAACTGACGCCTCAGGAGCTGTCATCGGACCAGACGGAAAGCCAATTCCAACTGATGCTTCCGGCAAGCCACTCAGCCCAGATGGTTCCCCACTTCCAACTGACGCATCCGGCAACTTTGTCAACGTTCCAGAAGGAGAGACTGCAAAGACTCTTCCAACTGATGAGTCTGGAAATGTCGTCTACCCAATCACTGGACCAGACGGTGAACCACTCGCCACTGACTCGACCGGCAACTTCGTGACTGCTGACGGATCCATCATCGAGAAGGATGACGAAGGCAAACCACTCGGACCAGACGGACAAGTTCTGCCAACTGACGACTCTGGAAACTACATCTACCCAGCTGTTGGCCCAGACGGCTCACCACTGCCAACCGATGCCAACCAGAAGCCAGTCTACCCAATTGTCGATGCTGAAGGAACTCCACTTCCAACTGACGCCTCAGGAGCTGTCATCGGACCAGACGGAAAGCCAATTCCAACTGATGCTTCCGGCAAGCCACTCAGCCCAGATGGTTCCCCACTTCCAACTGACGCATCCGGAAACTTTGTCAACGTTCCAGAAGGAGAGACTGCAAAGACTCTTCCAACTGATGAGTCTGGAAATGTCGTCTACCCAATCACTGGACCAGATGGTGAACCACTACCAACCGACTCTGCTGGAAACTTTGTCACTGACGATGGAACCATCATTGAGAAGGATGACGAAGGCAAACCACTCGGACCAGACGGACAAGTTCTGCCAACTGACGACTCTGGAAACTACATCTACCCAGCTGTTGGCCCAGACGGCTCACCACTGCCAACCGATGCCAACCAGAAGCCAGTCTACCCAATTGTCGATGCTGAAGGAACTCCACTTCCAACTGACGCCTCAGGAGCTGTCATCGGACCAGACGGAAAGCCAATTCCAACTGATGCTTCCGGCAAGCCACTCAGCCCAGATGGTTCCCCACTTCCAACTGACGCATCCGGCAACTTTGTCAACGTTCCAGAAGGAGAGACTGCAAAGACTCTTCCAACTGATGAGTCTGGAAATGTCGTCTACCCAATCACTGGACCAGACGGTGAACCACTCGCCACTGACTCGACCGGCAACTTCGTGACTGCTGACGGATCCATCATCGAGAAGGATGACGAAGGCAAACCACTCGGACCAGACGGACAAGTTCTGCCAACTGACGACTCTGGAAACTACATCTACCCAGCTGTTGGCCCAGACGGCTCACCACTGCCAACCGATGCCAACCAGAAGCCAGTCTACCCAATTGTCGATGCTGAAGGAACTCCACTTCCAACTGACGCCTCAGGAGCTGTCATCGGACCAGACGGAAAGCCAATTCCAACTGATGCTTCCGGCAAGCCACTCAGCCCAGATGATTCCCCACTTCCAACTGACGCATCCGGAAACTTTGTCAACGTTCCAGAAGGAGAGACTGCAAAGACTCTTCCAACTGATGAGTCTGGAAATGTCGTCTACCCAATCACTGGACCAAATGGTGAACCACTGCCAACCGACTCTGCTGGAAACTTCGTCACTGACGATGGAACCATCATCGAGAAGGATGACGAAGGCAAACCACTCGGACCAGACGGACAAGTTCTGCCAACTGACAACTCTGGAAACTACATCTACCCAGCTGTTGGCCCAGACGGCTCACCACTGCCAACCGATGCCAACCAGAAGCCAGTCTACCCAATTGTCGATGCTGAAGGAACTCCACTTCCAACTGACGCCTCAGGAGCTGTCATCGGACCAGACGGAAAGCCAATTCCAACTGATGCTTCCGGCAAGCCACTCAGCCCAGATGGTTCCCCACTTCCAACTGACGCATCCGGAAACTTTGTCAACGTTCCAGAAGGAGAGACTGCAAAGACTCTTCCAACTGATGAGTCTGGAAATGTCGTCTACCCAATCACTGGACCAGATGGTGAACCACTGCCAACCGACTCTGCTGGAAACTTCGTCACTGACGATGGAACCATCATCGAGAAGGATGACGAAGGCAAACCACTCGGACCAGACGGACAAGTTCTGCCAACTGACGACTCTGGAAACTACATCTACCCAGCTGTTGGCCCAGACGGCTCACCACTGCCAACCGATGCCAACCAGAAGCCAGTCTACCCAATTTTCGATGCTGAAGGAACTCCACTTCCAACTGACGCCTCAGGAGCTGTCATCGGACCAGACGGAAAGCCAATTCCAACTGATGCTTCCGGCAAGCCACTCAGCCCAGATGGTTCCCCACTTCCAACTGACGCATCCGGAAACTTTGTCAACGTTCCAGAAGGAGAGACTGCAAAGACTCTTCCAACTGATGAGTCTGGAAATGTCGTCTACCCAATCACTGGACCAGATGGTGAACCACTGCCAACCGACTCTGCTGGAAACTTCGTCACTGACGATGGAACCATCATCGAGAAGGATGACGAAGGCAAACCACTCGGACCAGACGGACAAGTTCTGCCAACTGACAACTCTGGAAACTACATCTACCCAGCTGTTGGCCCAGACGGCTCACCACTGCCAACCGATGCCAACCAGAAGCCAGTCTACCCAATTGTCGATGCTGAAGGAACTCCACTTCCAACTGACGCCTCAGGAGCTGTCATCGGACCAGACGGAAAGCCAATTCCAACTGATGCTTCCGGCAAGCCACTCAGCCCAGATGGTTCCCCACTTCCAACTGACGCATCCGGAAACTTTGTCAACGTTCCAGAAGGAGAGACTGCAAAGACTCTTCCAACTGATGAGTCTGGAAATGTCGTCTACCCAATCACTGGACCAGATGGTGAACCACTGCCAACCGACTCTGCTGGAAACTTCGTCACTGACGATGGAACCATCATCGAGAAGGATGACGAAGGCAAACCACTCGGACCAGACGGACAAGTTCTGCCAACTGACGACTCTGGAAACTACATCTACCCTGCTGTTGGCCCAGACGGCTCACCACTGCCAACCGATGCCAACCAGAAGCCAGTCTACCCAATTTTCGATGCTGAAGGAACTCCACTTCCAACTGACGCCTCAGGAGCTGTCATCGGACCAGACGGAAAGCCAATTCCAACTGATGCTTCCGGCAAGCCACTCAGCCCAGATGGTTCCCCACTTCCAACTGACGCATCCGGAAACTTTGTCAACGTTCCAGAAGGAGAGACTGCAAAGACTCTTCCAACTGATGAGTCTGGAAATGTCGTCTACCCAATCACTGGACCAGATGGTGAACCACTGCCAACCGACTCTGCTGGAAACTTCGTCACTGACGATGGAACCATCATCGAGAAGGATGACGAAGGCAAACCACTCGGACCAGACGGACAAGTTCTGCCAACTGACAACTCTGGAAACTACATCTACCCAGCTGTTGGCCCAGACGGCTCACCACTGCCAACCGATGCCAACCAGAAGCCAGTCTACCCAATTGTCGATGCTGAAGGAACTCCACTTCCAACTGACGCCTCAGGAGCTGTCATCGGACCAGACGGAAAGCCAATTCCAACTGATGCTTCCGGCAAGCCACTCAGCCCAGATGGTTCCCCACTTCCAACTGACGCATCCGGAAACTTTGTCAACGTTCCAGAAGGAGAGACTGCAAAGACTCTTCCAACTGATGAGTCTGGAAATGTCGTCTACCCAATCACTGGACCAGATGGTGAACCACTGCCAACCGACTCTGCTGGAAACTTCGTCACTGACGATGGAACCATCATCGAGAAGGATGACGAAGGCAAACCACTCGGACCAGACGGGCAAGTTCTGCCAACTGACGACTCTGGAAACTACATCTACCCAGCTGTTGGCCCAGACGGCTCACCACTGCCAACCGATGCCAACCAGAAGCCAGTCTACCCAATTTTCGATGCTGAAGGAACTCCACTTCCAACTGACGCCTCAGGAGCTGTCATCGGACCAGACGGAAAGCCAATTCCAACTGATGCTTCCGGCAAGCCACTCAGCCCAGATGGTTCCCCACTTCCAACTGACGCATCCGGAAACTTTGTCAACGTTCCAGAAGGAGAGACTGCAAAGACTCTTCCAACTGATGAGTCTGGAAATGTCGTCTACCCAATCACTGGACCAGATGGTGAACCACTCGCCACTGACTCGACCGGCAACTTCGTGACTGCTGACGGATCCATCATCGAGAAGGATGACGAAGGCAAACCACTCGGACCAGACGGACAAGTTCTGCCAACTGACGACTCTGGAAACTACATCTACCCAGCTGTTGGCCCAGACGGCTCACCACTGCCAACCGATGCCAACCAGAAGCCAGTCTACCCAATTGTCGATGCTGAAGGAACTCCACTTCCAACTGACGCCTCAGGAGCTGTCATCGGACAAGACGGAAAGCCAATTCCAACTGATGCTTCCGGCAAGCCACTCAGCCCAGATGGTTCCCCACTTCCAACTGACGCATCCGGAAACTTTGTCAACGTTCCAGAAGGAGAGACTGCAAAGACTCTTCCAACTGATGAGTCTGGAAATGTCGTCTACCCAATCACTGGACCAGATGGTGAACCACTGCCAACCGACTCTGCTGGAAACTTCGTCACTGACGATGGAACCATCATCGAGAAGGATGACGAAGGCAAACCACTCGGACCAGACGGACAAGTTCTGCCAACTGACGACTCTGGAAACTACATCTACCCAGCTGTTGGCCCAGACGGCTCACCACTGCCAACCGATGCCAACCAGAAGCCAGTCTATCCAATTGTCGATGCTGAAGGAACTCCACTTCCAACTGACGCATCCGGCAACTTTGTCAACGTTCCAGAAGGAGAGACTGCAAAGACTCTTCCAACTGATGAGTCTGGAAATGTCGTCTACCCAATCACTGGACCAGACGGTGAACCACTCGCCACTGACTCGACCGGCAACTTCGTGACTGCTGACGGATCCATCATCGAGAAGGATGTCATCAGTTGGAAGAGTCTTTGCAGTCTCTCCTTCTGGAACGTTGACAAAGTTTCCGGATGCGTCAGTTGGAAGTGGGGAACCATCTGGGCTGAGTGGCTTGCCGGAAGCATCAGTTGGAATTGGCTTTCCGTCTGGTCCGATGACAGCTCCTGAGGCGTCAGTTGGAAGTGGAGTTCCTTCAGCATCGACAATTGGGTAGACTGGCTTCTGGTTGGCATCGGTTGGCAGTGGTGAGCCGTCTGGGCCAACAGCTGGGTAGATGTAGTTTCCAGAGTCGTCAGTTGGCAGAACTTGTCCGTCTGGTCCGAGTGGTTTTCCTTCGTCATCCTTCTCGATGATGGATCCGTCAGCAGTCACGAAGTTGCCGGTCGAGTCAGTGGCGAGTGGTTCACCGTCTGGTCCAGTGATTGGGTAGACGACATTTCCAGACTCATCAGTTGGAAGAGTCTTTGCAGTCTCTCCTTCTGGAACGTTGACAAAGTTTCCGGATGCGTCAGTTGGAAGTGGGGAACCATCTGGGCTGAGTGGCTTGCCGGAAGCATCAGTTGGAATTGGCTTTCCGTCTGGTCCGATGACAGCTCCTGAGGCGTCAGTTGGAAGTGGAGTTCCTTCAGCATCGACAATTGGGTAGACTGGCTTCTGGTTGGCATCGGTTGGCAGTGGTGAGCCGTCTGGGCCAACAGCTGGGTAGATGTAGTTTCCAGAGTCGTCAGTTGGCAGAACTTGTCCGTCTGGTCCGAGTGGTTTGCCTTCGTCATCCTTCTCGATGATGGATCCGTCAGCAGTCACGAAGTTGCCGGTCGAGTCAGTGGCGAGTGGTTCACCATCTGGTCCAGTGATTGGGTAGACGACATTTCCAGACTCATCAGTTGGAAGAGTCTTTGCAGTCTCTCCTTCTGGAACGTTGACAAAGTTTCCGGATGCGTCAGTTGGAAGTGGGGAACCATCTGGGCTGAGTGGCTTGCCGGAAGCATCAGTTGGAATTGGCTTTCCGTCTGGTCCGATGACAGCTCCTGAGGCGTCAGTTGGAAGTGGAGTTCCTTCAGCATCGACAATTGGGTAGACTGGCTTCTGGTTGGCATCGGTTAGCAGTGGTGAGCCGTCTGGGCCAACAGCTGGGTAGATGTAGTTTCCAGAGTTGTCAGTTGGCAGAACTTGTCCGTCTGGTCCGAGTGGTTTGCCTTCGTCATCCTTCTCGATGATGGTTCCATCCTCAGTGACGAAGTTTCCAGCAGAGTCGGTTGGCAGTGGTTCACCATCTGGTCCAGTGATTGGGTAGACGACATTTCCAGACTCATCAGTTGGAAGAGTCTTTGCAGTCTCTCCTTCTGGAACGTTGACAAAGTTTCCGGATGCGTCAGTTGGAAGTGGGGAACCATCTGGGCTGAGTGGCTTGCCGGAAGCATCAGTTGGAATTGGCTTTCCGTCTGGTCCGATGACAGCTCCTGAGGCGTCAGTTGGAAGTGGAGTTCTTTCAGCATCGACAATTGGGTAGACTGGCTTCTGGTTGGCATCAGTTGGCAGTGGTGAGCCGTCTGGGCCAACAGCTGGGTAGATGTAGTTTCCAGAGTCGTCAGTTGGCAGAACTTGTCCGTCTGGTCCGAGTGGTTTGCCTTCGTCATCCTTCTCGATGATGGATCCGTCAGCAGTCACGAAGTTGCCGGTCGAGTCAGTGGCGAGTGGTTCACCGTCTGGTCCAGTGATTGGGTAGACGACATTTCCAGACTCATCAGTTGGAAGAGTCTTTGCAGTCTCTCCTTCTGGAACGTTGACAAAGTTGCCGGATGCGTCAGTTGGAAGTGGAGTTCCTTCAGCATCGACAATTGGATAGACTGGCTTCTGGTTGGCATCGGTTGGCAGTGGTGAGCCGTCTGGGCCAACAGCTGGGTAGATGTAGTTTCCAGAGTCGTCAGTTGGCAGAACTTGTCCGTCTGGTCCGAGTGGTTTGCCTTCGTCATCCTTCTCGATGATGGTTCCATCGTCAGTGACGAAGTTTCCAGCAGAGTCGGTTGGCAGTGGTTCACCATCTGGTCCAGTGATTGGGTAGACGACATTTCCAGACTCATCAGTTGGAAGAGTCTTTGCAGTCTCTCCTTCTGGAACGTTGACAAAGTTTCCGGATGCGTCAGTTGGAAGTGGGGAACCATCTGGGCTGAGTGGCTTGCCGGAAGCATCAGTTGGAATTGGCTTTCCGTCTTGTCCGATGACAGCTCCTGAGGCGTCAGTTGGAAGTGGAGTTCCTTCAGCATCGACAATTGGGTAGACTGGCTTCTGGTTGGCATCGGTTGGCAGTGGTGAGCCGTCTGGGCCAACAGCTGGGTAGATGTAGTTTCCAGAGTCGTCAGTTGGCAGAACTTGTCCGTCTGGTCCGAGTGGTTTGCCTTCGTCATCCTTCTCGATGATGGATCCGTCAGCAGTCACGAAGTTGCCGGTCGAGTCAGTGGCGAGTGGTTCACCGTCTGGTCCAGTGATTGGGTAGACGACATTTCCAGACTCATCAGTTGGAAGAGTCTTTGCAGTCTCTCCTTCTGGAACGTTGACAAAGTTGCCGGATGCGTCAGTTGGAAGTGGGGAACCATCTGGGCTGAGTGGCTTGCCGGAAGCATCAGTTGGAATTGGCTTTCCGTCTGGTCCGATGACAGCTCCTGAGGCGTCAGTTGGAAGTGGAGTTCCTTCAGCATCGACAATTGGGTAGACTGGCTTCTGGTTGGCATCGGTTGGCAGTGGTGAGCCGTCTGGGCCAACAGCTGGGTAGATGTAGTTTCCAGAGTCGTCAGTTGGCAGAACTTGTCCGTCTGGTCCGAGTGGTTTGCCTTCGTCATCCTTCTCAATGATGGTTCCATCGTCAGTGACAAAGTTTCCAGCAGAGTCGGTTGGCAGTGGTTCACCATCTGGTCCAGTGATTGGGTAGACGACATTTCCAGACTCATCAGTTGGAAGAGTCTTTGCAGTCTCTCCTTCTGGAACGTTGACAAAGTTTCCGGATGCGTCAGTTGGAAGTGGGGAACCATCTGGGCTGAGTGGCTTGCCGGAAGCATCAGTTGGAATTGGCTTTCCGTCTGGTCCGATGACAGCTCCTGAGGCGTCAGTTGGAAGTGGAGTTCCTTCAGCATCGACAATTGGGTAGACTGGCTTCTGGTTGGCATCGGTTGGCAGTGGTGAGCCGTCTGGGCCAACAGCTGGGTAGATGTAGTTTCCAGAGTCGTCAGTTGGCAGAACTTGTCCGTCTGGTCCGAGTGGTTTTCCTTCGTCATCCTTCTCGATGATGGATCCGTCAGCAGTCACGAAGTTGCCGGTCGAGTCAGTGGCGAGTGGTTCACCGTCTGGTCCAGTGATTGGGTAGACGACATTTCCAGACTCATCAGTTGGAAGAGTCTTTGCAGTCTCTCCTTCTGGAACGTTGACAAAGTTTCCGGATGCGTCAGTTGGAAGTGGGGAACCATCTGGGCTGAGTGGCTTGCCGGAAGCATCAGTTGGAATTGGCTTTCCGTCTGGTCCGATGACAGCTCCTGAGGCGTCAGTTGGAAGTGGAGTTCCTTCAGCATCGACAATTGGATAGACTGGCTTCTGGTTGGCATCGGTTGGCAGTGGTGAGCCGTCTGGGCCAACAGCTGGGTAGATGTAGTTTCCAGAGTCGTCAGTTGGCAGAACTTGTCCGTCTGGTCCGAGTGGTTTGCCTTCGTCATCCTTCTCGATGATGGTTCCATCGTCAGTGACGAAGTTTCCAGCAGAGTCGGTTGGCAGTGGTTCACCATCTGGTCCAGTGATTGGGTAGACGACATTTCCAGACTCATCAGTTGGAAGAGTCTTTGCAGTCTCTCCTTCTGGAACGTTGACAAAGTTTCCGGATGCGTCAGTTGGAAGTGGGGAACCATCTGGGCTGAGTGGCTTGCCGGAAGCATCAGTTGGAATTGGCTTTCCGTCTTGTCCGATGACAGCTCCTGAGGCGTCAGTTGGAAGTGGAGTTCCTTCAGCATCGACAATTGGGTAGACTGGCTTCTGGTTGGCATCGGTTGGCAGTGGTGAGCCGTCTGGGCCAACAGCTGGGTAGATGTAGTTTCCAGAGTCGTCAGTTGGCAGAACTTGTCCGTCTGGTCCGAGTGGTTTGCCTTCGTCATCCTTCTCGATGATGGATCCGTCAGCAGTCACGAAGTTGCCGGTCGAGTCAGTGGCGAGTGGTTCACCGTCTGGTCCAGTGATTGGGTAGACGACATTTCCAGACTCATCAGTTGGAAGAGTCTTTGCAGTCTCTCCTTCTGGAACGTTGACAAAGTTTCCGGATGCGTCAGTTGGAAGTGGGGAACCATCTGGGCTGAGTGGCTTGCCGGAAGCATCAGTTGGAATTGGCTTTCCGTCTGGTCCGATGACAGCTCCTGAGGCGTCAGTTGGAAGTGGAGTTCCTTCAGCATCGACAATTGGGTAGACTGGCTTCTGGTTGGCATCGGTTGGCAGTGGTGAGCCGTCTTGGCCAACAGCTGGGTAGATGTAGTTTCCAGAGTCGTCAGTTGGCAGAACTTGTCCGTCTGGTCCGAGTGGTTTGCCTTCGTCATCCTTCTCGATGATGGATCCGTCAGCAGTCACGAAGTTGCCGGTCGAGTCAGTGGCGAGTGGTTCACCATCTGGTCCAGTGATTGGGTAGACGACATTTCCAGACTCATCAGTTGGAAGAGTCTTTGCAGTCTCTCCTTCTGGAACGTTGACAAAGTTTCCGGATGCGTCAGTTGGAAGTGGGGAACCATCTGGGCTGAGTGGCTTGCCGGAAGCATCAGTTGGAATTGGCTTTCCGTCTGGTCCGATGACAGCTCCTGAGGCGTCAGTTGGAAGTGGAGTTCCTTCAGCATCGACAATTGGGTAGACTGGCTTCTGGTTGGCATCGGTTAGCAGTGGTGAGCCGTCTGGGCCAACAGCTGGGTAGATGTAGTTTCCAGAGTTGTCAGTTGGCAGAACTTGTCCGTCTGGTCCGAGTGGTTTGCCTTCGTCATCCTTCTCGATGATGGTTCCATCCTCAGTGACGAAGTTTCCAGCAGAGTCGGTTGGCAGTGGTTCACCATCTGGTCCAGTGATTGGGTAGACGACATTTCCAGACTCATCAGTTGGAAGAGTCTTTGCAGTCTCTCCTTCTGGAACGTTGACAAAGTTTCCGGATGCGTCAGTTGGAAGTGGGGAACCATCTGGGCTGAGTGGCTTGCCGGAAGCATCAGTTGGAATTGGCTTTCCGTCTGGTCCGATGACAGCTCCTGAGGCGTCAGTTGGAAGTGGAGTTCTTTCAGCATCGACAATTGGGTAGACTGGCTTCTGGTTGGCATCAGTTGGCAGTGGTGAGCCGTCTGGGCCAACAGCTGGGTAGATGTAGTTTCCAGAGTCGTCAGTTGGCAGAACTTGTCCGTCTGGTCCGAGTGGTTTGCCTTCGTCATCCTTCTCGATGATGGATCCGTCAGCAGTCACGAAGTTGCCGGTCGAGTCAGTGGCGAGTGGTTCACCGTCTGGTCCAGTGATTGGGTAGACGACATTTCCAGACTCATCAGTTGGAAGAGTCTTTGCAGTCTCTCCTTCTGGAACGTTGACAAAGTTGCCGGATGCGTCAGTTGGAAGTGGAGTTCCTTCAGCATCGACAATTGGATAGACTGGCTTCTGGTTGGCATCGGTTGGCAGTGGTGAGCCGTCTGGGCCAACAGCTGGGTAGATGTAGTTTCCAGAGTCGTCAGTTGGCAGAACTTGTCCGTCTGGTCCGAGTGGTTTGCCTTCGTCATCCTTCTCGATGATGGTTCCATCGTCAGTGACGAAGTTTCCAGCAGAGTCGGTTGGCAGTGGTTCACCATCTGGTCCAGTGATTGGGTAGACGACATTTCCAGACTCATCAGTTGGAAGAGTCTTTGCAGTCTCTCCTTCTGGAACGTTGACAAAGTTTCCGGATGCGTCAGTTGGAAGTGGGGAACCATCTGGGCTGAGTGGCTTGCCGGAAGCATCAGTTGGAATTGGCTTTCCGTCTTGTCCGATGACAGCTCCTGAGGCGTCAGTTGGAAGTGGAGTTCCTTCAGCATCGACAATTGGGTAGACTGGCTTCTGGTTGGCATCGGTTGGCAGTGGTGAGCCGTCTGGGCCAACAGCTGGGTAGATGTAGTTTCCAGAGTCGTCAGTTGGCAGAACTTGTCCGTCTGGTCCGAGTGGTTTGCCTTCGTCATCCTTCTCGATGATGGATCCGTCAGCAGTCACGAAGTTGCCGGTCGAGTCAGTGGCGAGTGGTTCACCATCTGGTCCAGTGATTGGGTAGACGACATTTCCAGACTCATCAGTTGGAAGAGTCTTTGCAGTCTCTCCTTCTGGAACGTTGACAAAGTTTCCGGATGCGTCAGTTGGAAGTGGGGAACCATCTGGGCTGAGTGGCTTGCCGGAAGCATCAGTTGGAATTGGCTTTCCGTCTGGTCCGATGACAGCTCCTGAGGCGTCAGTTGGAAGTGGAGTTCCTTCAGCATCGAAAATTGGGTAGACTGGCTTCTGGTTGGCATCGGTTGGCAGTGGTGAGCCGTCTGGGCCAACAGCTGGGTAGATGTAGTTTCCAGAGTCGTCAGTTGGCAGAACTTGCCCGTCTGGTCCGAGTGGTTTGCCTTCGTCATCCTTCTCGATGATGGTTCCATCGTCAGTGACGAAGTTTCCAGCAGAGTCGGTTGGCAGTGGTTCACCATCTGGTCCAGTGATTGGGTAGACGACATTTCCAGACTCATCAGTTGGAAGAGTCTTTGCAGTCTCTCCTTCTGGAACGTTGACAAAGTTTCCGGATGCGTCAGTTGGAAGTGGGGAACCATCTGGGCTGAGTGGCTTGCCGGAAGCATCAGTTGGAATTGGCTTTCCGTCTGGTCCGATGACAGCTCCTGAGGCGTCAGTTGGAAGTGGAGTTCCTTCAGCATCGACAATTGGGTAGACTGGCTTCTGGTTGGCATCGGTTGGCAGTGGTGAGCCGTCTGGGCCAACAGCTGGGTAGATGTAGTTTCCAGAGTTGTCAGTTGGCAGAACTTGTCCGTCTGGTCCGAGTGGTTTGCCTTCGTCATCCTTCTCGATGATGGTTCCATCGTCAGTGACGAAGTTTCCAGCAGAGTCGGTTGGCAGTGGTTCACCATCTGGTCCAGTGATTGGGTAGACGACATTTCCAGACTCATCAGTTGGAAGAGTCTTTGCAGTCTCTCCTTCTGGAACGTTGACAAAGTTTCCGGATGCGTCAGTTGGAAGTGGGGAACCATCTGGGCTGAGTGGCTTGCCGGAAGCATCAGTTGGAATTGGCTTTCCGTCTGGTCCGATGACAGCTCCTGAGGCGTCAGTTGGAAGTGGAGTTCCTTCAGCATCGAAAATTGGGTAGACTGGCTTCTGGTTGGCATCGGTTGGCAGTGGTGAGCCGTCTGGGCCAACAGCAGGGTAGATGTAGTTTCCAGAGTCGTCAGTTGGCAGAACTTGTCCGTCTGGTCCGAGTGGTTTGCCTTCGTCATCCTTCTCGATGATGGTTCCATCGTCAGTGACGAAGTTTCCAGCAGAGTCGGTTGGCAGTGGTTCACCATCTGGTCCAGTGATTGGGTAGACGACATTTCCAGACTCATCAGTTGGAAGAGTCTTTGCAGTCTCTCCTTCTGGAACGTTGACAAAGTTTCCGGATGCGTCAGTTGGAAGTGGGGAACCATCTGGGCTGAGTGGCTTGCCGGAAGCATCAGTTGGAATTGGCTTTCCGTCTGGTCCGATGACAGCTCCTGAGGCGTCAGTTGGAAGTGGAGTTCCTTCAGCATCGACAATTGGGTAGACTGGCTTCTGGTTGGCATCGGTTGGCAGTGGTGAGCCGTCTGGGCCAACAGCTGGGTAGATGTAGTTTCCAGAGTTGTCAGTTGGCAGAACTTGTCCGTCTGGTCCGAGTGGTTTGCCTTCGTCATCCTTCTCGATGATGGTTCCATCGTCAGTGACGAAGTTTCCAGCAGAGTCGGTTGGCAGTGGTTCACCATCTGGTCCAGTGATTGGGTAGACGACATTTCCAGACTCATCAGTTGGAAGAGTCTTTGCAGTCTCTCCTTCTGGAACGTTGACAAAGTTTCCGGATGCGTCAGTTGGAAGTGGGGAACCATCTGGGCTGAGTGGCTTGCCGGAAGCATCAGTTGGAATTGGCTTTCCGTCTGGTCCGATGACAGCTCCTGAGGCGTCAGTTGGAAGTGGAGTTCCTTCAGCATCGAAAATTGGGTAGACTGGCTTCTGGTTGGCATCGGTTGGCAGTGGTGAGCCGTCTGGGCCAACAGCTGGGTAGATGTAGTTTCCAGAGTCGTCAGTTGGCAGAACTTGTCCGTCTGGTCCGAGTGGTTTGCCTTCGTCATCCTTCTCGATGATGGTTCCATCGTCAGTGACGAAGTTTCCAGCAGAGTCGGTTGGCAGTGGTTCACCATCTGGTCCAGTGATTGGGTAGACGACATTTCCAGACTCATCAGTTGGAAGAGTCTTTGCAGTCTCTCCTTCTGGAACGTTGACAAAGTTTCCGGATGCGTCAGTTGGAAGTGGGGAACCATCTGGGCTGAGTGGCTTGCCGGAAGCATCAGTTGGAATTGGCTTTCCGTCTGGTCCGATGACAGCTCCTGAGGCGTCAGTTGGAAGTGGAGTTCCTTCAGCATCGACAATTGGGTAGACTGGCTTCTGGTTGGCATCGGTTGGCAGTGGTGAGCCGTCTGGGCCAACAGCTGGGTAGATGTAGTTTCCAGAGTTGTCAGTTGGCAGAACTTGTCCGTCTGGTCCGAGTGGTTTGCCTTCGTCATCCTTCTCGATGATGGTTCCATCGTCAGTGACGAAGTTTCCAGCAGAGTCGGTTGGCAGTGGTTCACCATTTGGTCCAGTGATTGGGTAGACGACATTTCCAGACTCATCAGTTGGAAGAGTCTTTGCAGTCTCTCCTTCTGGAACGTTGACAAAGTTTCCGGATGCGTCAGTTGGAAGTGGGGAATCATCTGGGCTGAGTGGCTTGCCGGAAGCATCAGTTGGAATTGGCTTTCCGTCTGGTCCGATGACAGCTCCTGAGGCGTCAGTTGGAAGTGGAGTTCCTTCAGCATCGACAATTGGGTAGACTGGCTTCTGGTTGGCATCGGTTGGCAGTGGTGAGCCGTCTGGGCCAACAGCTGGGTAGATGTAGTTTCCAGAGTCGTCAGTTGGCAGAACTTGTCCGTCTGGTCCGAGTGGTTTGCCTTCGTCATCCTTCTCGATGATGGATCCGTCAGCAGTCACGAAGTTGCCGGTCGAGTCAGTGGCGAGTGGTTCACCGTCTGGTCCAGTGATTGGGTAGACGACATTTCCAGACTCATCAGTTGGAAGAGTCTTTGCAGTCTCTCCTTCTGGAACGTTGACAAAGTTGCCGGATGCGTCAGTTGGAAGTGGGGAACCATCTGGGCTGAGTGGCTTGCCGGAAGCATCAGTTGGAATTGGCTTTCCGTCTGGTCCGATGACAGCTCCTGAGGCGTCAGTTGGAAGTGGAGTTCCTTCAGCATCGACAATTGGGTAGACTGGCTTCTGGTTGGCATCGGTTGGCAGTGGTGAGCCGTCTGGGCCAACAGCTGGGTAGATGTAGTTTCCAGAGTCGTCAGTTGGCAGAACTTGTCCGTCTGGTCCGAGTGGTTTGCCTTCGTCATCCTTCTCAATGATGGTTCCATCGTCAGTGACAAAGTTTCCAGCAGAGTCGGTTGGTAGTGGTTCACCATCTGGTCCAGTGATTGGGTAGACGACATTTCCAGACTCATCAGTTGGAAGAGTCTTTGCAGTCTCTCCTTCTGGAACGTTGACAAAGTTTCCGGATGCGTCAGTTGGAAGTGGGGAACCATCTGGGCTGAGTGGCTTGCCGGAAGCATCAGTTGGAATTGGCTTTCCGTCTGGTCCGATGACAGCTCCTGAGGCGTCAGTTGGAAGTGGAGTTCCTTCAGCATCGACAATTGGGTAGACTGGCTTCTGGTTGGCATCGGTTGGCAGTGGTGAGCCGTCTGGGCCAACAGCTGGGTAGATGTAGTTTCCAGAGTCGTCAGTTGGCAGAACTTGTCCGTCTGGTCCGAGTGGTTTGCCTTCGTCATCCTTCTCGATGATGGATCCGTCAGCAGTCACGAAGTTGCCGGTCGAGTCAGTGGCGAGTGGTTCACCGTCTGGTCCAGTGATTGGGTAGACGACATTTCCAGACTCATCAGTTGGAAGAGTCTTTGCAGTCTCTCCTTCTGGAACGTTGACAAAGTTGCCGGATGCGTCAGTTGGAAGTGGGGAACCATCTGGGCTGAGTGGCTTGCCGGAAGCATCAGTTGGAATTGGCTTTCCGTCTGGTCCGATGACAGCTCCTGAGGCGTCAGTTGGAAGTGGAGTTCCTTCAGCATCGACAATTGGGTAGACTGGCTTCTGGTTGGCATCGGTTGGCAGTGGTGAGCCGTCTGGGCCAACAGCTGGGTAGATGTAGTTTCCAGAGTCGTCAGTTGGCAGAACTTGTCCGTCTGGTCCGAGTGGTTTGCCTTCGTCATCCTTCTCAATGATGGTTCCATCGTCAGTGACAAAGTTTCCAGCAGAGTCGGTTGGTAGTGGTTCACCATCTGGTCCAGTGATTGGGTAGACGACATTTCCAGACTCATCAGTTGGAAGAGTCTTTGCAGTCTCTCCTTCTGGAACGTTGACAAAGTTTCCGGATGCGTCAGTTGGAAGTGGGGAACCATCTGGGCTGAGTGGCTTGCCGGAAGCATCAGTTGGAATTGGCTTTCCGTCTGGTCCGATGACAGCTCCTGAGGCGTCAGTTGGAAGTGGAGTTCCTTCAGCATCGACAATTGGGTAGACTGGCTTCTGGTTGGCATCGGTTGGCAGTGGTGAGCCGTCTGGGCCAACAGCTGGGTAGATGTAGTTTCCAGAGTCGTCAGTTGGCAGAACTTGTCCGTCTGGTCCGAGTGGTTTTCCTTCGTCATCCTTCTCGATGATGGATCCGTCAGCAGTCACGAAGTTGCCGGTCGAGTCAGTGGCGAGTGGTTCACCGTCTGGTCCAGTGATTGGGTAGACGACATTTCCAGACTCATCAGTTGGAAGAGTCTTTGCAGTCTCTCCTTCTGGAACGTTGACAAAGTTTCCGGATGCGTCAGTTGGAAGTGGGGAACCATCTGGGCTGAGTGGCTTGCCGGAAGCATCAGTTGGAATTGGCTTTCCGTCTGGTCCGATGACAGCTCCTGAGGCGTCAGTTGGAAGTGGAGTTCCTTCAGCATCGACAATTGGATAGACTGGCTTCTGGTTGGCATCGGTTGGCAGTGGTGAGCCGTCTGGGCCAACAGCTGGGTAGATGTAGTTTCCAGAGTCGTCAGTTGGCAGAACTTGTCCGTCTGGTCCGAGTGGTTTGCCTTCGTCATCCTTCTCGATGATGGTTCCATCGTCAGTGACGAAGTTTCCAGCAGAGTCGGTTGGCAGTGGTTCACCATCTGGTCCAGTGATTGGGTAGACGACATTTCCAGACTCATCAGTTGGAAGAGTCTTTGCAGTCTCTCCTTCTGGAACGTTGACAAAGTTTCCGGATGCGTCAGTTGGAAGTGGGGAACCATCTGGGCTGAGTGGCTTGCCGGAAGCATCAGTTGGAATTGGCTTTCCGTCTTGTCCGATGACAGCTCCTGAGGCGTCAGTTGGAAGTGGAGTTCCTTCAGCATCGACAATTGGGTAGACTGGCTTCTGGTTGGCATCGGTTGGCAGTGGTGAGCCGTCTGGGCCAACAGCTGGGTAGATGTAGTTTCCAGAGTCGTCAGTTGGCAGAACTTGTCCGTCTGGTCCGAGTGGTTTGCCTTCGTCATCCTTCTCGATGATGGATCCGTCAGCAGTCACGAAGTTGCCGGTCGAGTCAGTGGCGAGTGGTTCACCGTCTGGTCCAGTGATTGGGTAGACGACATTTCCAGACTCATCAGTTGGAAGAGTCTTTGCAGTCTCTCCTTCTGGAACGTTGACAAAGTTTCCGGATGCGTCAGTTGGAAGTGGGGAACCATCTGGGCTGAGTGGCTTGCCGGAAGCATCAGTTGGAATTGGCTTTCCGTCTGGTCCGATGACAGCTCCTGAGGCGTCAGTTGGAAGTGGAGTTCCTTCAGCATCGACAATTGGGTAGACTGGCTTCTGGTTGGCATCGGTTGGCAGTGGTGAGCCGTCTGGGCCAACAGCTGGGTAGATGTAGTTTCCAGAGTCGTCAGTTGGCAGAACTTGTCCGTCTGGTCCGAGTGGTTTGCCTTCGTCATCCTTCTCGATGATGGATCCGTCAGCAGTCACGAAGTTGCCGGTCGAGTCAGTGGCGAGTGGTTCACCATCTGGTCCAGTGATTGGGTAGACGACATTTCCAGACTCATCAGTTGGAAGAGTCTTTGCAGTCTCTCCTTCTGGAACGTTGACAAAGTTTCCGGATGCGTCAGTTGGAAGTGGGGAACCATCTGGGCTGAGTGGCTTGCCGGAAGCATCAGTTGGAATTGGCTTTCCGTCTGGTCCGATGACAGCTCCTGAGGCGTCAGTTGGAAGTGGAGTTCCTTCAGCATCGAAAATTGGGTAGACTGGCTTCTGGTTGGCATCGGTTGGCAGTGGTGAGCCGTCTGGGCCAACAGCTGGGTAGATGTAGTTTCCAGAGTCGTCAGTTGGCAGAACTTGTCCGTCTGGTCCGAGTGGTTTGCCTTCGTCATCCTTCTCGATGATGTTTCCATCGTCAGTGACGAAGTTTCCAGCAGAGTCGGTTGGTAGTGGTTCACCATCTGGTCCAGTGATTGGGTAGACGACATTTCCAGACTCATCAGTTGGAAGAGTCTTTGCAGTCTCTCCTTCTGGAACGTTGACAAAGTTTCCGGATGCGTCAGTTGGAAGTGGGGAACCATCTGGGCTGAGTGGCTTGCCGGAAGCATCAGTTGGAATTGGCTTTCCGTCTGGTCCGATGACAGCTCCTGAGGCGTCAGTTGGAAGTGGAGTTCCTTCAGCATCGACAATTGGGTAGACTGGCTTCTGGTTGGCATCGGTTGGCAGTGGTGAGCCGTCTGGGCCAACAGCTGGGTAGATGTAGTTTCCAGAGTTGTCAGTTGGCAGAACTTGTCCGTCTGGTCCGAGTGGTTTGCCTTCGTCATCCTTCTCGATGATGGTTCCATCGTCAGTGACGAAGTTTCCAGCAGAGTCGGTTGGCAGTGGTTCACCATCTGGTCCAGTGATTGGGTAGACGACATTTCCAGACTCATCAGTTGGAAGAGTCTTTGCAGTCTCTCCTTCTGGAACGTTGACAAAGTTTCCGGATGCGTCAGTTGGAAGTGGGGAACCATCTGGGCTGAGTGGCTTGCCGGAAGCATCAGTTGGAATTGGCTTTCCGTCTGGTCCAATGACAGCTCCTGAGGCGTCAGTTGGAAGTGGAGTTCCTTCAGCATCGACAATTGGGTAGACTGGCTTCTGGTTGGCATCGGTTGGCAGTGGTGAGCCGTCTGGGCCAACAGCTGGGTAGATGTAGTTTCCAGAGTCGTCAGTTGGCAGAACTTGTCCGTCTGGTCCGAGTGGTTTGCCTTCGTCATCCTTCTCGATGATGGATCCGTCAGCAGTCACGAAGTTGCCGGTCGAGTCAGTGGCGAGTGGTTCACCGTCTGGTCCAGTGATTGGGTAGACGACATTTCCAGACTCATCAGTTGGAAGAGTCTTTGCAGTCTCTCCTTCTGGAACGTTGACAAAGTTTCCGGATGCGTCAGTTGGAAGTGGAGAACCATCTGGGCTGAGTGGCTTGCCGGAAGCATCAGTTGGAATTGGCTTTCCGTCTGGTCCGATGACAGCTCCTGAGGCGTCAGTTGGAAGTGGAGTTCCTTCAGCATCGACAATTGGGTAGACTGGCTTCTGGTTGGCATCGGTTGGCAGTGGTGAGCCGTCTGGGCCAACAGCTGGGTAGATGTAGTTTCCAGAGTCGTCAGTTGGCAGAACTTGTCCGTCTGGTCCGAGTGGTTTGCCTTCGTCATCCTTCTCGATGATGGTTCCATCGTCAGTGACGAAGTTTCCAGCAGAGTCGGTTGGCAGTGGTTCACCATCTGGTCCAGTGATTGGGTAGACGACATTTCCAGACTCATCAGTTGGAAGAGTCTTTGCAGTCTCTCCTTCTGGAACGTTGACAAAGTTTCCGGATGCGTCAGTTGGAAGTGGGGAACCATCTGGGCTGAGTGGCTTGCCGGAAGCATCAGTTGGAATTGGCTTTCCGTCTGGTCCAATGACAGCTCCTGAGGCGTCAGTTGGAAGTGGAGTTCCTTCAGCATCGACAATTGGGTAGACCGGCTTCTGGTTGGCATCGGTTGGCAGTGGTGAGCCGTCTGGGCCAACAGCTGGGTAGATGTAGTTTCCAGAGTCGTCAGTTGGCAGAACTTGTCCGTCTGGTCCGAGTGGTTTGCCTTCGTCATCCTTCTCGATGATGGATCCGTCAGCAGTCACGAAGTTGCCGGTCGAGTCAGTGGCGAGTGGTTCACCGTCTGGTCCAGTGATTGGGTAGACGACATTTCCAGACTCATCAGTTGGAAGAGTCTTTGCAGTCTCTCCTTCTGGAACGTTGACAAAGTTTCCGGATGCGTCAGTTGGAAGTGGAGAACCATCTGGGCTGAGTGGATTGCCGGAAGCATCAGTTGGAATTGGCTTTCCGTCTGGTCCGATGACAGCTCCTGAGGCGTCAGTTGGAAGTGGAGTTCCTTCAGCATCGACAATTGGGTAGACTGGCTTCTGGTTGGCATCGGTTGGCAGTGGTGAGCCGTCTGGGCCAACAGCTGGGTAGATGTAGTTTCCAGAGTCGTCAGTTGGCAGAACTTGTCCGTCTGGTCCGAGTGGTTTGCCTTCGTCATCCTTCTCGATGATGGTTCCATCGTCAGTGACGAAGTTTCCAGCAGAGTCGGTTGGCAGTGGTTCACCATCTGGTCCAGTGATTGGGTAGACGACATTTCCAGACTCATCAGTTGGAAGAGTCTTTGCAGTCTCTCCTTCTGGAACGTTGACAAAGTTTCCGGATGCGTCAGTTGGAAGTGGGGAACCATCTGGGCTGAGTGGCTTGCCGGAAGCATCAGTTGGAATTGGCTTTCCGTCTGGTCCAATGACAGCTCCTGAGGCGTCAGTTGGAAGTGGAGTTCCTTCAGCATCGACAATTGGGTAGACTGGCTTCTGGTTGGCATCGGTTGGCAGTGGTGAGCCGTCTGGGCCAACAGCTGGGTAGATGTAGTTTCCAGAGTCGTCAGTTGGCAGAACTTGTCCGTCTGGTCCGAGTGGTTTGCCTTCGTCATCCTTCTCGATGATGGATCCGTCAGCAGTCACGAAGTTGCCGGTCGAGTCAGTGGCGAGTGGTTCACCGTCTGGTCCAGTGATTGGGTAGACGACATTTCCAGACTCATCAGTTGGAAGAGTCTTTGCAGTCTCTCCTTCTGGAACGTTGACAAAGTTTCCGGATGCGTCAGTTGGAAGTGGAGAACCATCTGGGCTGAGTGGCTTGCCGGAAGCATCAGTTGGAATTGGCTTTCCGTCTGGTCCAATGACAGCTCCTGAGGCGTCAGTTGGAAGTGGAGTTCCTTCAGCATCGACAATTGGGTAGACTGGCTTCTGGTTGGCATCGGTTGGCAGTGGTGAGCCGTCTGGGCCAACAGCTGGGTAGATGTAGTTTCCAGAGTCGTCAGTTGGCAGAACTTGTCCGTCTGGTCCGAGTGGTTTGCCTTCGTCATCCTTCTCGATGATGGTTCCATCGTCAGTGACGAAGTTTCCAGCAGAGTCGGTTGGCAGTGGTTCACCATCTGGTCCAGTGATTGGGTAGACGACATTTCCAGACTCATCAGTTGGAAGAGTCTTTGCAGTCTCTCCTTCTGGAACGTTGACAAAGTTTCCGGATGCGTCAGTTGGAAGTGGGGAACCATCTGGGCTGAGTGGCTTGCCGGAAGCATCAGTTGGAATTGGCTTTCCGTCTGGTCCGATGACAGCTCCTGAGGCGTCAGTTGGAAGTGGAGTTCCTTCAGCATCGACAATTGGGTAGACTGGCTTCTGGTTGGCATCGGTTGGCAGTGGTGAGCCGTCTGGGCCAACAGCTGGGTAGATGTAGTTTCCAGAGTCGTCAGTTGGCAGAACTTGTCCGTCTGGTCCGAGTGGTTTGCCTTCGTCATCCTTCTCGATGATGGTTCCATCGTCAGTGACGAAGTTTCCAGCAGAGTCGGTTGGCAGTGGTTCACCATCTGGTCCAGTGATTGGGTAGACGACATTTCCAGACTCATCAGTTGGAAGAGTCTTTGCAGTCTCTCCTTCTGGAACGTTGACAAAGTTTCCGGATGCGTCAGTTGGAAGTGGGGAACCATCTGGGCTGAGTGGCTTGCCGGAAGCATCAGTTGGAATTGGCTTTCCGTCTGGTCCGATGACAGCTCCTGAGGCGTCAGTTGGAAGTGGAGTTCCTTCAGCATCGACAATTGGGTAGACTGGCTTCTGGTTGGCATCGGTTGGCAGTGGTGAGCCGTCTGGGCCAACAGCTGGGTAGATGTAGTTTCCAGAGTCGTCAGTTGGCAGAACTTGTCCGTCTGGTCCGAGTGGTTTGCCTTCGTCATCCTTCTCGATGATGGTTCCATCGTCAGTGACGAAGTTTCCAGCAGAGTCGGTTGGCAGTGGTTCACCATCTGGTCCAGTGATTGGGTAGACGACATTTCCAGACTCATCAGTTGGAAGAGTCTTTGCAGTCTCTCCTTCTGGAACGTTGACAAAGTTTCCGGATGCGTCAGTTGGAAGTGGGGAACCATCTGGGCTGAGTGGCTTGCCGGAAGCATCAGTTGGAATTGGCTTTCCGTCTGGTCCAATGACAGCTCCTGAGGCGTCAGTTGGAAGTGGAGTTCCTTCAGCATCGACAATTGGGTAGACTGGCTTCTGGTTGGCATCGGTTGGCAGTGGTGAGCCGTCTGGGCCAACAGCTGGGTAGATGTAGTTTCCAGAGTCGTCAGTTGGCAGAACTTGTCCGTCTGGTCCGAGTGGTTTGCCTTCGTCATCCTTCTCGATGATGGATCCGTCAGCAGTCACGAAGTTGCCGGTCGAGTCAGTGGCGAGTGGTTCACCGTCTGGTCCAGTGATTGGGTAGACGACATTTCCAGACTCATCAGTTGGAAGAGTCTTTGCAGTCTCTCCTTCTGGAACGTTGACAAAGTTTCCGGATGCGTCAGTTGGAAGTGGAGAACCATCTGGGCTGAGTGGCTTGCCGGAAGC
Organism: Caenorhabditis parvicauda; assembly: GCA_963978915.1. Classification (NCBI taxonomy): domain Eukaryota; kingdom Metazoa; phylum Nematoda; class Chromadorea; order Rhabditida; family Rhabditidae; genus Caenorhabditis; species Caenorhabditis parvicauda. The sequence goes on from OZ022252.1 coordinate 7,638,102, forward strand.
ATCAGTTGGAATTGGCTTTCCGTCTGGTCCGATGACAGCTCCTGAGGCGTCAGTTGGAAGTGGAGTTCCTTCAGCATCGACAATTGGGTAGACTGGCTTCTGGTTGGCATCGGTTGGCAGTGGTGAGCCGTCTGGGCCAACAGCTGGGTAGATGTAGTTTCCAGAGTCGTCAGTTGGCAGAACTTGTCCGTCTGGTCCGAGTGGTTTGCCTTCGTCATCCTTCTCGATGATGGTTCCATCGTCAGTGACGAAGTTTCCAGCAGAGTCGGTTGGCAGTGGTTCACCATCTGGTCCAGTGATTGGGTAGACGACATTTCCAGACTCATCAGTTGGAAGAGTCTTTGCAGTCTCTCCTTCTGGAACGTTGACAAAGTTTCCGGATGCGTCAGTTGGAAGTGGGGAACCATCTGGGCTGAGTGGCTTGCCGGAAGCATCAGTTGGAATTGGCTTTCCGTCTGGTCCAATGACAGCTCCTGAGGCGTCAGTTGGAAGTGGAGTTCCTTCAGCATCGACAATTGGGTAGACTGGCTTCTGGTTGGCATCGGTTGGCAGTGGTGAGCCGTCTGGGCCAACAGCTGGGTAGATGTAGTTTCCAGAGTCGTCAGTTGGCAGAACTTGTCCGTCTGGTCCGAGTGGTTTGCCTTCGTCATCCTTCTCGATGATGGATCCGTCAGCAGTCACGAAGTTGCCGGTCGAGTCAGTGGCGAGTGGTTCACCGTCTGGTCCAGTGATTGGGTAGACGACATTTCCAGACTCATCAGTTGGAAGAGTCTTTGCAGTCTCTCCTTCTGGAACGTTGACAAAGTTTCCGGATGCGTCAGTTGGAAGTGGAGAACCATCTGGGCTGAGTGGCTTGCCGGAAGCATCAGTTGGAATTGGCTTTCCGTCTGGTCCGATGACAGCTCCTGAGGCGTCAGTTGGAAGTGGAGTTCCTTCAGCATCGACAATTGGGTAGACTGGCTTCTGGTTGGCATCGGTTGGCAGTGGTGAGCCGTCTGGGCCAACAGCTGGGTAGATGTAGTTTCCAGAGTCGTCAGTTGGCAGAACTTGTCCGTCTGGTCCGAGTGGTTTGCCTTCGTCATCCTTCTCGATGATGGTTCCATCGTCAGTGACGAAGTTTCCAGCAGAGTCGGTTGGCAGTGGTTCACCATCTGGTCCAGTGATTGGGTAGACGACATTTCCAGACTCATCAGTTGGAAGAGTCTTTGCAGTCTCTCCTTCTGGAACGTTGACAAAGTTTCCGGATGCGTCAGTTGGGAGTGGGGAACCATCTGGGCTGAGTGGCTTGCCGGAAGCATCAGTTGGAATTGGCTTTCCGTCTGGTCCAATGACAGCTCCTGAGGCGTCAGTTGGAAGTGGAGTTCCTTCAGCATCGACAATTGGGTAGACTGGCTTCTGGTTGGCATCGGTTGGCAGTGGTGAGCCGTCTGGGCCAACAGCTGGGTAGATGTAGTTTCCAGAGTCGTCAGTTGGCAGAACTTGTCCGTCTGGTCCGAGTGGTTTGCCTTCGTCATCCTTCTCGATGATGGATCCGTCAGCAGTCACGAAGTTGCCGGTCGAGTCAGTGGCGAGTGGTTCACCGTCTGGTCCAGTGATTGGGTAGACGACATTTCCAGACTCATCAGTTGGAAGAGTCTTTGCAGTCTCTCCTTCTGGAACGTTGACAAAGTTTCCGGATGCGTCAGTTGGAAGTGGAGAACCATCTGGGCTGAGTGGCTTGCCGGAAGCATCAGTTGGAATTGGCTTTCCGTCTGGTCCGATGACAGCTCCTGAGGCGTCAGTTGGAAGTGGAGTTCCTTCAGCATCGACAATTGGGTAGACTGGCTTCTGGTTGGCATCGGTTGGCAGTGGTGAGCCGTCTGGGCCAACAGCTGGGTAGATGTAGTTTCCAGAGTCGTCAGTTGGCAGAACTTGTCCGTCTGGTCCGAGTGGTTTGCCTTCGTCGTCCTTCTGGATTACATTACCATTCTTGTCATAATATTGTCCATCTCTTTCTTCTATCGGGTCTCCATCAACCGTTATGATCGGAGGCAGTTCTTGGTCTTCTTCTTCTTCGTCTTCACTCATCACAATCTTTCCATCATCTCCAATACTGTATGGTTTGCCTTCATCGTCGACTGGTAGCCCAAACTCGTTGGTTTCGATTTCGTCTCCATTGATATCAACCCAATTTCCGTCATCGTTCTTCGACAACTCGTTTCCTTCTTTGTCAACAACTTGGATCTGATCATTGTTGATCGGATCACCATCATGATCCACCAACGGGTACACCCATTCTCCCTTTTCGTTCTTCTCGATTGGCGTTGTTCCGAGATCTTTCGGCTTGTCTTCTTCGAACTCGATGACGTTACCGTTGTTGTCCAAATAGTTTCCAGTGGCGTCAGTCGGAAGTGGAATTCCTTTTTGATCAACGATTGTCGGCTTCTCCGGTGTTTCTTCGCTGTAGACAGTCTTGGTGGTGTCCTTGTCGAACGTTATTTTTCCATCTTCACATTGTTTCACGATTACGTTCTCTACTTCAGCGGCTCGAGATGTTCGCGCAAGCGTTAGAATCATTATTCCGTCTTGCTTTTTCATCCTGAAAAACATTTTTTTACTTTTTCGATATCATTATAGACCTTTCTGCTTTCTCTCTTCTTTTTTCTATAACTGCGTAAAATTATATTCAAATATTGAATTTAATTTTTTTGCTAAATTGAAAACGATATCATCACTGCGAAAACGATTGTTCTTATTGTTCCATTTTTGTGTCTATTTTATATTAAGTTCATCATTTT
>OZ022252.1:7641078-7654738 GCA_963978915.1 Caenorhabditis parvicauda
TTCCCCACTTCCAACTGACGCATCCGGAAACTTTGTCAACGTTCCAGAAGGAGAGACTGCAAAGACTCTTCCAACTGATGAGTCTGGAAATGTCGTCTACCCAATCACTGGACCAGACGGTGAACCACTCGCCACTGACTCGACCGGCAACTTCGTGACTGCTGACGGATCCATCATCGAGAAGGATGACGAAGGCAAACCACTCGGACCAGACGGACAAGTTCTGCCAACTGACGACTCTGGAAACTACATCTACCCAGCTGTTGGCCCAGACGGCTCACCACTGCCAACCGATGCCAACCAGAAGCCAGTCTACCCAATTGTCGATGCTGAAGGAACTCCACTTCCAACTGACGCCTCAGGAGCTGTCATCGGACCAGACGGAAAGCCAATTCCAACTGATGCTTCCGGCAAGCCACTCAGCCCAGATGGTTCCCCACTTCCAACTGACGCATCCGGAAACTTTGTCAACGTTCCAGAAGGAGAGACTGCAAAGACTCTTCCAACTGATGAGTCTGGAAATGTCGTCTACCCAATCACTGGACCAGATGGTGAACCACTGCCAACCGACTCTGCTGGAAACTTCGTCACTGACGATGGAACCATCATCGAGAAGGATGACGAAGGCAAACCACTCGGACCAGACGGGCAAGTTCTGCCAACTGACGACTCTGGAAACTACATCTACCCAGCTGTTGGCCCAGACGGCTCACCACTGCCAACCGATGCCAACCAGAAGCCAGTCTACCCAATTGTCGATGCTGAAGGAACTCCACTCCCAACTGACGCCTCAGGAGCTGTCATTGGACCAGACGGAAAGCCAATTCCAACTGATGCTTCCGGCAAGCCATTCGGACCAAATGGAGAACTTTTGCGAACAGATTCAACAGGAACCTACATCTATCCTGCTGTCGCACCGGATGGTTCAGTTCTTCCAACTGATGATGATGGAAATGTTCTGTACCCAATCATTTCTCCAGATGGAAGTCTTCTCCCGACTGACGCAAGCGGAGGATTCGTGTCTGAAGATGGAAGAATCGTCGTGAAAGACGACGAAGGAAAGCCCCTCGGACCGGACGGACAAGTTCTGTCAACCGACTCATCCGGCTCGTACATTTACCCGAAGGTCGGTCCAGACGGTCAGGTTCTTCCAATCGACGACAACCAACGTCCAATCTATCCGGTCGTTGGTCTGGACGGAATCCTTCTTTCAACTGCTTCTACAGGTCACTTCTTGAAGCCAGATGGAGAGCTGGTTCCAACAGAGTCTGCTGGTCTCCCAATTGATTCTGTCGGCGATGTTCTTCCCACTGACGCTTCTCTTAGAAAGCACGTATTCACTGCAGAAAGTAGAAAGTCCGCACACTGCTTGGTCCAATCCAACATCGATCTTCTGTTCGTCCTCGACTCTTCCGACAACATTAAGGTTCTTGACTACCGTGTCACAAAGGATCTTCTCAAGTCCTTCTTGTCCGCCAACTTCAATTTGAACAAAAACCAGGTGAGCATTCAGATTTCTTATCCATTTTTTTCTCATAACTTACTTGAGTCTTGTGAAATGGTAATTTTCAAAAACCATATCACAATCTTGCAGGTCCGTGTCGGCCTTGTCAAGTACGGTGCGACCGTTGAAGTACCCATCGCTCTTGGAGATTACGACAACAAGAATGAGCTTCTGACCAGATTCGCCGAGACCAGGAGAGTCAAGGGAGCAGCAAACTTGGACGCCGCTCTGCGCGAGACTATGATCGAACTGGACATCTCTGGGGTGGAAGGAGTACCTCAATTCGTTGTCGTCGTCAAGAATGGAACTTCATCGTGAGTAGATTTCACGAAATCACCAAGAATCAAAAGTTAACATAATGGGCTGTCAGAAAGTTCAGAATGTGGTTTCTGTAACTGTCTCATATTTTGGAAGTTTCCAAGGGAGAAATTTCTTTTAAACTACTTTACATGAAACTATATTTTAATCATTTTCCTTATATTTCAATCATCATGAAAATTTTTTCCTTATATTTTAATCATCATGAAAAAACTGTGTTGCCAATGAGAATGAGCTAAAATAAAAGAATTTTATTCAATTTTAAAAATTTCAGTGAGGATATCGCATCAACCGTGACATCTCTAAAGGAAGACCGTGACGTCACGGTTTTCGTCGTTGACGCTTCCTCTTCCGACGCCTCGAAGACTGAGAACAGTCTCCTCGCTGATTCCGAGAACATCATCAACATTCAGCAATGGCGTGGTATCGACTCAGAAGTTCTGGGCTCGATTGCAGACAAGATCTGCGAGGTGGGATTAGTTTCAAGGATTTCTGTTGAGTTTAAAACTTCAGAAGGCACCAAAGGACACCAAGGCCCAGACCTGGCCAGCCAGAAAACAGTCACCAACACCACCAAGCACTAGCCGTGGTTGTGAGAAGATTGACTACGAAGCCGATGTCATCGTTGTTCTCGATTCTTCGGAGAACTTTGGGTATGAAGAATTCGACGCCATGAAGGAGGCTGTCGCTGGATTTGTTGATGCTGGTTTCGACCTCGCCCCAGATGTGGCAAGAGTTGGATTTATCATCTACAGGTGAGCACTTTATCATTCAAGTATTTCATTCATCATGAACTAGTTTTACATGTTTTAGTTAAACTGCTTCTTGTAGAACAGTGAAGCAGTTTAAAAATTTTGATTTTCAGTGACAAGGTAGCAGTTCCACTCGCTCTCGGTCACTACGACGACAAGATCGAGATGATGGAGAAGATTGTGGAGACGTCAAAGTTGAACGATGGTGTTTCTATCGCTCTATATGGTCTCAACGCTGCCAAGCAGCAGTTCCAACTTCATGGTCGTGAGAACGCCACGAAGATTGTTATTCTGGTCACGAATGGAAAGAATAGGTGAGTTAGAGAGAGGAAGAGAGAGAGAGAGAGAGAGAGAGAGAGAGAGAGAGAGAGAGAGAGAGAGAGAGAGAGAAAGAGAGAGAGAGAGAGAGAGAGATAATCTTTCAATTTCCAGAGGAAACGCAGCCGCCGCCGCCCAGGATCTCAGAGACATGTACGACGTCCAGCTCTACACCATCGCTGTTGCCTCCAGTGCCGAAGAACTCTCGACCCTGAAAAGAATCACCGGAGACGGGTTCGACGACCGCCTCATCGAGGTCAGCAGTGCCTTCGACCTCGATGACAACATCGGACATGTGACGTCGACCATCTGCGGATACACGACTCCAGCTCAAGGATACACCGGAACCACTGTCAAGCGACACGCAGGGTTGGTTTTTGACACGATTCTGTGAAAAACTTAAAGTGATTTGTTTTTAATTATTTTCCGAATTTTTCGGAGAGTTCGAGCAAAATTCAACTGAAACTGATCGTTTTTTTCCAGAATGACAACCCCTCCAATGCGTCGTACCACAAGAGCCCTGACAGGAGGAATCTGCGCTGACGGTATCAGAAGGCCCTTCCACGTCAATCTCCTCATCGACGTAACCGGAAGATCATCGCCAGAAGACTTCGAGAAGGTCATCAACCATCTTTCAGACTTCTTCACCGAGAAGTTCAGAGAGGAGGAAGCCATGGTGACGTGAGTGTTTTGTCTTATCATCATCTGTAACTTTGACACGAACAAGTCTTAAATTGAATGTTTCAGTATCAACCTGATGGCAGTCTCAAGCGAGAAGATTGAATCGACGACGTCAGGAGTCAGAATCTCGGAGATCGTTGAGAAGTTGAAGGCGTTGAAGCACAAACCAGAAGACTCTGTCTCGGCCAAGCTCGGTGTCGGAATCGATTCGATGATCGAAGCTTCTAACGAGAACTACGTCAACGGCGCCATCAAGATCTTCATTCTTGTCAGTGCTGATGGAACCTCAAGGTTTGTTTAGGTCATAATGATGTTCGCGCCTAACTATTCTAAATATCTCAAACTGATGCACACCAAAATAGAGGTGTGTCGATCCCGCCCCTTTTGCAAGCGCTACATAAACCAACCTTTCATTATTTCACTGCATTTTTCAGCGACGACGCACTTCCATCCGCAGAATACGCCAGCGGTGACTTCCAACACAACATGCTCGCCGTGTCCATTAGAAAACCAGCAACTGACCTGCTCTCGAAGATCGCAGGACTCCCAACTCGAGTTGTACACCTCGCCGAATGGAATGCACCAAACGAGCTGTTCGACACCTGGATCTCCTACGTCATCTGCAACTACGCCACAGCCACCACCACAAAGCGACCAACAACACCGAAGATGACCACGTTGAAGCCATACGGTGAGCGGCTTTGATGATCTAGACATAGCCAATGGCTATGAGCAAAACTCTTTAAAGGAGTCGAGAGTAGAATCGACAAAAATATTTTCCCACCTGTTTCTCTTTTTAACTCTTTCTGGAGAAGCATAGAAATTTCAATCAATAAAATATTGACTTTCAGGAGGAGAAGCAGCGCCATCGGATGCCACCAATATCGAGCTGGTACCATTGTCGCCAAGCTCTTTCTCAGTTGCATGGACCTGTTGTACCAACAACAAATCGGTGAGTTTCGGATTGTTCAAAAAGGCTGATGAAGTTTAATGAATGTCTCTTTGGTCATGGCAGGGCTTTGATTCCTGCGACAGCCCAGTCGACAGAGTAGTAGGAGTAGTACTTTGTATTTGGACCTGCAGAACACTAGTAATGCTCAATAACCGTTAATGACTGAACCGGTTTCTATCACAATTCAACCGACACCATTTCAGAACTACACCATCATGTACACCCCAGACGCCACCATTCCAAAATCTGAGTGGTTGAAGAAGACCGCGTCGTGCAGAGACAGTTTCGGACTATCGATCGATGAGGTTCCATCTGACACCACGTACACTGTGTGTGTGATGACAAGCGAGAGAGCTGAGAACCAGACAGCACTGGCGATTGACAAGAACTGTGGTGATATTCACCTGGACAAGGGTTAGTTTTAGGAATTGGAGATTTTCTTGAGAGCGGTCTTGCGGAGCGGCTAGCTGGCGATATTTTGGAGCACTGGCTACAGAGAAGTTCAAATTTTACAAAATCTCAACTTGCTCAAAGTGTAGCTATGAGAAAATATCTGCATACATTAAGAGGGGATCTGTCTCTGCGTCTCTGACTAATTCGGAAAAAAAAACTTAGCGGATAGTAAAAGTTGTTTCTGCGTGTCTGGCCTGACTCGCGAGCGATTGTGCAGCACGGCTAGCTTTTCCAAAGCAAGAAACAAAGAAAAATGACAATTTCCAGACTCTCAACCACCAGCCGACTACGCCAAGCCATCGACCAGCAGCTGCAACTGCCAGTGTTCTGGAGGTCGCGCAGTCCTCAGAGCCTCGTGCGACGTTGTCATCGACCCCAACAGACCAGTCGCCACCCTTCCACCAGCCACCCAAGAAGAATGTCCATGTCAGGTTGCATCTCACGGTGGAAGATGTCCAAAAGGATACATTGCCAACAGCGGAAAGTGTTACGGTGAGTGGTTTTAGGCTATTTGAATAGTTGTAGAACATGGCTTTCGCTGTGGAAAACAAGAGGTTCGAGTTTTTTAACGAGGTGCTATGTACTGTACAGTTTCAAACTAGACATTTGTACCTTTTCACTAAAAATAGCTCGTGTCTAAAATTCATGTCTTTTCTGTATGTTTTGATCCGAAAAACATCGAAAACAATCGAACATCACCGAAAATTTTTTTATTTCGTTGTCTGTGAGTTCAAAAAACTAAAATAATAATCATTTGTTGAAAACTCGGAGAAAAGTCTATTAAAAATTCTCTTGAGAACTGATTTGGTGAGACATTGAAAGTATTCAATAGACCGTCTAATGTTAGAGAAAAGAAGTGATCACTAATTTCACTTGTTAACAGAAAAAGGGTAGAGCCTCAGGACCACGCCCATTTGATTCACTGTGAAGCTCAATTTCAGATATCGACGAGTGCGCCAACAGCAACGGAGCATGCTCGCACGGTTGCGTCAACACCCCAGGAAGCTTCTACTGCGCATGCCCAGCTGGTCTCATGAGAGATCCATTGAATCCCTTCGAATGTGTCAGCACCTCCAAATCGTGAGTTCTTCTATTCAGAATCCTATGAAAATAATTAAAAAGGATAAAAAATTGGTTTTTGAGTATTTTAAGACGAGAAGCACTGGTTCCAAGCAAGAAGTTGAAGTGAAAAACAATTTTTTAAAGATGAACTTTTATCAAATGGCAATTTCGAATGTTTCCACACATTAATTGATTTGTCAACTGAAAAATTTTTAGATTCGACAAGATAGCTGCGCTTCTAGCATCTTACTTAGAAGCCAACACTGACAAGAGTAACGCCCAAGTCTCTTCGACTAACGATAATGGAAGAGTCAACTATAAGGTAATTCATTTTTTATTATGAAAAATCAACAGTCCTCTATCGATAAAATATAAACAAAGTAACAAAAAAGAGAAAATTGGGAACGCTTTAGGGACACTTCAGACCGGTTGATATACTTTTGTCCCAGACGCAAAAATCGAGAAATGTGCATATTTATTTGGGACACCCGTTTCTCTATCTGAATGTGAAATTTTCAGGCGACGATAAAATCCGACGACAACAAGACAATCACATTCGAGTGGTCTCATGTACCAGAGATTGTGAGAAGAGCATTCAAGTGGCTTTTTTAATTGAATAACTATTATCTGTACTTTATACAATTGTAATGTAATCAAACCACCCGGTGCATTGAAAAAAAGCGGAGAGTTCTTATCATCAAAAATTTGTGATTATCGATTGATTTTGTCTTTTAGAGAACTCTCTGCCGACTATTTATCCAACCACATAATGATAAAACTCGCGAGGTGCATTGGTCACCACCATCATCACACCATGAACGTCACACCAACGTCGCACCAACAAGGATGCTTCATCGGTCAATTTTCCACATTTGTCATCTATACCGTCTCTCAAACGTCTCGTGGAGACCAACATCCGGACTTGCTACAGTAACCTGCGACGACTAAGGTACCGCTACAGTAACCAGACGAATACAGTACACCAATGGCACCTCGCAACCCACCGAAACCCTTTCCATTGTTCTCTTACCGAAATATTATACTGCCTATTCTGTAGTTGAGTGCCTTTTCTATGTAAAACTTATGATTTAGCTTCTCTTTTGTTTCAACAATAAATCCTAATCTATTTATTGTCAACTTTGATTTATGAAAAAAACAGAGAGAGAGAGAGAGAGAGAGAGAGAGAGAGAGAGAGAGAGAGAGAGAGAGAGAGAGAGAGAGAGAGAGAGAGAGAGAGAGAGAGAGAGAGAGAGAGAGAGCGCGCGTGAAGGGTAAGAAAGTCCGCAAGAGTTGGTCAGTCACGAATTTTTTTATGATTCTTAAAATTAATTTTTTTGTAATCTCTCCAGTTTTCTATATTTTCTTAGCACGGTTTACAACACCATATAAAATTTTGAAGGAGTTCGAATTTTTCGCCACGTGGCAGTGGTGGATCTGTTTTCAATAGACATCCTGTACAAAATCGGCTTTATCTTCCATTGAGCCTGTTTTTTTTTTTCACTTTTCTCGTACAGTCAATGATTTGTGATCATCTGCTCACGAAACCAGACATTCCTGAGACGAATCGTAATATCGGAAATGTGAAATTCCCATTTAAAATCCATATTTCCTCCATTCTCCTCCCACCTTTATGAGCTTTTCGTAGTATAAAAGGAATTGCTTTTGGAGAAATTTCATTCGCCTTCAACCATGCGTCTTCTCACTGTATCCGTGAGTTTCTGTCTTCAGCCTATGGCCCAAGCCTGTCGAGCATAGGGGTCGACTCAAGCCAGTCTCCCTAGCTCGTAGACCTAATCACTAACATGTAAGCAGGTCCATCGAGACTTAAGTCTAGAGAAGCCTACCAACTGAATCCAACATCTAGATCGTAGTGTTAGGTAAATGTTGAGTTGAAAACGGCAGACTAGAGTCTAGACTACAACTCTTAATAACGACCCAACATTCGAATGACTAACAAGGTTAATATTTAGAGCCTCAGCTATGAACCATAGCCTAGATTTTTATTATAGAGTTGACTCTGGTTTTAAAAAGTATAGTTATAGTAAATTTGCAGTTTAAAAACAGTGGATAAAACTCAATTGCATTTTTTCAGACTGTCTTGGCCTTAGGAGTTTTCGCATTCGAAATTCCGCTCCAACAAGCACGTCGTGACTGTGTTATCGAGCTCCTGGAAGAGGAATTGAGAAATCTAGCGACAGAGGTGAAAACTCTCTCTCTCTCTCTCTCTCTCTCTCTCTCTCTCGCTGTAATTTAAAATTTCAGATTACCGTCAAGCTGCTCCGTAATCGTTATTCGTTGGCTCAGGGAATATATGATCAATGTCAATCTCAAGCAGGAAACACTTACCACGATCACCATGAGTACAGTGATTATGTGACATCTCCAAGAAAAACGGAAAACCGTTACCACGCACAACGTCAGGGTGAGAAAATGAGCAAGAGAGGGGGACGGAGGAAGAGAGAGAGAGAGAGAGAGAGAAAGAGAGAGAGAGAGAGAGAGAGAGAGAGAGAGAGAGAGGGAGACGGAAGGAGAGAGAGAGAGAGAGAGAGAGAGAGAGAGAGAGAGAGAGAGAGGACGGAAGGAGAGAGAGAGAGAGAGAGAGAGAGAGAGAGAGAGAGAGAGAGACTTCAGAATCGCACTCCAACAACTTCTACGACCCGTATAGTCACTATGAGCATAACCAACACTACCGACACCAGAACTTTGACCGATACAACATTGAAGCTGCAGACAACCAAAACGTGAATGGTGTCAAGAACGGAAAAGGACACCAAGATGTGAACGCGGATGCCAATGGAGATGGTTGGTGATTGGGTTGTTCTGGGATTATTGGTCACCAGCAGCACAAAAGTCGAGAGTATACTAAAACGTAAAATTTAAGTGAACCAGAACATTAACGGTCTGCACAACGGCGATGGTGGACAGGACGTGCACGCGAACGTTCGTGGTGCTGGACGCCAAGATGTTTCTGGATTCCAGAACGGAAACGGTCGTCAGCAAGTTCATGGTCACAAGTACGGACTCGGCGAGCAGACAGTCAGCGGTCATCAGAATGGTTATGGCGACCAAGACGTGTTGGGTGACAAAATCGGACATGGAAACCAGCAGGTCTCGGCCAATAAGGTGACGAGGCGGGGCGCAATGCCACGCCCACTTCACTATTTCAGGTCGGTTATGGCAACCAGGACGCTCGTGCGCATCTCGACGGAGATGGTAATCAAGATTTGGACGCCAAGTTCAGAGGAGAGGGGAATCAGAATGTAGAAGGACTTCAAAACGGGGACGGAGATCAGGTAAGTCCTATCTTTGAGCTGGGATAGTCTTAAAATAGGCTCGTGAGCATTCTATCAAACTTTGAAACTAACACCTTGAGATAGTCATATATTCAGACAATCTCTGCCTCATTCAATGGAGCTGGAAGCCAGAACTTCAACGTTAGGAAGCATGGTTATGGAAGTCAATCGGTCGATGGAATTCTCGACGGTCATGGATCACAAGTTGCCGACGGTGCCTTCGGTGGACGTGGTATCAAAAACTCTGAAGTGAACAGTGTCGAGTCGACAAAATTAATCTTCATTTTCAGACGGCTGACAAAGATGTCGACGACTTTTTCTCACAACTGACAAGTCAAAGCAAGGTTTGTTATGCCAGATCAATCACAAAAAAGATAACTTCCAAATCCAGCAGCATTCTGAAAAGCACACTGAGCAAATAGAGAACGGAAAGCTGACTGAGAAGTACTCGACGTCATCGAAGACCCACTTCGTGCCAGTTGCCAAGATTGCACGTTTTGAGGACGGTGACGATCAGACGGTCGAGACAGAGAAGGTAGGAGGACCGCGTTCGTCTGACCGCCACGTGTCAATTTCAGATCGGAGACGGAGAGCAAGAGGTTGAAGCTAGCCACAAGGTTGATGGAAATCAGAGTGTAGCTGGAAGTTTGAAGGTGAGAGGAAGGCAGAAAGAGAGAGAGAGAGAGAGAGAGAGAGAGAGAGAGAGAGAGAGAGAGAGATAAATCTCAGGGAGAAGGAGACCAAAAAATCAACGCCGACAAGCAAGGACGTGGTGACCAAGATGTTGTCGCCAACAAAGAAGGCCATGGAAACCAGCAGGTCAACTCGAAGCAAACAGGTGTCGGAAATCAGAAGGTCGTCGCCACCTTCGACGCAAACAGCAAACATCACAACCAGGCGAAGGCAAGAGGTGAGCAACGCGTGTTGTCTTTGCATTCTCATCAATCAATATTTCAGTCGCAAGAGCTCTTCTTCCATACGACTACGGTTTCAAGGATTATTGAATTATTCATGAATAAAAATGCATTTTTCCTTTCTTGTTTTGAAAAGCTAGAACGGGAAGAAATAGAATAATATAGATCCTAAATGGTAAAACATTGGACTTGGTGACAAACAGTTCATTTCCGAGCAATAATCGTACTCTACCTACTACACAGCTCTAGTTGTTTCAGTACATTTCTTTCTGAGAATTCATAACGCATGAGAGTTTGAAAAATAGTCTCCGTGCTGAGGCCAGATGGTATAAATGCATTTCCATCACTTGATCCTTCATTTTTTTCCGTTCCGTGAAAAAGTGTACAAAACGGACCAGTGGGAGCCCCTAACACCTGGATCGTTTTGTGCCCAGTGTTTCACTATGCAGGACCATGTACTCATCTTCAAATGAGCGCTCATTTTTCCTCCAACGGAAAGGGTATTGAACCGTTAATGGGCAACAGACGCCAATGTCAATATAGTTGTAGTCCATCTTCGGCCCATTCAAAGTCTGACCCTGGCTGACCGAGAACTTCAGAATACGAAATCTGTGAATTTACCGACTGGGAGGATGATAATTAGCAGAAGATTTGGATCGTGTTTGAACCAGCATCATGCAAACACAGATAACTTTTCAATAACTTCACGAAAATCAAACTTTTGACCTCCTCCGTTCTGTCAACAGAGTTGTGTCCCACAGTGTCATGCTGGTCAGATCAATCGAATTAGAATTTTCCCTTTCAGTTTTGTTTAACGTTCTCTCTCTCTCTGTGTGTTATGTTGACTTTCTTTGTCATTCATTTCTTCCAAATTGCTCAGTTCGGCTTCTGTCTGAACTTTTGAATATTTTTTTGAGATTTTTGATCTACCATTTTATTTTCTAAATTCTCATTTGCCTCATCTCACACTTTCAGGGAAATTGAATATTACAGCCCACCTAAATGAACTTCAAAATTCTTTTCTTTATCATGGTAAGTTTTTTCTCAAAACTAATCTGAAATATCCCATCAGATCCTTCTGATTTCTATGGGGTCAATCAAAGCTGGAGAATGTACATCAGAGAAGGACTGCGAAGGGTGGACCTGTTATCAAGGAGAGTGAGTAACTACGTTTAACAAATCGCAATTCTTATCCACTTAAAAAAAAGATACATTTTGTTTTTTGTTTATTATTATACAGTAAACTTTCCAGATGTAGCTATGGACGTCGAAGATCCATCCCGTCACTCCTAACAGACCAATAAAGTTTCATCATTATTGTTGTATCGTAAGGACAGTGTTGTACGCCGGCCAATATGATGACTTTATTAGTAGAAGTAACAGAAGCAAAGCATAAGATAATCGAGAGTTTAAGTACTGGATCCGGAGGGGGCGTGGCCATGAAAGGGCGGAGCCACCGGGATAAACATAACCAAACTAGACATGGAAAACGAGGTAGGTCAAATACGAGGTGGGTCAAAAGTTAACTATGCGAGTTACTGTAGTTCACTCGCAACATCTTCTTCTGTCCACGTGAAGTCGTAAGATCCGCGGCGGCGGGATGCATGACGACTTTGTGCTGGTCCTTGTACGTAGATCGTGCGTGGAGCGATGCTGACGTGTGAGGCGGACACTGCCTGCTGCTGGTCCGAACGAGACGACGGGTGACTTGCTGCTCATGAAGTCGACCCACTGGAACGCTGAGTTCTTCTGTCGATAGAAGCCTGCTTGACTCTTCCAGGTGTTGTGCGGCGTGCTCGTCGGCGTCCTCCAGACCGTACTGGCTGGAGGGTGAGGCGTCAGAATCCGTGTCTTCATGCACAAGGAAGACAGCGGTTCCGTTGATTCTGACCCGGATGAAGATGTGGAATCTTCGTGACTGCAGACGGCGGCTGGAAATGCTGCACTGCCTGGGATGCGGTTCACGTATCATCGTAGCCTGATGACTGCCTTCTGGACCCATGAAGGACTTACTGTGAAGGATCACTGGAGTTGTAGCCAAAACTCCAGGTCTTCTGTGCGGGATACTTCTAGTCTGTTGACGCCAAGACGCTCCCTTACTTCTGATTGACCGGTCCACTGCTTCCCTTCGTTGTCCTGTCTTCAATCCTGATCGCCACTGTTGTATCGTAAGGACAGTGTGGTACGCCGGCCAATATGATGACTTTATTAGTAGTAGTAACAGAAGCAAAGTATAAGATAATCGAGAGTTTAAGTACTGGATCCGGAGGGGGCGTGGCCATGAAAGGGCGGAGCCACCGGGATAAACATAACCAAACTAGACATGGAAAACGAGGTAGGTCAAATACGATGTGGGTCAAAAGTTAACTATGCGAGTTACTGTAGTTCACTCGCAACAATTATATTTCGACTGCACTCATAAAAACTAAATCATCTCAATGATAACTTGACAGATTATTGGTTAGGTTTTTTTTAAAATTTTTATAGAACTACTACCATACGGGAAGGGTCGAGATAGCCTGGGTATGAAGGTCGTCCCCCCAATTCAAGCCATTTTGGTCAACTCTAACATGTAAGCCTAAATGCAACAGTGCTAATCATCAATGTTCAACACACGTTCTTGTGATTTCCGAGGAACGAGTCCAAACACAATAATTTTATTATCAGAACCACTCTTTGAAGGTTATCAATAGAATTTTTTAAGGCACAAAAATGGCAATATTGGCTATCACAGTTTTGAAAACACGCGGTGAGGGAAAAAGTGATAAAGTTGATTTTGAGAATGTCACAGTTTAGTTTCAGTCGAGGCACATGAACGGGCAGATGATTTAGATGAAATAATGACTTTTCTAGAGGTTGTGAATGGCTTTTCCATTGAGTAAGGGATATGAGACGTTTGTATAATCTTGTAAGGAGAGGGAGATGGAGAGAGAGAGAGAGAGAAAGGGGGGGGGAGAGAGAGTAAATTTCTCAATGAGAGAACCTGGAATACAAGTTTAAATCGGAGTGTGGCGTTTTGGTGATGATCGACTACTGTAAGACTCTTCTTCCAAGGCTCCGTATTTCTTGTATTTTGAGTAGTAGTAGGTCAAGGTGCAACCTGGAACAAGATTATATTTTAGAGCAGAAATGTATGTACTAGTGACTAGAAAATGAACATAGAGATATTTGGTCAACAATGAATATCGGTAGTTCAACTTGCGATCAACCCGAGTTTGAAAATACGGTACTTTTAAGAATAATTGGAACAGAAACGACGTTCGAAGTGTATTTCAGATGTTTTCCAAGCAACACAGGGAAACTCATTGAAACTGAGGCGTTTGAAGATGGTACTGTGGTTTCCTGTAGTTTTCAGAAATAACTTGAATTTTTTGTGATTGCTGATGACGATCTAAACTTTTTGATTACTATCG
>OZ022252.1:7654938-7697438 GCA_963978915.1 Caenorhabditis parvicauda
AGAATCAGAAATGCAAATTGGATCTAATTTGAATCCAATATGACCGTTCTGGATCCAATCTGACAAAATCCTTCAAATGGCTATATTGTCTCGGAAAATTATTTTTTCGCCAAAAGGAGATACCATGGTTAATACTCGGTTGAAACGAGTACATTGAAGTATATTTCATCCCGATTGGAGGTGCAACTCTGGATCCAATCTGGTTTTTTCGGATCAAATCTGAGTTGCCTCCTCTGAGTTCGACGGGGTTCGATTCCCCCCGAACGCAGAAACTTTTTGCAGTCATGCCGTCAAATCAATAAAAATAGATTGGATCTGCTTAGTGTTGCATTAATTTCTAATCTTCTAATCTCTTTTACGTCAGCAAAGTGTTGCCTTATGATGCAGCCAATCAAGCGGTGACAGTAGGAGTACGTTCCGGTTGCAACATGGCGACGTAGCGACGTTGTAACGGCGACATAACGCCGACAAAAGAACGATTTTGACCTTTTCGTCGTTTTGTCGCTATATTGTCTTCGTTTAGTAGGGTGCAGAGTGGCAAGATCATGCATATGATGGAGTTCTCTGAGTCGATTCCCACAAAACGCACATTTTCTTGCAATTTCAACTTTTGCAGCTCTTCCCTGACCGTTATCATAATGTCTCCACTACTGCGGGAACGAGCACTCAAGTTCAAGTTTATGCACAGATTCGCCAGGAGCACTCCGTCATGATTCAAGTAACACAAAGAACGAAAAGTTTCCATTAATCGTTTAGTGATTACATTTATATACACACAACATGTTTGTTTTCATCAATGATGCAGTTCTACACTTACTGCAACCACGGTTGTTTCTCGCCTGAACTTCTTGAAAACCCGGTAGTTGAAGGCAGTTTCTCGTATCAGCTGTGACATGACTATCACTATGACCGGCGAGCTGAAGTATAGTATCGTGTTGGTGGTCGTCGTGGAAACAATGCTCACCAAACGGTCACCAAATCGAAACTTGTGATGCGAGTTGGTACCAGAACATGTTTATGTCGTTGTTGCAGTGTCTGCGAAATAAATCTGAACTGAACATGAATAAAGTTACTTCCTCCCTCTCTCTCTCTATCTCTCTCTCTCTCTCTCTCTCTCTCTCTCTCTCTCTCTCTCTCTCTCTCTCTCTCTCTCTCTCTCTCTCTCTCTCTCTCTTTCTCTCCATCAGTTAACTCACTTGGAAAAAGGTGGCAATTAAAAACGCGGAAGAAATAGCAAACTCTGCAAGACACAACTCTTCTCTGCGTTTTTCACTCTGTCCGGCAGCGAGATCATGATGATCGTGGTCACCGTAGTGCAAACAGCTGTTATGGTTATTGTTACAGTGTACACTATGATCGACAGGTAGGATAGACGGATCTGAAAACAAACATAATGTAGTGATTGACATATGTAGAAAAGATTGTGTTTTGAAAAGTTTGGTATTTTCACTTCACAGTACGATACGCGGCCTGCCTTGACTGGGTAAAACGATCAGTATCTCGGGAGGGATTTACGGGATTTACGGTCAATTCTAGCTCCATCATTCGCTGTACGTCCGAAATTTGTGAAAAATATAACAAGGATATTGTCGTCGTTGGAGACGCAACTCACACTCAGTACGCATTATTAGACGCGACTTATCAAGTCTTACATTTTTAAAGAATTTCACATAGTTAATGACGACTCCATCGACATCTTCAAGTGCCAAAACTTTCGCAGGGACCAGTATGAAAGACAGTGAGAATGGTGCCAGAAATAGAAAAATGACAACTATTGGCATTAACTTCTTCCATGTCTGAAAATTATGTTTTATTCTACCTTTTGAGACATTGGAAGAAAAAGAATCAAGTATTTCTTGCAGTTCATACGATCGTAATTTCACCGTATATAGCGAGTATTAATCACATATTTTTTAATTTTAATCAAAGAAAACACACACTAATTCACACATCCCTGATTGAAGATGGACATACTCTAAACGCTCTCCGTAAACAGCGTGCTATCTCGTCTGTCCCCTCACTCGTCTACGTCTCGCTATCTCAGGTATCCACTCACACGCCCGCAGATCTAGCAGCTAAGGCCACGCCGGGCTACAAAGACGGGAGTGGGGAATGAACACGAGTTTTTACAATTTGTCAAATTCCTCACTCCCGTCTTTCTAGGACTCCGTGCTAAGGTCCCCGGGGGAGGAAAAGTGCCACGTAAGCTTACACAATACACATAGCTTCCTCTACCAGTAAAAGAGTCTGGCCTCTGTAAATCGGGGTACTTAGTACCGTAGCAGTTTCGCTTTTGAAATACAAGAACGATTTACGTAATGAGCTTTTAATTTTCAATGGATTGAAAGTAAGAATAATAATGTAAATCCATAAAGATCTAACTGTTCGTTGTGAGAGTCCCGACCCTAAGGTAGGCCTACCGTACTCATTCTGCAAAAATGAGATTAGAGCGCGTTTGAAAACGGTCATTGCTTCTAGCGATATACAGTAGCGTTTCAAAAGTTTAGAAAGTTTTTATTTTTGGTCATAAACTCTTGTCAAACTTAACCAATCGACATGATTTTTTTGTCGGAGAACACATCAACTCATGAGAAATCTAATTTTGAAAAAAATCAGGATTACTGTAGCTACATTTTGATCTACAGCGTTTTTACGAAAACCGCGACTTTTGAACTGATTTTTCACTTTCTTTTTTTTTTATTTTTTTTTGAAGGTTTTTTTCCTGATTTTTTGTACTTTTTTCTTTCTATACTACTAACAATACTTTTTAAATAATGGGAAAAGGAAAAGAAGTGCCCACCGACCAGCAGAAACTGATCATCGATGCTGTCCTGTCAGGAATACGACAGAATCAAGTTGCACGAGTATTTCAAGTTCACGAAACCACTGTATCCCGAATTTTGAAAAGATTCCGAAAGTTTGGAGTTTTTGGAGTGTTGCCAAGATTCAGGACGGCCACGGAAGACGACAGCAAGAGACGGACGCACTGATTGTTCGCCATTCACGTCTCAATCCGCGTCTGACCGGAGAAGACATCAAGAAGGATATGGTCGCTGGAAACGTTGCCAGAGTCTCTGTTTCTACAGTCAAACGTCGTCTAAGAGCTGCTGGGTTATTTGGAAGACGTCCTTGTAAGAAGCCAATGATTTCCTGAGAAAAACAGAAAGGCTAGAGTTGAGTGGGCAAAAGACCATTTGAGCTGGACCGTACCACGACTGGAGGAAAATCCTTTTTTCCGATGAAAGTGAGTTTTGTTTGTTTGGTTCCGATGGCATTAAGTATGTCAGAAGGCCAATCAACAGCCGGTTTCAGTTCTAGGTACCAATTGCCCACGATGAAGCACGGTGGCGGTAGCGTCAATGTTGTGGGGTTCGTTTTAGTTACGACGGCGTTGGCCCATTGCCACTGGATTCAGGACAAAATGAATGCCAATGACTACAAGGATATTATTGTTAATGTTCTTGTACCATTTGCTGGTGCCAACATGCCGATTGGTTGGGTGTTTCAACAAGATAACGACCCCGAAACACACATAGCCGTCTTGTTCGCGAATGTCTCCAGGATGAGGCTATCGATGTTCTTTCCGTGGCCCAGTCAGTCTCCAGACCTCAACCCTATAGAGCACTTATGGGAAGAACTCGAGAGACGCGTTTCCGGCCATTTACACATCCAAATGCCGCGCAAAAATACGCGGGTTTTACAAGAAGAGTGGGAAAAAAAATTCCGCGAGTCAAGTTGGAGAACTTGTACTTGAGAGCATGCCGAGAAGATGTAAAGCCGTCATTGATAATTTTGGTTATGCCACTAAGTATTAAGGTTTTAATAATGTTTTTGATGTTCATTCCTTATCGATTTGAATTGTTACAACACCGTTTACCATTATGTTTTTGAGTTTGTGGAAAATGTGTTTTTTATAGTGTCTGAGAATAAATTTTTTTATTTTTTTTTCTCTTTTGGTCTGATTTGAATTCGTTTTGACATAAGATGTAATTATGTTTGAAGTATTACCATTCAAAAAAAATCAGACCGATAGGTGAGGTTTGACAAGAGTTATGGCCGAAAATAAAAACTTTCTAAACTTTTGAACGCTACTGTACATATGTGCAATATACACTCTAACTGGGGATTGTCTCTGCGTCTCTCCGCCTGGACACTATCTCACGCCCCAGCACACCACCAAGTAGATTTTCAATTTACTTTTGTCGCACAGTTTTCGCTTCCCTTCGTTCAAAGTTTCGATTCCGAACCCACCCTTTTGTATTCGATAGGGAACAGAACACAAGTCATTCTGTTGAACGATAAAGTGCACTGAGATGCACATTTGAATCCTCTTGTGTATGTGAGAAGAGAAGAAAAGGAAAAGTTAACACGTAGCTGGGGTTCACCGAAGTTTCTCCATGAAGAAACTGCATAGAAAATACAGGTTTGAGGGGAATTTTGATAAGAAAGATGTTCAACCACAGTTCTATTATTCTCTGAAAGTTATAGATCTATCTTCCCCCCTCCCCTCTCTCTTTCTCTCTCTTTCTTCTCTCTCTCTCTCTCTCTCTCTCTCTCTCTCCTCTCTCCTCTCTCTCTCTCTCTCTCTCTCTCTCTCTCTCTTCTCTCTCTCTCTCTCTCAATCCCCAAAGACTCACGAAGAAATCCATCAATAGAGAAAATGAAAAAAGAAACTATTGTCTTTGAAAGCTCTTCGGTGTGATATAAGAACAGACTTTATAATCAGACACAAAAGAATTCCAGAAATAACACTGTAGACTATTTTCGAAGAAAAGAACCATAATATGTGTTCTGGACGTTGTTGTCAAAGAACAATTGTACTCTACCCATAATGCTTGATCTGAACAGTGGCGAATTTAGTAGAGAGATCGAGAGAGAGAGAGAGAGAGAGAGAGAGAGAGAGAGAGAGAGAGAGAGAGAGAGAGAGAGAAGATGAGGAGAGAGAGAAGAGAGAGAGAGAGAGAGAGAGAGAGAGAGAGAGAAGAGAGAGAGAGAGAGAGAGAGAGAGAGAGAGAGAGAGAGAGAGAGAGAGAGAGAGAGAGAGAGAGAGAGAGAAGAGAGAGAGAGAGAGAGAGAGAGAGAAGAGAAGGAGAGAAGAGAGAGGAGAAGAGAGAGAGAGAGAGAGAAGAGAGGAGAAGAGAGAGAGATGAGAGAAGAGAGAGAGAGAGAGAGAGAGAGAGAGAGATCTCCGTAGTTGAACGTGTTCCAATCGTTGTTGCTTTTTTTGAACGAAGTAAAACCACTGAATCAGAACAGTGGTCTTTCATTCAGAAGTGAACTGAGATTCTGTCAGATTCATCTATTCCTGGTGTTGTTTATTTTGGTCATGTTCGATACCGTAGATGACCACTTTTTAATCAGCCACTGAGAGCAAAAAAAAAATCAGAAGGTGAAAATGTTAACTAAACGGGCTCACTTTTTTCCCAACTACCTATCACTCTGTGTAACAGCTTGAAAGTAGTGCGATTCGAATGACTTCCCTTGGTTTTTTGAATCACTCGAAAACAAAGAAAAGAGTACTCAGATTATGACGCGATGAAAATTAGTCCGCAAATTGAATAACACATTGATCTCATTAGTTCAAATGACAAGAATGTAATTACAGGTGGGGGAGGTGATTGGTTGAATCTGTGGGTGGGGGGGAGGGGGAATCTAATATTCCCAAAAATTGAAAGATTGAAAAGTTTAGCTCATCTATAACTGTCAAAAACCTCTTCTGGTCAAAAATTTACAAACAGTTGAACAATGAGAAGTCATAATTTCGTTCAGTTTTTCTAATGTTCTTTTCTGTTTCATGCTTCATTCACTTCTTTTTTATGTTCGTTTCTTATGAACTACATTTTCTCAACTAGAAAAGTGAAAATCAAGAACTGAATGTGTCAGAAGAGGTGCAGAACTCAGCTCCAAAACTTTTGGCGGACCGGCATTGGACCGTAAATGGGCGACAGATGAACCGGGCGACAGATGGACTGTAGATGGGCGACACATGGACCGGTGGCGGGAAGAGTGCGCTGCGTGTCAAATTTGGACCGACATTGGATCGTAAATGGGCGACACATGGACTGGGCGACACATGGACCGGGCGACACATGAACCGGGCGACACATGGACCGGGCGACACATGGACTGCGGATGGGCGACACATGGACTGCGGATGGGCGACACATGAACCGGGCGACACATGGACCGGGCGACACATGGACCGGGCGACACATGGACTGCGGATGGGCGACACATGGACCGGGCGACACATGGACCGGGCGACACATGGACTGGGCGACACATGGACTGTAAATGGATCGGCATTGGACTGTATTTGGGCGACACATGTCTGGTCCGTGTGTCGCCCATCTACGGTCCAATGCCGGTTCACGAAAAGTTTTGGAGCAGGTTCAATGAGCCAGTCTACCGGTATTCACTTGCGGGATTGATTCAACCGAACTTTTTTGTAACGCTCTGTATTTATTCTATTTCTAGGAAAAAGGGTTGCATACATTTTATTTGAACTATAGAATGGGGCAAAATTCATTGGAAAAGCCAAAAAAGCGGAAAAATGATAACTGGAATGCGTTAACGGAAAAAAAAGAACATCTGTTGAGAAAAACCATTGAGTTCAATTTTTTCTAGCAAAAAGTGACGCTGAGTATGAATAATCATTGGCTCGTAAACTATGTTACCACCTGCTCCCGTGAGCACTGAAAATTACAACTTTCGGAGAGCAGTAATGTCGGCGCATAATAACGGTCAAGTAATGTGCAATTAACTTTTGGAATAACTCGCGAGTGGTTATCGCTTTTCCTGCTCAAAACTTCCCTTTCCACTCGGCAAACATTTTATTTTCATCTTCTCTCGGGTGCTACAGACGAAACATGAATGAATGTGTTATCTTCGTTGAGAATTTTCATGAAGCCGAATTTCAACGCTTTTTCTCGCAGTACCGGTGACATGATGATAACAGTGACGGCAGAGCTGCAAAAAATATATGTGGTCGAAAAAAAAATCCGCGTTTGGGGACTTATTTTCGAAAGCTTTTGAGCCAACTCAGATTGGATCCAGAAAAAGTCAGATTGGATTCAGAAAAAGTCAGATTGGATCCATAAAAAGTCAGGTTGGATCCAGGAAAATCAGATTGAAGTTCAGTCTTTCCCAATCTAGATGAGGCAGGATCCAAAGTCAGATTGGATCCAGAAAAGGTCAGATTGGATCCTGCTTCATCTAGATCGGGAAAGACTGGGCTTCAATGTGACTTTTCCTGGGGCCAATCTGAGTTGCCTCTTCTGAACACACCTAAAACTTATCAAATCAAGACTGAGAATGCTCATTTGAAGAGCAATAGCAGTACCATTGTCATCTGCTGTTGCGAAGTAGATCTGAAATTTCAGTGAACCAAGTGGGCGTGGTGACTCCGCCCACCTGTAAAGAAGCTGCGAGCAGGAATGAAAATGATATGATGATTTCAGCTAAACATAGCTTTTTCTCTGCTTTCTTTATCCGATGTGGCAACGAAATCATCATAAAAACGGTTATCGAAGTGAACACGACCGTTATTATGACTGTTACAATGTATGTGATGAGCGTCAGCACGGAAAGCTTGATCTGAAAGTAGGCGGAGTAAACGAATAGAAGTGTAGAGTGGCTAACAAAAAGGCAGTGCAACACTTACACTATCAAAGTACTTTATGTAGGTGATGACTACTCCATTAGTAGTCGATAAAGCTATTGTTTTAGAAGGAATGACGACGAACGAAACGGTGAATGGAGAAACCACAATTAATACTATCAACAGATAGATGTACTTTTTCCAAGCCTGAAAGTGAGTACTTGTGTACAACATGTGCTCTAGATATCTACAGCGCATGTTCAACATACGATGTTCTTAACTTATGGCAGTTGTTGTACCTCAGGCAATCAGAAGTACGCAAAAAATCCATAAATCGGCCATTTTTCACATATCTTCTCCATAACTTTCGAAACAGAGGCAAATGCTAGAGTTAGGGCGAAGATATGGAAGTTTTGTTGCGCGATGAAATTCAGCACGTATCAGGACATATCTTGGAACATCTCGTCATTCCCAACCAGCGGCGGGTCCGCGACTGATCGAGGCTGGACTCAGCCAACTTGGGAATGAACTGGGAGAAACGATAGTATCTGTTCTTATCGTATTAACTTTCAATGTGACTGGAAAGACTATTTTTGCAAAAATAAGATGGAAGAGGGCAGGAGCCGAACTTGTGACGTCATTTTGCAAAGTTTTTGTATAAATTCCGAGATACTGGAATCACATTCTACAGATCAAAACAATTCATAGATCAAACAAAAATTCTTGTCACTCGATAGCGGAATTTTTCCATATCTCGCCCTTAATTTTGAGTACTCAGGCAATCAGAAGTACGCAATATGATATATCAAGATACGTACGAGTTACGGAACTTCCATAAAAACTGTATCTAGATATGCCAAATTAAGAGCGAGATATGGAGAAATTTCGCTATCGAGTGGCAAGAATTTTTGTTTGATCTATGAATTATTTTGATCTGTTGAATGTGATTCCAGGAATTTATACAAAAATTTTGCGACATGACGTCACAAGTTCGGTTCCTGCAGTCTCCCATCTTTTTTTTGCAGAAATAGTCTTTCCAGTCACAGTGGAAGTTAATACGATAAGAACAGATACTATCGTTTCTCCTAGTTCATTCCTGAACTGACCGAGTACAACCTCAATCAGTCGCGGACCCGCCGCTGGTTAGAAATGACGATATGTTCCAAGATATAGCATGATACGTACTAAATTTCATAGCGAGACAAAACTTCCATATCTTTGCCCTAACTCTAGCATTTGCCTCTGTTTTGAAAATTATGGAGAAGATACGTAAAAAATGGCCGAGTTACGGATATTTTGCGTACTTCTGATTGCCTGAGAATAGATGTTGTACACGAGACAGCATTTTGTTTTAAAAGTACCAAAGCCATTAAGAGAAGTGGCAAACCTTTTGATAGTCCATCGGAAAAGCGACACATGTGAATCTATTGAAGGACAAAAAACACTGACAGATACATTTGAGTTGACGTGCGTGTGTACTGAGGAAGTAGATGAATGTAAGCTGGTATCCGGGCTGTCCGAAGTTTCCTATCAAAAATGGACACATGAATTTGAGATTCAAAGGTATTTTGAATATCAGCATACTGACAATGCAGTCCACAAGTCTCTGAAATTTATATAGTTCGTGCAGCAAATTGCAAAACTAGACCCGTCTCTTGAAGATGAAAATCTTACGAAGGCAGAATCAACACCGAAAATAATGAAATAAGAGTTGTCCTTGAAACTCTTCCAGTCTGACAAGAAGATGGTTTTGACGATGAGAAGAAGAAGGATAAAAACGATGGTCGAGTAGGTGACCTCCAGTGTGAAGATCGTAATGTCCACTAATGTCGTCAAACTATCACTACAGTTCATCAAAACCATCCTTCTGAAGAAATGTTTTGTGAATGTAACTGATATTTTCAAAATTAGGAAAAAATAGCATAAAGGGAAAGGAGACGAAACGGTCAATTTTTCTTTTCGTGGAAAATTGTTAGAAGGCGTTACACACTGCGGTGCCGTGTTTTTTTTCTGGTTGGGCCGGAAGTGGAATTAGAATTCTCTGCAACTATCGTGTCAGTGGCGTTTTTCACTTTCTCCCTTTTCGCAGCTCTTCTCTCAGTCAGATAAAATGGCTCAGACACTATCTGATAGGTACTGTTCACACGAAGACGCGCATTGAGTTTTCAACGGCGTGTTGTTGAGGAGGGTTCCATTGTTTTCAAACTCTTTGAAATGGAAATCGACAAAGTCCAGGTAAATACTGGCCAGATCTGGTAAATCCATGAAAATTGGCGATCCTTTTGAGATATTACAAAATGTCAACAAATGAACGAGAAGTTGGTATAGGTCCTGGAGAAGTACATTCGGTACATTTAACAAAAGATATTTCAAAATTACATGTAATTATTATTTTTTTCATCGTAATATTATAGCATGAAGCATGAATGATTCATGTGGAACATTATGCAGTGATATACTTTATATTTTTTCGAAAATTTGTTTCAGATAAAACAGGTAACGACATGTTCACGGTTGCGAATGGAATTGTGTTGGCAGCAGGTGCAATATGCGCTAAAAGTAAATGATACTCTTCTAGATTGAAATATTTTAACTTTTAACATTTTGGTGGATTATACCGGTCCAAAAACAATCCAATGTAAGTCCAGTCTATCTGTCGCCCAGTTCAGGACTGTTCAGTCCATCTGTCGCCCAGTTCAGAACTGTTCAGTCCATCTGTCGCCCAGTTCAGGACTGTTCAGTCCATCTGTCGTCCAGTTCAGGACTCTGCGACTAAGTGTAGCAAACAATAGCCGCTGGCCACCAATAACACAGCCTTATGTAACCGTTCAATTAGAGATAGAGAGAGAGAGAGAGAGAGAGAGAGAGAGAGAGAGAAATAGCAAAAGAATTACCTGAAAAAAACAACTTCTTTTTTTAATGAAAAGTCCGAATATGCGATGTATTCATGAAAAGAAGAAAAACGGGCTCTGAGCGTAGCGAGGACTTCCAGCTTGTGATTAACAAGAGCGAACTATTCATGTATGTGAAGCCAGGACCTCTCGTAACACAGTACAAATGATTCAACAACGAAACAATGTCAAGCACAAAAATATTCATTAGCACACGTTTAGCACCCAGTATCGTAGATCCATTTGAGCAGGCGATAGTTCATTTCCTGAATGTTGTTTAATGATCATCGTCAATCAAAAACTCACAGAGAAATCTTTCATAGTGTACACATTTGCAGGTGAACCGGCGACTCTTATTAGCTCCGACATGTAGTAGTTACCCACACCGACACTAAGGATAACCGCGTCGTGGAACGTTCTGACTTCATCGGCAGCTGCTCCGGGGTTGGTATTATAGTCGCTTCCACCATCCGTTATCACAACGACTATCCTAAAAATTCTTACCATTACATGTTTTTTGAAAGTAAACGCTGAGTAAGAGAGAGAAAGGAGAGAGGGAGAGAGGGAGAGAGAGAGAGAGAGAGAGAGAGAGAGAGAGAGAGAGAGAGAGAGAGAGAGAGAGAGAGAGAGAGAGAGAGAGAGAGAGAGAAAGAAAGAGAGAGAGAGAGAGAGAGAGAGAGAGAGAGAGAGAGAGAGAGAGAGAGTTACTCGTGCACAATAACACTAACATTCTTTCCATGTTGGAATCAGGGTGACTTGCAACCATTAATCTCTTAACCTCTCTGAGTCCCATTTCCAAATTTGTTGAGCCTTTGTGTTGCTGTATATTATCTGCATAATGATCAAGATTGGTCTGAAAATGTCTTATTAAGTCTGTCATGGACATCTCTCCACCTTATTCGAATCATATCATATTAATAATAGAACAAGGGAACCGCCCCTTTGCGCCGCCCACTTTTCGTGAGGCAAATTTTTGGGTTGTCCTTTTCGATTTTGGTTGGGGAGGGGGGGGGGGGAGAGGAAGGAGTTGTGCAAAAATGGCCGGTAGTTGACGGGATCCGAACGCGCGTTTAGCGTAGGCATGGGCATATTGCCAATCATTGGCAGTCGATTGGCAATGCAATTGACTTGGATTTTGATTTCTAGGCCTTCTTGATGTTAAAGATGGTTCTATAACAAACTGCATTGCCAATATCATTGCCAATCGACTGCCAATGGTTGGCAATATGCCCATGCCTAGTTTAGCGGTAGAGACGATCGGAGGCGTTAACCACTTGGTCATCGCTGCACGTTTTTTGTTTTTTAGAGAAAGAGAGAGAGAGAGAAAGAGAGAAATATGTGATTTTGTAAGGAAAAAGGGAAAAGTGGGCTCTGAGCGTAGCAAAGACTACCTGCGTGTCTCGAATAAGGAGATTATCAAAATGAACTTCGACGCCAGACGCAAATTGCACTGCCGAGAACCATGTTTTGTAAACCTGTCCAGAACGCAAGAACTTCTTCACGAAATCCTTCATCTGAAAAAAGAAGGTAATTTGACAACTAAAAAAATCAACTTACAATAGCAAAATTTTCATCTGATATGGATACTGATCCATCTAATAAAAAGAAGACATGAATCTGGCGACTTGATCCACACGTACAAATAGTACCCTTAGGCTTGTTGAACACATTTGATACATCTGTTTCATCTGCTCTACACTAAAATTGTCTTTTTTGCACTACTCTTTAAGTTTTGTGTGACATGCACGCGGCATCTAATAAGCATCATGAGGAAAGAACACATTTCCCTTTCTTACCGTTTTTGAACAAAATCATGTTGCGTAAATGGCACACCAAAACTAGTACAAACTCCAAACATTTCTCGGGCGAACACAGGGCGCGCCCGGGCGTCTCGAAGAACTAATGAGAGGAGAGCACTCGTGTCCCCCCAAGAAAATTTTGGAGAGAATTATGGACTTCATATTTGGCTACTCACGTGACAGTCCACCTTGTAGTTGACCATAGTACATCGATGACAGTCTTCTTGGACGTTTCCGTCGATCGCACAAACATCGAACATTGTGTTACAAACAAGAGGTTCTCGAGCGGTGAAAGGAGCTTCGTATATCTGGTTGTTGGACATAACAGCTCCGTTCATCACATTGCACATTGTTTTTGGATGTCCTTTGGCCCAAAATTCCTTCTCTCCTGTCGCTTTGATCTTAAACCATCAAATCATTAGTAAAGTTTGAAAGTTTCGAAAACCACGAGCGTCGTCTTCTCAACTTCGAATGCATCAGTTCCTGTGGGTTGGATTGAGCACGACTTGTCGGCAGGTCTGAAAATCAAAATTAGCAACTCAAGTCTACACATTCCACACGTTTTACTGAAACTAACGTTTTACGATAAATCGGACTGAACAAAATATTCTTTCCGAAATCCTCGCCGACCGTAGACGGTTCCAAGTTGCCTATTCCGGGGATTCCTTCAACGATATGGTCTCTGCGGTAGGGTAGAGTGGCCATTGTATTCTGTTCTAGGACAGAAGAGTACTTCATAGGTTTCATGAGGTTGGAACAAGCAGAATGGAATTTGGTATGATGACCACCGGATAATAAGGCCTCCTCCATCTGGTATACATTCTGCGACACACACCAGATTCTCTTCTGGCTGAGTTGACACATCTGATTAAAGTCAATCAACTGATCAACGAGATGTTCGAACACTGTAAAATTATCGTTTCATGACTCTTCAAAATGGGCAACACTTACAGTTGACGTTGTAAATGGCTGGCTTCTGACAGATGACGTGAGCTTTTTCTCCACTCTCTGACTGAAACATTTGATATGTCGTAACAATGAATCAATATGGGAAACATTCAAACTAACCTCGTACATATGACCAGGCTTCGTTTCATCCAATGCGTCCGGATACAGTCTCATGATGAGTTCATCAGTATGTCTCGGGCGATGGATAATGCTGACTCGTGAATGTTCGTTGACCTTCACCCAGAAGTTGGCGTGTTCGACTCCAGCTTCTGCAAGTTGAAAAGTTTGGCATTCGAATGAGAGAAAGAGCTTGATAACTTACGGAATAGAAACTTCGGTACGTGGTTGCCTGTTATTTCAATCCTGGTCGCCCCCAACTTGTCGCATTCTTTATCTGCTTGTTTCACTTCCATTACAGGAGCAGAAAGTACGTGAACACAGATGTCGTACATCGGAAAGAACTTGGACGGACAGTCGGAAATGATTTCTGAAGTTTTTATCACTGGTTGTCCCACCTCTCTCTTTCTCTCTCTCTTTCTCTCTCTCTCTCTCTCTCTCTCTCTCTCTCTCTCTCTCTCTCTCTCTCTCTCTCTCTCTCTCTCTCTCTCTCTCTCTCTCTCTCTCTCTCTCTCTCTTTCTCTCTCTCTCCCTCTCTCTCTCTCTCTCTCTCTCTCTCTCTCTCTCTCTCTCTCTCTCTCTCTCTTTTCTCTCCTAGCTAACCGTAAGTACACTTGGTTGGATCTCCCTTCTTGGAGTCCAGAATACCGTATGCAAATGAGTTAACGCACGCAACTCGAGCTTGAACCTGCAAAAAAGCGACTGAAACGGGCATAAACTGATCACCAACATCGGTTTTGGTGACAATCCCCAAGACGGCGTTCTCGCACCTTGCTGGTACTTTCCCATTTCTCATTATGAATTGACCGTCTTTTTCTTCACAAGCTTGTTGTTGATTGAAGAATTCTTCTGCAACATTCATCTTGACTGGATCCAATAACGAACCTCACCTCCGTTGACAGTTTGAATCAACAGCAGAATCAGGAGCATTCCGCGTGATATCACACATAGCCAACTATAAGATGTCGTCTTCTTCATCTCGGTAAATGGTCAATTCACTCGATGAGCTGCCTTTAAACCACTCGGATAACATCTACACGTTTGACCTTTCTAACCTAGTTTTAACAATTTCTGATTCGCAAACAACAAACAACCTGTTACCATAATCCGTTTGTCAAATGCATCGCATCGAGATAAGCCATACGCCATTCAAAAGCTCATTTCAGCCTGGAGGTGCAAAGCTTATTTTCAAGAAGTTTGGTCCGCGCGCTGCTGCACGGTTTTGGTTTCTTCAATTCTCATGTTCGGACGTGTCTTCAACGTGAACGTTTTGACATGAGTCATTCAATCACAACGTGACACAGAAGTTCCATTATAACTGCTGGTAGTAGTGATCATTTCTATCTTATCTGTTGATCTGATTAATCTATTCTAATGAAAAAAAGGCTATTTGGTCACACTGTCTTTCCGCGGCCCGTTCTCAACTCATAGGAGTCGGATCAGAACGGTGAAAACGCCATCGGATAGGTTCTGTTGAAGCGGAGATGCGCATCAACTTTTTAATTCGATCAGACCGCGCGCTGCTGCGCGGCACGGATTTCCTTAGTTTTGAAAATCAAACGTGTCCTCAACGTGATCCATTTATCGCCTAGCATTTTAATTTTTAAAAATGGAGCTATCCAGAAGTTCCAAGTTGTCTGTAAGTTCACGTTCTTATTGAAAAACGTTCGTTCACTTTTTCATTCTTTGTTCAAATTGGCGTGAGAAAAAGTGAAATGTGGGGCGTGAAGCGCCCCTGAAGAGTGCTTGTACATTTATAAACTCTTCACGGAAAACGGCTTCACTGTTCCGGCACGGACTGTTTTTATTACACAGGTCATCAGTACGGTATAAAGAACTGTCCACTGTTTTTGAGAAAGTAACAACTACTTCTTGTCGTCCCTCAAGTTTGCGTAAACATTATTCGCCCAATTTTTTATAGATCAAATATCACCGAGTTGGTCTTGGTGATCCCGTCACATCCGATTCATCTTCTTGTGTCCCTATGGTGCCCATTCAGTGATAATTCAAACAAATTCATGTGATTAATCTGACAAATGCAATAAGCATTTTTAAAAAGTGAAAAAGAAAAAACTCTGCAAACTCTTGAATATAGCAAGTCACCAATTTATGAAAAGTCGGTCTTCATAGTTTGAGAAAATTCTTCTTCTCAGGAAAGTAAAAGTAAATTAGATTCAGAAAAAAGTAAATTAGATTCACAAAAAAGTAAATTAGAATTGGCAGGATCTAATTTACTTTTTTGTGAATCTAATTTACTTTTTTATGAATCTAATTTACTTTTTTATAAATCTAATTTACTTTTTTATAAATTCTAATTCACCTTCTTACATGCAAAAAATCGCTCTGAAAGCCAATTTTAACACCATACTCGTATAATATCAATATTAAACATTCATCTACAGTAAAAGAACAATATTGACACAACGAATAGAAATTTTCAGAGAGGTTAGATAGCAGTAATCCAGTTCTTGGATCTGATTCTTCTGTTCTCGTCATCTGGAATGATGATATTTAGATCCACTAAACTTCGTTTTACTCACCCTAACTTTTTTCCGCTTCAATCAGAGATCGGGACATTCACACAGTTTCTTCTCTAACGTGTTTGTTCCATTGCATAGCAGAACTTGAATGTTGACTCTGAAATTGATTTTTCAAATAAGCTATTGTCTTGGCGAGCAGTGTCATACAGAGTGCAGAGTTGAACAGACTTTCTCTCCGGATTGAGAAAAAATTCGAGACAAAGTTGTGCTTCAGAGCCCCTTTACTATTGAAAAATCAAAGTTTTCGGAACTCCGCTGTCTGCGTGACCTGCGGATTCATTTAAAATTTTCGCAGTACGTGATGTATCAGTATACATAACACGTTAATTTTGAAAGCGAAAAATCCATTGAACACCAAGAGCGCAACTGACTGCAGTTTTCTTCTAAACCATGGAAATTTTAATTCACTGCTAAAAAATCGAGAAAATGACTGCTCTCGCGGAAAGCGTCAAATTTTTAATTTTATGTGAGTACTGAATCTTTTTTACAGGTATTCAGATCATGATCGGACGATCACGATTTTAGACGTAGTTCACATTAGAGCATTTCGAGAAATTCATTTTTCTTTCAAAAAAGAAAAACACTCACTTGTCTCCTATCTTCGAATCTGGTAATCGCCTGCTGTCTACTCCTTTCTCGATGGGTCTCTGCGCAGACTGTAAAAATATAATCTTCATCTAGATTCAAGAATCGAAACTAACCTTTCCAGTGGTCACAAGTTCTTTGTTTTGATTCGTTCTGCATTCTGAATAATCTTTATGAATTCGAGTTTAATGAACAAACAAAATGAAACTGAGAAAGGATTGACAGACTTAATGCGAAAAAGTGTACTGAATCGTTTCTATCAAGAATCATTTCCTTAAGGAAAACTTACAACTTACATTCTATTTCGACATTTCGTAGATCCTCTAGACAATTTATATGGGCAGTCTCATGTGACAATGTTGGAAATGGCTTGTAAGATTCCACTGATAGCGCCCTCTCCCTTATTCTTATTACAGCTCGTTCTTCCGGTTTTTGAAATTTAACTGAATTGAGTTTTTCAGTTTCATATCATGCCTTCTCTACTTCTGAGTACCGTACTTAATGAAATTTTACTTCTAAGCTTGACGAAGAGGTCAAGAACATGTTGCAGGCTGGCGAGGCAGTGGGAGAAGCTAAGAAAACCACAGTTTTGGGTTGATCTGTTCAGTCTTATGTGGTTAGATCTATGAAAAAATGACAACCTCATGCTGACAAAGCCTAAAAGCAATCGGAAAAGCTTCATTGGCCTGTTGTAACAAAAATAGAACTTTCTGCTCTCCGGTCTCCTCACTTCTTAAAAAACTATGCCTGACCAGAATTTTCAATTTTTTGTGATTTATCTGAATATTTTCAATTATAAAATGCTTAAAATTTCACTGTTCCGCTCCGGATGTGTCGATTACATACAAAAAATGCAAAACTTGACGTTATTTTTTAACACCTCAATTTCAGCGAGCAAGCATAACTCTAGAGCCCATCAATCGTCTGGGCTGAATTTCACAAGAAATGTATGGTTTGAGCTGCTTACCAACTTTTGTGTTGGAAGTTCCCACAGTTTTCAGAAATTGTGGAAAAATGAACCGTAATCAGAACTTATCGTTTTTTTCTTAACACAGTGTATAAAAAGTACATTAGATCAAATTAGATCTAATTTACTCTTTCGACTTTCCGGGGGTCTATAACTTCTGATGTAGTGAAAATTTTTGAATTCTGTGAAAACTGTGTCCTTATAATTTCTTACTCTATCATTAAAAGTACTTTTAGTGACGCTCCGGTGAAATCACTCTAGATCTAATTTACTTTTTTTGTAAATTAGATCAAATTAGATCTAATTTACTCTTTCAAATCTTCAAAAGTGTATAACTTCTGAAAAAATAAAATTTTTTGAATTTTGAGAAAAACGTATTCTTATAATTCTCTACTCTATCATAAAATGTACTTTTGATGACGCTACGGTGAAATCACTCTAGATCTAATTTACTATTTTTGAGTAAATTAGATGAAATTAGATCTAATTTACTCATCTTTCAGGTTTTTTGAGCATAACTTCTGAAGGAATGAAAATTTTTGAATTTTGAGAAAAACGTATTCTTACAATTATCTACTCTATCATAAAATGTACTTTTGGTTACGCTACAGTGAAATCACTCTAGATCTAATTTACTATTTTGTGAATCTAATTTACTTTTGCTTTCCTGAGTTCTAAACGACCTCTCTTTATTGTTCGGAAATTTTCGAAACAAATGAATCTCTCTAACTGATATTAACAATTTCACTTTCTGAACTCTGACGGCGAGTTGGTCGGGCGGAATTCTACCTGTATCTAGTGATCGACCGAGTCTCAACATTCTCCGGGCTCTTAATCATGAAAATTGCCGCTTTCTGCTTGAAACAGGGAAACTTTTTCAGAAAACGACCGATAATAATCAATAACTTGGTTCTGTAGATCTTGTTGAGAAGAATCATTGTCGGCATACTTCCGACGGAGCTGAGGGACAACAGAGTTGCATTGACCATGTTGGCCATCGCACTGAATTGTGTAACTTCTTCTTTTGCGAATAAAACCAAGCAGACTGAACAGACGTTGGGTAGGCACATCAGAGTGGCTGCTATAGATATCTGAAGAATATAATTTTTTTTTAATTTCTCACTTTATTTCTAACGGGTCGAATAAAACGATTCTTTTCAGAAACGTCTCTCTCTCTCTCTCTCTCTCTCTCTCTCTCTCTCTCTCTCTCTCTCTCTTTCTCTCTCTCTCTTTCTCTCTCTCTTTTTCTCTCTCCCTCTTTTATAAACTCACATTGATCGTCAAATTTTTGAAAGTCATAAGCAAAAAATAACGGCGCCGTTTGCTTAGTGAGATACCGTAGTTGTTGATTTCATATAGAATAAGACCAGCTAAAAGGAGATAGATCTGAAATTCCCAAGATACGGAGCATTCATCGACACCTCACCACGGTTAGAACAGGAAGAGTTATGAAAAGAGCCCGAATGTAGATGATCAAAATGTCCGTCTCGATGTAGAACTGAACTCCTTTCATTGAGAATACAAAGTTGGACGTTGGATACTTCTGAAGTTTTTCTTGGGAATTCGAATCGAGCACGCACTTTGTGTTTCGCAAATTGTTCTCAAAACATCTTATCAATTATTTTTTATTTCAATGATAGTTTCTCATTACAAGCCCCACTAGAATGTTGGGATTTCGGGAACCAAAGATTGTGACCAGCAGTTTGTACCTTCTTTACATGTTCCATGGCTACGTCTGCAGGTGCGTCAGACAAAAATAACAACACGGTCAACACTTGAAGTAAAAGGAATACAATGAACATGATGACATAGTAATGCTTCAGAACTTTCTGGAATTTATTTTTAACATATCGTTAGGTCTCAGAAGCAAACTTTACAGTTTCTTCTGCCTCAACAAGGAAAATTGACTCTCTTTTTTTTCTCTCTCTCTCCACTATTTTTTTTACTTACCCTGACACTGCTGTTCGGCCTTCCAATTGATTGAATTGTAGCGAACAGAGTACCTATCAGAAAAACATAGAAGAAAACTGTGATGAAGCATAAGCATGTCTGGAACGGCCTTTTACAAATTTTCAATCTTCTTTTTGAATAAATTAATTTTCCACGGAAACTCTTTCAAGCTTTTTTATGAAAGAATCAAGGACGCGATGCTTATAGAATCTATTTCGCAAGTGTCCCAAAAGAATACGAGCACGGAATTATGTGAAACTCACGAATTGGATGTGAGGTGTAACATCCAAGTAGAATAGAAGACCTCTGGAAAAGCCTCCTGGGATTGGGAACAAATAAATAGGGCTCATGAAGAGAGAGATAAAAATGGAGTAGGTGTTCAAGCTGACCTGAAATAGTTGAAACCTTGTAACGGACCAATCGCGGGTTTCGCAACAAACCTGGAATAGAATGCACATTTTCTTCAGTTCTTTCTCTCTCACTTCTGTGCTGTTGAACATAATGTAATAGAATGAGGAGGAGACGAAAATGTTCAGAAGTGTTGTGATTTTGTACAGGATAACTTGCACATGCCATATGGTCAGTATTGATTCCATTGACTGAAACCGTTTTTGGTTGCAAGAACGTCTCCAAGTCTCAAGAAAACGTAAGAAAAGGAGTAGAGAGACCGGGAACTCTAAAAAACTGTTTTTTGATGTTTGGATAGAGCCTGAGAATATACGCGGCATACATGTTTTTGAAAGGATTACAATGAAACCATTCAAAAACTAGATGTTCATGAAAGAAATGTACTGTGGCCCAAAGGAATGTATCAAAAAATAGGAAATAACTCAAAAACTTTTGGCATTGGACCGTAAATGGGCGACAGATGGACCGGGCGACAGATGAACTGGGCGACAAATGGACCGGGCGACAGATGGACTGGGCGACAGACAGATCGGGCGACAGATGGACTGGGCGACAGACAGATTGGGCGACAGATGGACTGGGCGACAGACAGATCGGGCGACAGATGGACTGGGCGACAGACGGATCGGGCGACAGATGGACTGGGCGACAGACGGATCGGGCGACAGATGGACTGGGCGACAGACGGATCGGGCGACAGATGAACTGTGGATGGGCGACAGATGGACTGTGTATGGGCGACAGATGAACTGTGGATGGGCGACAGATGGACTGTGGATGGGCGACAAATGAACTATGGATGAACTTTCTGCTTGTACCAAATAGTCTGACACGAGCATAATCGAAATATGAAAAGAACTGCTTTCGAACACCCTTCTGTGAGACTTTCACATGATTATTGGTCATCAACTTGCTCTATCACAACGCTCACACATGTGTGACAAACTATCACAAAATGGTTCTATTCAAATGAGACAACAAATTGCCGTTAAAAACAGACGTTCTGCTTAGTTCTGACATGATCTTCTTGTTTTTTTCAAACACAAGTTAATGATTTCTAGTGAAGACCAGCGACAGTAATCACAAGCTCATTGAAAAAAACGACGTTTCATAAACCTATGTTCAGACTCAAAAATTTTTCTTCGGGCGGACCTGGCGTTACCACCACCCCGTTTTGCGCCCAGTGTCCGCCCGAGAAAAATTTTGGAGAGAACTACTTCGTTCAGCATAGTGAGCAAGTTGTGTCCGCAAATTTTTTAAGATTTTCAAAGGAATATTCTATGATTCCAGATATTCGACCACAACTCCAGAAATCGGTCGAAGAAGCAACTTTTTAAAGCGGTTTCTTACCATCACACAAAACTTAGGAGACATTCAAACCACATACATTCTCCCACCACTGGTGCACATAGCTTCCTCTACCTGTAAAAAAATCTGGCCTCCGTAAATCGGTTACTTAGTACTGTAGCAGTTTCGCCTTGAAACACAAGAACGATTAAGTGATGCGCCTTTAATTTCAATGAACTGTAAGTAAGAATAATAAATTAAATCCACAAAGATCTAACTGTTCGTTGTGAGAGTTACCGTACTCATTCTGCAAAATTGAGATTAGAGCGCGTTTGAAAACGGCCATGCTTCTAGCGATATATGTGTTGTGTAGTTCCATATGGAATCTTGTGCGTTGGCTTATAACTCAATGAATCAAAATTACAATCAACCCATAATTTGGGTTCATCCAACACGTTTGTTTAACGCGTAAACTGAGTGACAGTTCATTGCTTCAAGCACGAAGGTGTCAGATGCTTCGAGTACATCAAATACTATTAGCACCGAGAATCAAAGGAATACTTGCTGTTAAAAACCTAATATTTTACCTATCTGGGCACACTTTTCACGCGGCACCTTCTCAGCTCGGGAACGCGGTCTAAACGCCATCTGATGTGGTTCTGTTTAAGCATAATGTTTGAAATTCAACCCAACTTCGCGATGTCTTTATATAATAGAAGAGAGGACACTAAAACGTTCCGGGTTATACGTAAGAGCAAAGACTTGATCAAGAGAATAAAGGGAGCAAAACCTTTTTCATGAAAGCTTATATCCGGAACTAATTCACTTACGACCACGCGTAATAATTCAATTCGTTTTGGTTTTACGATCTGGTCAGATTTGAATGGAGGTTTAGCGAACAAAGTTTTTCAATATACACCTCACATTTATCGCTAGAAGCATGTTCGTTTTCTCTAATCTCAATTTTGCCGAATGAGTACGGTAGGCCTACCTTAGGGTCGGAACTCTCACAACTAACAGTTAGATCTTTGTGGATTTAAATTATTATTCCTACTTTCAGTCCATTGAAATTAAAGGCTCAATACGTAAATCGTTCTTGTATTTCAAGGCGAAACTGCTATGGTACTAAGTACCCGATTTACGGAGGCCAGACTTTTTTACAGGTAGAGGAAGCTATGTGCACCTTCTCTCTCTCTCTCTCTCTCTCTCTCTCTCTCTCTCTCTCTCTCTTTCTCTCTCTCTCTCTCTCTCTCTCTCTCTCTCTCTCTCTCTCTCTTTCTCTCTCTCACTATCTTCTTCAAAACATAAATCCTGCTTAAAATGAAGGAGACATAGTATTTGCACACTGCTGATCATTTGTTTGTTACCTGATGATTGGTTATTTGTAATGAAATCAGAGCTTGAGAAACACATTTACATCATGATATTTTTGATGCATAATATGGATAATGTAATGATATTCAAGAAATCAGAAATTTTAATTAACGCTAAAATTTTTAATGCTGAAGTACAGTAGGAACATACAGTAATCAATAGTACTCTGACTCCATTCTAACCAAAATTAAATGGATCCGTAAAATATAGTTTATACAGTAACTAAAGGCTAGGACCAACATTTACTGAGCGTTTTGAATTACCGCCTCGAAATAAAGTTTCACGTCTCCACGTTTTTATTTCCTTCTCGATACAGTAACCAGAGGCTAGGACTAACATTTACTGAGCATTTTGAATTCCCGCCCCGAAATAAAGTTTCACGTCTTCACGTTTTTATTCCCGTCTCGATACAGTAACCAGAGGCTAGGACTAACATTTACTGAGCATTTTGAATTCCCGCCTCGAAATAAAGTTTCACGTCTCCACGTTTTTATTTCCTTCTCGATACAGTAACCAGAGGCTAGGACTAACATTTACTGAGCATTTTGAATTCCCGCCCCGAAATAAAGTTTCACGTCTTCACGTTTTTATTCCCGTCTCGATACAGTAACCAGAGGCTAGGACTAACATTTACTGAGCATTTTGAATTGCCGCCTTGAAATAAAGTTTCACGCCTCCACGTTTTTATTCCCGTCTCGATACAGTAACCAGAGGCTAGGACTAACATTTACTGAGCATTTTTAATGGGGTGTGCGCTATAGAGTAAGCGCACACCACTGTTCAGAAAACAGGGTGTTCGGAGTCCGGGGCGTGTTTTACACACTGCTCTCGAAACATCTATTCGAAAGATTAAATTTACCGTAGTGAGAACTACGGTATTACTCTGACGACACATTGACACCTTGTCTGCAAACACGGTTTGTCGCGTATTATCCTACTTTTGTCGTCAATCTTTTCTTTCCTTTTCGGCGTTTGTTTATTCACGCTCCTGGAGCATTGCGGTGCTTCTGCTATTTCTCACTGTATTATATTTCTAGGAGTCTAGACAATCAGCCATACACATGTCAGCAGGTCCATCAAGAATTCACACTAAACGAGTAAGTCCAATTTACTGTTCTTTTCGTTTTTCATAATTCACCTATAGGGCCCTGATATAGAAGATGGAAGCCAGGAATGGGAAAACCATATAATTCTCAGAGTACCACCGGAATGTGCCGAACGAGTAAGTTTTTACTATATTGTATCAATACTGTTATTTCATTGTTTTTAGGTCGACAAAATCGTGAACGATGAATCAAAAGAAGATTTGGGTATTTTATTTACGAGCAGTGACATGCGCGAAGCTCAGATCAAAATCGGAAATCAAATTCTAAATGGAAGAGTGCATGACCTGCCATGTATTAATGAAGTGAGGTTATTTCAAATGAATAATTATAATCTTTTATTTTAGGTATACAAAACGCTAGACAAGAAGAACATCTTCAAGGTTGCTGATGTGTCACAGATTATGGTCTGCACCAAAGAGCTTCAGAGACCTGTTTTTGACCCCAACGACCCAAAGTCTGTGAAAAAGGTATTTATCTAAATATGGATTGTTAAATGTCTTGAAAAATCATATAGGTTTTCATGTGAAAAGTTCACACTTTTAGGAGCTCAAGCAGTTTCAATGGCCACATGGAATGACACCGCCGATGAAAAGTGCTAGAAGAAGAAGATTCAGGAAAACAAAAAAGAAGAAGTATATGGATGCTCCAGAGGTGAATTTTACTGTTATTTTTCAAAGACAGAGAAGAAAACTCAAAATATAACCCTACAAAAACTGACTTCGTGTTCTGAACAGTAGATCTTTCGTTCCCTTCTGTTTTCTTGCATTGGGCTGTTCTATCAAATGGCAGTAAGTCATTTCGTAAGTCATCAAGTATAAATGTTATTGTCACTCGCCACCACATTCTTGGCTAATGAGTTGTGAACATAATCATTTCAGGTAGAAAAAGAGTTGAAACGATTGCTGAGAGCTGATTTGGAAGCTGATAGTGTCAAGTGGGAAATTATCGAGGATAACAAAAAGGTTTTTTTCATTAGAAGAAAAGTAATGGAGCTTTGTTTACGAGTTCGTCTGAATATAAAAGAAAATATTTAGAAAGTTTTTTTCTAACATAAGACCATCATTTGCCGAAATGTAAAACAGGTGTGGCTCACATCCTAAAATCGTTAAAGCCCCGAAATTTTAACAAAACCGAAAGTTGTTAAGTCAGCTATTTTCTTATTTATAACAAAATCTGTAATTGAAGAACAATTTAATTTTTGAATCAACGATTTTTTTTTCAATTTTGACAAAATTATCAATTGTGAGAGTAATTCATCTGAAAATGTAGCTTCCGTTAATATTGTAACTACTTTTGAAGTGAAAAACGATCGTTAAGTCGCCTCAATTAAAATGCATAGAAATTCTCTCAGGAACTGCCCGAAGTAAATGACACAAACTTGTTCGGAGCGATCTCAAGTAGTGGCGAAGAAGACGAAGGAAACGACGAATGATCTCCAGAATACCTTTTGCATGCTAAATATTGTACATTCAATGTATTTATAAATGAAGTTTTAACATAGTATTTTGATTCGTTTTCTGGTTCATAGTTTCGTCTATGCTCTCATATCTATTCCTTTCAATTTTCTTGTTTCTTCCTTGCCCAACAAGTGTTCTTTCTACAGTATCTTATCACAGAACTCTTACTTCTCACCATTTCCCAAGCCTTGAACACGATATAGTTTTTTTTGAAATACTTACCATTTCACTCGTGAAAGATCTATCCACAGTTTTGCCCACTGTATCCTTACTTATTTCCATTTCCTAAGCCTATAAACTGTTGTCAGCACGCATTCTTTTCTCTCTTTCTCAAATCTCTCCTCCGAAATCGCCTAAGCGCATTCAAGTTCAAGTTTTGCCAATCGGCGATTGATTGGGGCAAGTTTTCATCATCGTGTCCATTTGGAATGTGTTGAATCTAATTGTTGCGCAATCAATATCAATAGCTTCTTCCTCTTCATCTCGTTTCTTACACACGCAAAAGGTGGTCCCGGACGGATCACATAGCTTCCTCTGCCTGTAAAAAAGTCTGGCCTCCGTAAATCGCGTACTTAGTACCGTAGCAGTTTCGCCTTGAAATACAAGAACGATTTACGTAATGAGCCTCTAATTTCAGAATCGGCTGATAATAAAAAATAATTTAAATCCACAAAGATCTAACTGTTCGTTGCGAGATTCCCGACTCTACCGTAATAATTTTACAAAAACTCGACTGGCGCACGTTTGAAATTGGTCAGACTTTTTGCTGGACATGTGTGGATCAAATCTTCCAAACTAGAATCTTAAGTAGTTGTTGTTCTCCTTCATCCCTGTCGAAAGTCAATTTCATGAAATTGATTTTTTTTTCTGGTTACGATTGCCATATCGAGGTTGTCAACTGTAAAAATTCTATCTTGTTTATCAATTACGGGCCATTTCTTTTTACCCCTGTTTTCATTTTTATTAAGTTGAACTGCAAAGACACCTGTGTTTTCCTAAATGTCAGTGCTTGAAAGTTTTTATTACAAAACTTTATATCAAAACATTCCTCCTACTTTCTCATCTGTCTTTGACCGTTTGCTTTTCTTTCAAAACGAAGAAAGCTGTGTTTCCGAACTTGATTGTTGTTTTTTTGAGAGATTTCATATTCTTCATATATTTTTGACCTTTTTGTCAGTCCCAACAGTCGGAAGTGAGTTAAT
The DNA here is from genome assembly GCA_963978915.1 of Caenorhabditis parvicauda. Lineage (NCBI taxonomy): Eukaryota > Metazoa > Nematoda > Chromadorea > Rhabditida > Rhabditidae > Caenorhabditis > Caenorhabditis parvicauda. The sequence continues at coordinate 7,681,170 of OZ022252.1, forward strand.
GGATGAACTAACAAAGAATGCACTCGGTGTTTGAACAATGTTCGAACTGAACCTGTAACTGCGTATGATGTCTGGTCGGAGTTTGTGCTCTGAAACAGTCAGTGGCAGTTACATTTTCATGGTTTTGCACACCAACTTCTCTAACTCCCGGTATCTTCCGGAAAATTACATAAAATTAGGAGTTTCTCAGTTATTTCCAACCTAAACTTGTCATCTGGCTTTGAAAGCAGCTATGAACGTGCGAGAATTACCGAAAACAGTCATATTTTGATTTCGAACTTCACCTTGTATTTTCTACATTTATAATAATAATATTTATTTTGGGGAAAGCCCGCAATAGAAACAAACACGAATGTTGATAAAACAGGGATAAAACAATTTTGCATTTCATTTTAAATAATAATTAGAAGTGGAAGTAAACATAATTAAAGAGAAGTTGTGGAGCGGTGAACATGAAAAGATTAAGAATCGGAAAAGAACCCACACGAGGTAAATCCTGTAGAAAAAATGTTATACTACTGACTTGGGTATGCCAAAAGTGTAGGCTGAGATATCTGAGATCAGAAAAAGACCGCGAGTCATGACTGCCTTGAGGTATGTTAGTTGATGTGATATTTGATGTAGTAATTTGCACTTTCCGGCCGTTTTCAGAAAGTATAGATATTTCTAGAAAAAATCCACCGTTTCAGTATTTTTGCTCAAAAACTTTCCTATATTCATTTGAGATTACTAGGAATCATGGAAAGTTACTAAATACCGTAGGTTTTTTGATTATGATGTAGACATTCAGTCTCTTAAGCGCAATTGGGAGGACATCAAGCAAAACGACAGCTGAATTATGGAGTATGTCAGCTTCTTGTGCTACCCCCGTTCATTCATTCATTCATTCATTCATTTCCGAAGCAATTCTCCTTTTTTGCTTCTTGATTCAATCTCTGTCTCGTTCCACAAACAAAACATCTTACTCGCTTGTATCGCAATCGTGGATCAAAATCAACGCTAAGAAAACAAAAAGTTGTTTTATGGTTGATTTTTATCGGGGACGTCGGCAATGCTTTTGTATTGTTAGATCTCGTGGAATGAGACAATTCTTATGATAACTTCGATAAGTTTCTGCAGTTTTTTTGAGAAATTCATTGTTTCTTCTCTTTTTCAAAAGCACAAATTCAAGAAGCAGAAAACTTGGGTTTGAACATAAACGGCAACATTTTACCTGAGATTGTTTTTCTCGAGAAATTGAGTGTTTCAACATGGCCCCATAATTTTTTATGTAGTTTTTCTTTGCGAATTTTGTGTTTCCAAAAAATAAACTGAAAAAGCGGAAAACGATCGAAATTCCGCGAATCTCCGCATTGTTATTCAAAATTCCCTTGCTGAGATAAAGTACCCGCAACGTCCTTCCAATCAACAGTAGTATACTTGCTCTTCTATCACTCCCCATGAATAATGAGCATTCGAGTCACACAAAAGTCCACACTTCGGCCATCCATATAGTCAGCCAATTTCTACCCTAGCTAGGCAACCTCGTAATGTGTTCCGGCGAATCTGTTTTCGCTTCTGGAAGATGAGAGAGATTTAATGTTTTACCACACTATTCAATCTCATTAAAACTGCGAATCCGAGATTTATTCAGAATTTTCAGTCCGCATTGATTTCAATTAGCTTTTGTGCTTTTTCAGCTGCTCAGACATTTTCTCTTGTTTCACATGTCGTTCACGAAGCTATCGGCTTTCATTCAATTTCGAACCGAACAATGCGAGTTTGAGCTGAATTACGGATATTTGTTTCAAATTCAGTACCTAATTTGAAATTTTACGGGGTCAATCAATTTTTTAAAAAATTAAAATGAAAAACGTCAAAAAATATGGAAAAAAAAGTTTTCTATCAATGTCCAATATCATCGTGTTCATTATAAATATTTGCACAATTGAATAGAAAAAAGAAGTTTGACATGTTGTCGTGGCCCGCCATGCCCACCCCTTGGTATTCCACTTTCGCTCACCACCAACGACCTAATCCACATTCGACACAATGCATTGAAGATGGTATGTGAGTGTGAGTGTGTGTCTTCCGTTCATCTGCTGTCCGCGTCTCGGATATAATTTATTCTGTCGGAAAGAGTCGCTCGTACTAATTATGAGTTTGGTGTGAGCGCGCACGCAATCGACATTCCACTATGCAACTTTCCGCACAGTTTCGAGACTGTTTTTTTCTGCTCGAAACTGTCTCATTTGACACACTTTTGACCCTTCAACTGCTTTTCATGGACTCGATTTTTGATCTTGACTGCATAAATCCGCATTCCATCATGAAGCTATACCGTGGTCAATATACTTTGTACTTCCTGAATTTTATAAATTCAATGAAACCTTTATTACTGTTAGTGTGACCCTCTCTCTCTCTCTCTTTTCCTTTCTTTCACTCTTCTTTCTTATGAATATCCTGAAAATCATTCTCCACCTTCTCCTTTTCGCATTGATTTGTTCCTATGAAATGTCATATAATGCAAATGTCCTATTGAATGTGCCGTTTGCCAGCTTTGATTGAATGGTTTCTCGCTTCACACGGTGTGACTGTTCCTATTCTGACATGCACAGCACTGCTCTGCCCTGAAAATAACAGAATTTGTACCATTTTCTTTGGAGAAGTTAGAAGAAACGAACGACGTTGCGAAAGTAACCATTTTGAGTTAAAAAAAAAGACTGTAAATCCTACACTTGAAATCCTGACTGTTCAACAAGCTTCAATATTCATGTTCCTTTTTTCCTCCCCTCCCTCTCTCAGCTCACTCTCTTTGTCTCTATCAACGCGAAATTTTTGATTTCCAGAAAATGAAGAACAAAGAGTTCATATTATGTCTGGTAACCCTGGCACTACTCGTCTACATCTTCCTGACCACAAAGACTCCAGACTACTCGTATGCGGAGAGGAGGAAAAGTCCACAAGCAGTCGTCAAGGAAGCCGACATCAAGCAGTTCGACCGCAATTCCCCCTTCATTTTTATTGGTGAGAATTGGTTTTGAATGAGAGAGAGAGAGAAAGAAAGAGAAATATAGAGAGGGAGAGAGAGAGAGAGAGAGAAAGAAAGAAAGAAAGAAAGAAAGAGAGAGAGAGAGAGAGAGGAGAGGAAGGCAGACAGACAGACAGAGAAACAATGATTTTTTTTCGAGTCATAAGGCAATAGATGCCAAACATGAGTTCTAAGAAATTGAAACAAGGAAACAAATTTTTGTTTCGAATTAGTCACAAAATTTCTCAATAGCTGTTGTCTTCAGCGGTCTTTTGCCAACTATTGCCGGACGGCACACTGCGGCAAACGCAGTTGAAAAGTGTAAGCAAAGAAAATCGGTAGAGTAGATCGAATTTCAGTTACTGTAGTTCAAAAAATTCACTTTTCCTTCTTTTTTCGTCTCAGATTCACAAATCGTAAAGTAAAAAAGTTTGAAGTAGGTAAACCTATCGTTGGGAACAGTCCGCAACGTTCATTATGTCAAGTGAAACTTTTAAAAGTACAAACACTCGCGAAAATGTAAGCGGAGGTCGGCAAATGCGAAGCGGTTTTATTGTCTTATGCCTTAGCCTAGGCGTAGACGGGTTGAAAATAGTCAATGTTCACCCATTCTATTACAGGTGGAGTTCCACGATCTGGTACAACACTGATGCGAGCAATGCTGGACGCGCACCCGGACGTTAGGTGTGGTGAAGAAACAAGAGTTATACCACGTATTCTCGGGCTCCGATCACAATGGAGAAAGTCTGAGAAGGTAATTTTGTTTTGTAACATGAACATTCGTTGTGTGTGTGTCAGCGGTTACAGTGTCTTTCATTCATAATGTGTGATCGACAGAAGCGAGCAGAAACATTTTATACAGGAGTGGAATCGGTTAGAACAGGCCGGTGTCACCAATGACGTCATCAACAATGCCATCAGTTCCTTCATCATGCAGGTATTTTTAAATTTCTGAACTTTTTGAATTCTGTTTGTTGAATTTTTGAAATAACGAATTTTCTTTGAAAAGTTAGAAAAATTGCCGAAAAAAACGAAATTCAAATTGGAAAGTGTACAATCCAGTTTTCCGCTCATGAATACAAGAAATTTTCGTACTTCTTGATTCATTTCTGAAAATTATGAAGAACGGCTAAATCGATTACAATTTGTTTAAAACTTTCGGCTTGACCTCAATCGTGTTTAGATCATGGTTGGTCACGGTGATGTGGCCCCTCGACTCTGCAACAAAGACCCGTTCACGATGAAGTCGACGGCTTACCTTCAAGAGATTTTCCCGAACGCGAAGTATCTAATGATGATTAGAGATGGACGTGCGACAGTCAACAGTATCATTTCGAGAAAGGTATGTTTTAACTTCTGCCCCAAACTAAACTTCAGTACGGGTGAATTTACTTTCTCTTTTAATCGATAGATGGAACTTGTTTTTCACTTTTAATTCGAAAACTAAAAGTAGTTTTTTTTTTTCAAAAATCCTCACACTGAAAGTGAATCTGTTGTAGCAGATTGGTTGTTCGCAGTGTTTTCTGTGAAGATTTGACTTTATGGATGAAAAGAAAATGATCTAGGACGGTTCACCAATCTATCCACCATTCAGGTCACCATCACCGGTTTCGACCTCAACGACTTCAGGACTTGTATGAAACTGTGGAACAAGGCGATATCAACGATGATCGATCAGTGTGAAGCTGTCGGAGACAAGTGTTTGAAGGTTCTTTTTCAAGTTTGCGTTGAACTCAGAAGGAGCACTGTATGTTGTTCTGCACTGCGTAATGGAGTTATGTTGAGAAACATGAAAAAGTTTTATGAACACATCGCGAATATTTTTGTTATAGCTGGAATGTGGTAACTTTTTTCACTTCCTCCAGACTGACTTAGTTGCTCGCTATCAGAAAAAAAAGACTTCGAGGTCTTCAAAAAAATCTTGAATAAGAAAAAAACCATTCTCAATGTCAGTTATAAATTTCTGGAAAAGATTTTCAAGTTCATCGTTTTGGTTAGAAAAGAAAAAGAAATGCTAAAAACGAGACTCGAAAAAGTGTTTTTGACTTCAAAGCAAATAGGATTGGATTCTTTTGAGATTTAAAATGTTTTTGGTTGTGAGGTACATTTTCGAGAATGATGTATTTTCGCTGTTTTTAACATTGAAATCGAAAAAGATCTGCGACAACTAACCAGGCTTTGAGAGGAAAAGGAATCAGTTGCGAAGAAACTGACATAACGAAAAACTTTCTTTCTGAATGATTGGAACTTTTCAAGGTACACTACGAGCAGCTTGTTCTTCACCCAGAAGGGCAGATGAGAAGGATACTGGAGTTCTTGGAACTACCATGGAACTCGTCGGTCCTACATCACGAAGAGCTTATAGGCAAGGATATTTCACTGTCGAATGTCGAGAGAAGTTCAGATCAGGTAATTTTGAACTTGTACGTAGGAATAATGTGAGTAACAGACGACACCAACTAGACAAGCATATTGAAATACTATGATAATAGATTGCTTGGATCTGTGTTTCAGTCTAATCTACTAGTGTAGCCGAAAATTTCTGCGGTGTGAAGAAGTTGTTGAACTTTTGACTATACGGAAAATTATTAAGATTCCTCCAAGAAGTACGTCTAACTTGTTTTGGTGTTCCTGGTTTACGATTTCTTTGCCTAGAAGTTTTAGATTGAGGCTTCATGGTGAGCACTAAAATTTTCGTGAAATCCTTCCAATTTAGGGTTGTGATTGAACTTTAACACTAATCTTTATGTCATCTTCATGACGAAAAAATTCAGGTGGTGAAGCCGGTGAACGTCGACGCGCTGACAAAGTGGGTAGGAAAGATACCGGAAGACGTGGTGGCCGATATGGCGACGATCGCGCCAATGCTACGGAAACTCGGCTACGACCCGAACGCCAATCCGCCAAACTACGGAACACCGGACACGGCGGTCGCCAAGCAGACGGAAGATGTTCATAAAAATGGCCAGGAGTGGTATCAGAAGGCAGTTAAGGTTGTCAATGATCCACAAAGAGTCGATAAGCCTGTATGATTTCCTTTCATTTCTTGAGATTTTCCCCGATGGGGCGTGTTCGCCCCGCCCCTTTTTCAATCGCACCTTATATTCCTTCTGGGTCCTAACCTTTCCATCCCTTTAATGAAATTAAACTAGACACGCGGGTACTTCTCCATTCACTTTCTTCCTTATATGATAGCATAGTACCTTTATTCTTCTTCTCCCCTCGGGTTCAAATTTTACTTAATTTCTATGTGTCAGAGTGTTTGAAAGGGTTGAAAGATGTGACAGAAATTATGTGATTCGTTGAAAGAAGAGAATTTGGAGAAAGGAAGCAATCTGAAAAGTTTTCCAATCGTTGAAAGATTCTGTATTGGAACTTTCAATTCTCTTCCCGTTTCTTCATACTTGACGCCTTGCTTTCAGTTTCCGCGTCTTCTTCTTCATATATTGACTTTCAACCACTCTGTAAGCCATGCAATGCATTTAAAACCACTTTTTGAACTGTGATTTTCGTCATGAATAAAGTTTTATCAAATATAACGGACTGTCTCAAATACTCAACTTATCTGCTGCTGTCCGTCATTACGGTAATTGAAAAAAGTGATGCACAATCGATAAATCAATCTTCCAGATGTTTCGATCAGCTCTGGCAGAGCTCAAAAAAGCGTGAGTTTTTCGAATTTTGTTGAAAAAAAGTCAGATTTTGTGACAAGATCCCTCTAGAGGTGATAAGATTTTGTCCGTATCCCGAAGTTGGATTGTTCGAGATTTTTTTATTCAAGAGTATCCATTTACTCTGTAATATTTGCCGGATTTTTTATCATATAAAAACCGCTAGAACTGGGTTCACAATCGATTTTCTTAAATATTCAGGTCGACATCATGTTTGTCGAGTAGCAGAAGTTCCTCGAATTGTGAACACTTACTCCCATCAGAAGATTTTCTGAAACGATTGACTGCAGCAGAACTACAGAGGTACAAGAACATTGTCAAGGAACTTGATGTGAGATTTTATTTCAAGTAGTAGAGATGGATGAAAAGGGGAGAGAGAGACAGAGACCGAGAGAAGTGTTTTACAAACAAAGATACATACTGTATTTATTCCTCAAATATTCAAAATCTGTCTGAAGGTATTTGCCTACCTCGGTACCTACGTTCCCACTCGCATGGACGAAAAACAATGGAGACAGACGATGGAAATCAAGTCAACGAGGGAACGCGTCGACTACTGGGAGTTTGTGGCGCTGACGAATCGACGTCAAGAAACGAAGGAGAAGAAGAAAAAGGCGGCGACGGAGAACTGGGAAGCGTTCATGGAAACACAGGTTTTTTTTCGTCGAAGCACCTCAATATTAGAATCCATTCGTTCTCTTCCTTTGAAGAAAAACGACAGGAGAAACATCGAAAACTATTGTATTTCGTTGCCTACGGGGTTGGTCCTACTGGTTATAATCATAAGCGAGTGCAGCTGAGTGCGGTTCATCGTTATTTCCACTTCCGACTTTCGCTTGATTTCTTTCGAAAAATGTGAAAAATACCGAATTTGATCAGATTTTATATTACAAGAATTTGAGAAAAGTATCCTTTGTGATCTCTAACTTATTTTTGGCTCACTCAATTAGGTTTAAGCTCTAAAACCCTCGAACTTTAGAAAATCGAACACGATCGGGGTGCCATGGGCTATGGGCCAAGCTACTATTCCTTGATCAGCAATCCGATGAGGAACGAGAAAAGTAAGTACATAGTCGGCCATAATTATCGCAACACAATTTTTCCTTCAATCTCCATTGTCTCAAAATAATAGAGAAATATCGAATCGTAAAAATTTGACTTCGTTAAGTTTTCAGTATAAAAAGCTTCCTAGAATATTTTTTAATTTTTTTTGAAACGCTCATCTTTTTTTATAATGACCTCTGTTAGAGGTTTATCAATCGATTTCCTGAAGTGATCTCCAGAAGTTTGGACGCTTTTTCGATCGATGTCATTACATATAATTAGGGATAACCCTGAATATGGGTAGCGAAAATATCCTTCTCGAATGTTCTAAAAAATCGAATTCCGACTGTCCTAGGATCCCCTAATCTTCAGAACTCCACCACATCAACGGCGCTAAAATTTATCACGCGACTCAAGTTGGAACTCCCCGGATAGTTTTTGACCTACAGTATTTGAACACGATGCCGAGAAGGGAACAGGAGGACATGGGCAGGCAGCTACAGTATACCATCAGTGTGAGTCTCTCCCCCTCTCTCTTTCTCTCTCTCTCTCAAAAAATCAAGTTTCGCAATGTTCTTCATGAATATTGAATTCGACAGAATCTTCATGGATATTGAAAAGATCCGACAGAAATTGTGAAGACGATATCACTTACAGACAGATTTAACGTATCGGTCTGAAACTTTCAGAGGTGGTGGAAACAATATTTTCGTAGTCAAGTAAAAATAGAAGAAAATTCCTTCAGCGAGTGATCAATATATTTTGTACTTCCTGGATTTTATAAATTCAATGAAACCTTTATTACTATTAGTGTGACCCTCTCTCTCTCTCTCCTCCTATCTCTCTCTCTCTCTCTCTCTCTCTCTCTCTCTCTCTCTCTCTCTCTCTCTCTCTCTCTCTCTCTCTCTCTCTCTCTTCTCTCTCTCCCTCTCTCTCTCTCTCTCTCTCTCTCTCTCTCTCCCTGCCTCTTTCTTTCTATCTCAAAATATTTTCATTACAGGAAAACATGTCCGCAAAAACAGTCTTCCCAATGACGTTTCACAATCTTCCGTCGGACCAGAAAGTGTGGTTGGACCGACAAGTCGGCTTCTACACAAGTAAGTACGGTCATCAGACGATATTACCGGATATCGTGAACAGAAGTATCAAAGAGCATCCAGGAGAGATTCTGTACATCTCGAGGTGAGTTGGATCAATTGATTTCACATTCATCATGTCATTCTTTCTTTAAGTGACAGTTATTGAACATTTCAAGAAAAAATTGTATCGCTCGGTTGTTAGAAGAACATCATACTTAACTATGAAGATTTTTTGTGAAAAGTTACTTCATTACATATTCTCCACTCGTGTAAATAAGTACAGTACCATTCTCCAGACAGCTCATCCTCAATAGTATTAGATACTCAACAGATAAATTCTCACTTGGTTTGACCCGCGAAAGGTTCGTAGCAGTTTTTTTGGTAGTTGTCAAAAATTTCGAATCTCAGCGTTTTCAATGAAAGGATACAGAAACATGCCGGAATTTCTCAAGAACATTTTGTCATTCTTCATTCAGACACGCCAGAGAAGTTCTGGATGGCCCTCTGAAAGCCGACGTCTACGCGCTGGCACTGTCACGAGACGTCAAGAAAGAATCGCTTGGTGCCGCCCGTCGTGCCAGAATCAGAGCAGTCCGTCTCCCCATTCACCGTTATGTCAAATGGCAGTCTGGACCTCAAATCATGCCGTTTCCGAATATTATCAATACATTGAGACAGGTTTGTGAATTGCTATCAACGCATTGCATGACCGCTCGCCACACTGGTTACACTTTTTGCTCGTCTAGTCACTGAGTCAGCGTAATTGAGATTGACGAGACTTGGTAAAATTCGTTCAAAATCCATATATTCTTGGTTTAAGATTAGGTTACCTTCATACTTTTAGGTTCTATAATTTGTCACTCTCTTGAGGTATATCCTCATGAAATTCTTGAAAGTTGACTGATTACCTGTTTTATATTCGTATAGTTCTAGGATACATGAATTCACGAACCTCGTATGCATAGATTTTATATCGAGACACATTCTTGCGATGTGGTTACTTATAAAGATAAAAACAACATCAATGGATCCAACTGAATCCATTTTCAGGTCTACGCCAGTGGTGGTGATTGGCGAACGGCTCTTCTGAATAATATAGCAAAGTAAGTCACAGTTTTTTTTTTAATTTTAAAGAATCTGGAGGGGATTTAGAAATTTAACCACGAAAATTGAATTTAATATAGGTTTTTTTCTGTAAGTAGTAAACCTTTTTTAATTCCTATTCTCTGCTTCCAGGAGACATCTCATATCCGACGAAGACGATGAAAGGAGGATCGCAGCTCGCGCGAAGAAGAAGCTGAGAGATGATGAAAAGACGGAACTGCTGGAAGCGATCATGACTGCGACCGGCGGAAGTTCATAGGAGTCGTTGATATTGTGTGTCTAGAGAGAAGTAGTCATAGTAGTCCCTTTTTGAGTTATTTTGTTACCAAGTTGCCATTTTTGTTTAATAAACACTTTTGAAGTTTTTCTTGATGTTCAAGTGTTGGATACTGTACAGTGTACATTAACTTCGACGACCAAGACCCTTTCAAGATGGTAGGACACGATATTGTTACACGAACGGTCTTAAGTCTGCTTCAGATGTTTTCAATCACTATACATCATGAATAAAAACAGAAGTTGAGAATGTCTGAGCATTTGAGCGAAAACAAGCTTTTTTTTTCGACATCTATTTCCTTTGACTTCATACTTTAACACGTTTTCTCAAACATCTCATGAAGGTTTAAACCAATCTGACATTGCAACGCTGAGATCCATGTTGAGAATTGTGTCAGTTCGTATTTTTTGACGATACCGTATTTATCCCTAGCTCGGAGACGATTTTCATCGTGTCTCGGTAGCAATCTCACTCGTTGGATATCATTTTTGGAGGTACAAGTCGACCGCGCTGCAAACCGCATAGCGACCTGTTCGCAACAGCTCTACTATGAAAATTTCTCTCAAGTGATATGTAAGATGATACTTTCATGATGACAAATGCATTGTTGTTCCAGGAATTCATATGCCAAGCCTTTCTTACAATTGTCTTCAAGCAGGTCATATTGTCTATAAAACTGCATCATTTTGTTATGGTAAATTACAGTAACGATATAATATTATCTTCAGAGAAACGAAACTTGTACTCCTCTACAGTAACCAGTTCCAAGTTGATTACGGTAGTGAGGAAACGACCATATGGCATTACCATTTTTGATGTCCACCGTACTCATATTCAATGCAGCCATGCTCGCTTGATCTAAACGCCTTAGAAAGAGAAAGAGAGAGAGAGAGAGAGAGAGAGAGAGAGAGAGAGAGAGAGAGAGGGGAGAGAGAGAGAGAGTAAGAGAGAGAGAGAGAGATAGAAAGAAAAAGAAAAAAAGAGAGAGAGAAAGCTAAAAAAAAATACAACGACTTTTCTGACAACTTAATTGCTCGTTTCCCGTCAGTGTGATTTATTCCTACAGTAACCCCGCCTATGGTGTTCATAAGTCAGCTGTGTGAGCTGTGACTGCATGTGCAAATGCCCTCTAATTAGTCACCGCATAAGTTTGATGCTCTCGTGTCTGTCAGCCGCCGTTGCAATAATAAGAGAACCTCGCTCACGCTCACACACTACAGCACACAGCACAACATCGATTCAGAATGATGAAAGAAGGTTTTCATGAGTTGTGGTGAGAATTGAGTGAATGGAGTGAAAAGGGAGGAGGAGGAAGAGGGGGGCACGCTGCTCACTTTTCCATTGACGACAGCCAATTAGAACTTGATAATAGACCTTCTTGATTGCTCCAGTTTGTAACGAAAGGTTCCTGCACTATGTGCATATGAAAGCAACGGCGTTATAGCTCCTCTTCTCGTTCTAAAGACATGTTCCAATGAGTAATTGGAGCGAATTCTGCAAATTTGAATGTTGTTTGAATCAGGAGAAAAAGAGAAGAGAGAGCGAGAGATAGAGAGAGAGAGAGAGAGAGAGAGAGAGTGTGTGTGTGTGTGTGTGTGTGTGTGTGTGTGTGTGTGTGTGTGTGTGTGTGTGTGTGTGTGTGTGTGTGTGTGTGTGTGTGTGTGTGTGTGTGTGCGTGTGAGAGAGAGAGAGGGCGAGAGGGCGAGAGGGAGAGAGAGAGTGTGTGAGAAAAAGAGAGAGTGAGAGAGAGAACTTAAAAAAAATCATTTTCCTATCATCTTCAACATACTTGAAGTTTTGTATTTAACACAGTTTTTTTTCCAGTTCGGCATAAATTTTTTGGCAATCTGCCAATTGTATCCAAAGTTCTGGAAATTGCTTTCTTCATACCGGACTTTTTTTTTCAACACAGTTGTAGAAAACGGTTTTTTTCTCTTCAGCATGTTACTAACATTTTCTTGTTGCTATCAAAATCTGTGTTTACTGGTTCTCAATAGAAATAGCCAGACATGGAAAAAAACTGAATTTCAGCTAACCAGACCCATCGGCTTGTCTGTTTTTTTCCTGAACTCTTTTCCCGATTCAATACCGATATTTGTTCGAAGTCTCATAGCCGCACAAGAGTTTTCAATGTCAACACGAGAATGTTTATATCTGTGAGCAGGGGCAAAAACCCATCTTGAGCCGCTTCTTCTCTCATTGAACATCCGACTTTTGAGCCTCTTTCAGCTTCTCTCAAACTTTTCCATCCAATACAAAAGTTCCCGGTGATAGTCATGATATCAGCGTTCGTTTCTTTTAGTTTCTGAAGTTTGATGAAGGAAACGGAACTAGTTATTAATATTCCAGAAAGACACGGTTTGAGCAGGTTCCCCTTTTGTGAATTCATCAAATTTGATGTCTGTAGCCAATTCTCGCTTCATTTTTCCTACATGGACACCTTTGATCCTAAAATGTTTGTGTGTCTCTCTCTCTCTCTCTCTCTCTCTCTCTCTCTCTCTCTCTCTCTCTCTCTCTCTCTCGCTCTCTCTCTCTCTTTCTTTCTCTCTCTTTCTCTCTCTCTTCATCTCTCTCTTTCTCTTAGTCCCTCTCTCTCTCTCTCTCTCTCTCTCTCTCTCTCTCTCTCTCTCTCTCTCTCTCTCTCTCTTCTCTCTCTCTCTCTCTCTCTCTCTCCCTCTCTTTCTTTCTCCCTCTCTTTCTTTCTCTCTCTCTCTCTTTCTTTCTCTCTCTCTTTCTTTCTCTCTTCATCTCTCTCTCCTTTTGTCTCCGATGACGTCACCACCCACCAGGTTCTCCGTGTTCCGTCTCCCACTCACTCACATCCACACACGGCGTCGTCGTCGTCGTCTATCCGGAAGTCACTTGCAAAATGCATTTATTTGACTCTTCACAAGAAGAAGAAGAAGCCTACTGATTGGCCGGAACACACACTCAACTTGTCGTTTGCCAGGCTTCCTCATGTTTTTCTTCCTAAACCTACTACACCGCCGCGTCCCACCCGCCTCCCACGAACAGGAAATTGCGTCGCATGTCCGCGTCGCATAACTACGATGAATCAGGATTTGAAGCCACCAACTACAACACCGTGAAAAAACAAAACTTCTCCTGAAGTTCCAGACAGTTTCAGACCGACACTTCATAATCCATTATCTTTCTCTACTAATACTTTTTTTGAAATCCATTATCTTTCTCTACTAATACTTTTTAGTTACCTTTTCTGAGAGCTCTTTGCTCTTTTTCTGCCGAATAGTTTCAGAAAAATATTCCATGCTCCACGGACTCTCTTCCACTTTCCCTAACTGCCTGCGCCTTCGTTTTCTCTCTGTATCTCTCTCCAACTCTCACACTCAGCGTCTCTCATAACTTAACTATCTTTCTCCGTAGATCTCGAAATTTCAGATTTTTGTGCTGGATGGTAGATGGGAGCACGTCTAGACGCTGCGCGTCAACCACCCAACTCGCGTCCCGCTCTCTCCCAATTTTCCGTCATTCGGAGCATCGGCCGCGGAGCCTTCGGAAAGGTCAGTACTCTAAAAACAAAATGCTGTACTTGTGTACAACATGTGTTGTATATATCTACAGCGCATGTACATCAAACGCTGTAGATACCTTACTGCACATGTGCTGTAAGAAATTGCTTTATGTACAGCGTGTGCCGTGAGAAATCTCTCTATGTACAGAATGTGCCGTAATTTATCTACAGCGTATGCTATTTCTTACGGAAAAAGTACAGAATTTTGTTTTTAGAGTACATCACAATGGTAGTCATTTTGGCTGTCAATCTTTAACGATCGAATATCGATTTAAACTTTCCAGGTGTGCATAGTGCAACAGAAAAGCACTAAAAAGTACTTTGCTCTCAAGTACATGAGCAAGAGAAGGTGTATCGATAAGGTGAGGATTTATGTAGTAGATTGAAGCTCAATAAACAACTTGTTCAGGGTGTTGCGAGTAACGTTATACGGGAGCTCACTTTGCTGAGCAAGATTTCACATCCATTTATGGTCAATTTATGGTATACTTTTCAAGTGAGCTTTTCCTTCACAGAACAGTCAATTTGATAGAAAATTGCACAAAAGAAAAACACATAGTGTAAGTTGTTGTTTAGTTGCTTCCGACGGTAAGTGAGCTCATCTTAATTAGTTGAAATTTTCGAAGAGCTTCAGGAATTTTTATTGTTTCAGGACCGAGATTACATGTACATGGTGTCCGAGCTACTTCTAGGAGGAGATCTCAGATACCACCTACATCAAAACGGAAAGTTTTCCGAGGATAGGTGGGTTTTTCGATTCTTTTCGAATTTTTTACCTTCCAGGATGTCATTTTTCGATATTAAATGATGAAATTTTCAGAGGAATTGAGGCTTAGTGTCCTTAACAACTTTTGTTCTTGAAGTTTTCATGAATCTCGGAAACTGTAGAGTTATTTCTAAAAATTCTCGTTTGCTATTATTTCCTTACACAGTGTATAATTCGAATTTTGAAAATTGATGCTTTTATACATGTACTTTCTGACTGAAGTTTTCAGATACTTGGTTGATGTGTTTTTCATGACTTGTCCACTCGAAAATTGAAATCAAAAAGGCGCAAAAATGACTGTACAATTCAGAGCCAAATTGTACATGTGCGAGATCGCTTTGGCTCTGCAGTACCTTCATGAACTGAAGATTATCCACAGAGACGTCAAGCCGGAGAATATTCTGTTGGATGAACAAGGTTCGTTTTCAAGAAAAAACAGGGAAAAGCTTGACTTCAGGCCATGCTCATCTCACCGATTTGAACCTAGCTACTCAACTCGAAGACAATCAGTTGGCTACTTCATACTCGGGTATATTTGAGAGAGAGAGAGAGAGAGAGAGAGAGAGAGAGAGAGAGAGAGAGAGAGAGAGAAGAGAGAGAGAGAGAAGAGAGAGAGAGAGAGAGAGAGAGAGAGAGAGAGAGAGAGAGAGAGAGAGAGAAATATTCTAGGCACACGTCCCTACATGGCTCCAGAGATCTATGCAACATTCCTTGGACTAGAGAAAGGCTATGACCACAGGGTGGATTGGTGGGCTCTGGGTGTCTGTTTCTATGAAATGTTAAGAGGCAGGACACCCTTCGAGTTTCATTTCAACACGAGGCCTGAACAGGTAAGAATATCTTTCTTACCGTACCTTGAGGATCCATACTATTACTGTACCTTCCACCTTCCAGGCGTACCTCCTCTTCCAAGAGTCATCGATACCGTACCCAGCGTCGTGGCCAACCGACCTCATCTCCTTCATAAGTTCGCTACTAAGGTTCTCGACACAGAAGAGGATTTCTTGCCTTGACGATGTCAAGAGACATGTTTACATTGAACGGATCGATTTCACTTGGGTACTCGATAAGTGAGTTTTATTGATTATTCACGGTGTTTATTGCTGATAATCATTATAAAATTTGAAAAATATTGTTAGTAAGGTGTACATCTTCCTGTTTATGCAACGGGGTGAGACAGTGTCAAGACAGAGAGACGCAGAGACAATCCCTTTTTCTTATTATGTCTTTTCAAAATCTAAATAGAATGAACCGTACACATAGCTTTCTCTACCTGTAAAAAAATCTGGCCTCCGTAAATCGGTTTTTTAGTTCTGTAGCAGTTTCGCCTTGAAACACAAGAACGATAAAGTGATGCGCCTTTAATTTCAATGAACTGTAAGTGAGAATAATAAATTAAATCCACAAAGATCTAACTGTTCGTTGTGAGAGTTACCGTACTCATTCTTCAAAATTGAGATTAGAGCGCGTTTGAAAACGGTCATGCTTCTAGCGATATATGTGCCGTACTAATGAGCGTTGTTTCTAAAATTTAATCGCACAGTAGAAATAATTTCACAAAATGTTTCAACTATTAAAAGCAGAAAAAGAAAACTTTGACATTCATGAACCAACGGCCTAAAGATATTTTGTCACTGAAATCTCCGGGAAGGATAGTGAACGTTGCTAACGGTCATTGGTTTGGTTCAGGTGCGATGAAGCAATTCGAACGTTTTTGAATAAAAGCGTTAAGATCAAAAAGGTGGCACGGTTCTGGTGAAACACATGTCTCCCAAATTTCTCCTGT
>OZ022252.1:7702438-7724938 GCA_963978915.1 Caenorhabditis parvicauda
AAATGTCACATCAGAAGTTTTGACAACGACTAACAGAATTCAAACATCAACAGAAACTGCAGTTGTTTTCAAGGTGAGACAAGTGTCCCACTTTGTCCCATTGACGTTCTAAGTGCGTCGAAACTGTCCCAAGTGAAGAATTTCTAAGAATATAGGCCAAGTTGTCTTTTGAAAGTGTCCCATAGGAGTGTGCCAAGTATACCAAGACTATCTTGATGTAGGAAAAAGATAGTTCGAGATGTCTCACTGAAAATGTGTCCCATTCCTTGTCCCCAAACATTCTCTAACATCTTCCAGAGAAACGCCGCTGACGTCGAAGCAGAAACCATGAACATAATCGGCATCGTCGTCTTCGTATACGCGATCCTTTTTGTTGTATCCTTTTTCTTGAATACGCTTACTGCAAATTCAATCAGAACTATGAACTGGGTATGTTCTCAAGGTTATTTCTTAAGGTGATAGAAATAAAGGTTTTTAGTCACTATTTAAATAGTCGAATTGGACAATTTTTCAATTTGGTGCATCTCATCGCAATTTACATACAGCCTGTGTCAAAAAAGGAGCACGCCTTTCATTTCTTTTATTTTTTTGCTCTGTAATATAGATAGTAACATTTTACCACCAGAGCTTTCAGATGATTCAAAGTTTCTAGGTGTTTCAGAAAAACGAGCACTTGCATTACAGTAAGAGAGGAGGTTGCGAAGTAGATCAAACTATTTTTGTCACATTGTGAAGTTAAAATTACCATTATCGATCAATTTCTGTCCCACAAAAATAAGTTCAGGGACTCAAGCATGCAATCATGTATCACTTGTGTCTAACTGGCTTGCTTCTCGCAGTCTCGACCAGCTTTCATTTCCTAGCGTCAGTGCAGCATCTGGTCTTGGCTACGTCGGTATGAATTCTGACGATTTCGAAATCAATTTTTGTTTAATCCGAGTGTCTTCAAAAAAAGACGACTCGAGATGTTAAACAAGAAACCTTCAGAAAAGCGACGCCATACTTCAAATCTTCGCGATCCTTGCTTGGGTCGATCATGCTGTGGAGTTTGCTCTTCTCTTCTTTGTATTCTTCCTTTCCGTTTTCTGCTTTTTCTTTTATTGGAAGAATCGAGAGAGGGATTCGAAGTATGGGAGGTTAGGGTGCCTCATAATAAAACAATTCCATCCTGGTGACATGATCGGTTTTGTCTGTGATTCGTCATTCTCAGATCAACTATAGCTATAGACTGAAAAAGGAATGATGAAAAAGGGTCACAAATATGTAGATTTACTAATGATACTACTTGCTTAAAGAAATAAGCAATTTTTCAACTATATTTTTGATGACATTATGACAATTTAATTCACTGTCACTGAACAATACATTTGAATCTGTCGATAGGTACAAGTTCATTCATACTTTTAGAAGCAAAATAATCCCAAGCGTGACCGCCTGCTGGGCCTTCTCGTTCTTCTGCAGTACCGGTCTTGCAGTCTTCGAGTGTGATGCTCATTTCTCACCTTTGGACTACTGTATCAGTGTGTTCTGCAACACTACAAACCTGGCATCTACTGTAATCACAAGTGTAAGATCTACTCTAGAATTTGTGACAAGTCGATGTTTAGGTCCTCCTGGAGCTCAAGGTCTTCATACCAGCTCTGACTGTTTTGGTACTTGCCGGTTCAATCCGTGTCGGTGCTGGAACCCAGCCAAAGCCGAGCCTGACTACGATCAAACCGGACAATCATACGGACAAAAACCTGATGAAAATGTGCTGCGCGATATTCGCTATTTATGTGGTAGGTCAAATATTGTATGAACAAATGATTTTACTCCGATCAACCAATCAGTCCTGGACGTTGTCGAAACGAAATAGACACAAAATTTGAACAATGGAGCTCAAAACAAAATTTCATTCTCTTAAAACTATAAAAATCGCTTGTTCGAACCACAGCCATATCCTTATTTTTGCTTTTTCCCCAAAATTAAATTAAGTCTGCCACATTGGGAAGTCAAATCCTGCTCGGTTCCTGCCTTTCGCCAATTTTGGCGGTGTTCACCCACCACATCCTGGTGTTGGTCACCACGTTGGCGACACCAATGGTTATTCTGAAGATGGATCGGAGTTATAGGTAGGGATTTGTCCTCACAGACCCTAAGACTTGAACTTATAGGCCAAACTGGATGAGAAGAGCCCGACGGCAAAGAACAATTCCTGTTGGTTCATTTGCATTTACGACCAAGAAGTATAAGAACGATGATAGGAGAGGTGTGTCTATGCGCCTTTAATTGTCGATTTACGGAGGATTCAGATTCTGTGGACAGCGTATATGAGTCAAACAGGAGGTCGTCCGTCGCAGTGCTGCCAGCAGGACCACCTGCATACGATATTTCTTTCGATGGGTCTCGAAGGGAAAGCCAGTTCAGCCCTCCTTCTTACGCTACTACAAGAATGTTCGAAGCTAAGAAAAAACCTCTTCCCACTGAAGTTTTATTCTGAATCATCCAAAATGTCTATATTGATTCTTCTCACCTGTAAATAAGAAGTTTCTCCATTGTGAAACTTGAAAAAAATGTAAATACTTTCGTTAAACAAATGAACTCTGTATTCAAATACAATGCACTTTTTCCGAGAAATTGCATTTTTCTGTGAAAAATCATCCCATTTGTGTGTATTTGGCAAGAATAAATATTTTGCGAGACATTTTTCAATGGTTAATAAAGTTTCACGTCTTCAAGTTTTTATTCCCTTCTCGATACAGTAACCAGAAGCTAGGACTAACATTTACTGAGCATTTTGAATTCCCGCTTCGAAGTAAAAGTTTCACGTCTCCACGTTTTTATTCCCTTCTCGATACAGTAACCAGAAGCTAGGACTAACATTTACTGAGCATTTTGAATTCCCGCTTCGAAGTAAAAGTTTCACGTCTCCACGTTTTTATTCCCGTCTCGATACAGTAACCAGAGGCAAGGACTAACATTTACTGAGCATTTTGAATTCCCGCCTCGAAAAAAAGTTTCACGTCTCCACGTTTTTATTCCCTTCTCGATACAGTAACCAGAGGCTAGGACTAACATTTACTGAGCATTTTGAATTCCCGCCTCGAAATAAAGTTTCACGTCTCCACGTTTTTAATCCCTTCTCGATACAGTAACCAAAGGCTAGGACTAACATTTACTAAGCATTTTGAATTCACGCCTCGAAATAAAGTTTCACGTCTCCACGTTTTTATTTCATTCTCGATACCGTACCTAGAAGGTGGGTCACATGTTTGATGAAAATTTTGAACTACCGTCAGAGAAGTGTTGTAAAAATCTCATTAATACAACGAATATAGTAAGTTTATATTTTTCAAACTTTTTCATGAGATCATCTTAAACTGAATGATATCCATTGCTGAGCAGTAAGAAAAATCGGAACCAATCAAACTTTAATTAGCCATTTCGGCACCAATCTCATACATCATGTACATATGTAATTACTCTATGGTCTCGCATCCAATTGTCGGAAATGAACATTTTTCCCTTGTTCTGTTAAAATTCTGAAAGGCACTCAGCATAAAACTATAGTTTCGGAGTTAGATTATGAAGTGAGACCCCTAGGGAACCGCCCGTGTCAAGATTTACTGCTGGTTGCAGAGTTTTGAGAAACTTTCAAAACGAAAAAAAAATGAGAAAGAAATTTCAAACTTGCGCGTAAAAAAGAGATGTGCAATCGCGCCCCGTGTGAATTGCGCGAAATTTGAATTCATTAAATTAAATTAATTTTTTTTTCTTTTCTATTCACTCATTTTGCTATTCACTAACTCCTTTCTCATTTCAACTAGACAACCTCCACGCAAATGTAGTTCCATTCGGCGCCAACTGCGAAAGACACCGCAAAAACACGTCCTTGCGACGAACGAACGCTTTTAATGGACGTTTCACAACACATGGAGCGATGTGAGAGTGGTCATCTTGACGCGTCTGGCATCAGGCCAAATAGAGACGACACCCGTGCACATGCACAACACAGACTGGTTTGTTTGAACCTCGCATTAACCTCATGTTTAGCCTTTTCTCTTTCTATTTGTTTCATAGTACACTTTTCTTTTGTTTTTTATTCTCATAGAAAAATTTCATGAAAGAATCGTAAGAAGTGTATATAATGAAGGTCTGCATTTTTCGAATTAAACTCTCAGCATTTCTCCATTTCCCTCATTGAATTTATTATACGCGTCTTTAGAAACGATTTCTGCCCGAGACATGACTCATGACTTACACGGCCCAATTTCTGATTCATCACTATTCATCATTCTTTTGCTCTCTGAACCTTTCCCCATTACGTTGCAAGACATTTTATAGGAAAATTGAAATCAATAGAATGCTCCTTCAAAATTTCATCACTCGCATGAGCCTACTCCATCCTATTAAGTTTCCTACTCCATCCTATTAAGTTCTCCATTTTATATTTCTTTCTAATTCCCGAAGGTCAAGTAAAAACAAGCAGAAAGCACTTCTTGCACTTCAAAAGCTCACTCGGATCAACTTTCATTTTCTGTTATTTATTGCTTGGTGAAATTTCAGTTTGTCAAAAGTCTTATCGGTAGTAGATAAGTTGATAAAAGTCATGATTGAATGTTTCTACAACAATTCAGATGAAAAGACATCATACGGATGTTTCAATTCAATTTCTATTATCTCGATGTTTCCCAGTTTCTTTTCTAGAAGTTTTTGGAGCGACATTTTAACCTGATTCGAACAAATCTCCTTATTTTAATTTTAAAAAATTTTCTTCCACCTCTGGTAAACAATAAAAACTTCTAAAATCTCAGAAGTTTTCCATCTTTCAGCGTGGTTCTGAGTTTTGTTTTACGTAGAAAGTATATTCTCCTACCAAATCAGATGTTGTCATTGTATAGTAATCTGCCGTTTTGGAAAATCTAGGTAATAAGGTCTTATTGGTGTTCATTTTCCTACGATTATGCCACAAATCGAGTAAGAATGCTTGACTGAAGTAGGATTAGTAACAGTTACGACCAGAGCATCATGTAAGTGTCGTGAAACTTGGAAAAAGACTTGTTGTTTATTTCTTTGTTGTGTTTTCGTCTGTCTGTCGCCCCACAGCTGTAGTAAGCGAACGTTTTATCGGCACCTGAGTTATCTTCCTCCCTCTCTCAAATTGTAATGTTTCGTTTTCTTTGAGCAAGTTCGACTGCCAAGGGTGTTGTGACTCTGAAATCGATTTCGTTCAGGAAAATTCAGTTCTGAAATTGCCCTTCATTTTGCTTTCTACAACAGAATTTCGCATTCTTTCATTTCATTTCCCTCTCAGTACCATTATTTCTTTTTTCCTGTCTACAATTTTCAATTCACTTCTCTCTCTCTCTCTCTCTCCCTGTTGCACTATATCTTCATCCCAGATGACGAACGAAAGTAGCTTCGTGGTGCTGACACCGTTAAAACAGGATTCAAACCACAATGTTGTGAGACTCCACAGGTATTCTTCTCATTTTTCAACATTTGAACGAAATGATGCGATAACATACCAGCGAGCTCTGTAGAAGTAATCTATCAGATGTGAGAAGCGAAAGCACAGTGCGACCAATTAGACGCGAAATTTCAACAAAACGCAAATCGTTTTCATCTTTTTTGTCCACTTTCGAAAATCCGATTGTTTCCGACGGACTCTTGAAAACTACCATAATCTGACATTCACACCTTGCAGAGAGCACAATTTCGAGTCTGATCAGATTCATCACATTGCCGGAGGAAATCACGTCGGCATCATCGTCAACAAGCTGAGCACACAAGAAATCGGTAATATTTCGAAAGTGTTGCGGTCTGAATTATTTCGAGTTTTGCGCGAAGATCAGAAGAGCGCGATGACACTTTTTGCTCCAGAACTGAATTCAAACCTATTTGCCATTGAAAGAAGAACCTGCTAACTTCAATGGGAGCGAAGTTATTGAAACTCAAACTGAAGCGATTTCGCCACCAGTATTTGAGCGTAACGAAAATTTTTTGGTTAGCCTTTCACAGAAGTGGGACTTTCGTGCAACTCTATAATCATATACTACGCCATCATTCAAAACAACAATTTCAGACGTAAATCCTGACGTTAGTCTGTCTTTCTTCGTGTGGTTGACGAACAAGAATGATAAGGGCGTGCACGTTCAGGTTTTTTTTTTTGAATTTCAACAAAAACTTTAATTTGACTTTTCTTATTTTTTGAGAAAAACGATGTTATAACACGCTCTAATGTACAGGAAACAGTGAGAGTGAGACAGTTGAAGTCAAAATAGTTCAATTTTCATTGCTTGAATTCACTAACATGTGTGATTGATTTCAACCTTCTAAATTGGTTCATAGCTCGAGTAAGTTTCAACACCATAGGAAAAAGCGAAAGAAATGAGTAATTTAAATTTGTTACACAAGCCTTTTGGAACCATTATACAAATATATTTCTCATCTTTTAGGAACAAAGATCGCTCAACTTTGTGCTCAGTCAACACGTTGAGATCAACCATGGACGTTCAGTGATCCACAAGTTCTTCAAGAATTTGATCTCCAACCTTTCCACTGGTATTTTTGATTTTACCCAAAATTTTAAGAACCCATAGCTTACTTTAACTATCCCCCAGACTGATCGAGTTTGAAAGAATTCAGTTTATCTGTATGTTTCACAGGCTTTGAATTATATTCAAAAATTATTTTTTCGTGTGATGAATTTCATCAATGATGTCAGGAAGTTTTTTTCAATTTGAGAAAAAACAGTGAGATAAAAATTTCAATAACTTATGTCAGCAAGTACGAAGATATCGCAACGAAAGCTTTTCACATCAGCATGAAACATGATTTTATTATAGTATTCGATAATATTGTTCTAATTCACTGTATAACATCACCTTAATTGAATACTTACAGACTATGTAACGTTCTTGAAGAAGGCACTGACTCTCCTCAGGAAGGATTACCCAGAGATTGGAACTCTAGTCATCGACTTCAAAGTGGTGGATGAGGCTGAGCAAGTGGCGATCCCAGATGCCGCGCAATACGGTATCTTGTTTATTTATTTTCGATTACTTTTAAGTAAAATGGAAATGGAAAGACTATAAATTTCGTTTAACACAGCTTCGGTCGATAATTGAAAGAAAATCACTAGAAGAATGGATCATATATTCTTTCCATCTAAAACAGTTCATTAAACTCGGAGGAAAAGATGATCTTGGATTCGTGAATATCTTCAATACCCTGAAACTTAACAAATTCCAGACTCCGAGTCCGAAATCGAAGAAGTCACTGTCGGACACGTTCAAGAAGTTCTTGAACATGCATATCCCAACGGTCTGCCAATGCAGACCATTGCCGACGTCCTCAGGTGAAATTTCAGTTCCATGACTATAATGTATCTCAAAAATCAATGAAAAATGGCCTTAATTCATTTAAGGCATTACTCTGTAATTTTGAATTTATCGCTAAAAATTCTAAATTTTGTATGACAAAACAGAAGCGAGAATCTTGAAAGAAGTTACAATATGTATCCAGGTTTGAATTCTGAAAACACTGACGCAATTTTTAATTTGGCTAGTTCATAGTTTGCTTTCAATTGTTTTAGAGAAGATTTGTACATAAAAGTGCAGTTTTTCTCTTTCAATAAAAATTTTTGAACATCACGAACCTTTATTTGTAACTTCAGATGCACAGAAGAGGAAGCCACTCAGTTTCTCCAAGAACTCAACACGTCTGGAATTGCTGAGCAGCGAGGAGACGAATGGATCAGAGTGGATACCAGGAAGGTGGACGATGCACTCCATTCGCAGAAAGCATGTGAGTCTTTTTTCATGAATTACAAAGGTTTGAGGGTATAGGTTGTGCAGCAGTTAGAGAAGGTCTGCGAAACAATTTGTAGTTTTTACCTTTTTGATTTTTTTAACGAATTTGGTAGAAAGAGTATTCTGATTCCATCTATAGAATGAATCTTACTATTCAGTAGAATATCTTATACATTTCCAAGCTTGAAAACAGAGTATTAATTCACAAATTTACCAGAATACTATTCAAAATAGCATCTTGCCACTAAAATTTAGAACATCCCCCGAAACCGATTATTGTTTTCTGAAATCACTCTTACAGCAAGCTCACAAGATCAACCAACAGTGGCCATCGTGTCGTGTCTTTTCGTCGAGAAACAAGCGATCGACAGTTTGATTGAAGACAGGTATGGTTTGTATCTAGATATTACAAGAAAAAATATTCACCTCACACCGAGCTAAAGGTGATCGTCATCGATTAGACGCGTTGCACGCAAATTATATTGAACGAAAATTCGCTTCAGGGCACGTTCGCATATCAATATTTTTTTTCAATTGCTGCTGAGAAATTGCAAATCATGTAACTTTCTTTCGTTACTAGCTTTTAATCATGAATTTTGAAAAAAAGTCAAAAAAAATCATCTTTTTATCATGAATTTCAAAAAAAAACAAAAAATCAACCTTTTATCATGAATTTTGAAAAAAAAAAACTGTAATTTGATCTACAGCACGGTGTGCACCTCCCGTAAAATCACAAAAAATGAATTAAATGGGGAGTTCTCATCATACTCTTTCGATATTCTGTGATTAAAATTCCTTTGAAACATTTGATGTTCATTCCTGTCGATTCCCTCCACTCTGAAGCACTTATTTGACAAAATCGGCGAAACCCGCGGCGAGTCGGCGCATGGCTAATGTGTAGTGTGTCTCCTCTTTTTTATTTCTTTAGTATCAATCGGTGGTTCGATTCGATGCACCATGTGCCCGTGCCAGGAGGCACCGGATCTTAATTTTTGGGAAACCGCGACGGCGGTTTGTACTTCATTTTAAGGTTTTCAATGAGAAGTTCCTTGAACAATGGAAGATTTCACTGAATTGTTTACATTTTGAAATGTGAAAAATCATCGAATTTGTGAAGAGTTAATAGAAATTTTGTGTACGGTTATTTCTTCAGCTCCACCATTCACAAGTACAAGTCGGGAGGTGACTCCAACGTGTACACCATGGGCACCATTGGTGAGCACCGTGTCGTCGCCACCAAACTCGCGCTGATTGGTGACTCGAGAGAGGCGATCACCAGTGCTGGAAGCATCACCACGAGGTAATCCAAACATCAAGTATAGACAAGAATTCAAATATTTCAGGTTACTGGGTAACTTCCAGAATATTGAGCACGTATTTGTAGTAGGTGTTGGAGGGGCAGTACCTCACTACACTGACGCCAGTCTTCATGCTAGATTAGGTGAGGTTGCATAATTTCAAGAATTTATTATAAATGTATGACAGAAAAAAGAAAATGCATATAAAAAGGACACTAATCGAATATTTCTCTCATTTTTCTGTGTGACCCTACTCTAATATGAGATTTTTTATCGTTTTTTCGCAGTTAGTAAATCGCATCCCGCATCCCATCGCATCCCGTTTTTTTCAAACGTCTGTAACTTTGCTCTGAACAGCCCAATCACCTTGTATTTAGGCTTAGGTTAAACGTTAAGCTGACCCGAACCTAACCTAAGCTTAAAAAAGAGGTGTTCATGCGAAGCGAAAAAAGTTATCGCATCCCATTTTTGAAAATGGGGTGCGATTTACTAACTGCCGGTTTTTTTTTATAAATTATCGATTTCAATTAAACTTTCTTCTCTGCGAATTTCTTTTTCATTTCTTCTCATAGAATTTCCGCAGAGATGTCATTCCCCAGTTGTGGTAGTCTTATTTTCCATCTTTCAGGAGATGTCGTCATCTCGTCCTCGCGACCTCACGCATACGTCTATGCTCACGATCTTCTGCTGGACAGAAAAACGGAGACCTTCACTGGTTTTGCCATCAGGTGTGTGGAAAATAAAAGATAGCCATATGGAGAAATGTTCAGAAACTGGGACGCTGAGGACAAAACCATCGAGAACATCGTGATTGATGGAGGCGAGGAGTTCAGGAAGAAGTGGGAGACAAGAACGAATGCTGCCATCCAGAAGCTGTCTAACACTTCTCCTGGTGAGTTCTCTCCTCCTCCTCTCTCTCTCTCTCTCTCTCTCTCTCTCTCTCTCTCTCTCTCTCTCTCTCTCCACCCCTCTCTCTCTCTCGTTTCTTCCACATTACTCAATCTTCCAGACGTTGACTGGTCATCACCACCAGACTCGACCGATGTCCTCGCCATGCCAGTGTCGGGCGGTAACGTTGTCGTCATGCCACACCCAGTGACCGACAGAAAGGGACCACAAGTTCACCTCGGACCAGTCGGAGCCATGGCCAGCATGAAGAAGTACGCCAACGTTGAGAATGAGGAGGAAACGATCTCTCAGGTTGAGTTTTCTATCATAACTGGTCAATTTCTCTATGTACTGTTTGAACGGGTTCAGTGATAAGAGCTGTTGACAGTTTGAATTTGATTTCTTGAGAAAAAGAGTAGGCAAAATCGCGAATTTATATGGAATTGGAGTAGGGATTGTTTCACTACATATCGCTGCTTTATCATATAGAATTTGAAAAAAACTGATTATGAGTGATTTCCCGACAAGCGGCATTGACAGATGTATCAAATTCCAGGTTCGTGAGTCGTTCGCCGAATCATTCGGAATTCGTTGCATGGACGCCGGTTTTGACTCGGTCGTCGCGTCAATCGTCGGATCTTGTGTGAAGTCGTGGACTCTGATTAGAGGTGTTTCTGACTATCAGCACGGTCAGAGTAAGGCAGGGAAGCTGTGGCAGGTGAGTTGAAGATGGAGAGAGAGGGGAGAGAGAGAGAGAGAGAGAGAGAGAGAGAGAGGAGACATGGCTTTGGTAACAGTACATGTCAGACGTAAAGACCTTCCTCACTGTCAATGGTCACAGTACATGTTTTACATGGCTTTGGTAACAGTACATGTCGAGAGAAAGAAAGAAAGAGAGAGAGAGAGAGAGAGAAGGAGGGAAAGTGAGAGAGAAAGAGAGAGAGAGAGAGAGAAGGAGGGAAAGTGAGAGAGAGAGAGAGAAAGAGAGAGAGAGAGAAGGAGGGAAAGTGAGAGAGAGATAGAGAGAGAAAGAGAGAGAGAGAAGGAGGGAAAGTGAGAGAGAGAGAGAGAGAGAGAGAGAGAGAGAGAGAGAGAGAGAGAGAGATAGAGAGGGGGAGGAAGAGAAAGAGATAAAGATAGTCTCATTAAATCTCAAAACTCCTTGATTTAGGCTCACGCCGCTGCCAGAGCCGCCGGAATGGCTCATTCGATCATCGAGAAACTGCCAGTATCAAAGTAACCCATCAACTCTCTTCTATTCTCTTATTTATTCTCCTTCTGTGAAAGTTTTCGAGCTTTAACAACCCATTTTACTGCCCGAGTATCGTGTCGAAAAATCCTATTTGTACATGCATTTATGTCTTTAATCGATGAATTTTGAGTTTTAACTTTTTTGTAATCGCCAATCAGGCAGTGTCCGACCCGGAATGGTCACCCCTTTTCGTCCTGTCTTTGTATTCGCACTTGGATTAGGCATAAATTTACCCACTTGGATTTATGAAAACAGTTTTAGCCTTGAGAGTAACATCCAATAAGCTGGCCGACCCGGAACGGTTTCAACTTTGAAATCGCCTTGCTCAGATTTATGAAACTAGCTCCAACTTCGAAAGCAATCTCTAATAGAGCAGTGGAACCTGGAACGGTCACCACTTTCCGTCCTATCTTTGTATCTTCACTTGGATTAGGCACAGATTCATCTTACCAGGTCTTCTGAGCGAGTTGAGTAATGTAGCTTAGAATTATCAATTAAACATGACAAAATTCATTCAAAAACAATGCGTGTACTTGTCTTCGAGGTTAACGTAGATCGCCTTGACTTGTGTGTAAGCTTTGAGGGTCTCGGCACAGTTCTCCCTACCGTGTCCTGAGTTCTTGTAGCCACCGAAGGGGACGTTTACCTGAATATTCAAACTTCGCGGTTCCACATCTCATCTCACATCTGCATCGTTGTACGAGTTGATGAACACTGTTCCAACTTGCAGTTTGTTAGCGATTCGATGGCAACGAGCCAAGTTTCTGAAAGGATGTGACGTCATGAGTATGATTCTAGGTTCTCAAAGATTCGTAGACAGAACTTGTCAGTTGTTTTATCTACATGGCTTCGGATTTGTGTTCGAGAAACTACAAAAATTTATTTCAGGCTGGAAAACAGTTCTCATTTAGAGTACCTCATATTTTTGTATGACAATTTATGAGATATGTATGAAACCCGAAAAACTATAAGTAGTCTGAAAACTACTTATACACCTTTTTCTGTACGCATGGTGAGATGACTATTCTAACATGACTGAAAACTAAGACTTTTTCCCGTAACCTTCACTTGTACTACACCGATTCACCTCGAAAAAACTCCAGCGGCCAAACCGAAACTCGTCTCATTACAACGTCTGATGACTTCTTCTTCCGAGTCAAAAGGTAGTAAAAGCATGATTGCACCGAAGATTTCTTCTCTCACTGCTCGAGAGTCATCCTGAAAGGTTTTTCAAACTTAATTAATTATCTTTAGAAATATTTGCCAACTAAAATATTCGGTAACAATATTTATCGTTCACCCTGTACAACAAGATCAAACCTCACCTTCAGCCTGAGTACCACAGCCGGATCAAAGTAGAATCCACCCTCGACACCATCTGGGTGAACCCTCTTTCCACCACGGAGGATTTCTCCACCCTCTTTTTTGGCGCTCTCCACAAAGTCCAGAACTCGGTTGAGTTGTCCTTCGTTGATAGACGCACCGACTCTCGTCTTCTCATCCAGTGGATCTCCAATGATCAACTTGGCTTCGCACTCCTAAAAAAGTGAGTGGTTAGCCACGCCCTCTGGCTCCGCCCACTTACCTTGAGCAGTGCTGGGATGAAGGTGTTTAGAAGAGATCTGTGAAAGAAGACACGAGTTGCGTTGGTGCAGACTTGGCCTGGAAAAAAAGAGCATGAAAAAACCCGGCTGCGTATCAATGGTCGATACTCAGACAACGAAAATATCCTCACCTTGGTTCAAGAAATTGGCCATCATAGCTGCAGCCACTGCGTCGTTCACGTCGGTGTCTTCCAGGAGAATCAGAGCTGACTTACCACCGAGTTCAAGTGTCACCTACAATGTATTAATTGGAACCGCGACGCAAACACGCAACGCACTGGTTTGACTGCGGACTGTTGTTGGACAATTCGTCCAGTCTCAACGGATCCAGTGAAGGATACCTTGCCGATCAGAGGGTGTTCACAAAGAGCTTTTCCTGTTGAGCCGTCACCCTGAAAGTTGATTTCGTTGTTCCGAGTAGTTTAGTCTTATCGCCGACATTGTGCCGGATATAGCTTGATTCAAGGTTTGGAACTATGTGATTCTATGATGTAGAGAAGTGTTTATAGAAAAAAAAGCTTCAACCGAAATCATGATCGAACAACGCTCCACTTAACACTGCTTACCTGAACGACTTGGTACACATTCTTGGGCACTCCAGCTGCTGTCAAAATTTCACCAAGCAGAACCGGACTGGCGCACGAAAACGGCGATGGTTTGTATACCACAGCGTTACCGGCTGCGAGAGCTGGTGCCACCTGCAAGCTGATTGATTAGCTCCGCCCCTCGCTCCGCTCACCTTCCACACGCACGTCTGGAATGGATAGTTCCAGGCACCAATGCAGCCTACAACTCCGAAAGGTTCGCGTCGTGTGTATGCAAAACGGTTTTGAGGACCACTTTGGAGCTCTAGCGTGTCACCTGGATCATTTTTCAATATGGCGCGGTCTTCCAACGCGGTTCCTACCTTGGAGAACGGTAGCTGCAGCGGACGCGAAGAAGTCAAAAGTGTCGGCGGAGCTGAGAATGTCATTCTTTGCCTCATAAATTGGCTTTCCATTAGTTCTTGTCTCCCAGACTGCTATTTCTTCAAGGTTTTCCTAAAGTAGGTAAACGAACGGTTCATAATTTTAAAGCAAAAGCTCAATCCCGCCGTTGGACTCTTTTTTTTGCTTTTTCTTGAACTCACTCTAATAATGTCAGCAACCTTCTTCAAAACCCTCCCTCTCTCCAGAACGGTTAGCTCCGCCCATTTCGATTGCGCAGCGGCTGCAGTGCGAATCGAGCTGTCGACTTGATCTGGTGTGGCTATTGGACAATGACAGAGAACTTTTCCTGAGGTAGTGCGTTGCGTGTTGGCGTTGCGGTTGGAGCTCACCTGATCTGGGTTCTAGAACCTCGAAGTTTTTCTCACTAGGAAAGTCAGATCTCTTTCCGTCGAAGAAGGAAAGGTTTGTGAAGTTCTCAGCGAACATGGTTCTGAAAAGCACTGAAGGTGAAGGTTAAAAAGTGAAGGTTGAAGTGTCTCAAATAACAAAACCTTCTAAAAAGATATTTTTCTATTGTTGCGAAATTCCAAACTTTCAGAGAAAAAGGAGTTTTATGAAGAAAAAACTCGGAAAACAAAAAGAAAGCAAAGAAATGAAGGAAACAAACAACATACCCCTTTATCTTATCACACTAACATTTGTGACCTTTGACCACTTGATGTGATTTTCGTTGAAAACTAACCTTCGAGCTAGCAATTTTAGAGATTTTTGTCTACATAAATAGGCTGATAAATCCTTGATCACGATCAGTCACGAAAAGGTGTACTGTCTCTTTTCTATCCGAAATTCGAAACAATAGTCGCCTCCTCTCCTATTAATGAACATGGAAAACACTACATACACTATCTTAACACATATGGTGAAGATCGTCAAGGATCTAATGACTGTAAATCCAGAAATCCTATGCACTTCCCATTTCATAAAAGAAGTCTTGTGAAGGACAGGACTGCATTTCATGAAATGGCTTAGTCTTGGAAACACATGATGTCACGATCATGGTAACAGAGTTTGTTTTCTTTATATTTTCTTCTTGAAAGTATGACCTCTACATCAAGTGTGTACGACATCTTGACTTCTGGTTAAGTTTTCAATTTTGACAAAATGAGTGAAATGAGGCGCATTTTGGGGGTGTGAAATATTTTCTCTTCTGTATCCGGACCCCTGGTATACGATATTGGGTACCACTTCCAAGGCAAAACGAACGTAACTGAACCTAAATGAACCAGTGGGCCTGCGACGCTGAGTTCTACTTCTTGTGGGTCATACTGTACTTACCGATTTACCTGATGGAACTTCGCCTACCACGTAAGTAAGTCTAACGTGTTTGCTCATTTCAATAACCTCATTCACACCAATCATGTGGTCAAGGGTTTTTCTTCTCGTTTTCCCGCTTCTCCCAGCTGTTTTTAGCCAGAGAATTGTCAAACGAGGTAAGGGGCGTGTCCAACCAGTGAACATCGAGATACTAGATATTCTCACGCCAAGCGGTGAAGCGATACGGTTCGAGTGCGGTCCTGACAGCGGCCCATTCAAAAATTTGAGAGAAACAGCCGAAAAAGAAGTAAAAAAGCATTGTAAACTGGGTGAGACAAAAAGTGGGCAGAGCGAACGAATGGAACTTTAGACACTATCATCTATTTCAACCATGCTTGTTCTGAACACGACGACTGTTACAATTCCCAGGATGGTCAAGCCTACTGTGACAACAAGTTTTGTCTGGCCTTGAACGAGGTGATCTGACGGACCGCGTCCTCCGACCGCGACGCGTGAAATTTCAGACGAAAGACAGCGAAAAGTGCCGAGAAGCATCCACCACAGCGTGTGATCTTGCCAGGGGTTTTGGTGGATTGGCGTATGACTGTGAGTGGTCTTCGATTTACTTCATGTTTTTTTGTTTCTCAGCTGTGGATGACGTGCCAACATCGTCTTACAACGTCCCACAGATCGATTTCCTTCCTGAGCTGGGTTCTCTATACGTTGAAGCGTTCCCAGTCTGTCAAAGTGCAACCAGTGAGTTGTCATCGAAAAAGGGCGTGACCAAGCAATAGTAAAAGAGGGGCGTGGTCTGAGAAGGGAGAAGGAGGCGTGTCTGGCTTATTAGAAGAGTGTGTGAATGATTTCTTGAAAGTTCGAAGGTGTATAGTTGGAAGTAGGCGTGACCAAGCAATAGAAATTGCAGGATTTTTTGATAGTTTGAAGATATGTAGTTTGAAGTGGGCGTGGCCAAGCAATAAGACAAACACCTTTCAGAAACGATGGCTTCATGTGCATGGCAACAGACAAACTGTTTCGAGACTGAAGAAAATATCAGAAGTTGCCTGATAAAATTCAAAGACTGCTTGTCCGGAGCACTTTCGAACATCCAACACCGCAAAGGAAACGAGAAGAGACAAAAGTGCGAGAGTCACTTGATTAGTGCTGTGGAGATACTCAAGGAATACAGTCAGTTCTTTTTCACTCTGCAGATCATCTCATACCTGTCTTTTCAATACAAATGTTGTCACATTTTTTTCATTCTTCTATCCTATTTTTCTCATCTCAACAAGTGAATTTGTTTCGCCAATTGCTGTTGAAAAGTTGCAAATCATGTAACTTTCCTTCGTAACTAGCTTTTTATCACTTTAAAAAACGTCAGAGAAAAAATTTTTTAACTACCGTAACTGTAATTTGATTTACGGCGATGTAGGATTTACGAAGGGGCGGGGTTTGTGCTCGCTGCTTATTGGTCGCCTCCTCTCGCAGTGTGTGTCAGTTAGGTGATAGTTTTCGAAAGTATCAACCCTGCACTTGAAGAAAGACCATCTAGGTCATAGTAACAATCTCATGGAGTTAATAAAAACAATTTCAGTTCAAGAGAACAAGGAAAGTATAACAGAGTCTTCTGAAGTTGTTGATCCAGAAATCACAGTGACCGTGAAGCCGAGCGGAATAAGCACCACGAGTAAGAAATCGATTGACTCAACGAAGCAAAACTTGACCATCTCCAACCGAAAAATTAGCGTTGTCGAGAAGAAAGTGAAGATTGAGCTTAAACTGGAGCTTGAATTCGACCTTCCACAATAAATTGTATTTCTTTTTTTTGTGGAGAATGAGAGAGAGAGAAACAGAGAAAGAGAGAGAGAAAGATAAGATTTTTCCCCGAAAAAAAGATTTATTTTTCATGCATCATTTTCGTTTGATGATTTTCCCGATTCATAATTGAAATAATCATCAGAATCCAGCTCCCACGTCATATGACTATCATCAACGAGGTCTCCGGTTTTGACTTAAATCATTTTCTTTGAATGATGACCATAGCACTACCAACCGTGTTCCTTCAGAAGGTCAATCAACAACGTCAACTTCTTTCTGCACACTTCGTGATCATTATGGTTCGCATTGACGTGAAGGGATTCTGTGTTCACCATGTGAGTCTCCAACATCTCATTCATGCAGTCTAGAAGAACCACGTGGCAATCATCCATATTCTCATCTTCTGAACATTCATTGAACCGGAATCCACACGAAGCCATTGTTTCTGAAAGACAGGATTGACGACAGTTTGTTGTTCGGTACGCATGGAATGACGCGATACTACACATGTGTAGTGCACTTACTCGGTATCATGTGACAATCAGCGTATGAGATTTTATACAGGTCGCGGAAATGTTCGGATGGACTTGCTCTAGGGACGTTACAGTATGAATTTGTGCTGTGTCGTTCGAGAGGTTCTGTAAAATTAGAATGATAGAGAGAGAGAGAGAGAGAGAGAGAGAGAGAGAGAGAGAGAGAGAGAGAGAGAGAGAGAGAGAGATAGAGAGAGAGAGAGAGAGAGAGAGAGAGAGAGAGAGAGAAGAGAGAGAGAGAGAGAGAGAGAGAGAGAGAGAGAGATAGAGAGAGAGAGAGAGAGAGAGAGAGAGAGAGAGAGAGAGAGAGAGAGAGAGAGAGAGAGAGAGAGAGAGAGAGGTGACCTTTATCGTCGGACAACCCAGCAACTAAATTAATCGCTAAGCACTCCTTGTCTATAGACTGCATCTTGCATTGTCTGGTTTCATTCAGCTGGAAGTTAATCGTCGAACTCACGACATCAACGATGACGACTGACCTTGTTGACATTCTCACAGAACGTCTTCGCACATTCACTGATCGCCACTCCTTGTTTGGCGCAATCATCGTGCACTGAGCAGTAGTGGTTCAACATAACCACCGATTCTGAAAAGAACTTTTTTCAAATTGTATTTTGTATTGTGTTTTTTAATTATCCCCATTTCACAGAGAAGAATCTCATTAGCTATTTCCAAATCCAGTGATCTCTCCACATTTTTGACAGAATTCCAATTGAGACAACTAAAAAACCTCTTCTGCAGTGAATTCGTGCCCGATCTCTTGAAAACTTCCGGTACAACTCGTTGTCATCAGATGCACATTCCCATCTGATTCGATCGCCAGCATAAGGAAAGGTTACAAGGGCTAAAATAGACTATAATATTTCATAATATATTTGTTGCCTTTCGGAATAGCCTACCAAACGGCGACAATATGGCTACGTACTTCGTACCGAAACGTCACCGCGTGCACCTTATTGTCGCCGCTACGTCGTCATCCTGTTGCCGTTTGGTAGGCTATAACCAATGGCAACACGAAGGCGACGTACCAGCGACAAATTTGTTATGGAGAACAGTTGATTACTATAGGATACTCACATGGCTCATCCTCAAAGGTCAATCCAGGCAACTCGAAAGCATTCGATGAGTAGAAAAATAGTATTGAGAGTATAACTTCCTTAATCATTGACACTGTGTAAAAATGATACAAACTGGTCACGTGGTATTGGTGTGAAAATTATATTGTATTTTCAGCAGGTTTTCTTGGGTCTTCGACCTCCTTCTTCAACCAATAGACTGATTTATTAACAATTTATTGATTCCCCAGTAAAAAGAACCAGCCTCTCTGGTTCTCCTGCAATACATACAATGAAATTGTGATGAGGCAGGGAACATAAGGCTTAGAATTGATATAAATACATACGGAATAATATAAAAGCTTAATAAACAAATGAAATGAGCCTAAACAATAATATCAATAATTAGAAAATCGAAGTGTTACGGTAAGCGGCGTGTGTGCACTGCCAATGCACCGACGCAACCGCACACTTTTCCTTTATTCTTCTTAGCTTCGCTAACACTGCCCTCTCCTACGTGTTGTCTCGAGCGGTGTCGTCGCTGACCGTGCTCTGGGAGTCGTCCCATTGATCGTCCTCCAAGGTCGTCGTGATGTCCATGTGCTGCGAGAGACCACCATGGTCGTTCCTTCTTCTTTCCGGTGGTACTGCCTCTTGTACTGTTCCGGTCATAAAACTGCATTTTCTTCTCATCATCGGTCACTTTCTGTGTGGTAGAATCGTGTTCTGGGGGTAGTCCCACTGACTTTTCTTCTCCAATGACGTTGTTTTGGCCATGTGTTGAGTGACGCCTCAACGGTCGCTTCATCTTCTTTTCGGACAGACTGCCTCTTGTACTGCCCCGGTCACGAAACTGTGCATTCTCCTGTTCGTTTTTCTCTTTCTGCGAAGCAGAACCTTCCCGGCACCGAGAGGAAGTGTCTGTTGTGCCCGGTTCGATCTTCGTCTTCTGCTTTTCTTCTGCTCTTCTCTGCACCGACATCTCGCTTCTTGTGAGCCTTGTCCAGGATACTCGTTTTCTGCCACTGTCGTGCTGTCCCTGTCCTTCCGTTTCAGCCAACTGCTCGCATCCCTTGGTCTGGGTGTCACGTTCCTTGCCTTTCGATGTGGGAGAACCTTGCGTCGTGTAACCAACGACGGTGTCCAGGAGAGTGATCCCTGATGGGAGTACTTTGACCGGACCCGTTCCCTCGATCACGAATCGAATCAGATCATTTCCTATGAGGATAGTTGGCTTCACTCTGTCTTTCCAGACGTCTTCGTTAACCATGACCTTGTTGTCTTCCAGGTACTGTCTATCCTCCTCTGACAAGGGGGCCTTCTTCATAGAACAATTCAGGCGTTGTGTTTTCAGCATTTCGAACTTCTTCACGGCTCCGTTCATCTTCAATTCGATTGCCGCCACGTCATGGAATCGTTCCGGTTCACTGCTCAGGGTCCGAAGTTCCATCTTTGCCGTAGTTCTGACTCGTAATCCTAGCTCTTCAACAATAGCCTCATCGATGACCGAGTGTGTTGATCCGGTATCTATGATCACACTCGTTCTGGTCCATTCTTTCTTCCTATTGTTGAACGTTGCTAAGGACACTGTCGGTAGGTAGCCCTCTGTACCCAAGATTCTTTCGCCTGAGTAGGAGTGATACGAAATCATTTTTGTCTCGACGCGACCCTCGTTAGGGTCAAGCGCAGACTTGACTTCCTCAGTAGCCCAGGTTTCTGCTTCTTCGTCGGTCTGTCCTTCACCATGAATCACGGACTTTCTCGTTGATACTGGCCGGTCACAAATCGATTGATGATGTCCCATGGAACCGCATTCTGTGCACGCCTTCTTGGTGGAACAGAACCGAGTGATGTGTCCCAGCCTTAGACAAGACAAGCATCTCTTGGACTCCAGCAGCTTGGCTTTGCGAACTTTCTGCTCTTTCACAATTCTGCATTCCTGAGCATCGTGATCGTCGCCTCCACAGAACGGGCACACTGCACACGGCTCGTGCGTGGTTGTCCAGGACCTTCTTTCTTCTTTCGCCTTACATCGGTTCATGATGTATTCCACGCGTTCCATTTCGCCAATGGACGTTTCGATGGCTTCCAAGGTGTCGTTCATACTCCATGTGTGACGTGTCCTGGCTTCTTTCTTTGCAACCTCTTCGATGGTGATGTCTGTGAACTTGCCCAGAACATCTCTTCGCCAATCTTCTCTGTCGACGTCGACCACCTCCTTACGCAGCTTGTAAATGAGATTAGTCAACTGCTGTAGAAGGGTCATTTCGTCATCTCTTCCTTTCCCTTCCAACAGTGTTGCTTTGAACTTCCGAGTCAGTCTCTCCACTCTGTTCTCGATTTGGCCGTAATTCTTGACGAGCTGTTCTTTCAGGAACTCGTAGTCGTCTCCGTCGTTGCCCAAGTTTTCGAATTTCTTCTTGGCCTCTCCCGCCAGTCGACTCTGGAGGATAGCCATCTTGACAGTCGACGAAGCTTGCCCTTGGTCGACGTGTTCAAAGAATTGCCAGAAAACAGAGAAATCATCAGTTGCATCCGTCCCGTCGAACATGGGAAAGTCCATCATAGGCTCTCGGATGTACTGTGATACCGACGGTTGGAGCCTTGCCGATATCGGAGCTTCGGACTTCACAATGTGAGCTTGTTGGTTCGCGTTCATCTTCTTCGTTGGGTTGTTCAACTCGTCTGTCAGACTCGCGTCGAACACCTTCTCGTGAGGTCGATTCAACTCGTCTTATAGACTCGCGTCGAACAGGTGTATTCGACTTGTCAAGGACTCGCGTCGAATACGATGGGTTTTTGTTGTTCAACTTGTCTCACGACTCGCGTAGAACAACACCCAAACAACAACAAAAATGAGCTTGATGCTACAACGACACCAGCAAAACCGTTATCACTGATGTATGCAGACACCAATCTCGAGACAAACAAAAAATTAAAAAATGAATCCTGTTTCCACTTTTTAACTATTTCTTTTTGTGGGGGACTTGTTGGCCTTCTGGCTCTTTTTTTTGTAACGTTTGGCCTCTTGGCTCTTTTCAATTCTTTTTATTTTTCAGAAATGGTGAATTTTCAGTATTTGAAAATTACCTTTTTTATTTCGGTGGTTCGGCGGCTCCGGGTGTGCTCCTTGTGCCCATGTGAAAATTATATTGTATTTTCAGCAGGTTTTCTTGGGTCTTCGACCTCCTTCTTCAACCAATAGACTGATTTATTAACAATTTATTGATTCCCCAGTAAAAAGAACCAGCCTCTCTGGTTCTCCTGCAATACATACAATGAAATTGTGATGAGGCAGGGAACATAAGGCTTAGAATTGATATAAATACATACGGAATAATATAAAAGCTTAATAAACAAATGAAATGAGCCTAAACAATAATATCAATAATTAGAAAATCGAAGTGTTACGGTAAGCGGCGTGTGTGCACTGCCAATGCACCGACGCAACCGCACACTTTTCCTTTATTCTTCTTAGCTTCGCTAACAATTGGGAGAATATCACGTCTTTTCTAACTGTTTATAATAATTGTGATTTCTTTTTCTTTCTCTCTCTCTCTCTCTCACTCTCCTATTCTCTCCCTCCCGAATCCTCTCTGTTTCTATCAAAAACATCAACTTCAAAGTTACAAGTATTTATTGAATAGTTCGAGTCTGTCAGTGAGTATCTCACATTTCCACAGTTACAGATTCACTCATAGTCGTCTTCGCCTTCTTTTCATGTGCCTTCAGTTCATCATCCGACGCCTTCGCCATCTCAAACTTCCATGGAGTCCTTCTCAGTAACAGATACACACCAAGCACCATCAGACAGTTGAAAATTATGAAAACGCAAGAGTAGGGCAGAACGCGTTTGAAATGATCCCAAACGGACATCTGAATTGTTTATTATTTCGAATAAATTCATAATACGATATTTACTTCTGATTGCAGAAGATGTCTGCTGTCATCTAACAAGCTAAACTTTTGAAATAAAAGCTGATGATAAACGTTTATGTTATCGTTCCTTTCTC
>OZ022252.1:7728730-7751230 GCA_963978915.1 Caenorhabditis parvicauda
ACTACCAGAAACTTTATAAGGGCATTTGCCCTTTCGGAAGAAGTGAGTGTACATAAACATGTTTTCTGGAAAATAATGTACCTCCAAAACTTTGGGTGAACCGGCATCGGACCGTGGATGAGCGACTATCGTCCCGTCCATCTGTCGCCCAATTACAGTCCTTTTGCAGTCCATCTGTTGCCTAATTGGATGGAACGGGCGACAGGTGGACTGTGAATGAACCGGAATTGAACAGTAATTGAGCGACACATATCTGATCCAAATTCGGTTCACACAGAACTTTAGAGATTCACGTAGTCCGTGTGACCTACAGCACTTGCTTGTATAGTCGACGGCAATTTCTCAGTCGCTTCAATTGTTTAACTCTGAGAATCTTGACTAACGAATCACATAGTTTCCTCTACCTGTAAAAAAGTCTGACCTCCGTAAATCGGGTACTTAGTACCGTAGCAGTTTCGCTTTGAAATACAAGAATGGATTAAGTTATGTGCCTTTAATTTCAACGGACTGAGAGTAAGAATAATAATTTAAATCCACAAAGATCTAACTGTTTGTTGTGAGAGTCCCGACTCCTACCGTACTCATTTTACAAAAATGCGACTGGCGCGCGTTTGAAATCAGTCAGAGTTTTTGCTAGATATGTGCGAATGAGAGAATCGAGTTGAGAGAATTCCAGAAGTAATCTCCTCGTGTGCATGGATGTTCAACGATTGCGTGAATGGAAAACACCCGGATGAACATCTACCCGAACACCAGAAACAATGCCATGAGGGAATTCAGAAGTGTTTGGAAGACACAGTACGATTTCTAACGCTCGATGCTGAACAGAGAATGAACAATATTTATTGTACAACACAGATGGAAGACATTTTGCGAGATATCAGAGAATTCAGTGAGTCATTGCCAACACTCACAATTGTCTTATTCTTTTATCACTTCAGTTCATGATCGTTCCGGAAATGAAAAACATCGAAGAGTCTTCAATGACATAAGACGATACCTTGGAGAATTGGGAGAACGCAGGAGATCAAATCAGTCCGTTAGACTAGTGGATGACGGCAAGACAGTGAGACTTGTCACTGCATGAAATCGAGAATAAATGTTCAATATTCACTTGCAATTATTCCTGAACGATGAACGTCTTCTGGGTATCACACGTGAATGCGACTGTGGGTTTGAAAGACAAGCTATTCACTGTGTCAATTTCTACAGTTTAGATGGTACTGTACCTATCTTTCAGGCTGTAGAGCATAACGTGTTCTACCTGTTGACATCACACTGCACATATCTAGCAAAAAGTCTGACCGATTTCAAACGCGCGCCAGCCGCATTTTTGTAAAATGAGTACGGTATACCGCGGTAGGCCTACCCTATGGTCGGGACTCTCACAACGAACAGTTAGATCTTTGTGGATTTAAATTATTATCCTTACTTTCAGTCCATTGAAATTAAAGGCGCATTACTTAATCGTTCTTGTGTTTCAAGGCGAAACTGCTACAGTAATAAGTAACCGATTTACGGAGGTCAGACTTTTTACAGGTAGAGGAAGCTATGTGCGCTGTCCATCATAAATTTGTCGCCATTCCGTATAATCTACCAAACGACGACAATACGGTGACGTGCCGACGACAAGGCAAAAAACAGTGATTCGAAACGTGAACAAGAACAGTTGAAAGCCTCATTTTGATATTCTCGCCCCACTCGAATGGAATTGAAAATCAGAATTATCTGTGTTCTTCTACTGTTTGGCTGCTCCCTTGAAGTTGAAGATGATGAAATTGGCTGTATGTTTTCCGGACCACGTTTAGTTTGTGACCCGTTGCTTGTGCGTACGTGCCAAACACTAGTTTTGCAGATCTGTACACGGAAATTGGTGAAGAGGGTCGGGATAGAATACGACTCGTGTGTGGGAGTGTTGGTTCAGGGAGATTCGCCAATTATGAAGGTCAATTTGCGATGAAGTCAGCGTTTCAAAATTGTTATAGAGGTTTGCGGTGGAGAAGGAGAGGGAGGGAAAGAGAGAGGTAGAGAGAGAGGAGAGGGAGAGAGGGAGAGAGAGAGAGAAAGAGAGAGAGAGAGAGAGAGAGAGAGAGAGAGAGAGAGAGAGAGAGAGAGAGAGAGAGAGAGAGAAGGGAGAGAGAGAGAGAGGGGGAGAGAGACGAGAGAAATGTTACGTAACGTTATTATCATGGTTATTGTCAGAATCTGCGATAGCTCTGCACCACGCGTGTTCAGTCCACCATGAGTGTTACTCGTCACGCATCGGCCAAATCGCATGCGACAATATGTTCTGTAATTCCGTGAATTTGGTGAGTCACTGTGATGAGCCTTTGAGTTGCGTCCATCTATTTTTCTTCACAAGACAGTACGAACTTGAAGTGTCGGAAACCCACGTTTAGATCCGAGACAACACGGATTGTGAAGACAAAATTGCAAAACTGTTGTGTCATTTTGCGGAAACGTTGGGACGGCTTGTTTATCCATCAAGTTATTGAACTTTGAGATTATTGCCCAGAATTCTGTTTCAGAAAAAGAACCCAACCATGAAACCAAAATCTTAAACTATCCGAAAGTCTCCGAAATCAAAACCTTGGCTCATGACTACCAGAAACTTTATAGTGGCATCTGTCATTTTGGAATAAGTGAATTTCAAATGACAGATGAAAGAATTGACACTCTAAATTTCAGAAATTATAGCCTCATGTGCATGGCAGTTCAATGATTGCGTGAACGAAGAACACCCTGATGGGCGTTTATTCAAACACCAAAAAGTTTGCCACGAGAAGATTGAGAAATGTTTCTCTAAAAAAAATAAACGGGCATTTGATGTGCATGCAGGTGGGCATAAGCCGGTGTAAAAAATAGGGATGGGCATTAGGCTGGGGTTGCTCCTAACGTCGATAAGCTGGGCATTGCGATGGGCATATGGTGTGCGCTGGGTGGGCATAGGATGGGGTATGTGAACAGTGATGGGCATTAGGCTGGGATTGCTCCTAACGTCGATAAGCTGTGCATTGCGATGGGCATATGGTGTGCGCTGGGTGGGCATAGGATGGGGTATGTGAACAGTGATGGGCATTAGGCTGGGATTGCTCCTAACGTCGATAAGCTGGGCATTGCGATGGGCATATGGTGTGCGCTGGGTAGGCATAGGATGGGGTATGTGAACAGTGATGGGCATTAGGCTGGGATTGCTCCTAACGTCGATAAGCTGGGCATTGCGATGGGCATATGGTGTGCGCTGGGTAGGCATAGGATGGGGTATGTGAACAGTGATGGGCATTAGGCTGGGATTGCTCCTAACGTCGATAAGCTGGGCATTGCGATGGGCATATGGTGTGCGCTGGGTGGGCATAGGATGGGGTATGTGAACAGTGATGGGCATTAGGCTGGGATTGCTCCTAACGTCGATAAGCTGGGCATTGCGATGGGCATATGGTGTGCGCTGGGTAGGCATAGGATGGGGTATGTGAACAGTGATGGGCATTAGGCTGGGATTGCTCCTAACGTCGATAAGCTGTGCATTGCGATGGGCATATGGTGTGCGCTGGGTGGGCATAGGATGGGGTATGTGAACAGTGATGGGCATTAGGCTGGGATTGCTCCTAACGTCGATAAGCTGTGCATTGCGATGGGCATATGGTGTGCGCTGGGTGGGCATAGGATGG
The DNA here is from genome assembly GCA_963978915.1 of Caenorhabditis parvicauda. Lineage (NCBI taxonomy): Eukaryota > Metazoa > Nematoda > Chromadorea > Rhabditida > Rhabditidae > Caenorhabditis > Caenorhabditis parvicauda. The sequence continues at coordinate 7,732,399 of OZ022252.1, forward strand.
GGTATGTGAACAGTGATGGGCATTAGGCTGGGATTGCTCCTAACGTCGATAAGCTGTGCATTGCGATGGGCATATGGTGTGCGCTGGGTGGGCATAGGATGGGGTATGTGAACAGTGATGGGCATTAGGCTGGGATTGCTCCTAACGGCGATAAGCTGGGCATTGCGATGGGCATATGGTGTGCGCTGGGTAGGCATAGGATGGGGTATGTGAACAGTGATGGGCATTAGGCTGGGATTGCTCCTAACGTCGATAAGCTGTGCATTGCGATGGGCATATGGTGTGCGCTGGGTGGGCATAGGATGGGGTATGTGAACAGTGATGGGCATTAGGCTGGGATTGCTCCTAACGTCGATAAGCTGGGCATTGCGATGGGCATATGGTGTGCGCTGGGTAGGCATAGGATGGGGTATGTGAACAGTGATGGGCATTAGGCTGGGATTGCTCCTAACGTCGATAAGCTGGGCATTGCGATGGGCATATGGTGTGCGCTGGGTAGGCATAGGATGGGGTATGTGAACAGTGATGGGCATTAGGCTGGGATTGCTCCTAACGTCGATAAGCTGGGCATTGCGATGGGCATATGGTGTGCGCTGGGTGGGCATAGGATGGGGTATGTGAACAGTGATGGGCATTAGGCTGGGATTGCTCCTAACGTCGATAAGCTGGGCATTGCGATGGGCATATGGTGTGCGCTGGGTAGGCATAGGATGGGGTATGTGAACAGTGATGGGCATTAGGCTGGGATTGCTCCTAACGTCGATAAGCTGTGCATTGCGATGGGCATATGGTGTGCGCTGGGTGGGCATAGGATGGGGTATGTGAACAGTGATGGGCATTAGGCTGGGATTGCTCCTAACGTCGATAAGCTGTGCATTGCGATGGGCATATGGTGTGCGCTGGGTGGGCATAGGATGGGGTATGTGAACAGTGATGGGCATTAGGCTGGGATTGCTCCTAACGTCGATAAGCTGTGCATTGCGATGGGCATATGGTGTGCGCTGGGTGGGCATAGGATGGGGTATGTGAACAGTGATGGGCATTAGGCTGGGATTGCTCCTAACGGCGATAAGCTGGGCATTGCGATGGGCATATGGTGTGCGCTGGGTAGGCATAGGATGGGGTATGTGAACAGTGATGGGCATTAGGCTGGGATTGCTCCTAACGTCGATAAGCTGTGCATTGCGATGGGCATATGGTGTGCGCTGGGTGGGCATAGGATGGGGTATGTGAACAGTGATGGGCATTAGGCTGGGATTGCTCCTAACGTCGATAAGCTGTGCATTGCGATGGGCATATGGTGTGCGCTGGGTGGGCATAGGATGGGGTATGTGAACAGTGATGGGCATTAGGCTGGGATTGCTCCTAACGTCGATAAGCTGTGCATTGCGATGGGCATATGGTGTGCGCTGGGTGGGCATAGGATGGGGTATGTGAACAGTGATGGGCATTAGGCTGGGATTGCTCCTAACGTCGATAAGCTGTGCATTGCGATGGGCATATGGTGTGCGCTGGGTGGGCATAGGATGGGGTATGTGAACAGTGATGGGCATTAGGCTGGGATTGCTCCTAACGTCGATAAGCTGGGCATTGCGATGGGCATATGGTGTGCGCTGGGTGGGCATAGGATGGGGTATGTGAACAGTGATGGGCATTAGGCTGGGATTGCTCCTAACGTCGATAAGCTGGGCATTGCGATGGGCATATGGTGTGCGCTGGGTGGGCATAGGATGGGGTATGTGAACAGTGATGGGCATTAGGCTGGGATTGCTCTGAACGTCGATGAGTTGGGCATTGCGATGGGCATATGGTGTGCGCTGGGTGGGCATAGGATGGGGTATGTGAACAGTGATGGGCATTAGGCTGGGATTGCTCCTAACGTCGATAAGCTGTGCATTGCGATGGGCATATGGTGTGCGCTGGGTGGGCATAGGATGGGGTATGTGAACAGTGATGGGCATTAGGCTGGGATTGCTCCTAACGTCGATAAGCTGGGCATTGCGATGGGCATATGGTGTGCGCTGGGTGGGCATAGGATGGGGTATGTGAACAGTGATGGGCATTAGGCTGGGATTGCTCCTAACGTCGATAAGCTGGGCATTGCGATGGGCATATGGTGTGCGCTGGGTAGGCATAGGATGGGGTATGTGAACAGTGATGGGCATTAGGCTGGGATTGCTCCTAACGTCGATAAGCTGGGCATTGCGATGGGCATATGGTGTGCGCTGGGTAGGCATAGGATGGGGTATGTGAACAGTGATGGGCATTAGGCTGGGATTGCTCCTAACGTCGATAAGCTGGGCATTGCGATGGGCATATGGTGTGCGCTGGGTGGGCATAGGATGGGGTATGTGAACAGTGATGGGCATTAGGCTGGGATTGCTCACAACGTCGATAAGCTGGGCATTGCGATGGGCATATGGTGTGCGCTGGGTGGGCATAGGATGGGGTATGTGAACAGTGATGGGCATTAGGCTGGGATTGCTCTGAACGTCGATGAGTTGGGCATTGCGATGGGCATATGGTGTGCTGGGTGGGCATAGGATGGGGTATGTGAACAGTGATGGGCATTAGGCTGGGATTGCTCCTAACGTCGATAAGCTGTGCATTGCGATGGGCATATGGTGTGCGCTGGGTGGGCATAGGATGGGGTATGTGAACAGTGATGGGCATTAGGCTGGGATTGCTCCTAACGTCGATAAGCTGGGCATTGCGATGGGCATATGGTGTGCGCTGGGTGGGCATAGGATGGGGTATGTGAACAGTGATGGGCATTAGGCTGGGATTGCTCCTAACGTCGATAAGCTGGGCATTGCGATGGGCATATGGTGTGCGCTGGGTAGGCATAGGATGGGGTATGTGAACAGTGATGGGCATTAGGCTGGGATTGCTCCTAACGTCGATAAGCTGTGCATTGCGATGGGCATATGGTGTGCGCTGGGTGGGCATAGGATGGGGTATGTGAACAGTGATGGGCATTAGGCTGGGATTGCTCCTAACGTCGATAAGCTGTGCATTGCGATGGGCATATGGTGTGCGCTGGGTGGGCATAGGATGGGGTATGTGAACAGTGATGGGCATTAGGCTGGGATTGCTCCTAACGTCGATAAGCTGTGCATTGCGATGGGCATATGGTGTGCGCTGGGTGGGCATAGGATGGGGTATGTGAACAGTGATGGGCATTAGGCTGGGATTGCTCCTAACGTCGATAAGCTGTGCATTGCGATGGGCATATGGTGTGCGCTGGGTGGGCATAGGATGGGGTATGTGAACAGTGATGGGCATTAGGCTGGGATTGCTCCTAACGTCGATAAGCTGTGCATTGCGATGGGCATATGGTGTGCGCTGGGTGGGCATAGGATGGGGTATGTGAACAGTGATGGGCATTAGGCTGGGATTGCTCCTAACGTCGATAAGCTGTGCATTGCGATGGGCATATGGTGTGCGCTGGGTAGGCATAGGATGGGGTATGTGAACAGTGATGGGCATTAGGCTGGGATTGCTCCTAACGTCGATAAGCTGGGCATTGCGATGGGCATATGGTGTGCGCTGGGTGGGCATAGGATGGGGTATGTGAACAGTGATGGGCATTAGGCTGGGATTGCTCCTAACGTCGATAAGCTGGGCATTGCGATGGGCATATGGTGTGCGCTGGGTAGGCATAGGATGGGGTATGTGAACAGTGATGGGCATTAGGCTGGGATTGCTCCTAACGTCGATAAGCTGTGCATTGCGATGGGCATATGGTGTGCGCTGGGTGGGCATAGGATGGGGTATGTGAACAGTGATGGGCATTAGGCTGGGATTGCTCCTAACGTCGATAAGCTGTGCATTGCGATGGGCATATGGTGTGCGCTGGGTGGGCATAGGATGGGGTATGTGAACAGTGATGGGCATTAGGCTGGGATTGCTCCTAACGTCGATAAGCTGTGCATTGCGATGGGCATATGGTGTGCGCTGGGTGGGCATAGGATGGGGTATGTGAACAGTGATGGGCATTAGGCTGGGATTGCTCCTAACGTCGATAAGCTGTGCATTGCGATGGGCATATGGTGTGCGCTGGGTGGGCATAGGATGGGGTATGTGAACAGTGATGGGCATTAGGCTGGGATTGCTCCTAACGTCGATAAGCTGTGCATTGCGATGGGCATATGGTGTGCGCTGGGTAGGCATAGGATGGGGTATGTGAACAGTGATGGGCATTAGGCTGGGATTGCTCCTAACGTCGATAAGCTGTGCATTGCGATGGGCATATGGTGTGCGCTGGGTGGGCATAGGATGGGGTATGTGAACAGTGATGGGCATTAGGCTGGGATTGCTCCTAACGTCGATAAGCTGTGCATTGCGATGGGCATATGGTGTGCGCTGGGTAGGCATAGGATGGGGTATGTGAACAGTGATGGGCATTAGGCTGGGATTGCTCCTAACGTCGATAAGCTGTGCATTGCGATGGGCATATGGTGTGCGCTGGGTGGGCATAGGATGGGGTATGTGAACAGTGATGGGCATTAGGCTGGGATTGCTCCTAACGTCGATAAGCTGTGCATTGCGATGGGCATATGGTGTGCGCTGGGTAGGCATAGGATGGGGTATGTGAACAGTGATGGGCATTAGGCTGGGATTGCTCCTAACGTCGATAAGCTGTGCATTGCGATGGGCATATGGTGTGCGCTGGGTGGGCATAGGATGGGGTATGTGAACAGTGATGGGCATTAGGCTGGGATTGCTCCTAACGTCGATAAGCTGTGCATTGCGATGGGCATATGGTGTGCGCTGGGTGGGCATAGGATGGGGTATGTGAACAGAGATGTGCATCACACCTCGGCAAAGGAATAAGACATGAAACCGCTTTGCCAACTTCTGCTTTCATTTTTGTACTTTATTAAAAATGTTTCACTAGACATATTGAACATTGCACACCCGCGGCAAACGCAGTTTAAAAGTGTTATCAAAGCAAATCGATAGAGTAGATCAAATTTCAGTTACTCTAGTTCAAAAGTTCAATCAAAAAATGTTCGAAATAGGTGAAACTATCGTTGAGAACAGTCTGCAACGTTCATCGTGTCAAGTCAAACATTGATTAAACTACAAACACTTTCAAAAAAGAAAGCGGAGGTCGGTAAAGCGGTTGCGAAGCGGTTTTATTGTCTTATTGCTTTGCCTAGGTGTGCATTGCGGAGTTCTAACATGAATATGAGCTGAGAAATATAAGAAAACATATCTGTTCTTGTTTTATAGTAACAGAGTGTATTTTACAGTTACTCGTGTATTGTTATACAGTTACTCGTATATTGTTCTACAGTGACTCTTATTTTGATCTACCCTCTTTCCCATGCCTTGTTCTTTCCCACGACCTTTTAGTCTCCGCCCACTTTTAGCGAGTACAAGTACTGCTTCTTTCGCATCGTTATTCATTTCTTAATTTTAGCTTTTCATCACGTTTGACGTCACCTATTTTCAATTGTTTCGTTTGCACAATAAAACATTTGATTACTGAAGTTCAGCTTCCAACATTTTATTCGTCGACAACAATCCGAGCGGTACGTCCACTCTCCGTATATATCCAAGAATTTGAGTTTTTCAGACCACCCTGACACAGTAACATTGGTAGCCGAACACAAACGAGAACATATGCTCGAAGAAGTTGATGACGGTAGGAAATTATGCACAAAATGTGTGATATAATGTTTATCATATTTCAGACCACCAAGACACGGTACCTGTGCCAGCCGAACAGCAACTAGATCAAATTCTCCAAGAAGTTGATGACGGTAAGAAATTATGCACGAAATGTGTGATATAATGTTTATCATATTTTAGACCACCATGATACGGTACCTATGCCAGCCGAACAGCAACTAGATCAAATTCTCCAAGAAGTTGATGACGGTAAGAAATTATGCACGAAATGTGAGATATAATGTTTTTCATATTTCAGACCACCAAGACACGGTACCTATGCCAGCCGACCAGCAACTAGATCAAATTCTCCAAGAAGTTGATGACGGTAAGAAATTATGCACGAAATGTGTGATATAATGTTTATCATATTTCAGACCACCATGACACGGTACCTATGCCAGCCGAACAGCAACTAGAACATATGCTCGAAGAAGTTGATGACGGTAAGAAATTATGCACGAAATGTGAGATATAATGTTTTTCATATTTCAGACCACCAAGACACGGTACCTATGCCAGCCGAACAGCAACCAGACCTAGAGAGTGAAGAAGCTGAATATAAGGAACGTCCGTTTCTTAAAGGTAACACAGAATTGTTTATGAAAACTAGACCTACATCTTTTAGAAGCATCTCGGAAAAGACTACGAATATTGCTTTTCACCAATGTAGCTTTTGAGTACAGTCTACCTAAACAGGCTATAGAACAACTGCTCTGTCTCGATCCGGATGGAATCACTACAAGTGACATCTTAAAAACGCAACGAGACCTCGTTGGATCGCTGGAAACAACTGTCACGCATTTCTGTGGTTCATGTGGCTGCTTGCTACGAACGTCTCTAGAAATTTGTTCCTGTCAACCACGGTTTGTATGAGTGAAGATTACCCTAAACATCAAATCTGTTTCCAGACGATTGAAAAACACCGTGAGTGTAAGCAAAGCCTCTCCTACGAAGCTTTTCGAAGAATTTCTCGAGAGGAATGCTTCAGATATTATTAAAAATCACGGAGAGAAGCACGCGTGAGTTTTCATTATTGAGCTTTAAACAGTGGCATTCAGAGGACGTCAAAATAAGAACGATCTCCTAAATACGCCGCGGTTCACGGAACGAAGTGAAAATCTGGCTGAATTCAGAAGTCATGTAGTTAAAGTTCCATTCATGCTGAATACAGATGGATCTATTCTGCGAGCATCAAGGTATGTCAAAAATATTACTTTTCCGAAAAAAAAGTATTCCAGTAGGAAAAACTGGCCTGTGATTTTGACTCCGGTATCCATCGAAGCTCCGAGAAGAGGTGATGCTGACGTCTACCTTGTCCCTGTGATGTCTGTTTGTGACAAGAAGTTCACAGATATTGCAGCTGATGTGATTTTTGCAGGTTCGTACTACTATTAAGGTTATTATCTCTATGGGGAGTTCAACTTTCGACGAGCTTCTTTGACCACTTGGAGAGAGAGAGAGAGAGAGAGCTTTACAACTCCAGTGCCCTGATCGATGCGTTGCCTGTTGAACAGAAATTGAAGAATAAGTTACAGAGTTCATAGACGACTCAGAACAATTGTTCGAAAAAGGAGTGCAAATAGTTATCAACAACGAAGTTTGGACGTTCTATGCGACAGTATACGGCACGTCTCTGGACAAGCCGGTATCCATCTTTCGAGATTGTTCAAAGAAAACATATTCAGGCAGAGAATACTTGTTTCCAGATGGAGCAATGGAACAGCAAAGAAAACCAAACTTGCTCTAATTGCACAATCAAAGCGAGAAGATTACCTGATAAACCTGTCTACGTGTTCAGCGGACGCGGGGCCCGTCGTGAACGAAAAGAAACTTCAGAAGACGCGAAGAATAGAAGGAATGGTTTTAAGGGATTTTCCGCACTGCACTCACTCGTTTCTCCTGTCGATGGCTTATATGATCAGCTTCACGTTGATTCTCTTGGATTCTTGAAAAATATATGCAGAGGTGAGTTCCTCACCAATGTAATCAAACATTTCTTCAGCGCTTTTTGGTGAGGAAACAGAGACATACCGAAACATCAGACTCATCGGGCGACCACTGGAAGCTCTTCGTCAATGCGTGCAGGTAATCAACGGGATCGGTTACTTTACAAATTTTATAGAATCTCGAGGAGCCAACCTCGAACATACGCCGATCATCTGATGTTGTCAACGAGAAAAGGAGAATGAGTGGCTGCGATTACCTAGTAGTGAGTTGCAAGCGTTGACAAAGTTATCATAAAACAAACAAGCAGGTAGTCCTCGCTACGCTCAGGCTCCTTTTATTTTTCAGACATTCGTCCTACTCGTGGGACCAGTAGCTTGCGAAATGCTTCACGATGACGCAAACGTTTCCGGATTTCTTGCTGTTGCACACGCCCGAGATTTGATGCACTGTACAGTAGGATCAATCAACGAACACCGTGTTGAATACGAGGTATAGAAGTAAATGTATCTGGATTAATAATCTACCTTATACTTCTAGAAGATCGACAAATGCTACCACGAAGTTTGGCGGAAAGTGATGAGCAAGACATCGTTCACATACAAAACACACGTAATTTTATTTTTACTAAAAAAGTAGTATACGGCTTAAGTTCTCGAGGCACCGCCTTCTAATTGAAGACGAGGCCGGCTCCGGCTTCCTCACTGGAACACACTCGACAGAGCGAGCTAATGCAGATTTACGAGGGTACACAAACACGAGGCGTCAAACCAGTTCGTTGCATCTTCGGTAATCAGAGTAAAACATGTTTTTTCTACACATAAAATTTTAGACACCTAGGATTAGTAAAAATTCGACGGGAAATAGAATCGGTAGTATCTGCCACCAGCGTTTTCCAAGACAAAGAGAAGAACCTAGTAAAGGAAACATTGCAACGTAGACAACATCTAGTTTCAAAGGTATATCTACAGATGCTGCATGCTCTTTAATGTTTAAGCAATTGTTATTTGCAGAAGCCTCCACACGAAGCTTGCCGCCCGCTTACCACTGAAGAACTCGACACAGTAGAACGCGCGTGTGAAGCAGTTGGTCTTCATCTTTCGGACATCGATGAAAGGTGACCATTAGCAGTATTCGTATTGTAACAAAATAGGTTTACAGATACTCAATCATGAAGAACGGAAGTTGGTGGACCACGAAATTTACGAGAACTGGGCGCAGCAGAAAAAATGACTCACTAATCTGCTGGAGTCAATCTGAAGGAGTTGTGTGGGATGTCGGTGATGTCCTTTGCTATTTCACCGGCCACAACGGTCATCAATTAGCGTTAGTCTGCGTTATTTCGACTCAGAGTGCGTATTCTAACCTAATAAAAACCGTTACCGATATGGAATTAGTTACAACTCTCAAGACCATTCAATCATTGAATCTCTTGAGAAAGACTGAATTCAGAAGACACCAGAGCAGCGTCAACCACAGATATTTAGTTATTGATTTAGATGTAATGTTTGTTCGTAGGTGTTTTAAAATACCCATTTTTGATACGTTGTATTTCTTACCAGAGTTGAAACTGTACCCTACTCTAAAAAAAATAAACGGGCATTAGCTGTGCATGCTGGTGGGCATAAGGCCGGTGTAAAAAATAGGGATGGGCATTAGGCTGGGGTTGCTCTAAACGTCGATAAGCTGGGCATTGGATGGGCATATGGCGTGCGCTAGGTGGGCATAGGATGGGGTATGTGAACAGTGATGGGCATTAGGCTGGGGTTGCTCTGAACGTCGATGAGTTGGGCATTGCGATGGGCATATGGTGTGCACTGGGTGGGCATAAGATGGGGTATGTGAACAGTGATGGGCATCAGGCTGGAGTTGCTCTGAACGTCGATGAGCTGGGCATTGGGATGTGCATCGACTGGGCGGATGGCGTGCACTGGCTGGGCATAGGCTGTGATAGCTCTGAACGTTGATGAGCTGGGCATTGGGATGTGTATCGGATGGGCACTGGCTGGGCATATGCTGTGATAGCTCTGAACGTTGATGAGCTGGGCATTGGGATGTGTATCGGATGGGCACTGGCTGGGCATAGGCTGTGACAGCTCTGAACGTTGATGAGATGGGCATTGGGATGTGTATCGGATGGGCACTGGCTGGGCATAGGCTGTGATAGCTCTGAACTTTGATGAGCTGGGCATTGGGATGTGTATCGGATGGGCACTGGCTGGGCATAGGCTGTGATAGCTCTGAACGTTGATGAGCTGGGCATTGGGATGTGTATCGGATGGGCATATGGCGTGCACTGGGTGGGCATTAGGCTGTACTAATCGGCGGAACCCGCGGCAGGTCAACGCAAGGATGGAATGATACAGCGCGCACATTTGATCGTGTTAGCTTCGCATCTCTCTTCGGAAGATGGCGAGCGACGGTGATCATCTGATCATGGGGATGTAGATGTTCATGTGATCTATATCCCCGTGATCATCTGATCATGGAGCTGTAGATGTTCATGTGATCTTCATGTGATCTACATCTCCATGATCATTTGGTCATGAAGATGTAGATGATCATATGATCTATATCCCCGTGATCATCTGATCATGGAGATGTAGATGTTCATGTGATCTATATCCCCGTGATCATCTGATCATGGAGCTGTAGATGTTCATGTGATCTACATCACCATGATCATTTGGTCATGAAGATGTAGATGTTCATGTGATCTACATCTCCATGATCATTTGGTCATGAAGATGTAGATGACTATGTGATCTACATCTCCATGATCAAATTATCATGGGATGTTGGTCCCACAATTTTTGTTCTGGCCTACCAAAGTGACGTCAGGGACTGGTTGGGCATTCGGATGGGGAACTGACTGTGAATTTAGTGTGAACTAGACGCTAAGATAGCATGAAGTGAATTCGACGGTATCATGAAGTGAATTTGGCGAGATCATGAAGTGAATTTGGCGAGATCATGAAGTGAATTTGACGAGATCATGAAGTGAATTTGGCGAGATCATGAAGTGAATTTGACGAGATCATGAAGTGAATTTGGCGAGATCATGAAGTGAATTTGGCGAGATCATGAAGTGAATTTGGCGAGATCATGAAGTGAATTTGACGAGATCATGAAGTGAATTTGGCGAGATCATGAAGTGAATTTGGCGAGATCATGAAGTGAATTTGGCGAGATCATGAAGTGAATTTGACGAGATCATGAAGTGAATTTGGCGAGATCATGAAGTGAATTTGGCGAGATCATGAAGTGAATTTGGCGAGATCATGAAGTGAATTTGACGAGATCATGAAGTGAATTTGACGAGATCATGAAGTGAATTTGACGAGATCATGAAGTGAATTTGGCGAGATCATGAAGTGAATTTGGCGAGATCATGAAGTGAATTTGGCGAGATCATGAAGTGAATTTGACGAGATCATGAAGTGAATTTGACGAGATCATGAAGTGAATTTGGCGAGATCATGAAGTGAATTTGGCGAGATCATGAAGTGAATTTGGCGAGATCATGAAGTGAATTTGGCGAGATCATGAAGTGAATTCGGCGATATCATGGAGTGAACATGAAGGGCATGGGTACCCCAGCTAATGCCCGTTTATTTTTTTTAGAGTTGGTAGAAGCAGCCGCCTTCCTACGAATTAACCCTGAAGGCCTAGTGACAAACCTGCTGTGTACTCAGCAATTGGACGAAATTTTGAGAGACATCAGACAATTTCGTGAGTTCTTTTTCAATGTTCTACCAAAGACGTTCCGTTTTCAGTCAAGAACCATCCCGAAAACGTGAAGCAGGAACAGAAACACCGAAGAAAGCTCAATAAGCAAGGAAGACATCTGGGAAAATTGAAAGAAGGAAATCATGTCATTCCGTTAGACTAGTAGATGAAGAACAGTACGATTAGTTAGTGTGAACTTGAAAATAAATTTTAACAATTCATTTGCGATAACAACAACTTATTCCTGAACAATGGTGGTCTTCTCAGAAACGTAGATACCGTCAAGGAACTTACGGATATCCTTGTCTTTAACAGTGGTTGAGAGCTGGATGCGGGCGGCTAAAATTAATTTTGAACTAGCAACAGACACGTTTATCTCACCAGCTTGAGAGACAGCCTGGAGGTCGCTACCTTCGACGATGATTTCGTCCTTCTGGTTGGTGGAAAGGTAAGCCTTAACACCGTCTGGGAGTGGGACCTTTCTGACGATCTTCTCTCCGAGGAAGTTACGGATCTAAAACAATAAAATTTAATGTGGTTTTAACATTATAGTGAACTATTCCCACTCCTTTTCTGACGCGATAAAAACTTACTTCGATGTCTCTGTCATTGTTCTGGAAGGTGATGTTGATGGGGAAATGGGCATATACGGATCTCATCTTGTAACGGAATCCAACGGTGACTCCCTTGATCATGTTCTTGACGTGAGAGCAGACGGTGCGGATGGCGGCGATTTCCTTGTGGACTCCGAACCACTTACGGACACGGAGGGTGTTCTTTCCTATGCGTTCCATCTGAAACGATGTTTTTATAAAACTGATATTAATTCTCAAGTGACATACCTCCATGTGGAGGTGACGGAAGTCTCTTCTGAGGGTTCCTCTTGGTCCGGTAACATGAACAATTCTGTTCTTGACGGTGAAGGTTACTCCAGCTGGGAAGACGACGGTGTCGTGGGACTCGATCAACTTCATGATCTTATTGGGTTACCTGGAAAAAATTAGTTACAACCTTTTGAGAATGAATGTGGTAATGAAACGGAAAAAAACGTTGACTACAAACAATAAGAATTCGAAAAAGTAGGAGAGAAATGAGAAACTGATCGAAAAGAAAAAACCAAAAAGAAAAAGAGGCTGCGTATCTTCAACGGGAAGAAGCGTCGATACTCAGTTTCTCTATGGTTAAGGGTTTTCTTATGCACCGCTTACACTGGAAAGTTGACCACACCCATTTTTTGGTGCCGCATTTTATATTTATTTTATTTTTGTTTTTCTTTTTTTTTCCTTCGCACAGTTAAGAAAACTGGTTTGTAACTTATCATTCACTGTGTTTCAATTTATCATACCTTTTTTCAGAATGAAGACTCGAGTAAAGCCGAAGTACCAAGCTGGAGCTGCCGTCGCTTATGTTTCGCGTAAGCATGCCATCAAGAAGCTCCAGCTCTCACTCAAGGATTTCCGTAGACTTTGTATCATCAAGGTGAAATTGGGTTTTTAATATGACGAAACACTTATTATAGGGTATATATCCTCACGAGCCAGCACATAAGAAACAGGCTAATAAGGGATCTACAGCTAATCGTGTATTTTATTACCGCAAAGACATCAACTTCCTGGCGCATGAACCAATTATCAACAAGTTCCGTGAGTACAAGGTCTGTCTTTCAAAAATTCAGATTTTTTAAATTTTTTTTTCGTTTCAGGTGTTCCTTCGTAAACTTAATCACTTGAAAGCAAAGAAGGATGAATCGAAATTGAAGAAACTCTATGAAAACAAGCCAGAATACAATCTAGACATCATCGTCAAAGAGAGGTAAACTTTTGAAATTTTAAAAGCAAGTTTGTAATAGTTGTATCCGCTCAAATGTAAACAAGTTAGTTTCACAAAAGTTCAAATTTTAAATTCAAGATACCCAACCTTTGGATCTGCACTTCGTGATTTGGATGATGCTCTATCTCTCTGCTTCACTTTCGCTATGCTTCCACACACGAAAGTTCTCAAAGAAGGAATGATTACAAGCTGCAGACAGTTGACCGCTGAGTTCATGCACTACATCATTGAATCGCATTCACTTAAGAACACTTTCATTTCTATCAAGGTAATTTTAGTTCATTTTATTATTGCTTCTTAAAATGTCAAAATACGAAAATTCATGTTCTTAAATGCCTATGAAAACTTCTTTTCAGGGAATATATTATCAAGCAGAAATTTGCGGAGAGAAAATTACATGGATTGTACCACACGAAAGGGGACTTCCACATGTTACCGACGTTGACTTCACTGTTCTGGTTTGATTTAAAAAAAAAACTTCAATGAGATATAGTTTCGGCGGATAAATAATACTGTTTTGCAGGTTACTTTCGTTGAGTTCTACATTGCTATGCTTGGATTCGTCAACTTCAAGCTGTACCAAATGCTGGGACTTCACTACCCACCACAGATCCAAACTGGTCAGAACACGGTTGAGACTGAAGGTAAGATTTATTCTTTCCTAAGCAGATTGATGCAGATGAATTTTTAGCAAGTAGTTCCAACGAAGATGATCTTGAAAAGGTGTACAGTCTCGCTAAACCGTTGGCGAAGCGTGTTGAGCACGAACAAGAAGATGAAGAGGAACCAATCGATCTTGGTGGTGATGAGGGAACTGCTCTTGCTGAGAAGATGAGGGAGGCAAAAGCCATCAAGTAAGCTTTCTTCGTTTTATATTCTTTTAAACTAGCTGTTGAACCTTCGCTGCGCTCAGGCGTTTTGCGTGTTTTTTTTTGATGCTCGTACTCTTTGCTATCGGTAAACTCAAGCGCAGGAAATAATTCATATGGTATTAGTTAGTTACTTTCTTTCAAGTTTTCCTCTTCCAGAGGGCTCCACCCTTGGGTTCCCCCGAGAACGATAAATTTTTCTACTCCCGGGGGCTTCGCCCCCTGGGAGACCAAATGCACAAAAATATTGTTCTACTCCCGGGGGCTTCGCCCCCTGGGAGACCAAATGCACGAAAATATTGTTCTACTCCCGGGGGCTTCGCCCCCTGGGAGACCAACCGCACAAAAATATTGTTCTACTCCCGGGGGCTTCGCCCCCTGGGAGACCAACCGCACAAAAATATTGTTCTAATCCCGGGGGCTTCGCCCCCGGGGAGACAAAGCGCATGAAAATATTTTTTCACGGTATTTTTATCGCTAAAACTTTTTATAGAGCAGAAGGTTACACTTGTACGGTTAGACAAAAAGCAAAAGAAAAGGGATCAGACAGGAAATGATCGGGCTTCGATTAGTTTTGTAATCGACTTCTCTGCCACTGCGCTTTGGAAACTCAGAGAAGGCAAATCAGATTGGATCCAAAAATCGCAGATTAGATCCAGAAATCGCAGATTAGATCCAGAGTTGTACCCTCGTATCGGGATGAAAAGTATCACAAAATATTCGTCTTGACATGTATAATCACCCAGTATATCGGATATTCCGAGAAAATGGTTCTTTGAGAAGTTATTAACGTTTTTATGGTTTAGCAGATTAGATCCAGAAAACGCAGATTAGATCCAGACTGCGCATATTAGATCCAGCGCTCGATCTAATCTGCTTTTTTAAAACTGTCGGAAACTCATTTTGTTTTCTTCAATTCTGACTCTTCGCTGTAAATTTGAAGTTTATAGTGGTTTTGAATCAGTTATGGTGAAATCTGGAGCAGGGGAAGCGTTTTCATAAAACGCAGATTAGATCCAAAAAACGCAGACTGGATCTAGAAAACGCAAGTTGGATCCAGAAAACACAGACTGGATCCAAAGTGGTACCATTCACTCAAGTGAAGAATATTTTCATATCTTCACTTCGACACTATAGTATGCCTATAGGCACACCATGTATGAGGATTGTTAATATAGACCATTTGAACACCTTATTCAGAGAATGCAAAATTTTTTATATGTAAGACTATAGTTGCTTACAGAGAAGATGTTCAAAATCTCTTTATTGCCTTCAGCGTTATATGGTTACGAGGTGTTTTTATAGTTCGTTCCCCGCTCAGAGACATTGGATCGCGGTATTTCATCTACACACCCTTCGAAAGCTTAAAAAAGAGTGTCACGAATTCTAAAAGAGTCATGAACGGTCAAGTAGGGCCTCAGCGGCAACAATTTTCCGCAGTTTTGGAAAAATTGTGTACTGGTTCCTTCAATTTTATGTCATTTCTCATCATTACAGCCACGCATGATTTTATTATTCACCTCTATTCATTAAAAAAGTTATATTTCCGGAACTAGAGCATACAACAGTCATTTAAAAACTGTAAAAGTTCGAAAAATTGTGGTTTTTTTTTCTTTTTGAATACTGCGTATGTTTAGATCGTGGGTTTTCGAATATCACATCAAAACGTGATTTTATCAAGAAAATAAAAAATAAAAATAATAAAATTTTGAACTGGCGCGCTAAAACTGCAAATGGTGCATACATTTCGCGAACTTGTTTTTATTTTATTTTTTCATCTCCCATTCCTCTATTTCCACGTTAGTGTGTTTTAAAACGGAGAACTTTCTTTCAAAAATTAGATTAATATTGTGTTCGAAGTTTTGGTGTAACTTCATCAATATTTTATCACTCTGACTAGACAAAAATCTAAATTTTTCACAAAATTTTAGGCCTTCGTTTGTTTTATGAGGTAGACAAGATTAGAATGGATTCTTCATTTTGATTTGAGAATTAAAACTTGAAAGTAAGAAGTTTTCAAAGAATCTAAATGGTTTGTTCCAAATTATTTCCGTTTTGAAATCACTAATTGTCGTGTTCTCACAAATACGTTTTATGTCAGGCATTCCTGAGAACTTCATTGCCTTTTAATTAAATATTTCCAGTTATGAGTTCCGCGATTCGAAGGGGTCCTACACCGGTGTACCAGTCGTTACATCGAACATGGACACCGTGGGAACCTTTGAAATGGCTCAGGCGCTCCACTCGCACGGACTGTTCACTACCATTCACAAGCATTATACCGTATGTTTTAAAACTATTCCTATCCATTACTGGATTTTATAGGTACAAGAATGGCAAGAGTTCGCTGCTTCGGTTGAAGATTCCATCATCGACAACTTGGTCGTCTCAAGTGGAATTTCGTCAAATGACTTTGAGAAGTTGTCGCAGGTCATTGAGTCGATCCCAGCCTTGAAGTTCATTTGCCTCGACGTCGCAAATGGTTACTCTGAGTTCTGCGTTCATTTCATCAGAAAAGTGGCCAAGGCAGGAGACGTTGCCAAGGAATTCGGAGCCGGAGCCGACTTCGCTATGATTGGCGGTCTGTTCACTGGTCACGATCAAAGTGGAGGCGACTTGATCGAGAACAACGGAAAGGTGATTTTTGAAGTGTTACGAGATTCACATTCCCGTTTTTTTCTCAGTAATTTTAAAATCAAAATTATTAAATTCAGAAGTTCAAACTATTTTACGGTATGAGCTCAGACACGGCGATGAAGAAGCACCATGGAAGTGTTGCAGAGTACAGAGCAAGTGAAGGAAAGACGATCACCATTCCATTCCGGTAAGCTTCAGTGTAATATGACTGACTTCTAGATCAAAGCGTTCATTTCAGTGGTGATGTCAACGGAACAGTCCTCGATGATCTCGGTGGAATCAGATCTGCATGCACATACACTGGAGCAATTCACTTGAAGGTGATTTTTCATTAAGATGAAATTAAAAAAAAAAAACGAGTACACGTACAATGAAGATAGTATGGTAACATTGAAACAATAACTCTATTAGAGTGTCCTCAAAATTTTCTGTAGTAATTATAATACATTGGTTGGGATTTGTGTTGCGCATAGAGATATGCTTGATGAGAGTGTTACGTAGATAAAACGAAGAGTGAAAATTTCATCTTTCCACCAGAGTTCCACCATCGTAACACTAATTTCCGTAAAACGCGTGAAAATTTAATTTTGGCCTATAGCAGAACTCAAATTATGACGGTAAGAGGGAGGGTGTGAGAAAATGGCTCGAAATGACATTTCGTTACATTATGTTGGCTATGTTCTTGATGTGATGGCAAGAAGGTTATTAGACTTTTAATTTCTCAATTGTGTTGATTTTCAAATTTCAGACAATGTACAAAAGCTCCGACCACATCGGACAGCGTCAACCCAGGACAACGCTCAGTGCCGAACTAGGACAACAGGCAGCGTCAGCCCAGAACATCGGACCAGTAAAAGAATATTTTAAATGCTAATCATTTTTCATTGTATTGATGAATAAATTTGTTTAACACACTGTATTTCAATGGATAAAATTTCGAACCGGAAAACCAGGACCGGATTCGTAAAAGTATGATTTGATCCAAGAATTTCAGATTCGAACCAGAAACCGCAGATTTGATCCACAAATCGCGGACTGGATCCAAAAAACGCAGATTAGATCCAGAAAAATCCAGTTTAGGATGGTCCATTCCAATCTGCGATTTCTGGATCTAATCGGCGATTTTTGGATCCAATCTGATTTGCCTTCTCTGAGAACACGTGTTCGAAACATGTTGAACATGGTGTACGTGACACGTGAAAATTGACCCCAATTTGCACTAATTAGGTCATAACTACGGTATCGTGATAGGTAGAAATTTGGAAAAAGTTTAGTCCAAGTACACATAATTTTCGTAATCTAGTCACAAAATTTCAACCTAAAATATCAATTCTGAAAAGAGTTATTCACACATTTATAGTCAGACAAATACCCCGACATCTATATATATATATATATATCTATATATATATGAAAACATATAAACATTTTTTGTTACACGTGCGTTTTATAATAGTAATATTAATTTATCGCGTTGAAATTTTTACCTAAATTTAAATATTCATTTTACCTAAATTTAAATATTCATTACAGAAATCTTTTCAAAGGATGTGTGTTTTTCTTGAACCGTGAAACTCCGAAGGAAGCTCTGACATTCATCATCAGGTAATTACTCAAATTTAACTAATAATAGTAGTTATTTTCTCTCTTCAGAAACTGCGGTGGAACTGTAGGATGGGAAAATGGACCGACAAACATTGATGAGAAGAGCAAAGTAAGTTTTATTTTCGAAGTTATTGATTCAGTGAAAAGCAGTTGATTTGCAAACGTATGGGAAATTCTGTTTATAACCAGTGGATTAGTCAGAATCACCACTTTATCTTCATCTTCTAGACGATCACACATCACATTGTCGACCGTCCCATGGACAAGTTTGACGTCAACAGAAGGTACGCACAGCCACAGTGGGTCTTCGATTGTCTCAACGCTAGGCGACGTCTTCCAATTGAAAAGTATGTTTTTCCTTCTATAAATATATTTTCAAAAATTTATTTTGGACAGAAATAGACTGACTTTATTGAAAACTGTTCTACACAACGAAAATTTAAGATAGTGCAAAAAACCTATTCATATGAATAAAGCCTATTTCAACAAATGCTGATTTCTTTGAATTCTGAGCTAAAAAATCTTTATCTTCATCT
>OZ022252.1:7756230-7762894 GCA_963978915.1 Caenorhabditis parvicauda
GAAAGAGATTGAGGGAGAGACACACACACACAACCTCCTCCCACCTCTCCTGCAGCTTTCTTTTCTAACGATTTTTGTTGCCTCATATAAGGCTGGGAGAAAGAGGTACCTACCTACATGACGTCATCTCTTATGTTTTTCCATCTCTCTCTCTCTCTCTCTCTCTCTCTCCCACACTTGACTACACTCGAGGAACTTTTGGTTTTCAGAAACTTCCAAATTCTTCTTACTGTAGTTTTAGTAATTAAACAAAGCAACTTGTCATTTTGAAATAATTAATGTTTATATCTACTCTCAAACGTTGTTTCGTCTCGCTACGCTCGTGTTTTTCTAGTCACTTCGCCTTAAAAACTCTCTTAGAAAGTATCTAGAACAATAAGGATCTCAATTGAAGCCTCTGCAATCTAGACCACCCCTGCGCTACAACATATGTATGTAGCTACAAGAAGTTGAGTCTACAATGTCGAGGATACATTTTATGAAGATCGGATAAAAGCTGTCTAGAGCATTTTTCCATCAGAGACAGCTTCCATTCACAGTAGTCCTGATCAAAAAAACTTACATATTAAGATACTGAGAAGTGTTCGACGAGTATGTTGATAATGCATGGAGCTCTGGACTCGAGGCATCACGGAGCTTCAACAGTGGGATTTAGCTGTGTAGATTCTTGTTGATTGATCTTTACGCTTTGTTCTAATAAAACGTCCACACCCAAATTTTCACGAATTCCATAGCTCATATTCCGCAATATGGACGTGGACGTTTTATTGAAACTTAGTGTATAGTTCGAATACTACTCCAAAAACAAAATGCTGTACTTGTGTACAACATGTGCTGTAGATATCTACAGCGCATGAACAGCATACGCTGTAGATAACTCATGTGCTGTAAGCAATCGCTTTATGTACAGCATGTGCCGTAAGAAATCTCTCTATGTACAGCATGTGCCATAAGTTATCTACAGCGTATGCTGTACATCCGCTGTAACACATGTTGTACATAAGTACAGAATTTTGTTTTTAGAGTAGTAGAAGGGAAAGCCATCGTCTTGTTTTTTCCCCACAGACTTTCATATGGTTCAGATGAATCTCGTTCTCCATAAAATATTCTCACCCGCGTCTTTCTTTGTCTGACATTGTTTTCCTCATATCACTCGTAGCGTTCTGCATACACCAATCCTTGAACTGCACCGAAAACTCTAAACACCATGGTCTTGAACAGTGTTTTCTGCATACACCATTCCTCAATTTGCACCAACTTATCTTTTCTTCAGGTATGGAAGACCACGTGGGACAGCGGACGGTGAACGTGTTCGGAAAGGTGTTCCCTCGTGATGCCTTCATATGCCGTCTCTTCTATTTGGCGTTCTTCGCCAGTTTCGGAAGTCTGTTCCCCTTGTTGGCTGTCTACTTCAAACAACTGGGAATGACAGCGGCACAGGTGAATTGGGGTTACCGTACCCAATTAATGAAACGTTCAGGCGGGAACGCTGCTCGGTTGTCGACCTATTGTCGAGTTCCTGTCTGGACCATTTTGGAATCAGTTTGCTAGTCGGTTTAGGTGAGTTGTTATAGGTTCTCTCTCTCTTTCTCTCTTTCTCTCTCTCTCTCTCCCTCCCTCTCCCTCTCTCTCTCATTCCAATAATTTCAGAAAACCCAAGCTCCTGCTACTCTTCTCTCTAGGTTCACTTATTGTATTTACGCTAGCTGTAGGCCTCGTCCAGCCAGTAACTCCGTACTGCGTTGTGTATGTTCCAGGTAGTTAGTTTATTCTTTGAGACTTGAAGTTTGTTGCGGCAATAAGAAAACGCATTGAAAACTCCCTGCTCACCTATAAAACGTAGTGGCTCTACACTCAACGTTGTCTCTCGTCAGGTTCCTGAGTCTAGCGATTTTTTGCACTCTCTCGCTCACATAATGAAAGGAAGGGCTAAGGGGCGCTTGTGAACCTATAGGCTTCACAAAACTCAAATAGTATGTATCTTGGGACTGCAATGACCTTCTCTTGTTCATCAATCACTAGAAGCAAGGGCACATGAAACTGTTTAATCAGATCAAATGCTTCAAATAAAAGAACACACAAAGAGCTTTCTCATAAAAATGTTCAGAAGGAAACCAATCATGTCAAATGGTGCTGGCACCAGCGGGAAAAGTCATTCGAGGCGGTGCTCTTGGTATCCTCAAGGAGGCTGTCGTTGGTGGCTCCAAGAAAGAGCCCAAGGAGAAAGAAAGGAACAGACGGGCGCCTCAAAGTAGTGAGTGTTCATTGAACTGACAAAACCCGCAAGAAGTAGGTTTGACATTAAACACAACCCGTTGCAGAAATAATCGAGAAGATCATCGATCTGAGCTCTTTCGACCGTGCCGAAGACACAGTTGCTGGCATCGCGCCAGAATTCATCACCAAGGACAGGGTGTGCAACTACGTGGAGCAGGAGTACGGGGTGTTGGTGTCTCCGCCACACTCCACCAGGGTGTACAGACAACCTGCAGTCGAACAAGCCTTCATGCTTCTCCTCATCCTGATTGTTCTTTGTGAATTCTTCTCGTCTCCAGGTTGGTTTTTTTCTTAATAATCAAATTTTCTAGTTTCAAAAGTGCTAATAAACTGGAAATCAGTTAGATTAAAGGATGACAATGACAAGTTCCAGACCTGAGGTGCAATATTTTATCAACTCTAACATGGGAATGCTACCAAGACACCATGAAATTGGAAGGTCTGACCTGTCTCCTAGGTTTTCAAGTACGCTGAAGATGATAGAACCGGTCTCAAAAGTTGCTCAAAAGTTCATGGTGTCTTGGTAGCACTCCCATCTAAGTCAAAATATCGCTTCCTGTTCAGATAATCAAAACCATCCCTATCACATGAACGAAGCGAACTCTGTAATTTCAATGTGGCAGGAACACGTCCTGCACATTTGTGGACAGAGGAATGTAAAAAAAAACAATTCCAGCTCTTCCACTCGCCGACGCCGCTACACTGAACACAGTGAAGGACACCCCAGCCGAGTTCGGCAAGATTCGTCTGTTTGCTTCTGTCGGATGGGGTCTGGCCATGTTCATCATGGGAATCGGACTGGACTACTCTGACACGTTCCGCAACCATCCGTGTCCTGCAGAGAACACAACCGAGAAGAACTACACCCTGTGCTTTGTCATGTGCACCATTTTCATGGTAGCCGCTATGCTGTTGGGTGAGTTTTTCCTCATTTCTCACAAGTAGGCGTGGCCAAGCAATAGAAGCGTTTAGGATTTTTATTTCAAATTCGCTCTAAAAAAATTTAATACGAAAAAGTGTACTGAATCGTTTCTATCAAGAATCTTTTTTTTTTCATTTATCTTTGTCGACACCTCAAATTTTAGGCTTAGGTAAGGTTCAAAGCATTAGTTAGGTACAATTCTGAGATTTGATCAAAGTTTAAACTTGATTATCACAAAAAAATTTTTCACTTTGCGAGCGATTCAGTACACTTTTTCGTATTAAGTTTAAAAAATTTTCTTTTCAGTGAAGTAAAAAAGTCTCTGATAGGAACATTGTAGTGGTCGGAATTGTACGAAATCGTGAAATTCGAATTCTCAGTCTCGAAACGCAAAAGTTGAAAATCGAGAAAAAACTGTTATTTTGAGACCATTCAATGAGAAACAATTCAAACAAAAAATTTCCAGCAACCAAAGCAAAGTTCGACGAAGAGACAGCAAACCCGAACGACGTTGCGGGTTTGGTCATGGACACTCGCGAGAATGAAGTATCTCACGTAGTCGCGGAAAAGGCTCGTGCCAGACAGATCCAAGCCGCTGCTACGGAGAATTCACTGTTAGTGGCATTGAAAGCACTTGCCTCCGTTCATCTCTTCTTGTTCTTCGTGTCAGTGACGGTGATGGGAGGTGGAGCCGGGCTGGTATTCTCCTTCCTCTTCTGGCATCTCCAGGTTCGTTTTTGATGTTGATCCTAGTACTCGCTCTAGTCGAAGTAGCCTGGCGAGTCAGATCGGACATGGTATGGAGCACAATTTTTTGTTGAAGGTGTAAACGGCGGGTGTGTTTGATTTTTTTCTACGTTCACGAGAGCGCTTTCATCCTTTTATCACGTGAGTGAGAGAGTGTGTACACTTCTAGACGCAGGCGCAAGGGGAGAGTGTGCGTTGAATGAAGAGAAGTCAGAGTCTCCACCACGTTTTACAAGTAAAGGGGGAATCAAAGTCATCAAGCCTACTAAAAAGAGTCAATTAGACCTGAAACATGGTATTTTTTCCTTGTTTTATTATTAAGTCTAGAGTCAATTGGAACGAAAGAGCTGCCACTATGTGAAAAAACATCGCTTTGTGATTTTTCCTTAAAATCATGAAAATTTCCCAAGCGAGTTTCCAATTAGGTTTTGATTCAATTTTTCTGAATATCTCTTCCCAACGACGTGTTATCAAGTTATGAGTATGAAACGAAAAATTTTCTGTATAAAAATCGTGTTCAAACGACTCGTGAATATCATAGCAAGAAAATGAGCTTTCCAAATTTCAGGACCTCGGAGGATCGCCAGTTCTCTTCGGTATTCTATCCGTGACGAATCACGCGTCTGAAATCGTCGCATACTTTTACACATTCAAGATCATCAACAAGTTCGGCCATGTCAGGGTGATGTACTTCTGTCTTCTCGCCAACGTCGTTCGATTCTTTGCTCTCAGCTGGATCGACAACCCGTGGATGGTACTACCACTGCAGGTGAACTTTTTTGGCTCAACTCGAATTTCTTTTTTGTTTGGTATTCGAATTATGATGTCTAGGAAAAACTTTGAATTATTATCAAAAGTGAGTTTTCAACAAAAAATGTTTGAAAAACATGCAAATCACTCCTCACTCTCTCAGTCTCTCTCTCTCTCTCTCTCTCTCTCTCTCTCTCTCTCTCTCTCTCTCTCTCTCTCTCTCTCTCTCTCTCTCTCTCTCTCTCTCTCTCTCTGTCTCTCTCTTCCTCCCTCTCACTATCTCTCTCTCTCTCTCTCTCTCTCTCTCTCTCTCTCTCTCTCTCTCTCTCTCTCTCTCTCTCCCCATCTATCTCTTAATATAAATAGACTGAAACTAAATTGTAGGTAGTTCAAGGAATCGTGTTGGCAACCGTGTGGACATGTGCTTCTTCCTACATTTCTCTCATCAGCCCTGCTCACATCAAACCGAGCTCCCAGTACATCCTTCAATTGTGCTTCCACGGCCTCGGCAAAGGCATCGGCGGAATCGTCGGCGGTTCCATCATCTCGATCATCGGAACCCGACTAACGTTCCTGTTCTACGCGGCCATCTGTGCAGTCACGTGCGGTGCTAGCTTTGGGTTGAACAAGCTGTTCAAGTATGAAGGTGAGAGTGCGCCGACTTACGACGGGTTCCGCCGAATGAAAATTTATGTGAGAATAATCACTGAGAGAGTCATCTAACATTTATAACTTTGTTCAATGTGAAGAAAATTCATAAGCTTCGTGACGGCCAGCAATAGCCGCCATGAGTACAGATAATGGGCGTGGGAACCGTAAGAGAACTTTCAAAAAAAAAAACAGTAAAATCATACATATTCCCAAACTTAAACCAATAAAAAAATATTTAAGGTATAAAATATGGATCTGGTAACTTCGAAGAAGAGGATATGGACATGATGGGTAAGTTTTGAAATCCTCAAAATAATGAGAACTCCTACAGTATCTCAGATTAGCGTTACAGTAATCATACAATTTGACATTCAAATTTTCTACAGTAACTTTCTCTAATTTTGACTTACAAAAGCTTTCAGTAATTTTCCCTGAAATTTATCTACAAAAAGCCCATACTTTATTTCATTGATTGTGACCGACAGAAGTTCTACAGTAAGTTTTTAGCACCACAAGGAGTCCCAATGGCACGCGACGGGAAGATAACTGACGCATTTAACGCAACCACCGTAGTCAACACGAACTATGGGAGTATAGAACCTGAAGAGGACCGAACTCAGAATGCCTACGACAAGTACGTTTCGTCAAACCGATAAAACGGAATCAATCGATTCTTATATCCTATAGTAATTTATTGTAATTAGATTGAAGAATAAACGTCTAGAACCGATTCAAAATTATTTTTTGCTCTCTCTCTCTCTCTCTCTCTCTCTCTCTCTCTCTCTCTCTCTCTCTCTCTCTCTCTCCCTCTCTCTCTCTCTCTCTCTCTCTCTCTCTCTCTCTCTCTTTCTCATTCTCACTCTCTCTCTCTTTCACTCTCTTTCTCTTTCTCTTCCACTCTCTCTCTCTCTCTCTCTCTCTCTCTCTCTCTCTCTCTCCCCTCTCTCTCTCTCTCTCTCTCTCTTTCTCATTCTCTCTCTCTCTCTCTCTCTCTCTCTCTCTCTCTCTCTCTCTCTCTCTCTCTCTCTGACTCTCTCTCTCTCTCTCTCTCTCTCTCTCTATCTATCTATCTATCTCTCTCTCTCTATCTATCTATCTCTTTCTCTCTCTCTCTTTTCCTGGTCATCTACCTTCTTTCTAAATCCACACAACAAATCTTCAAATTCGTTTATTCAACCCATCACTCTATTCGAATAACCCGAGAAACTTGTTCAAGAACTGATCTGCATACGTTGTCGTAGCCGTATACTCGGAATACTTCCAGTCAAAGAATGACCCATCGGCTGCTGCACTCGTGGTCATTTTGATCGTGTAATT
>OZ022252.1:7763094-7800594 GCA_963978915.1 Caenorhabditis parvicauda
TAATTTCCAGCAGTCTTGAGGAAGGTTCTCAGCACACGTTCTTGAGTTTTTGTGATACTGTAAAGAAATTGTTGTCTTCAGTAAGATTATAATGTTTATCTATCGCGAAAATGACATCATTGTCTATTTCTGACTCGATAAACTACTTTCTTCAATGAGTAATTACTCCGTGACAAGATTGACAAGATGATTGGACTACACACACTGCGCAGAACATGTAAATCATTTCCTCTTTTCTCTCTCTTTCTCTTCCACTCTCTCTCTCTCTCTCTCGCTCTCTTTCTCTCTCTCTTCTTTTTTCTCCAACTTACGTAGTCGTTGTGGAACCCTTGGTCAATGTCAATTTAACCGTGCTATCGAAGTTCAAAGCGATGTCAGAGAGCTGAAATTCGAGTTGTGTCTTCAAGATTTACGATTCCTTTTTTGTTGATCAGTCTGCAGAAATGAGAGAACAAAAGAGTGGAACATCAGTTTACATATTGCAAACAAAGAGGAGTTTCATCATGAGTTTTGTTACAGCTCAACAGATAGAGGAATCATTCATACCGTTCCCAGGCCAAAAGAAAACTAACCGCGAGACCATTCTTCGACTCAATCTTCCACGTGCAGCTGAGTCCAGAAGATGTGGTTCCATTTGAAGCTGTGATGTTAAACCCAGGTGATGCGAAAAGAGCAGGAGTGTCAGAAGAATCGACAATTTGTTCGGAAGAGCAACCGCCTTAACGTATTTACATCTGACCAGTGTGATCATGTATGCATTTATGCCTGCGAGACATGAATTTCTAAACAAATCTGTTGATTGTGGCCGTCCCACCTCCTCCAACTCACTTTTGAAAATTTAGAAATACTACTGGAAATTCCATCAACAATATCTAATGGTCTACAACAGTTCTCATAATTACTATTCTCTATTCAAATTCTAACCTTTTCTTACATCAACTGATGGGAACTATTCTAAATTACGATCAAACCCAATTTGTCAGACTACTGGTTGGAATTGATCTGATTATCCCGGTCGAACAACTAACCCCAATGTTCTATCAATACCAACGATCATATTCAGTTCTTGTCCTTCTGCTCTTTTTCTGATTTGTTAATCTTATCTAACGTTTTTTTGCGAAAAATATGATAAGTGTCCTGAGTGGAGCAGCTTTTCAAAAAAGGTTATCTTAACGGTTCCCATGCCCATTATCTGTGCTCATGGCTGCTATTGCTGCTCATCACCAAGATCATGATTTATACATTGTTAAATTCTTATTGAATAAAGTTGTTATTGAATCACCGCGTCTGTATGTCTCAGAGTATATTTTTTCCCATTTCTCTATATGTTATAACACAAACCTGTTGAACAACTCTGGTACGGGTCCAAGTTTCCTTCGCAGGATTCACAGTATGGCTTTCCTTCGCCGTCAAGAAGACAGGAAACTTCGCTCGGACAAGAATAACTGGCACATGGCGACTGTGTGGTAGGCAGAGGAGTCGTGGTCGGTGGGGCTGTAAATGAGTTTTTGGGCGATGGGTTGATTTTTTAACGATAGAAAATCTTGAATTATTAAGATCAGAGAAGAATGCGAGATACGGTAACGTGGTTAAACTTCAACGTTCTGCTGAGAACATCTTTTACCCAAGGGGTTTCAGTCGGACCTCCTAAATCACGGTCAAAACAATTTATCAGACTACTGGTTGGAATTGATCTGAATATCCTGGTCGAACAACTAACACAAATGTTCTATCACTACTAACACGCATATTCAGTTCTTTTCCTTCTGGTCATTTGACAATGTTATCCAACGTTTTTTTTTTTGCAAAAATCGCACAACTGTCCTGACCGGAGCAGCTTTTTAAAAGGTTCTCCTACGGTTCCCAATCCCATTATTCTGTGCTCGTGGCGGCTATTGCTGGTCGTCATGAAGCTTATGAACTTATTCTCAATGAATAAAGTTATTATTATTATTAAGTCTAATTTTCCGTTTTTGCCCTTTCTCAGAAAAAAACCCAATTATAATCCGATTTGTGAGCTGGCGTTGCAGCCCAGGTTCTCGAGCTCACGGTAGATAATCTGCAAAAATTTCGCATGAATACTTTTGAGAAAGACTGTCTTCTTTCTCTTATCGAATGGACATTTTCATGAATATGTAAAATTTGATCACCCTGAACAGCTTATAAGAAGTAGTTCTGGGCAGAATCGATTGAAACGTACGTGGTGTGGTTGGTGTGGTTGGAGCAAGGCAGATGACAGCGTAACAACTGGTTGGATTGTTGCTGATCGTTTGGATGTATGACTCTGCCGGAATCAACTTGGCCAGGGTATCCGACTGCGCAGTCTGTGCTTGAGTAATGTACGCGTTGATCAAATCCAAGTTCCTGCAAGAAGAGAGATCATTTCAGCACAGGAGAAAATCTTTCAAAAATATGCAAAAAAGCGCTAGAGCAAAGTGCACATATCTAGAAAAAAGTCTGACCGATTTCAAATTCGCGGCAGTCGCATTTTTGTAAAATGAGTACGGTAGGGTCGGGACTCTCACAACGAACAGTTAGATCTTTGTGGATTTAAATTATTATTCTTACTTTCAGTCCATTGAAATTGAAGGCGCATTACTTAATCGTTCATGTATTTCAAAGCGAAACTGCTACGGTAACTAAGTAACCGATTTACGGAGGTCAGACTTTTTTACAGGCAGAGGAAGATATGCGAAGTGTTTTGTTAACGTTTCGCAAGAATCAGAAATTTTCTAGGAGAAGTTATTGGTGAAAAGAAAACGAAAAGATTATTGTGTGCTCACTTCTGGATGTCATCAACTCGTTTTTGCAGATCGGCCAGAATCTGAGTGGCGTTGTCGTTGGCGTCGGAGAGGGGTGCTTCGAAATTCGTCACGTTCTGCAAGTCCGGGAACATAGGCTGGTTATGACACTATTGAAAAATGTGTTCTAGATTTTTGTAAGACCAGATTAGTTATAACACTGGATTCAAGTTTTCTTCTTATCAGAATTCTCAGAACTTGTAACATTCGAGAACCAAACCCTCTCATGACTGTGACCTTTTGAATATAAACACCAGATGTGCGGTTCTTGCACCACGATCACTCCATGTCTTTGTTCTGGGACCTCAGCAGAAAAATCATGTTGACTATAAAGATTAGACATATTGAACTCTGACAACATGAGAGCACTGGCTATATGCTATTAAATAAATTCCATTGATTTTCAATTTCGTAGAGATTCTGACCCTATGACGTCAACATGTGTCACAACGAATCCCGACATGTAATAATAGGAACTAACCGACTGAAGAGAAGTGAAGTTGGAACGGTCCGCCTCGATAATAGTGTCTTCCGTAGTCAGAAGCTGTTGGTTGTTACCTGGCACTTGTAGTTCATAGGTGCAAAAACCATTCGAACACGACACAACATTGAATGGTATCTGTTGCGAGTTGACTGGGGGAAGAGTAGATCCAACTGACGTGGTGGGCAGTGTTGTAGCCGCTTGAGTTGTGGCTTTGTCGTCCTTTCTTGTTGTCGCAGTAGTTGCCTTCCCGGTAGTACCTGCTGTTGTTGAAATGGTGACATTTGGTGACTGTGTGGTGGCTGCTGGAGTTGCGGTTCCGGTGGTTCCTGCTTTTATTGAACTGCTGGCTATCGGTGACTGCGTGGTGGCTGCTAGAGTCGTGGTTATGGTCGTTTCTGGTGCTATCGATGTAGAAGGTATGGATGTCGGTACTGGAACGGAAATCTGATATAAGACGCGCTGTGTGTTCAAAAAACAATAAAAAGGTAATCGTCAAAACACTATACTGTATTTTTTTTTCAAAAAAAATTCCCAGGGTACAATATGGTTCACCCGCATAACTTCCTGCTTATATGAGAGACGTGGTGGAGATTTTCTCACTTCTCTCACTCACACACACACACACACACACACACACACACACACACACACACACACACACACACACACACACACACACACACACACACACACACACACACACACACACACACACACACACACACACACACACACACACACACACACACACACACACACACACACACACACACACACACACACACACACACACACACACACACACACACACACACACACACACACACACACACACACACACACACACACACACACACACACACACACACACACACACACACACACACACACACACACACACACACACACACACACACACACACACACACACACACACACACACACACACACACACACACACACACACACACACACACACACACACACACACACACACACACACACACACACACACACACACACACACACACACACACACACACACACACACACACACACACACACACACATACACACACACACACACACAAACACACACACACACACACACACACACACACACACACACACACACAAACACACACACACACACACACACACAAACACACACACACACACACACACAAACACACACACACACACACACACACACACACACACACACACACACACACACACACACACACACACACACACACACACACACACACACACACACACACACACACACACACACACACACACACACACACACACACACACACAAACACACACACACACACACACACACAAACACACACACACACACACACACACACACACACACACACACACACACACACACACACAAACACACACACACACACACACACACACACACAAACACACACACACACACACACACACACACACACACACACACACACACACACACACACACACACACACACACACACACACACACACACACAAACACACACACACACACACACACAAACACACACACACACACACACACACACACACACACACACACACACACACACTGTTTGAAACTATGTGATATGAAGTGAGAATTTCTTTGATTTTTTTTTTACTGAACCCAATGTGTTTTTACTTACTTGGATCATCACCGCTTCCTTCAAGTTCATCCCATAATTCCTCGTGAGCTGCTGAAATCATTAAAATTGACATAATTCAACTTTATTCTCTCCTTCTTTCTTTTTCTCTCCTTCTTTCTCATTCAGCTACTCTCGGGACTGAACAGGAAATGACCTTCAGCGTAATTCGGATCCAGAGTTGAGACCTAGCCAGATGTGTTAAGCAGGTTGAGGGATGAAGTTTTCATGTAGAAAATTTTTGCACGTTTTTTGTTACAAGCGAGATATTTTAATTTAAAAATTCTCAACTCCAAAATGAGTGACCTCTCGCACGACACAATTGGATCCAACAGAAAAAACAACTAGTGGGGTGGTGGAGTGGTTAGCGGTTCTGCGTTCAAACCGAGAGAGCAGGGGTTCTATTCCATCCGCTGACGACTTTTTTGTCATTTTTTTTGTACAATGACAAAAATGTGCCCAAAATGTGTGGAATTACTCTTTTGCATGTATTTAAACCCTTCTGTTCATGTTAATACTCTCCGAAGTGGCCAAAAATCTATAGCCGATATCATCTATCGTCTTATCCATCATGAAGATGGTGAAATGATCGTTACAACTTTGATATCCATCAAAAAAAGGTTTTTTGAGTTCGAGATGCATTTCTAATTGTGAACTGAACGGCAACCGTTCAAACCGGAACTATCCTCTGGAATTTCTCAAGTCGTGAGCCAAAAGCATCTCGACAAGTGGCTGGATGAGTATGCAAACATGAAGAAGTTGAATTCAACCACTTCATATTATGAAGTTATTCAGTGATATTATTAAATATAATGTTTGTGGTTGTTGTTTGGTGTAATCTGGACGGTCATGAGTTCATATCCATGAAGATGTTATCAAGGTTTGTGATTAGAGACCCTCATCCAGCCACTTGTCGAGATGCTTTTGGCTCACGACTTGAGAAATTCCAGAGGATAGTTCCGGTTTGAACGGTTGCCGTTCAGTTCACAATTAGAAATGCATCTCGAACTCAAAAAACCTTTTTTTGATGGATATCAAAGTTGTAACGATCATTTCACCATCTTCATGATGGATAAGGCGATAGATGATATCGGCTATAGATTTTTGGCTACTTCGGAGAGTATTAACATGAACAGAAGGGTTTAAATACATGCAAAAGAGTAATTCCACATATTTTGGGCACATTTTTGTCATTGTACAAAAAAAATGACAAAAAAGTCGTCAGCGGATGGAAATAGAACCCCTGATCTCTCGGTTTGAACGCAGAACCGTTGACCACTCCACCATAGGGTTGGGAATCCCGCCCGGCCGCCATGGCGGCCGCCACGCTAATCAAGCACCGCCACCGCCCAGCCACCGCCACCGAATGCGCAGCCATGGCGGCCGCCATGGCGGCCGTGGCGGTGCTTTCGTACAGTGGAAATTTGCTTTTTTTATACATACTTTTTTTAATACTTTTTTTTATATTTGCGTGATGCATTAAAGAATCTGATATCTGATTTCGATGACATCGTCGGTGACATCGTCGGCGACGTCGTTGAAAAAAAATTTTTTTTCAAAAATGTTTTATTTTTGCGTGATCCATTAGGGAATCTGATATCTGATTTCGATGACGTCGTCGATGATATCGTCAGTGACATTGTCGAAACAAGTTTTTTTTATAATTTTTTTTTCTGAATTTATCATAGAATCTGAAATTCGATTTCGATGACATCGTCGGTAACGTCGTCAATGACGTCGTCGGTGACATTGTCGAAAAAAAAATTTTTTATAATTTTTTTTTCTGAATTTATCATGGAATCTGAAATTCGATTTCGATGACATCGTCGGTAACGTCGTCGATGACGTCGTCGGTGACATTGTCGAAAAAAAAATTTTTTTTTATTTTTTTTCTGAATTTATCATGGAATCTGAAATTCGATTTCGATGACATCGTCGGTAACGTCGTCGATGATGTCGTCGGTGACATTGTTGAAACAAGTTTTTTTTTATAATTCTTTTTTCTGAATTTATCATGGAATCTGAAATTCGATTTCGATGACATCGTCGGTAACGTCGTCAATGACGTCGTCGGTGACATTGTCGAAAAAAAAATTTTTTATAATTTTTTTTTCTGAATTTATCATGGAATCTGAAATTCGATTTCGATGACATCGTCGGTAACGTCGTCAATGACGTCGTCGGTGACATTGTCGAAAAAAAAATTTTTTATAATTTTTTTTTCTGAATTTATCATGGAATCTGAAATTCGATTTCGATGACATCGTCGGTAACGTCGTCGATGATGTCGTCGGTGACATTGTTGAAACAAGTTTTTTTTATAATTTTTTTTTCTGAATTTATCATGGAATCTGAAATTCGATTTCGATGACATCGTCGGTAACGTCGTCAATGACGTCGTCAGTGACATTGTCGAAACAAGTTTTTTTTATAATTTTTTTTTCTGAATTTATCATAGAATCTGAAATTCGATTTCGATGACATCGTCGGTAACGTCGTCAATGACGTCGTCGGTGACATTGTCGAAAAAAAAATTTTTTTATTATTTTTTTTCTGAATTTATCATGGAATCTGAAATTCGATTTCGATGACATCGTCGGTAACGTCGTCGATGATGTCGTCGGTGACATTGTTGAAACAAGTTTTTTTTATAATTTTTTTTTCTGAATTTATCATAGAATCTGAAATTCGATTTCGATGACATCGTCGGTAACGTCGTCAATGACGTCGTCGGTGACATTGTCGAAAAAAAAATTTTTTATAATTTTTTTTTCTGAATTTATCATGGAATCTGAAATTCGATTTCGATGACATCGTCGGTAACGTCGTCGATGACGTCGTCGGTGACATTGTCGAAAAAAAAATTTTTTTTTTATTTTTTTTCTGAATTTATCATGGAATCTGAAATTCGATTTCGATGACATCGTCGGTAACGTCGTCGATGATGTCGTCGGTGACATTGTTGAAACAAGTTTTTTTTATAATTCTTTTTTCTGAATTTATCATGGAATCTGAAATTCGATTTCGATGACATCGTCGGTAACGTCGTCAATGACGTCGTCGGTGACATTGTCGAAAAAAAAATTTTTTATAATTTTTTTTTCTGAATTTATCATGGAATCTGAAATTCGATTTCGATGACATCGTCGGTAACGTCGTCGATGACGTCGTCGTTGACATTGTCGAAAAAAATTTTTTTAATAATTTTTGTCTGAATTTATCATAGAATCTGAAATTCGATTTCGATGACATCGTCGGTAACGTCGTCAATGACGTCGTCGGTGACATTGTCGAAAAAAAATTTTTTTATTATTTTTTTTCTGAATTTATCATGGAATCTGAAATTCGATTTCGATGACATCGTCGGTAACGTCGTCGATGATGTCGTCGGTGACATTGTTGAAACAAGTTTTTTTTATAATTTTTTTTTCTGAATTTATCATGGAATCTGAAATTCGATTTCGATGACATCGTCGGTAACGTCGTCAATGACGTCGTCAGTGACATTGTCGAAACAAGTTTTTTTTATAATTTTTTTTTCTGAATTTATCATAGAATCTGAAATTCGATTTCGATGACATCGTCGGTAACGTCGTCAATGACGTCGTCGGTGACATTGTCGAAAAAAAAATTTTTTTATTATTTTTTTTCTGAATTTATCATGGAATCTGAAATTCGATTTCGATGACATCGTCGGTAACGTCGTCGATGATGTCGTCGGTGACATTGTTGAAACAAGTTTTTTTTATAATTTTTTTTTCTGAATTTATCATAGAATCTGAAATTCGATTTCGATGACATCGTCGGTAACGTCGTCAATGACGTCGTCGGTGACATTGTCGAAAAAAAATTTTTTTATAATTTTTTTTTCTGAATTTATCATGGAATCTGAAATTCGATTTCGATGACATCGTCGGTAACGTCGTCGATGACGTCGTCGGTGACATTGTCGAAAAAAAAATTTTTTTTTATTTTTTTTCTGAATTTATCATGGAATCTGAAATTCGATTTCGATGACATCGTCGGTAACGTCGTCGATGATGTCGTCGGTGACATTGTTGAAACAAGTTTTTTTTATAATTCTTTTTTCTGAATTTATCATGGAATCTGAAATTCGATTTCGATGACATCGTCGGTAACGTCGTCAATGACGTCGTCGGTGACATTGTCGAAAAAAAAATTTTTTATAATTTTTTTTTCTGAATTTATCATGGAATCTGAAATTCGATTTCGATGACATCGTCGGTAACGTCGTCGATGACGTCGTCGTTGACATTGTCGAAAAAATTTTTTTTAATAATTTTTTTCTGAATTTATCATAGAATCTGAAATTCGATTTCGATGACATCGTCGGTAACGTCGTCAATGACGTCGTCGGTGACATTGTCGAAAAAAAATTTTTTTATTATTTTTTTTCTGAATTTATCATGGAATCTGAAATTCGATTTCGATGACATCGTCGGTAACGTCGTCGATGATGTCGTCGGTGACATTGTTGAAACAAGTTTTTTTTATAATTTTTTTTTCTGAATTTATCATGGAATCTGAAATTCGATTTCGATGACATCGTCGGTAACGTCGTCAATGACGTCGTCAGTGACATTGTCGAAACAAGTTTTTTTTATAATTTTTTTTTCTGAATTTATCATAGAATCTGAAATTCGATTTCGATGACATCGTCGGTAACGTCGTCAATGACGTCGTCGGTGACATTGTCGAAAAAAGAATTTTTTTATTATTTTTTTTCTGAATTTATCATGGAATCTGAAATTCGATTTCGATGACATCGTCGGTAACGTCGTCGATGATGTCGTCGGTGACATTGTTGAAACAAGTTTTTTTTATAATTCTTTTTTCTGAATTTATCATGGAATCTGAAATTCGATTTCGATGACATCGTCGGTAACGTCGTCAATGACGTCGTCGGTGACATTGTCGAAAAAAAATTTTTTATAATTTTTTTTTCTGAATTTATCATGGAATCTGAAATTCGATTTCGATGACATCGTCGGTAACGTCGTCGATGACGTCGTCGTTGACATTGTCGAAAAAATTTTTTTTAATAATTTTTTTCTGAATTTATCATAGAATCTGAAATTCGATTTCGATGACATCGTCGGTAACGTCGTCAATGACGTCGTCGGTGACATTGTCGAAAAAAAATTTTTTTATTATTTTTTTTCTGAATTTATCATGGAATCTGAAATTCGATTTCGATGACATCGTCGGTAACGTCGTCGATGATGTCGTCGGTGACATTGTCGAAAAAAAATTGTTCTATAATTTTTTTTTTCTGAATTTATCATAGAATCTGAAATTCGATTTCGATGACATCGTCGGTAACGTCGTCGATGATGTCGTCGGTGACATTGTCGAAAAAAAATTTAAAAAAAATAAAACATTTTTGAAAAAAAAATTTTTTTCGACGATGTCACCGATGACGTCATCGACGATGTCATCGACGACGTCATCAAAATCAGATATCAGATTCCCTAATGGATCCGCCAAAAATAAAACATTTTTGAAAAAAAAATTTTTCGACGATGTCACCGACGATGTCATCGACGACGTCATCAAAATCAGATATCAGATTCCCTAATGAATCCGCCAAAAATAAAACATTTTTGAAAAAAAATTTTTTTCGACGATGTCACCGATGACGTCATCGACGATGTCATCGACGACGTCATCAAAATCAGATATCAGATTCCCTAATGGATCCGCCAAAAATAAAACATTTTTGAAAAAAAAAATTTTTCGACGATGTCACCGACGATGTCATCGACGACGTCATCAAAATCAGATATCAGATTCCCTAATGAATCCGCCAAAAATAAAACATTTTTGAAAAAAAAAATTTTTTCGACGATGTCACCGATGATGTCACCGACGATGTCATCGACGACGTCATCGAAATCAGATATCAGATTTCTTAATGGATCACGCAAAAATGAATAATTTTTGAAAAAGAATTTTTTCGACGACGTCATCGAAATCAGATATCAGATTTCTTAATGGATCACGCAAAAATGAATAATTTTTGAAAAAGAATTTTTTCGACGACGTCGTCGACGAAATCAGATATGAGATTCCTTAATGGATCCCCCAAAAATATAACATTTTTGGAAAAAAAAATTTTTCGACGACGTCGCCGACGATGTCATCGGAATCGGATGTCAGATTCTGAAATGAATTCGGAAAAATATTCTCGTTTTTTAAGAATTTTTTTTCGACGACGTCATCGACGACGTCGCCGGAATCGAATGTCAGATTCTAAAGTGAATAAAAAATGCGACAAAAAAAATAATTTTCCATTGAAAAAAAGCGCCGCCAAATATGCCGGGCGGCCGCCATGGCGGTGGCGGCGTAAGAGATGGCGGTGGCGGCGGCCGCCACGTCTGCGAGTACCGCCGCCACGCCATGGCGGCCGCCAGGCGGGCTTGATTCCCAACCCTACTCCACCACCTAGGCATGGGAAAATCGCCGGCGATTGGCTGGCGATGGCTATCAAGCGTAGCCAGTCACAGCCAAAATTTTGGCTATGAGTGGCTACGCTTGATAGCCGTCGCCACACCATAGCCAAAAGCATCGCCGGCTACGAGTGGCGATGAAATGGCGACGGTAATTGTAATTTCCTTGACTGATACAATTTTCATGTTTTTGATTACTATCATTGGTGATATTGTTGTCACCTCGACATATTTTTCAAAATGATACATTATAGAATCTGATACCCGATTCCGACGACGTCGTCGGTGACATCGTTGACGACGTCATCGAAAAACAACTTTTTTTTTGAAAATTGAAAACTTTTTTCTGATTTCAATTTAGAATCTGACATTCGATTCTGTCGTCGTCGTAGACGACATCGTTGGTGACATCGTCAACGACATCATCGAAAAAAACAATTTTTTGAAAATTGAAAACTTTTTTCTGAATTAGACAACGTCGTCGAAAAAAAAATTTTTTTTCAAAAAAGTCAAATGTTTTCAGGATTCATTATAGAATCTGATACCTGATTGGTGACATCGTCGACAACGTCGTCGAAAAAAAAATTTTTTTTCAAAAAAGTCAAATGTTTTCAGGATTCATTATAGAATCTGATACCTGATTCCGACGACGTCGTCGGTGACATCGTCGACGACATCGTCGACAACGTCGTCGAAAAAAAATTTTTTTTTCAAAAAAGTCAAATGTTTTCAGGATTCATTATAGAATCTGATACCTGATTGGTGACATCGTCGATGACATCGTCGACAACGTCGTCGAAAAAAAAATTTTTTTTCAAAAAAGTCAAATGTTTTCAGGATTCATTATAGAATCTGATACCTGATTCCGACGACGTCGTCGGTGACATCGTCGATGACATCGTCGACAACATCGTCGAAAAAAAATTTTTTTTTCAAAAAAGTCAAATGTTTTCAGGATTCATTATAGAATCTGATACCTGATTTGGATTCATTATAGAATCTGATACCTGATTGGTGACATCGTCGATGACATCGTCGACAACGTCGTCGAAAAAAAATTTTTTTTCAAAAAAGTCAAATGTTTTCAGGATTCATTATAGAATCTGATACCTGATTCCGACGACGTCGTCGGTGACATCGTCGATGACATCGTCGACAACGTCGTCGAAAAAAATTTTTTTTTCAAAAAAGTCAAATGTTTTCAGGATTCATTATAGAATCTGATACCTGATTCCGACGACGTCGTCGGTGACATCGTCGACGACATCGTCGACAACGTCGTCGAAAAAAAATTTTTTTTTCAAAAAAGTCAAATGTTTTCAGGATTCATTATAGAATCTGATACCTGATTCCGACGACGTCGTCGGTGACATCGTCGATGACATCGTCGACAACGTCGTCGAAAAAAATTTTTTTTTCAAAAAAGTCAAATGTTTTCAGGATTCATTATAGAATCTGATACCTGATTTGGATTCATTATAGAATCTGATACCTGATTGGTGACATCGTCGATGACATCGTCGACAACATCGTCGAAAAAAAATTTTTTTTTCAAAAAAGTCAAATGTTTTCAGGATTCATTATAGAATCTGATACCTGATTGGTGACATCGTCGATGACATCGTCGACAACGTCGTCGAAAAAAAAATTTTTTTTCAAAAAAGTCAAATGTTTTCAGGATTCATTATAGAATCTGATACCTGATTGGTGACATCGTCGATGACATCGTCGACAACGTCGTCGAAAAAAAAATTTTTTTTCAAAAAAGTCAAATGTTTTCAGGATTCATTATAGAATCTGATACCTGATTTGGATTCATTATAGAATCTGATACCTGATTGGTGACATCGTCGATGACATCGTCGACAACGTCGTCGAAAAAAAATTTTTTTTCAAAAAAGTCAAATGTTTTCAGGATTCATTATAGAATCTGATACCTGATTCCGACGACGTCGTCGGTGACATCGTCGATGACATCGTCGACAACGTCGTCGAAAAAAATTTTTTTTTCAAAAAAGTCAAATGTTTTCAGGATTCATTATAGAATCTGATACCTGATTCCGACGACGTCGTCGGTGACATCGTCGACGACATCGTCGACAACGTCGTCGAAAAAAAATTTTTTTTTCAAAAAAGTCAAATGTTTTCAGGATTCATTATAGAATCTGATACCTGATTCCGACGACGTCGTCGGTGACATCGTCGATGACATCGTCGACAACGTCGTCGAAAAAAATTTTTTTTTCAAAAAAGTCAAATGTTTTCAGGATTCATTATAGAATCTGATACCTGATTTGGATTCATTATAGAATCTGATACCTGATTGGTGACATCGTCGATGACATCGTCGACAACATCGTCGAAAAAAAATTTTTTTTTCAAAAAAGTCAAATGTTTTCAGGATTCATTATAGAATCTGATACCTGATTGGTGACATCGTCGATGACATCGTCGACAACGTCGTCGAAAAAAAAATTTTTTTTCAAAAAAGTCAAATGTTTTCAGGATTCATTATAGAATCTGATACCTGATTGGTGACATCGTCGATGACATCGTCGACAACGTCGTCGAAAAAAAAATTTTTTTTCAAAAAAGTCAAATGTTTTCAGGATTCATTATAGAATCTGATACCTGATTTGGATTCATTATAGAATCTGATACCTGATTGGTGACATCGTCGATGACATCGTCGACAACGTCGTCGAAAAAAAAATTTTTTTTCAAAAAAGTCAAATGTTTTCAGGATTCATTATAGAATCTGATACCTGATTGGTGACATCGTCGATGACATCGTCGACAACGTCGTCGAAAAAAAAATTTTTTTTCAAAAAAGTCAAATGTTTTCAGGATTCATTATAGAATCTGATACCTGATTCCGACGACGTCGTCGGTGACATCGTCGACGACATCGTCGACAACGTCGTCGAAAAAAAATTTTTTTTTCAAAAAAGTCAAATGTTTTCAGGATTCATTATAGAATCTGATACCTGATTGGTGACATCGTCGATGACATCGTCGACAACGTCGTCGAAAAAAAAATTTTTTTTCAAAAAAGTCAAATGTTTTCAGGATTCATTATAGAATCTGATACCTGATTCCGACGACGTCGTCGGTGACATCGTCGATGACATCGTCGACAACATCGTCGAAAAAAAATTTTTTTTTCAAAAAAGTCAAATGTTTTCAGGATTCATTATAGAATCTGATACCTGATTTGGATTCATTATAGAATCTGATACCTGATTGGTGACATCGTCGATGACATCGTCGACAACGTCGTCGAAAAAAAATTTTTTTTCAAAAAAGTCAAATGTTTTCAGGATTCATTATAGAATCTGATACCTGATTCCGACGACGTCGTCGGTGACATCGTCGATGACATCGTCGACAACGTCGTCGAAAAAAATTTTTTTTTCAAAAAAGTCAAATGTTTTCAGGATTCATTATAGAATCTGATACCTGATTCCGACGACGTCGTCGGTGACATCGTCGACGACATCGTCGACAACGTCGTCGAAAAAAAATTTTTTTTTCAAAAAAGTCAAATGTTTTCAGGATTCATTATAGAATCTGATACCTGATTTGGATTCATTATAGAATCTGATACCTGATTGGTGACATCGTCGATGACATCGTCGACAACATCGTCGAAAAAAAATTTTTTTTTCAAAAAAGTCAAATGTTTTCAGGATTCATTATAGAATCTGATACCTGATTTGGATTCATTATAGAATCTGATACCTGATTGGTGACATCGTCGATGACATCGTCGACAACGTCGTCGAAAAAAAAATTTTTTTTCAAAAAAGTCAAATGTTTTCAGGATTCATTATAGAATCTGATACCTGATTCCGACGACGTCGTCGGTGACATCGTCGATGACATCGTCGACAACATCGTCGAAAAAAAATTTTTTTTTCAAAAAAGTCAAATGTTTTCAGGATTCATTATAGAATCTGATACCTGATTTGGATTCATTATAGAATCTGATACCTGATTGGTGACATCGTCGATGACATCGTCGACAACGTCGTCGAAAAAAAAATTTTTTTTCAAAAAAGTCAAATGTTTTCAGGATTCATTATAGAATCTGATACCTGATTCCGACGACGTCGTCGGTGACATCGTCGATGACATCGTCGACAACGTCGTCGAAAAAAATTTTTTTTTCAAAAAAGTCAAATGTTTTCAGGATTCATTATAGAATCTGATACCTGATTCCGACGACGTCGTCGGTGACATCGTCGACGACATCGTCGACAACGTCGTCGAAAAAAAATTTTTTTTTCA
This sequence comes from Caenorhabditis parvicauda, assembly GCA_963978915.1. Lineage (NCBI taxonomy): Eukaryota > Metazoa > Nematoda > Chromadorea > Rhabditida > Rhabditidae > Caenorhabditis > Caenorhabditis parvicauda. The sequence continues at coordinate 7,778,819 of OZ022252.1, forward strand.
AAAAAGTCAAATGTTTTCAGGATTCATTATAGAATCTGATACCTGATTCCGACGACGTCGTCGGTGACATCGTCGATGACATCGTCGACAACGTCGTCGAAAAAAATTTTTTTTTCAAAAAAGTCAAATGTTTTCAGGATTCATTATAGAATCTGATACCTGATTTGGATTCATTATAGAATCTGATACCTGATTGGTGACATCGTCGATGACATCGTCGACAACGTCGTCGAAAAAAAAATTTTTTTTCAAAAAAGTCAAATGTTTTCAGGATTCATTATAGAATCTGATACCTGATTCCGACGACGTCGTCGGTGACATCGTCGATGACATCGTCGACAACTTCGTCGAAAAAAAATTTTTTTTTCAAAAAAGTCAAATGTTTTCAGGATTCATTATAGAATCTGATACCTGATTCCGACGACGTCGTCGGTGACATCGTCGACGACATCGTCGACAACGTCGTCGAAAAAAAATTTTTTTTTCAAAAAAGTCAAATGTTTTCAGGATTCATTATAGAATCTGATACCTGATTCCGACGACGTCGTCGGTGACATCGTCGATGACATCGTCGACAACATCGTCGAAAAAAAATTTTTTTTTCAAAAAAGTCAAATGTTTTCAGGATTCATTATAGAATCTGATACCTGATTTGGATTCATTATAGAATCTGATACCTGATTGGTGACATCGTCGATGACATCGTCGACAACGTCGTCGAAAAAAAATTTTTTTTCAAAAAAGTCAAATGTTTTCAGGATTCATTATAGAATCTGATACCTGATTTGGATTCATTATAGAATCTGATACCTGATTGGTGACATCGTCGATGACATCGTCGACAACGTCGTCGAAAAAAAAATTTTTTTTCAAAAAAGTCAAATGTTTTCAGGCTTCATTATAGAATCTGATACCTGATTCCGACGACGTCGTCGGTGACATCGTCGATGACATCGTCGACAACGTCGTCGAAAAAAATTTTTTTTTCAAAAAAGTCAAATGTTTTCAGGATTCATTATAGAATCTGATACCTGATTCCGACGACGTCGTCGGTGACATCGTCGACGACATCGTCGACAACGTCGTCGAAAAAAAATTTTTTTTTCAAAAAAGTCAAATGTTTTCAGGATTCATTATAGAATCTGATACCTGATTGGTGACATCGTCGATGACATCGTCGACAACGTCGTCGAAAAAAAAATTTTTTTTCAAAAAAGTCAAATGTTTTCAGGATTCATTATAGAATCTGATACCTGATTTGGATTCATTATAGAATCTGATACCTGATTGGTGACATCGTCGATGACATCGTCGACAACGTCGTCGAAAAAAAAATTTTTTTTCAAAAAAGTCAAATGTTTTCAGGATTCATTATAGAATCTGATACCTGATTGGTGACATCGTCGATGACATCGTCGACAACGTCGTCGAAAAAAAATTTTTTTTCAAAAAAGTCAAATGTTTTCAGGCTTCATTATAGAATCTGATACCTGATTCCGACGACGTCGTCGGTGACATCGTCGATGACATCGTCGACAACATCGTCGAAAAAAAATTTTTTTTTCAAAAAAGTCAAATGTTTTCAGGATTCATTATAGAATCTGATACCTGATTTGGATTCATTATAGAATCTGATACCTGATTGGTGACATCGTCGATGACATCGTCGACAACGTCGTCGAAAAAAATTTTTTTTTCAAAAAAGTCAAATGTTTTCAGGATTCATTATAGAATCTGATACCTGATTTGGATTCATTATAGAATCTGATACCTGATTGGTGACATCGTCGATGACATCGTCGACAACGTCGTCGAAAAAAAAATTTTTTTTCAAAAAAGTCAAATGTTTTCACGATTCATTATAGAATCTGATACCTGATTCCGACGACGTCGTCGGTGACATCGTCGATGACATCGTCGACAACGTCGTCGAAAAAAATTTTTTTTTCAAAAAAGTCAAATGTTTTCAGGATTCATTATAGAATCTGATACCTGATTTGGATTCATTATAGAATCTGATACCTGATTGGTGACATCGTCGATGACATCGTCGACAACGTCGTCGAAAAAATTTTTTTTTTCAAAAAAGTCAAATGTTTTCAGGATTCATTATAGAATCTGATACCTGATTCGGATTCATTATAGAATCTGATACCTGATTGGTGACATCGTCGATGACATCGTCGACAACGTCGTCGAAAAAAATTTTTTTTTCAAAAAAGTCAAATGTTTTCAGGATTCATTATAGAATCTGATACCTGATTCCGACGACGTCGTCGGTGACATCGTCGACGACATCGTCGACAACGTCGTCGAAAAAAAATTTTTTTTTCAAAAAAGTCAAATGTTTTCAGGATTCATTATAGAATCTGATACCTGATTGGTGACATCGTCGATGACATCGTCGACAACGTCGTCGAAAAAAAATTTTTTTTTCAAAAAAGTCAAATGTTTTCAGGATTCATTATAGAATCTGATACCTGATTCCGACGACGTCGTCGGTGACATCGTCGATGACATCGTCGACAACATCGTCGAAAAAAAATTTTTTTTTCAAAAAAGTCAAATGTTTTCAGGATTCATTATAGAATCTGATACCTGATTTGGATTCATTATAGAATCTGATACCTGATTGGTGACATCGTCGATGACATCGTCGACAACGTCGTCGAAAAAAATTTTTTTTTCAAAAAAGTCAAATGTTTTCAGGATTCATTATAGAATCTGATACCTGATTTGGATTCATTATAGAATCTGATACCTGATTGGTGACATCGTCGATGACATCGTCGACAACGTCGTCGAAAAAAATTTTTTTTTCAAAAAAGTCAAATGTTTTCAGGATTCATTATAGAATCTGATACCTGATTTGGATTCATTATAGAATCTGATACCTGATTGGTGACATCGTCGATGACATCATCGACAACGTCGTCGAAAAAAATTTTTTTTTCAAAAAAGTCAAATGTTTTCAGGATTCATTATAGAATCTGATACCTGATTCGGATTCATTATAGAATCTGATACCTGATTGGTGACATCGTCGATGACATCGTCGACAACATCGTCGAAAAAAATTTTTTTTTCAAAAAAGTCAAATGTTTTCAGGATTCATTATAGAATCTGATACCTGATTCGGATTCATTATAGAATCTGATACCTGATTTGGATTCATTATAGAATCTGATACCTGATTGGTGACATCGTCGATGACATCGTCGACAACGTCGTCGAAAAAAATTTTTTTTTCAAAAAAGTCAAATGTTTTCAGGATTCATTATAGAATCTGATACCTGATTCGGATTCATTATAGAATCTGATACCTGATTGGTGACATCGTCGATGACATCGTCGACAACATCGTCGAAAAAAATTTTTTTTTCAAAAAAGTCAAATGTTTTCAGGATTCATTATAGAATCTGATACCTGATTTGGATTCATTATAGAATCTGATACCTGATTGGTGACATCGTCGATGACATCGTCGACAACGTCGTCGAAAAAAATTTTTTTTTCAAAAAAGTCAAATGTTTTCAGGATTCATTATAGAATCTGATACCTGATTCGGATTCATTATAGAATCTGATACCTGATTGGTGACATCGTCGATGACATCGTCGACAACATCGTCGAAAAAAATTTTTTTTTCAAAAAAGTCAAATGTTTTCAGGATTCATTATAGAATCTGATACCTGATTTGGATTCATTATAGAATCTGATACCTGATTGGTGACATCGTCGATGACATCGTCGACAACGTCGTCGAAAAAAATTTTTTTTTCAAAAAAGTCAAATGTTTTCAGGATTCATTATAGAATCTGATACCTGATTCGGATTCATTATAGAATCTGATACCTGATTGGTGACATCGTCGATGACATCGTCGACAACATCGTCGAAAAAAAATTTTTTTTTCAAAAAAGTCAAATGTTTTCAGGATTCATTATAGAATCTGATACCTGATTTGGATTCATTATAGAATCTGATACCTGATTGGTGACATCGTCGATGACATCGTCGACAACATCGTCGAAAAAAATTTTTTTTTCAAAAAAGTCAAATGTTTTCAGGATTCATTATAGAATCTGATACCTGATTCGGATTCATTATAGAATCTGATACCTGATTGGTGACATCGTCGATGACATCGTCGACAACGTCGTCGAAAAAAATTTTTTTTTCAAAAAAGTCAAATGTTTTCAGGATTCATTATAGAATCTGATACCTGATTCGGATTCATTATAGAATCTGATACCTGATTGGTGACATCGTCGATGACATCGTCGACAACATCGTCGAAAAAAAATTTTTTTTTCAAAAAAGTCAAATGTTTTCAGGATTCATTATAGAATCTGATACCTGATTTGGATTCATTATAGAATCTGATACCTGATTGGTGACATCGTCGATGACATCGTCGACAACGTCGTCGAAAAAAAAATTTTTTTTCAAAAAAGTCAAATGTTTTCACGATTCATTATAGAATCTGATACCTGATTCCGACGACGTCGTCGGTGACATCGTCGATGACATCGTCGACAACGTCGTCGAAAAAAATTTTTTTTTCAAAAAAGTCAAATGTTTTCAGGATTCATTATAGAATCTGATACCTGATTCCGACGACGTCGTCGGTGACATCGTCGACGACATCGTCAACAACGTCGTCGAAAAAAAATTTTTTTTTCAAAAAAGTCAAATGTTTTCAGGATTCATTATAGAATCTGATACCTGATTCGGATTCATTATAGAATCTGATACCTGATTGGTGACATCGTCGATGACATCGTCGACAACGTCGTCGAAAAAAAATTTTTTTTTCAAAAAAGTCAAATGTTTTCAGGATTCATTATAGAATCTGATACCTGATTCGGATTCATTATAGAATCTGATACCTGATTGGTGACATCGTCGATGACATCGTCGACAACGTCGTCGAAAAAAAATTTTTTTTCAAAAAAATCAAATGTTTTCAGGATTCATTATAGAATCTGATACCTGATTCCGACGACGTCGTCGGTGACATCGTCGATGACATCGTCGACAACATCGTCGAAAAAAAATTTTTTTTTCAAAAAAGTCAAATGTTTTCAGGATTCATTATAGAATCTGATACCTGATTCCGACGACGTCGTCGGTGACATCGTCGATGACATCGTCGACAACGTCGTCGAAAAAATTTTTTTTTTCAAAAAAGTCAAATGTTTTCAGGATTCATTATAGAATCTGATACCTGATTCGGATTCATTATAGAATCTGATACCTGATTGGTGACATCGTCGATGACATCGTCGACAACGTCGTCGAAAAAAAAATTTTTTTTCAAAAAAGTCAAATGTTTTCAGGATTCATTATAGAATCTGATACCTGATTTGGATTCATTATAGAATCTGATACCTGATTGGTGACATCGTCGATGACATCGTCGACAACGTCGTCGAAAAAAATTTTTTTTTCAAAAAAGTCAAATGTTTTCAGGATTCATTATAGAATCTGATACCTGATTTGGATTCATTATAGAATCTGATACCTGATTGGTGACATCGTCGATGACATCGTCGACAACGTCGTCGAAAAAAAAATTTTTTTTCAAAAAAGTCAAATGTTTTCAGGATTCATTATAGAATCTGATACCTGATTCCGACGACGTCGTCGGTGACATCGTCGATGACATCGTCGACAACATCGTCGAAAAAAATTTTTTTTTTCAAAAAAGTCAAATGTTTTCAGGATTCATTATAGAATCTGATACCTGATTCCGACGACGTCGTCGGTGACATCGTCGATGACATCGTCGACAACGTCGTCGAAAAAAATTTTTTTTTCAAAAAAGTCAAATGTTTTCAGGATTCATTATAGAATCTGATACCTGATTCCGACGACGTCGTCGGTGACATCGTCGACGACATCGTCGACAACGTCGTCGAAAAAAAATTTTTTTTTCAAAAAAGTCAAATGTTTTCAGGATTCATTATAGAATCTGATACCTGATTCCGACGACGTCGTCGGTGACATCGTCGATGACATCGTCGACAACGTCGTCGAAAAAAATTTTTTTTTCAAAAAAGTCAAATGTTTTCAGGATTCATTATAGAATCTGATACCTGATTCGGATTCATTATAGAATCTGATACCTGATTGGTGACATCGTCGATGACATCGTCGACAACGTCGTCGAAAAAAAAATTTTTTTTCAAAAAAGTCAAATGTTTTCAGGATTCATTATAGAATCTGATACCTGATTCCGACGACGTCGTCGGTGACATCGTCGATGACATCGTCGACAACGTCGTCGAAAAAAAATTTTTTTTCAAAAAAGTCAAATGTTTTCAGGATTCATTATAGAATCTGATACCTGATTCCGACGACGTCGTCGGTGACATCGTCGATGACATCGTCGACAACATCGTCGAAAAAAAATTTTTTTTTCAAAAAAGTCAAATGTTTTCAGGATTCATTATAGAATCTGATACCTGATTCCGACGACGTCGTCGGTGACATCGTCGATGACATCGTCGACAACGTCGTCGAAAAAAATTTTTTTTTCAAAAAAGTCAAATGTTTTCAGGATTCATTATAGAATCTGATACCTGATTCGGATTCATTATAGAATCTGATACCTGATTGGTGACATCGTCGATGACATCGTCGACAACGTCGTCGAAAAAAAAATTTTTTTTCAAAAAAGTCAAATGTTTTCAGGATTCATTATAGAATCTGATACCTGATTCCGACGACGTCGTCGGTGACATCGTCGATGACATCGTCGACAACATCGTCGAAAAAAAATTTTTTTTTCAAAAAAGTCAAATGTTTTCAGGATTCATTATAGAATCTGATACCTGATTCCGACGACGTCGTCGGTGACATCGTCGATGACATCGTCGACAACGTCGTCGAAAAAAATTTTTATTTCAAAAAAGTCAAATGTTTTCAGGATTCATTATAGAATCTGATACCTGATTCCGACGACGTCGTCGGTGACATCGTCGACAATGTCATCTATAATGAATCCTGACAACATTGAACTCTTTTGAAAAAAATTTTTCCGACGACGTTGTCGACGACGTCTGAATCTTGACAACATTTGAAAAATGAAAATGAATCTTGACAACATTTGACTTTTTTGAAAAAAAAGTTTTTTGACGACGTTGTCTAATTCAGAAAAAAATTCCAATTTTCAAAAAAAAATTTTTTCGACGACGTCGTCGACGATGTCACTTTTGATGTTGTCGACGACGACGTCAGAATCGAATGTCAGATTCTAAAATTAATTAAGAAAAAAGTTTTCAATTTTGAAAAAAAAATTTTCCGACGACGTCGTCGACGATGTCAACAACGATGTCGTTGGCGACGACGTCAGAATCGAGTGTCAGATTCTAAATTGAAATCAGAAAAAAGTTTTCAGTTTTCAAAAAAAATTTTTTTTTTCGACGAAGTTGTCGACGATGTCATCGACGATGTCACCGACGACGTCGTCGGAATCAGGTATCAGATTCTATAATGAATCCTGAAAACATTTGACTTTTTTGAAAAAAAAATTTTTTTCGACGACGTTGTCGACGATGTCATCGACGATGTCACCAATCAGGTATCAGATTCTATAATGAATCCGAATCAGGTATCAGATTCTATAATGAATCCTGAAAACATTTGACTTTTTTGAAAAAAAAATTTTTTTCGACGACGTTGTCTAATTCAGAAAAAAGTTTTCAATTTTCAAAAAAATTGTTTTTTTCGATGATGTCGTTGACGATGTCACCAACGATGTCGTCTACGACGACGACAGAATCGAATGTCAGATTCTAAATTGAAATCAGAAAAAAGTTTTCAATTTTCAAAAAAAAAGTTGTTTTTCGATGACGTCGTCAACCATGTCACCGACGACGTCGTCGGAATCGGGTATCAGATTCTACAATGTATCATTTTGAAAAATATGTCGAGGTGACAACAATATCACCAATGATAGTAATCAAAAACATGAAAATTGTATCAGTCAAGGAAATTACAATTACCGTCGCCATTTCATCGCCACTCGTAGCCGGCGATGCTTTTGGCTATGGTGTGGCGACGGCTATCAAGCGTAGCCACTCATAGCCAAAATTTTGGCTGTGCTGGCTTCATAGCCATCGCCACTCCATCGCCGGCGTGGCGAAATTCCCATGTCTACCACCACCCCGCTAGTTGTTTTTCCTGTTAGATCCAATTGTGTCGTGCAAGAGGTCACTCATTTTGGAGTTGAGAATTTTTAAATTAAAATATCTCGCTTGTAACAAAAAACGTGCAAAAATTTTCTACATGAAAACTTCATCCCTCAACCTGCTTAACACATCTGGCTAGGTCTCAACTCTGGATCCGAATTACGCTGAAGGTCATTTCCTGTTGAGGTATGCCCGGCCCCAGTGCCTTGGTGTAGAAATTCATCTTTCAAGGAGCAGAAAAGAATAAAAGGCAGTCTGTCCTCTCCTCTACTCTCATACCTTGTAAACCAGTGTCCTTTGATATTTTCCCATCTTCTTTCTCTTACCACATTATTCTCAACAGGAATTGACTTTCAGTGTTATTGGGATCCAGAGTTGAGACCTAGCCAGATGTGTTAAGCAGGTCGAATAATGAAGTTTTCATGTAGAAAATTTTTGCACGTTTTTTGTTACAAGCGAGATATTTAAATTTTAAAAATCACTTTTTAAAACGGTACACGTTAACGCCACAGGGCCTTTTTTAGCTCACGCACAACACAATTGGATCTAACCGTGAAATCAATCGGCGGCGTGGTGAAGTGGTTGTGATCTTGTATTCAAACCGAGAGGTCAGGGGTTCGCTTCCACTCTCTGACGACTTTTTTTCTATTTTTTTTGAATGATGACAAAAATGTGCCCGATTTGTGTGAAACTACTCTTTTGAATATTTTTCAACCTTTTTGTTCATTTGATCGCCCTTCGTAGTACCCAACAAGTCAATATCCGATCTCATCTATCACTTCCTCCATGAAGCTAGTGAAGTGATCATCATAGCTTTGATTTTTATCAGAAACAAAATTTCTGCGTTTGATATGTATTTTTGAATGAGAATTGAATGAAAACCATTCAAACCGGGACTTTCTCTAAAAATGCCCGAATCGTGAGCCAGAAGCATATCGACTAGTGGCTGAAAGTGGGTCTCTAATCACAAACCCGGATAACATTTTAATGGAGACGATCTCTTGATCTTCCAGATTAAACCAAATAAAACATCACAATTTTGATTCTGACTAGACCACTTATTTAGATTCACTATATAAAATTTTTGAACGCAACTTGACCCAGTGTGGATATATGGAGAGGACATAATGGTTGGGGACTTGCGACATTTTGGACAGATTTTTGACAAAAGTCTATTTTACTATTCATATGACTTGAATTGATTCGTTGTAGTTTGGATGGTCACGATATCGTCTCCATTAAAATGTTATCCGGGTTTGTGATTAGAGACCCACTTTCAGCCACTAGTCGATATGCTTCTGGCTCACGATTCGGGCATTTTTAGAGAAAGTCCCGGTTTGAATGGTTTTCATTCAATTCTCATTCAAAAATACATATCGAACGCAGAAATTTTGTTTCTGATAAAAATCAAAGCTATGATGATCACTTCACTAGCTTCATGGAGGAAGTGATAGATGAGATCGGATATTGACTTGTTGGGTACTACGAAGGGCGATCAAATGAACAAAAAGGTTGAAAAATATTCAAAAGAGTAGTTTCACACAAATCGGGCACATTTTTGTCATCATTCAAAAAAAAATAGAAAAAAAGTCGTCAGAGAGTGGAAGCGAACCCCTGACCTCTCGGTTTGAATTCAAGATCACAACCACTTCACCACGCCGCCGATTGATTTCATGGTTAGATCCAATTGTGTTGTGCGTGAGCTAAAAAAGGCCCTGTGGCGTTAACGTGTACCGTTTTAAAAAGTGATTTTTAAAATTTAAATATCTCGCTTGTAACAAAAAACGTGCAAAAATTTTCTACATGAAAACTTCATTATTCGACCTGCTTAACACATCTGGCTAGGTCTCAACTCTGGATCCCAATAACACTGAAAGTCAATTCCTGTTCAGTCATCTCTTCCCTCTATCAACCAGATAGAGCCTACATTGCTACTGATTTTTTTAAAATTATTTCATTATATTTACCATTCTCTATTTTTCCGCCTTACGGAATAAAACATTATTTATTCAACCAAAGTGTACTCATAATTCCAACGGCCAATGTGCAAAACAGTAACTGAAGTACTCTCATGGCCTAATGATAAGGAGCCAATTTCATGAGAATGTGGTCATCAAAGAAGTTTCTCAATGTGAGTGTCAAAAAAATGGTAAAACATATGAACCACTCGTAAAATACTGAATACAAATGTATACTGTAGAATAAAAGAGTTAAAAAAAAGAGTATCGTTCAGCTTACCAGATAGAGCGAGAAGGCTCAGAAGAAGCAGTTTCAGTAGCATTCCAACAAGACTAATGGTAATCAGTAGTTCATCATGATTAAATTTGTGGCTGATAAGTGCGGATTAGTGGTGTTATCGCGACTTCTGTACGCCAACGCCCATTTCTCAAACTGTTAATTGGAAGAGGAAACATTTGGACAGTTGAACTGGGATCGAACTTTAGATATCTACAGCAGAGTTGATATACATATATCTACATCAGAGTTGCAGGGAAGTAAAATTTTTCAAAACGGAAGTCGGAAGCCGGAAGTTGGAATTCGGAAGTAGAATTTTTTCAACGGTAGTCGGGAGTGCAAAAAAGTTGGTAAAACCCAGAGATATTGTATATCCGCTCATTCTCAACAGGTGAGGGTCAATTGCTGACTGAGTAGAAACGATTTCACGATCTTATCGTCATTTTTTCAGTAAAAATTTTTCGACTGAAGTCGGAAGTAGAACTTGTTGAACGGAAGTCGGAAGTTAATTTTTTCACGGAAGTTGGAAGTCGGAAGTCGGAATTCCGTGCAACCTTGACCTCCAGCCTGTGAACTTCATAGAACATCTAAAATCTATCAAAAGCGCATGAACTTCATAATTCGCCTTTAGCAACCTCTCAACTTCATATCAACGGTATTCCGTTTCTAGAGTATGGACCGGGAACGGCATCCACAACATCCATTCGAGACAATTCATAAGTGCAACGTGTAGATGGTGTGATAAACCATCATGATCGTCTTTCTCTCTACGTTATACTGCACAAGTCCAGGCAACGGGAGCAGAAGTAAACATGTAAAAATTTGAGCTCATCCCACTTTGGTATCCTAGCCGCGATCGTTCAGCCATCGCAGTGCGGGTCTTTTTACCCTGTCGTATCCATCCTTTCCACATCATGGTATCATGAGTCAGAAAGGTACCTTCTCTGAGCCAGTGAACTCACTTCGAATGTAATCGTGACATGTTCCATCCCTGATATTCTCTGCACCTGCAGAACGGTTGGGCGTTTCATACACGTCACTTCGCACCAGCTCGTAATGATAGTACAGACGTAAATGGTTGTGACTAATGGCGTTGCGTTTAGAGCTAATGGATTTGCTCTTAGTTGGCGATGATGTCGCCACAAAAGCAATTGTGAGTTTATATACCGTATGGTGTTAAGGCTTTACAGTATAATGATACCATGAGTAAGAAAAGATACACTGACCACTTGGTCGTTCTTTCCCTCGCTCCCACACCAAGGTATCATGTAGAAACACATTAACCGCCCCGCCACCGCATCGCATGTTTCCCTACCTCTCTCTCTCTCTCCTCTCTTCAACACTATGACAAGAGTGAGCTATGGTACACCAACCGCAATCGCTGGGCCGTTGCGACGCGTGTCTTGTTCCCGCCTTTTCCACCCTCCTCCTACACTCTGTTACTATAAAACAAGAACACCTATATTTTCTCATATTTCTCAGCTCATATTCAAGTTAGAACTATTCCACTCTACGAATGTTTTTAACAAACAGAAACAATGTTGTTTGCCGAATATCAGCTGAATCGAACGATTGATTCAGAAGTTATACCAGAAAATGTCAAAAACAGGGTGTTACAAAAAAACAAGAACACTCAAATTACTGTAAGAAAAGAAAGTGTAAGGTTGTCCAAACTTCATTTTTATTTTTATTTTTATCATTCAATAACTAATCAGTTATTTTTCAATGTATTGTGTGGTATAAAACATCTCTCTGGTGCATTAAAAGATAAAATCCTGTCTTTTCGTAAAAGCTGGCTTGTCCACATGGAAAATCGCAAGAAAAAATGGCAGGACAGCTCTGTGTGTACTTAAATATCTTTAAAAATGTAATTTACTATTTCAGCTTGAGCGTTGAAAAAAATTGAATATTCTGAGTGATCGTGGAAGTCGTCTGATTATCGATAATGCGACTGACAAGACGATTGGAGTGCGCGAATTCGCTGTCAAATGGTCTCAATCAATCTCTTCAACTACAGCTCGGCTCGGAATGAGAAGGTACAGATAAATCTAGTGTCAGCAAATCATAAAAGCACCCTATCTACCACGAAAACATAAAATCGCTTGACTGGAGTTCGCGACAAAAAAAAAGAAAAAAAGATACGTTACTTTTTGAGTGAGTTGTTCGATTCCAAACACGAAGTCAGCTCTCAGGGGATAGTTTTAAACAAGAAAATAAAATTTTAGATGAAACAGACGGTTTTAAAAGCTGTTGGAAAAAGTTACGGTAGGATTCCATCGTTTTTTCCACTCGTAATGAAAGTGCAGATGAACCTCTGACTTGCAAAGTTTTTTTTACGAACGGAAAATTTAATACTCAGTTTCTTCTGAGCACTGAGAATAGCTAAAAACATTTCTACATGCTTGATTGAAAACAGATTTGTGAAGCTGTAGTTGAAGAGATGGATTGAAGCCATTTGACAGCGAATTCGCGCACTCCAATCGTCTTGTCAGTCGCATTATCGATAATCAGACGACTTCCACGATCACTCAGAATATTCAATTTTTTCAACGCTCAAGCTGAAATAGTAAATTACATTTTTAAAGCTATTTAAGTACACACAGAGCTGTCCTGCCATTTTTTCTTGCGATTTTCCATGTGGACAAGCCAGCTTTTACGAAAAGACAGGATTTTATCTTTTAATGAACCAGAGAGATGTTTTATACCACACAATACATTGAAAAATAACTGATTAGTTATTGAATGATAAAAATAAAAATGAAGTTTGGACAACCGTACACTTTCTTTTCTTACAGTAATTTGAGTGTTCTTGTTTTTTTGTAACACCCTGTTTTTGACATTTTCTGTTATAACTTCTGAATCAATCGTTCGATTCAGCTGATGTTTGGCAAATAACATTGTTTCTGTTCGTTAAAAACATTCGTGGAGTGACATAGTTCTAACTTGAATATGAGCTGAGAAATATGAGAAAATATAGGTGTTCTTATTTTTTAGTAACAGAGTGTAGTGTTGCCCTTTTTCGCGACACTTTACTGGTGTTAGCTAGCACACCAATGCGCAGCACCAAAAGACGCTATCTTTTGTGTATGATCAGGGGCAAACAGGTAGTGCCAGTCACCCGGAGTAGTGCAATGGTGTTGCCCTTTTTGGTGACACCTTGTTGGTGCTAGCTAGCACACCAATGCGCAGCACCAAAAGACGCTATACTTTGTGTATGACCAGAGGCAAACAGGTAGTGCCAGTCACCCAGAGTAGTGCAATGGTGTTGCCCTTTTTGGTGACACCTTGTTGGTGCTAGCTAGCACACCAATGCGCAGCACCAAAAGACGCTATCTTTTGTGTATGATCAGGGGCAAACAGGTAGTGCCAGTCACCCAGAGTAGTGCAATGGTGTTGCCCTTTTTGGTGACACCTTGTTGGTGCTAGCTAGCACACCAATGCGCAGCACCAAAAGACGCTATCTTTTGTGTATGATCAGGGGCAAACAGGTAGTGCCAGTCACCCAGAGTAGTGCGATGATGTTACCCTTTTTGGTGACACCTTGCTGGTGCTAGCTAGAACACCAATGCGCAGCACCAAAAGACGCTATCCTTTGTGTATGACCAGGGGCAAAAAGGTAGTGCCAGTCACCCAGAGTAGTGCAATGGTGTTACCCTTTTTGGTGACACCTTGCTGGTGCTGGCTAGCACACCAATGCGCAGCACCAAAAAACATTATTACATAGTGATAAACCAACTTTATAACGTACAGTAGCGTTCAAAAGTTTAGAAAGTTTTTATTTTTGGTCATAACTCTTGTCAAACTTAACCAATCGACATGATTTTTTGTCGGAGAACACAACAACTCATGAGAAATCTAATTTTGAAAAAAATCAGGATAACTATAGCTACATTTTGATCTACAGCGTTTTTACGAAACCGCGACTTTTGAACTGGTTTTTCACTTTCTTTTTTTTTATTTTTTTTGAAGGTTTTTTTCCCGATTTTTTGTACTTTTTTCTTTCTATACTACTAACAATACTTTTTAAGTAATGGGAAAAGGAAAAGAAGTGCCCACCGACCAGCAGAAACTGATCATCGATGCTGTCCTGTCAGGAATACGACAGAATCAAGTTGCACGAGTATTTCAAGTTCACGAAACCACTGTATCCCGAATTTTGAAAAGATTCCGAAAGTTTGGAGTTTTTGGAGTGTTGCCAAGATCAGGACGGCCACGGAAGACGACAGCAAGAGACGACGCACTGATTGTTCGCCATTCACGTCTCAATCCGCGTCTGACCGGAGAAGACATCAAGAAGGATATGGTCGCTGGAAACGTTGCCAGAGTCTCTGTTTCTACAGTCAAACGTCGTCTAAGAGCTGCTGGGTTATTTGGAAGACGTCCTTGTAAGAAGCCAATGATTTCTGAGAAAAACAGAAAGGCTAGAGTTGAGTGGGCAAAAGACCATTTGAGCTGGACCGTCCACGACTGGAGGAAAATCCTTTTTTCCGATGAAAGTAAGTTTTGTTTGTTTGGTTCCGATGGCATTAAGTATGTCAGAAGGCCAATCAACAGCCGGTTCAGTTCTAGGTACCAATTGCCCACGATGAAGCACGGTGGCGGTAGCGTCATGTTGTGGGGTTCGTTTAGTTACGACGGCGTTGGCCCATTGCACTGGATTCAGGGCAAAATGAATGCCAATGACTACAAGGATATTATTGTTAATGTTCTTGTACCATTTGCTGGTGCCAACATGCCGATTGGTTGGGTGTTTCAACAAGATAACGACCCGAAACACACTAGCCGTCTTGTTCGCGAATGTCTCCAGGATGAGGCTATCGATGTTCTTCCGTGGCCCAGTCAGTCTCCAGACCTCAACCCTATAGACCACTTATGGGAAGAACTCGAGAGACGCGTTTCCGGCCATTACACATCCAATGCCGCGCAAAAATACGCGGTTTTACAAGAAGAGTGGAAAAAAATTCCGCGAGTCAAGTTGGAGAACTTGATTGAGAGCATGCCGAGAAGATGTGAAGCCGTCATTGATAATTTTGGTTATGCCACTAAGTATTAAGGTTTTAATAATGTTTTGATGTTCATTCCTTATCGATTTGAATTGTTACAACCGTTTACCATTATGTTTTTGAGTTTGTGGAAAATGTGTTTTTTATAGTGTCTGAGAATAAATTTTTTTATTTTTTTTCTCTTTTGGTCTGATTTGAATTCGTTTTGACATAAGATGTAATAATGTTTGAAGTATTACCATTCAAAAAATCAGACCGATAGGTGAGGTTTGACAAGAGTTATGGCCGAAAATAAAAACTTTCTAAACTTTTGAACGCTACTGTATGTGTAACACATGTCGATGATTGGCACATCGCGTTCCAATTGTTTCATCCATTTGTTATCATTTTCCAGGATTCATTGACACCTGTTCAGTACATAATCACTGCGACTTCTCTACTTTTATCTAATCGCACTGACTCACCGAACGTCTAACGTCTTTCGCAGTAGAAGTGATAACGATCTCACCCAAAAAGTCATGCTATCATTGCGTTATCACTTGTTTTGCGATCGTTTTCGGTTGAAAAACCTGCTGTTTTTCATGAGTATCTGAGCGTTCAGATTATCGTCTTCAGATAGTCAAAACTATGGCAATGCAGTTTCTAGAGTCGACCTCGACTATCCCTATCTTGACCGAGTATTTCCCTGAATGCTTTTGTATAATGATCAGTGTTGCGAGTGAACTACAGTAACTCGCATAGTTAACTTCGGATCTACCGACTTTCCCACACTTGTTTGTTTCCCACGATCCCGGAGGCCACGCCCACCGGATCCACTACTTAAGCTCTCGATTATCTTATACTTTGCTTCTGTATACTTCTCCAATAAACTCTACATATTGGCCGGCGTACCACATTGTCCTTGCGATACAACAATTAGAATTTCTGTCAAATTCTTCACAAGAATATGTTCACTATCCATTTTTCCATAAACAATTTCAGCTTCCTCGTTGGTTTGGAATCAACAGTATTCGAAAACTACCTTGGTACTACAGTAGCCCACAGTGAGTTTTCCTCAGCACCATTTTGACCTACGAGGGCTGCACACTGCGGCAAACGCAAGTGAAAAGTGTAAGCAAAGAAAGTCGATATAGTAGATCAAATTTCAGTTACTGTAGTTCAAAAAATTTTACTTTTCCTACTTTTTTTCGTCCCAGATTCACAAATCGTAACGTAAAAATGCTTGGAGTAGGTAAAACTATCGTTGGGAACAGTCCGCAACGTTCATTATGTAAAGTGAAACATTTATTGAAGTACAAACACTTTCGAAAATAAAAGCGGAGGTCGGCAAAGCGATTGCGAAGCGGTTTTTTGTCTTATGTCTTTGCCTAGGTGTGCGCCTTCATTTTCGAAAGTGTTCGTGCTTTAATAAATGTTTCACTTGACGTAATGAACGTTGCGGGCTGTTTCCAACGATAGTTTTACCTACTTCAAACATTTTTCCGTTACGTTTTCTGAATCTGGGATGAAAAAAAGTAGGAAAAATAAAAAAAATTCGAACTACAGTAACTGAAATTTGATCTACTCTATCGATTTTCTTTGCTTGCACTTTTCAACTGCGTTTGCCGCAGTGTGCGTTTTACCTAAACAAAAATTTTGCATAAGCTAAGTATATTTCCATTTTTTGAATTAATTTCGTTTACTGTAGAAATTCCAACACTAGGCTCGATTACTGTTTGCAGTTGTAAATCGAATGTTGTCATCAATATGTTACACGTGTACTTTGTTCCGTGTTTTTCAAATTGTTTTCAACATCATTTTGACTCTCTTTCTCTCTACTCCACGCCGCCCGTCGTTTGGTAGTGTTTTGTGTTATCTCTCGTTTCTTCTTCAAGCTACAATTCAGTTCTCTCCCTCTAATAATATTATTATTTTAGCGTTTTCCTCAAAATTCACGGTAATATCAATAACAGTTCGATAATTCTTATCTTCGCGTTACATTGTGTCCGCAAAGTGACATTTTCAGAAATGATAATTTTGATTTTCCAAAAGGGAATTTCGAAAAGTTATTTTCATGACAAATTGCACGGTATTTGGCAAAACGCATCCGGTTGCATCCCGCATCTCCCATTTTCAAAAAATTTTTTTAGGCTTATATTAGATTTCGGTCAGCTTAAAGTTTAACCTAAGCCTAAATAAAAGGTAATTGGGATGTTCCGAGCAAAGTTACAGACGTTTAGAAAAAACGGGATGCTGGATGCGATTTACTAATTGCCAAATTTTTACGCATACTAATGGTTGAACTAGTTAAATTTGTCTGTAGTTTGATGGAAAATTTGATGAATGTACCAATTTAAATAATATCACTCGTGATTCCTAATCATTCCCAAGAACAAATTTCTGAAGAAAACATTAAAATGGTCAATTATTCCACTGTGAACAACACGTTTGATTCACTGCGACGTTTGTTCGCTTTAATGATGAGTTTTCAGGTTTTTTCGCCATGGCTTCAAAAATAACCACAAGCCTACAAGCCTTGGAGGTAATAAAATTGTGTTTTTTTCAAAGAATACTATGATTTTTTCAGTTGTCCGACAAGTTGCTCGTCGGAAAGATGCCACCTGGAAAAGCAGGAGTTCCAGACAAAGTAAAAGTCAATGCTTACCGTATGGGTAAGATTAAAATGAACTTTGTATTCTGAGAGAAAAGGAGGAATAATTCCACATCACATAATTTTCAATGAAAGTTCTGTGAAATTATATTTCAGAATTGACGGCTAAGCAGCCGTTTTATAAATACGATGTGAACATTGTTCTTACCATAAGTAAAGAACCAGAGAACATCGAAGTTTCCATCGTTCAAGGAAAAAAGAATGAGTAAGTGTCCCTTTCAGATAATTTTGAGAAAATTCTTGTCCACCGTACAATCTAATTCTTTCTTTTCAGTTCCCAACTCAGACGTGTGAAGAACGAAGCAGTTCGAATTTTCGAATACGCGCAGAAAAATAACAGAGGATTCTTCAAAGGCCTCCTGTTTTATAACTGCATGGCCGTTTTGATCACCACGGAAAAACTGAATATTGCTCCTGGAGAAGTGAGTTGTTGTTTTTGAAACATTTATCCTCATCAATTCAGACGAAATCATTTCCTTACCCACTTCAAGAATTCAATCTTGACAAGAACAAGGTTCTTGAAGTGAAACTACAAATAAAATGCGTCAAAGACGAGTTTGAAGTGAGTTTTTAACAAATAGGCAGTATAAAATCAATGTGCTGGGAAAACTATAACCGCTTAAAAAGAAATGTTATGTCGCAAACACGGAATTTCATAATCGAATTGAATAGATTCGTCCGCGAGATATAACACGGTTTTTCTTGATATCTATAACACAAGCACTCATCAGGGGCGCTTCGCGCCCCACATTTTTTTCTCACGCCAATTTTGATACTCGAAACAAAGAATGAAAAAGTTAACGAACGTTACACATATCTAGCAAAAAGTCTAACCGATTTCAAACTCGCGGCAGTCGCATTTTTGTAAAAATGAGTACGGTAGGGTCGGACTCTCACAACGAACAGTTAGATCTTTGTGGATTTAAATTGTTATTCCTACTTTCAGTCCATTGAAATTAAAGGCGCATTACTTAATCGTTCATGTTTTTCGAAGCGAAACTGCTACGGTAACTAAGAAACCGATTTACGGAGGTCAGACTTTTTTACAGGTAGAGGAAGATATGTGCGTTATTAAATAAAAACGTGAACTTACAGACAACTTGGAACTTCTTAAAAGCTCCATTTTTAAAAATTAAAATTCTGAGCGATAAATGGATCACGTTGAGGACACGTTTGAATTTCAAAACTAAGGAAATCCGTGCCGCGCAGCAGCGCGCGGTCTGATCGAGTTAAAAATTTGATGCGCATCTCCGCTTCAACAGTACCTTTCCGATGGCGTTTACACCGTTCTGATCCGACTCCTATGAGCTGAGAACAGGCCGCGGAAAGACAGTGTGACCAAATAGCCTTTTTTCATAAGAATAGATATTGCCAATTCTTCATTGGTCAATTAAAAATTATTATGGTGTAGCCGTGTGACCTCGCGGATCATTTGGATTTTATTACAGATCAACCCTCAAATAGAGCCGACTGCTCAAGTGAACAAACGACTGGTCGATCTTCGCCTGTTGGAGGCACTGAATCAAGTCGTCCAGCATGTTTCTTACAAGTTTGAACGGTCTTTCATTTTTTCAAACCGAATCGTTTCAGCAGCGATCAGTTCATCAAATATAAAAATAACGTCATCTATCTGCTGGACCATGAACACTATGGATTGTAAGTTTTTCTTTGTGAATCGAAATGGCCAGTTTTCACAAGCAGGGAAATGGGTACTTTGATTGTGATGATAACATTGGAAATTCTAGCACAAACCAAGATGCTCCGGCGATAAGAAATCGAGATGATCTTTATATGGGAATTGGCCAAAATGGAGCTGTTAAGACTCTCGGTGGCTCAGGTGGTCATCGTCTCTACTTTGTAACGGATGGTGAGTTCAAATGGTTGCTTTCAAGAATCCCTCGCTACGCTCAGCCGCTCGAGTTCTAATTTTATTGCTCCCATACGTTAGGCCCAACAATATTTCTCTCTTTCTTCTTCTTAAAAATATGATTGATTTTCAGTTTGCAAGTCGTTGTTCCACAGAGACTATGACTCGCTCATAGACAAAGTCAAAACGATCGCCGGTCAAAGATGGAATCCGAACCTTCAGAAGGATACCGCTTTTGCTAGAGAAATCTTAAGCAATATCAAAGGTATGTATTATTCTTTTAATTCATAAAATTAACAAAGTTAAATCTTACAAGTTTGTACGAAATACGGAATATGTTCCGATATTTTCGTAAATTTTCAGGCCTTGAAGTATGTCGTCAATATGGAAAATGGCTCAACAACTTGGACGGTTCCGGACGCTTTGTCATCGATCATCTAGGAGAGTGTGCGAACAATGTTCATTTCGAAAAGGATGGCAAGATAACAACAATGACCGCGTACTATAAACAGGAGTATAACATAACCCTGAAGTGAGTTCTGTTGTCTACTCTAAATGAAATATCATGAGACGCGAAAATGAGAATTTGATACTTGAAAAGAGCTGACGAAAGTAAAAATCGCACTTTGACATAGTCGAATTTTTCCTTGAATTTGCGTCTTTCACGAATTATTAAAAAGAAGAGATTGTAGGTTCAATTGTACTCAGAATTTCTCGCTGTGCTCAAGAGAAAACATTTCTGAAAACAAGTTTTGCAGATACCCCAGTTTGTTCACCATATCTCCCAAGAACAAACGAGATGTGTTCTTCCCAGTAGAACTTTTGCTCGTAGCACCTGATCAAAGAGCCACCATGTCACAGATTCCAGCGACAGTTCAGGGTGACATGGTGCGCGCATCGGCTGTCAAACCGTTCCTCAGAGAGCGCCAAATTCTCAACTTGAATAGGGCCACCGGTGTTCTATCCCCGAACATAAGTGCAGGAATCAAGATTGCCAGAGACATGGAAATGGTTCGTTGAATACATTAAAGGAGTGAATTCATTTTTCTCAAAAAAAAACTATATGATAACGGATCGATTTTAGGCATCTGCACGTATCCTACAGGAACCTCGGAAGCTAACTAATAACAAAGAGCTTGTTCTCAACCCAAAGGTTTGGACATATAAAAATTATAAATTTATTATTTTTTGTAGCGAGAAATAGACTTCACCAAGAACAGGTACCACAAGCCTGCTTCGGTTCCAACGATGGGGTTTTACGTTTTCGGCGATAGATTGAACAACTTCAATGGAGAGTTAGTGTTACAACTTCTTCCCAATATTTACGACGATTTACAGGGTTTACAAGGAAAGACTGATCACCATCGCGAAAAGAAATGGGATGACGTTCAAAAACGTTCCAAAGGCTATTCTCCACAGAAATAGACCATCGGACGCGGAACTTGAGGTGAGTGTTTTTCTTCTACCAATGAAAAATAAGCATAAAAATAAAACTTTGTATTAATTGAACTCGAAATTTACTTCAACTTGTAATTTTTCATTACAATCATTACAGAAGTTCTTCCAAGACGTTCGAAAAAATGGAATAATGTTCTTGTTCTTGGTTGTACAGGATGATTATAATCTGCACAGTGAGTATTTTCCAAGTTGAACTTTTAGTTATATCAAGTCCTTTCCTGATATTGTTAACTAAATGTATATGTTATTAAGACACCATCAAGAGACTTGAGCAGAAGTACCAGGTACTTACGCAAGAAGTTCGACTAAGCAAGGCATTGAAAAGCCAACCGCAAACTGAGCAGAACGTCATCCATAAGGTGTGC